>JAPPVO010000003.1:61437409-62037409 GCA_030407325.1 Camellia japonica
TAATTTGAATTTCATGCAATTTATATATGTTTTTAATAATTAATATTTTCAAAATTTAACGGCATGTCAACAATAACAAGGTGGGACAAAGATATAAAATAGTGAATTCCAAACCCCAAACACCAATTTACCTTTACTAATCCGGAAGATTAAAAAAAAAATCCCCTATTAATTCAATTGCTTCTAGTTTTAGGAAATAAGATTGTCAGCGAAGACACTTTTCTGTTCACAATCCATAAAAGTAAGTATTTAGGATAGGAGTACCTCCGGAAAACTTTGTATAAGAACTATTGAGGCAAGCAAGCTAATGTTCGTCTTTCTTCTACCTTACTTCCTTTTGTTGGAAAAAACAGAAACAGAAATAATTCGAAACAGAAACCCAGAAACTGGTTTGTGATTCTGTAGAAGTCTTGAAACACTGGAACAGAAACTGTGTTGAAAAAAACTACCTACATTGTTTCGTTTTAGTATATCTCGTAAAGGACACAACAACTATATATATCACACTAGTAGTCATTGACTACTGAGACAATCAAAGAAACTGTCAAAACACAACTAAACTAGTAGTAACCATATTAATCTTCAGCATTAGCATAACCAGCAGCAGCAGCAGCATTAGCATTAGCATTAGCATTAGCATAAGCATCAGCAACGTCAGCAGCAGCGTCAGCAGCAGTGGAAGCGGCATCAGCAGCGGCAATGGCAGCAGTGGAAGTGGCATCGGCAGCAGCGGAAGCCGCAGCAGCAGCGTCAGCCGCAGCAGCAGCAGCAGCGGCAGCTGCATCAACAACAGCAGCAACAGCAGCGGCAGCAGCATCAACAACATCATCAACGTTATCATTAGCATCAACAACAGCATCAGCATCAACAATCTCATTTCCATTCCACTTCTGGAGCTTGGTCCTGTTAATAATTTTGCACAACAAACCTCTCAAAGTACATATATATATATATATATAGAGAGAGAGAGAGAGAGAGAGAGAGAGAACTTACAGATGTAGTAGGAAATCTCCAACTCTCAGTGCGCCTCTATTGTTTCCATTTTCAATCTAAACAATTTTATAGCATGTTTGCTTAGAAATACTTGATCAGTAATACAATATAGTGAAATCTCAAAATTGAGGAAAGTTTGATTAGTCTCACGATTTTTACGCCCAAAAGATTGCAGCATTTGTTACAGTAGACGTCAACCACTATGCGATCTCCAACCATTCGTTCCTCCTGATCAGTGTGCACATTTGCACTGCATATGGTAGTTTTTTTAAAGAAAAATATCATAAGATTGGTCTCTGAGATTCAAATAGTAGTCCACATCCTAAAATTGGCTATTGATTTTGTTGGCTTTTCAATCTAATCAGAAGATCTTTTATATTGCATTAATTTGAACTTCCTTTTTCTTCAGTTTTTTCATGTCCACAGAGGCACAATTTTGTGTTTGGATCATGGAAAGAGAAAAGTGAAAAGTGAAAAGTGAAAAACTCAAGATCCAAACACGACTACTTTCTTTCAACAGTGATGAGTTCTTACACTTTTTCAAAGGTGGTTCCGGTCAGCTCATTCTCCTGAAAAAACATATGGAGTACAATCGTGAGAATACAAAATTAATCCCTCTCTATTTTTGACAAATCACCAAATATGTGTATCAAGAACATATACAAAAGCTATTATCAGTCAGAAACAATGCGAAAGACTTGTCAAGCGAAACTTGTGTACTCAACACACCAATTTGTTTCATTCCTTTGACATTCCACAATTCAATTTTTCGTTTATAAATCATCAATAGTACCCATCCTAAGTAGGGGCCAAAATTTCAACAGTCCGTAAATTTGAACAATTAAAAAAAGTCTATTAAAACTCCAAAATATGATGTGGGGTTCACTAAATTGATTTATTTTAACTATGGTTGCATTCTTTATTCACAGAGACATAATTCCAACACCGGAAAATAACAAATAAAATGTTAAATTAACAATTTTTAGGAGACGAAATGAAAGTGCTCTGTTCTTTTTCTTTTCTTTTTTCTAGCATGTAATCTGATTCAAGCTGAAAAGTGTAATAAATATATCAAGAACTTCATATTATAAACAACAAACAATATATTATATGGGCTTTAGAAGCACTTTACGGAGATGGTCTGATTGGCATGGTAACTAAAAATTGCACAGAGAGAGAGAGAGAGAGAGAGATTACTGTGATGCAATGCATAAAATCTTTGGATAAAGCAATGTGGGCTTGGCATATACGGCAGAGGTAGAAATGATTATCTGGAGTTTGATCAAAGTAGATAAGAAACACTCTCCCCATTGTTGTAACTTCGATCAATCAAAGAACTCTGAAGCAGCCAAGGTTTTTTCTTTGTTTTCTCAGAAAGCAATCAATTTCAAGAAAATTGTTTGGGAGCTATGTTCTTGTAACAATCTAATGCAGACTGTACAGAAAACAGAGCATAAATGTGATGAACTAAGGGAGAAAGTGAATGATGAACTCAGGTTCTTGATGGTGAAATATGGGTGTTCAAGAAGGTTTGAAAATGGGTGATCTTTGAAGCGCAGACAGAGAGAGAGAATGTGTGTTCTTGATTGTAGAAGAGAGAGAGTATCAATTTCTGAACTGGGTTTAATATGCCCCCCCCCCCCTTCCCTCTCTCTCTCTCTCTCTCTCTCTCTCTCAGACAAAAATGAAGCTTCAATTCAGTTAACTGCCATAACTGTCAAGGGCGGGAACGAATCCTAGTTGTTAGAATTTGTTAAGGTGCGCCGTGCGCACCTATTGCTTAATTTATTATGACATAAACGGTTCATTTTATTTTTATCCTCCGTACTATTATCACTTTTTCTATTTCATCTCTAAATTATCAAATTTCTGCTACTAAGAGCATCTTCAATGGTATATCAAATTTTTCATCAAATTTGAATAAAAAATTGAGTAAAAGTTTCATTTGATATCAAATGTTCTAACGAAAGTTTTTAAAGTTTTATCAAAATACCGGTCGACCAGCCAATATAAATTTTTCACAAATTTTTACCTTGAGGTAGTCATCCGGGGACATCCAGTAGTGAAAATCAAACGGTTATGAACAGTAATTTGATGAAAGACACATTAGTCTTCAATTTGATGAAAGAAAAGTAAAATCTTAGATTTGATATCTATTTAATGAAACCGTTAGAATAGGAAAATGAGTGATTTTTCACCAAATTCAAATTTAATGATAGATTTGAGTAACTATTGGATATGGTCTAAGTCCTTAAAATTTGTAATTTCTATTTATGTAATCTAATTGAAAATAATTGTACAAATCAATAATCATTAAACCTAATTAAAACACCACAGAAAATATTTTATTGCAATTTATAAGTTGGTATATTTTTTCAACTTATATTTGTTTGAGAGCCTCGTTTGGCAACAGGCCGGTTTAACCAAAAAGTCAAAAAGTTATTAAAAAAGTTAAAAAGCCAACAACTCATATCAAAAAGTCAAATATTCTCTTTTCTCTCTACTTTTTACACATCTTTTCGTAAAAAGTTAAAAAGTCATCCCAAACATACTAGTTTTTTTTAACTCATATTTTAGCTAAATAACCAAAAATTACTAAATTAGTCTGTTCCCAAACGAGGTCAGTAAACATTTTTTAACTTTAAATGAAAAATAAAATAAAATAAAATAAAATAACTTTAAAAAGACAATAATAAGGCAACTCATTATTTGTGGACATGGCTTGTCTTTTAGACAAATCCAACTCATTCTTAGTGAGGTCGACCCTGCTTGCTCACAGGGAAACGACAAAACTATTAAATACGAGTAATATATTTTTTTAAACTCTCTTTTAGGGAAATGAAACTTCTACTCCATAAGTATTAAAAACATTGCTTGAAATGTCACCATTAACTTTGTACATGTACTACCTTAAATGAAACTGGTAATTTAGTCCAAACAATCGAACCAAGAGAGCCTGCAACCACTCATGGAAAAAAAATCCCTACCCCTCCTTACTATACACACAATTTTCACATGGTTTTGGATCTAATAATCACAATAATCCAATGGAATATGTGCGGACCAGTTTCCGCAATAGAGTAAGATGGAACTTCGTGGACGAACCCTGGTGCACCAATGGGTGAAGGCCTGCACAAGGAACAAATAGTTAGGCTGCCCGACCGGGGATTGGTCGGAAACCCCTCCGACGGTCGAGTCAGTACCGGGGATTGGTAGAGACAAGATAGAGAAGACCAGTGTGTTTCTAGAGTTAAGAGCTCGCCCCTTTCAAGGAGAGTCTAGGTTACCTTTTATAAGAATCGTATGACTTATTCATCAAGCTCCCTCGTTCTCCGCCTGGTCTTCAACCGTGATTGTAGCACATCCCTTAATAGAGGGGAGCAAGATCCGTCATTCGCGGGCACCATGTGCCCTTTACTTTACAGGGTATTGATTGATCTGTTAGCACTCGTGTTGTCGTTGAGTGGAAGCCTTGGATCTCATGTTATGGACTTACCCACTTCAGAGTGGGGAGTGGTGCTAAGGCCAAGCCCATGGTCTTCCCTTCTTCGGAGTGGGGAGTGGGAGTGGTGCTAGGGCCAGGCCCATGGTTTTCCCTTCTTCGAAGTGGGGAGTGGTGCTAGGGCCAGGCCCATGGTCTTCCCCTCTTCGGAGTGGGGAGTGGGCCAAGACTGATCCCTTAGCTCGGCCCATCATAGAGTGGAGAGAGAGAGCCCACTTCGGAGTGGGGACCTTCGTCCAGTCCAACGAGGCTCTATACAACTAGGCTTGAGTACGGAGTAGGGACCTTCATCAATACGGAGTAGGGACCTTCGTCCAGTTCAACGAGGTTTCATACAACTAGGCTTGAGTACGGAGTAGGGACCTTCGTCAGTACGGAGTAGGGACCTTCGTCCAGTCCAGTAAAGACCTTTGTCCAGTCTAGTAGGGACCTTCGTCCAATCCAACGAGGTTCCATACAAATAGGCTTGAATAATTGTGCCCCCTTCATTTGCCCCCTGGCTTGCACTAAAAATTATTGAGTGGAAGCCATTATTTGTATTCAGTCCAATTTTGCTCAAACTTTACATTAGCCTTCAAAATTATTTTTTTTTATGCCTTAGAAAAATTTGAGGAAAGAATTTTCTATGCCCTCTGGCCAAGCAGAGGCTTCGTGGCCGAGTGGACCGTTTATTCGGGCAAAATAGACGTTGTGCCTTAGAAAAATTAGAAGAAAGAACTTTCCATGTCCCTAGCTGAGCAGAGGCTCTGAGACTATATAGGGCGTCTAATCTGGCAGACCAGGCTTTGTGCCTTAGAAATCTCTAGTTGGATTCGGCCGAGCGTTTCGTTGCTCGGCTTTTACTTGATTCGGTCAAGCTTAACTCATCGTAGAGTGTAACTCGGCTCTTCGTTGAGCGCGAGTTGTTACCATGGACCATGCTTTCAAGTAACGATACTTGGCACAAATTCCACCAAGCTATACCACTTGGCGCCCTACTCCAACCGAAAGGCCGAGTTTGCAGGCTGGAGCGTAGGTTAAAACCTGTAACCCGTTCTTGCTCAATTGTCGAGCGAAAATATGTACGACACATATGAAAAAGAACACAATTCATAGGGAAAAGGTGATTTCAATAATACTTAGAGAATTGCGATTACATTCAAAAGCTGCTTAGATCATTACATCACTGATAGTATTTCTTCAAGTTGGCAACATTCCAAGGACGAGGAATGGACTTGCCTGCTAGGTCAGTCAGATAGTAAGCTCCGTTGCCTAAGGCAGAGGTAACTCTGTAAGGCCCTTCCCAGTTAGGGCCGAGCTTCCCTTCACCAGGGACCTTCTTATGATCCATGACCTTCCTTAGCACCAGATCTCCAAGTAGAAATTGGCGAATTAGCACATTTTTATTGAAACTTTGTGGGGAAACGGACTACCTGGTGGTAAGTGGATGGCACTGCCTCCATTGTATGAATCCAAGGTCGACCGAGTATTGCATTGTAAGGAGATGAAGTATTGATCACCAGGAAGTCGACAGGGACCACTTTGGACTTTGCTGTGACGGACAAGGTGATCCGGCCGAGCGGCCACTCTGTCTATCCATTGAAGCCGACCAGAAGGGAGACTGCAGGGATTAAGTGTTGCTCATCAAGACCTAGCTTCTTGAAAAGGTCATAATACATAATGTCAGCGGCGCTCCCTTGATCAATTAGGACCCGTTTCACATCAAATTTGTTCGCCACACCGACGGTGACGATCAGGGCATCAGTGTGAGGATGTTGGATCCCTTCTAGATCTTTCTCGGAGAACATAATGTTGAATTGTAGGGGTGAGCATGGTCCGGATTGGACCGGATTGGGGTAAAACCAGGACCAATCCGTTATCTACGGTTCCTAAAAAATTGAAACCAATCCAATCCGTTTAAATCATGGAACCAATCCGAACCAATCCATTTAAACACTGATTGGATCGGTTTAGGACCACGGATTCACATAATTAAATAACAAAAAACTATATATATAACACTTTAATTTCATAAAAACATAAACATAGCGCTATATTAGTTCCACAATAGCAACATGTTTTTCTATAATAGCGACATACTGTTCTAAAATTTAAACAACCCTAAGAAAATTGGTTTCACCATAAAAATTTAGATCATTATAAATTAAAACTAAAAATTAACAAACAAAAGTAATAAAAGAATATATTATACGAGTTTAGGTTTGAGTTTAGGCTTTATATAGAATAAGAAAAGATATTATGAGGGAGGATGTATAATAAAAATATAGACTATTTGCATACGGTCCGGATCGGTTCCAATCCGGAACCGTGGGGTTTAATCCGGAACCAATCCGTAGACTACAGATTTTTAATTTTTCAATCCGGAACCGAACCACGGATTCAAAAACCTAATCCAAACCTATCGGATTGGATTGGACTGGACTGGACCGGATTACGGATTTCACGGATTCTTTGCTCAGCCCTATTGAATTGAGAGGGCTTTGCTTCCGTTCTAGACCTCTTGAGCAATGGTCTTACTGACATGACTTGTTGCAAGTGCGTGGCTCTCTGAATCTCGCCACGAAGGGCATTCTCCCTTTGGGGGTCGGTCATCCCATGGATAACGTTTATCACTAGCCTTGGAGCTGGGTCCTCTAGTAAAGGGGTTGGGGGTTGTCCCTGTTTTGCCCTTGTCTTTTCCACATCAATCCATTGCTGGAGGTGGCCGACAGCAACCAAGTCTTCGAGATGCCTCTTAAGGTCTCTGCAGTTCTGCGTCTTATGCCCTTTCTCACGATGGTAGGTGCACCGCCACTCCTGGTTGCGCCGAGCAGGGTCCCCCATCATCTTAGGAGGCCAAACGAAGTAGGGTTCTCCCTTGATTTTTTCCAAGAGCCTGTAGATCGGCTCCATGAACACAGTGGTTATGGCTTCGTAGGATCTGTTCCTTTCTTCTTCAGTTTGCATGGTCGGTTGCTTATTTTGGCCATACATCTTTCTTTGGTCCTCCCTCCTAGACTGTTCGGCCCTATATTGCCAAGAGGCCTTAACTTCCTCATCTGCAACTGACACTTGTATAGAGGCTGTGTCATCTTTCACACGGGCTCGCTCCTCTATTCGAGCCCTCAGCTCTTTCAAGTCAGAGGCGGGTCGTTTCGTCAATGACTGCCTGAGCTTATGTGAAGGGGGGAGACCTTGTTTGAAGTATAGAGCTGCCAACGGCTCACTACAAACATCTTCTTCCAAATCGCCATATGCCTCCCAATATCGCCGAGCGTATTCGCGCAAAGACTCTTTTTTATCCTTCCGAGTATTGAACAAGGTACCTAATCCCTTCGGGATTCGGCTATTAGAAACAAACCGTGCTACGAAGGCTTCGGAGAGCTGAGCCCAATCATAGATTGATTGAGGAGGAAGCTTGTCATACCACCGGAGGCCATGCTCACCAAGGCTAGAGGCAAAAACCTTGCACATGAACGCATCGTTTTGATTCCAAAGTGACATCATTTGGTGGTAATGGCTGATATGAGTCAGGGGGTTTGACTTCCCATCATAGAGGATGAACTTCGGTGGACCGTACTTATGAGGAGCTTCCACCGCTTCAATCTTGGTGCAAAGGGGGGAAGAGACTAGTCGGTCCAGAGCACGACGCTCTATCTGATGAACGGACCGATCTAGATACCCCTTTTCCCTTTCTAATCGCCGTTCTGCTACTTTGTTCGACCGTCGGTCATCCCCTTGGTTGTCGTTCAACCATGTCCTTAAGTCACGCGGTCGCTCGTCACGACGGCGCGGAGGAGGAGAGATTGCTGAATAATGACTGATGGACTTTTGTCTCTTGCGAGAGTCTTCTCGAGGATTCTCTGTCCTACTACTGGCTCCCTCACTGCGTACCGGAATCGGCCGGCTACGCTCACCACGAGCAGGACTGTAGTTAGACCGTTCATGTCGTGGGGGCGGCGAAGGAGTGTACCTCCGTTGCTGTGATGGTCCCCCTCCTAAGTTCCTTGGCTCACCCTGAGGTACCATCTGCTTCCTCAGTTGAGCACGTAACTCTTCAATCTCCAGACTCATCGAGTCAATAACACGATCACGGTGGTCCTTCTCAACAAACAGCCGTTGAGATGACTGATAGGCGACGACATGACGTCGCTCCGCCGTATTGAGGGTTGGACTGTCGTGGTCCATCAGGTTGTCATTCCCGGTAGGGAAGGCCAGACCCTTGTCTTTGGTTCTCTCTGTTCCTGGAGTCTTCTCTCCCATCCCAGGTTGCAAGGTTCCTTCAATATCCATCGTCGGAGTTCATCACAAAGCAATCAGAGAACGATTCCCACAGACGGCGCCAAATGTGCGGACCAGTTTCCGCAATAGAGTAAGATGGAACTTCGTGGACGAACCCTGGTGCACCAATGGGTGAAGGCCTGCACAAGGAACAAATAGTTAGGCTGCCCGACCGGGGATTGGTCGGAAACCCCTCCGACGGTCGAGTCAGTACCGGGGATTGGTAGAGACAAGATAGAGAAGACCAGTGTGTTTCTAGAGTTAAGAGCTCGCCCCTTTCAAGGAGAGTCTAGGTTACCTTTTATAAGAATCGTATGACTTATTCATCAAGCTCCCTCGTTCTCTGCCTGGTCTTCAGCCGTGATTGTAGCACATCCCTTAATAGAGGGGAGCAAGATCCGTCATTCGCGGGCACCATGTGCCCTTTACTTTACAGGGTATTGATTGATCTGTTAGCACTCATGTTGTCGTTGAGTGGAAGCCTTGGATCTCATGTTATGGACTTACCCACTTCAGAGTGGGGAGTGGTGCTAAGGCCAGGCCCATGGTCTTCCCTTCTTCGGAGTGGGGAGTGGAAGTGGTGCTAGGGCCAGGCCCATGGTCTTCCCTTCTTCGGAGTGGGGAGTGGTGCTAGGGCCAGGCCCATGGTCTTCCCCTCTTCGGAGTGGGGAGTGGGCCAAGACTGATCCCTTAGCTCGGCCCATCATAGAGTGGAGAGAGAGAGCCCACTTCGGAGTGGGGACCTTCGTCCAGTCCAACGAGGCTCTATACAACTAGGCTTGAGTACGGAGTAGGGACCTTCGTCCAGTTCAACGAGGTTTCATACAACTAGGCTTGAGTACGGAGTAGGGACCTTCGTCAGTACGGAGTAGGGACCTTCGTCCAGTCCAGTAAGGACCTTCGTCCAGTCTAGTAGG
Organism: Camellia japonica; assembly: GCA_030407325.1. Classification (NCBI taxonomy): domain Eukaryota; kingdom Viridiplantae; phylum Streptophyta; class Magnoliopsida; order Ericales; family Theaceae; genus Camellia; species Camellia japonica. The sequence goes on from JAPPVO010000003.1 coordinate 61,447,082, forward strand.
GACCTTCGTCCAATCCAACGAGGTTCCATACAAATAGGCTTGAATAATTGTGCCCCCTTCAGAATATATATATTATAGGTGTAGGTATATGTGTGATAATTAAGATCAATTATGAAGTTTAAAGCAGTTATATTTTGAAAATATTATATTAGGTATAAAAAAATCATAACAAATAAAATTTCAAAAAATTGTGTTTTATATAATAGTATAGATATTACAAGTGAATAGTTTTTTTCATCCTTCAAAACCTCAACCCAGCTCTTCTTTCACTTTCTCACTACTTTCTTTCTCAACAAACTCAAATCTCTTATAGAGCTTACCTGGTAGATGTGCTAGTCTTTCTGCTGCAGAGAAATATGAAAACTGTTAACAAACAGAGTGATTGATTTTGTATGATTTTAATCCCACCATTTTCAACAACAAAAAAGCAAGTGTACTCTTTCTTGGCACTGATGGGAGCTTTACCCCTAAACTTCTTCTCAATTCGACCTGAAAATTTCATTAAATGGAGGGATTAGCATAGCCAATGCCTTTTGATGATCAGGAAGAAGAGTGCTCTGTATTGCCACGCCGATCCCGTTGCGCCTCTAGATTGTGGAGGACGCCCGGTTTTGTCTCCGAATGGGATGAACCGGGCAGAGTCTGCAGCAAAGGAATTGGAGCTTTGCAGCGGAATAGGAATTGTCAAATTCTTTAGAGAGAAGAAGTTTCTTGTTACTGGTGCAACTGGGTTCTTGGCAAAAGGTACTGTTGTGATGAAATCGGTTTTGTTTTCTGTTTTCATTTTTTTGGATAACACGCTTTTTTTTGTAAAACTGTTTCCGAAACCTGTTATTGCAACAAAATGAAAACAATGATTTTTTGAACTCAAAACTTTTTGTTTTTGAAAACATGAAAAATGAAAACAAAGAAAATGAAAAAAAAAATACCAAGTAGTCATAGATGTTTAATAAGGTTTCTAGATGTTCTACATTTTCAGTACTCGTCGAGAAGATTCTGAGGACAGTGCCTGATGTGGACAGAATATATCTCATAATCAAGGCAGAAAACAAGGAAGCAGCCACAGAAAGATTGAAAGATGAGGTAATTTTTCACTACATTGGTCAATCACTTTTCAATCTAATTTATTAATTAAAAAAATGTTTATCATTTATGATGGTGTTACAAATCATAAATACAGAGCTTTTCAAGCGTCCCCAACAAACCTATGGAGAATCCTATCAAGATTTCATGCTGAGCAAGTTGGTTCCTGTGGTAGGAAATGTTTGCAAAGATAATCCTGCATTAGAAGAAGATGTAGCTGATGCAATCAAAAATGAAGTTGATGTGATTATTAACTCTGCTGCTAATACGAACTTCGATGAAAGGTTATTGCCTTCTTTCTCCTTGATTATTCGTATATCTACATTAACTAAATTGTGACAACTTCCAACTATTTTCAAGAAATCAACTAATATTATCTTGAAAATATGATTTGCAGATATGATGTTGCTCGACATAAACACAAAGGGACCTAGTAACTTAATGAGCTTTGCCAAAAAATGCAAGAAAATAAAGTTATTTTTGCATGTGTCAACAGGTAATTAAACAGGGATGGGCAATCATTGTGCTTTTTGGGAAATGCTGATCTTGCAAAATGAAGCCAAAGAGCAAAAAAGACACATTTCGTTCCAATTTCAAAGTACCTTTAGTGCATCGCTGCTGACCATAGCTTTTCTCATCACTGCTGGCCATAGCTTTTCTCTTCTTTAGAATTTTCACTTCCAGCAAACATCAACCAGAAAACGCTATATACACCGAACACCATAGTACAGAGAGCCTGAACAGAACAAAGAGTTAAATTGCAGTAGTAAATATTGTGTTTCAAAATTTTAGACACATTTTGATGTTTTTTCACATACAGCTTATGTTAACAGAGAAAGACAAGGTCGAATCATGGAAAAACCAATGTGCATCGGAGATAGCATAGCAGAAGAGAGTTCCACCTCTGCAGTGGATGTTGAAAATGAAATGAAGCTGGTGTTGAATTCAAAAAAATGTTTAGAAGACAAAGCAGTAACTCCAAAAATGAAAGAACTGGGAATGGAGAGGTGGGATGCTTCTGTATTCATTCTTTCATTAGTGCTTCTTTTCGTTGCAGAGAAAGATTGGTTGAAACAAACTAGAATCTGAAAACAACAATACATCCACCCGCAAAGTGGATGAAAAAAATTTCTTTCCCCTTTCTTCTAAGAAACAACAATTTCTGTTTTTCCCTCAGGGTACTTAAAAACAAAAACAAAGACAAAAACAAAAACAAATAAAAAAGGAGATTAAAAACAAAACAAGTACTAATTTAGGAGTTTTTGAAATTCTCAATCAATTGATCAGGGCAAAGAAGTATGGATGGCAGAACACATATGTGTTCACAAAGGCTATGGGAGAAATGTTGATTGATGATACGAGAGGAGACATACCATTGGTTATAATTCGACCAAGTGTTATTGGGAGCACTGACAAAGAACCATTCCCCGGATGGATAGAAGGAAATAGGTAATGTCATACCATCTATATAATGATGGCATTACCTTAGCATAAATTTTATAATCTTTCTTTTTTTCTTTCTCCAGGATGGCTGATCCACTGATTCGGTTACACGGTAAAGGGCAGCTCAGTGGTTTTCCAGGAGATCCAAACGGTGTCCGTGATGCGGTAAGTGGGATCCCTAATGTTAACAGAACTTTAGAAGGTAAAAAAGGCTACATGGTTAGCAGGTTAGGCATCAATTTTCCATGTAAGACCATCTCCAACAGTGAACCAAACCCAGCATCAGATTTAAAATTTGATGAAAAACCTACTTTTTCATGCTCCAACGGTTGCACTAAAGTCATACCAAAATGAGATTTCAACAAAAGTTTCACCAAACTGGTAACAGACTCCGCGTTTCACCAAAACACTGTACATGACCATTGCTAGGAGACGAACCGGTCGACCGGCCGGTTGACCAACCGGTCGCCCACCAAAAGTTCAAACAGTTCCCAAAAAAAGGTTCAAACCGGTCAAAAAAAAATAAAATAAAATTTTTTGCCTAACCGGTCAACCACCAAAAGGTTCAAAAAGTTCAAAAAAAATCAAAAAAAAAAAAAAAAAAAAAAAATTTTGCCGTTACTGGTTGACCGGCCGGTCAACCAACCGGTTGCCCGGCGCAAATTTGATGAAAAGGATTTGATACTGAACCGTTGGAGCGCGAAGTATCAGATTAAGGAAATAGCCACTTTTTGACTCAGATTTGGTGAAAAATCTGAGTAACCGTTGGAGATGCTCTAATTGAAGAGAAACAGGTTTCATGAGATGGTTGTGTTTTCGTTTTCTGTTTTCATTTTATGGAAAACAAAGAAACTTATTTGGCAAATTGTTTCCAAAAACAGTTTTTGAGACATTTTTCTCAAACCAACCCACCTTTTAAAAAATACCAAAACCTTGTTGTCGAATTTTCAAAATTTGTTTTCCCAAAAATATAAAAACGAGTGTTTTCAAACTTTTCATTGTTTTGTTTCCAGAAACCCCAAAATAAGAAAAAATTGAAAGAAAAAAAAAATTACAACCAAAAAGGTCTACTAATGAATAGTTGTACCTCTCTAAAAGTTGACTTGTTTGCAGGTACCAGCTGACTTCGTTGTCAATGCAATCTTGGCAGCCACAGCAAAGCATGGAGCTGTTGGAAAATCAGAAAGTAGTACTGTCTACCAGGCTGCTTCATCGGTCATAAACCCATTATTAGTTAATGAAACCCTAGCTCAGCTGGGTTATGAATACTTCAATTCCATGCCATGCACAGACTCAATGGGGAGGCCAATCCAGGTCCAGGAGCCAAAGATATAGAGCTCCATGGAAGATTTCAAATCTCACCTCTGGACAGAAGCTATCCAGCGTAGCAAACTAACTGCTCTAGCCAATTAGAACGGGAAAGTGTCTCCAAAACCTATGAATATTGGCAGAATAACAGCGGAGCGTGTAAAGTACTTGGCCTACTTGGCTAATATTTACCAGGCATACACTTGTTATGGTGGAAGGTAAAACCAAAGGCATCTTTCTATGTTGACTATGCATGAAACTTAATACACATGTAATGAGAGAATATATATATATATACCTCTATGCTATCTTGGCCATGAACAATCACAATCACACATTAGTATATAAGTGAAAAAACTTATATAAAATCTATAGCACACAGTAATAAAGTTTCAGCTTTGGAAATGGGTTGAACTAAAATAGTATGATACGAGCAACTGGACTAGCACAACTATATATAAGAATAGTTTGTGAAATTGTATGTTTGTATAGGCATTATTCATTGTAATTTTGTGGCATTGAAGAACTAACTCCAAAACATTCATTCAGATAAAGTAAAAGTAAAAACCATGGAAGGATGCTAATAAACTTGATGATCACAATTATAAAGACTAAGAACTCTAAAGCTTTGAGACAATTCTTCCAATATAATGCTAAAGCAATGAAAGCTGTATTACCACTTTCCATTCTAATAAATTATGATACATTTAGATAGGTTTTGGTTGGATTGCATGAGAATTTCTCAAAAGTTCTGTTTTCTTCCAATTTATATATTTGTATGGTATTAACATGTATGAACCTAAATGTATAGTGAATCAGTTTTTTAAATGACAGGTTTGATAGCAGCAACACCCAGAGATTGATGCAATGCATGTGTGAAGAAGAAAGGAGCAAGTTTGGATTTGATTTAGCAAGCATAGACTGAAAAGATTACGTCTTCAACACCCATATCCCAGGTGTAAGGAAGCATGTCATGAAGGAGAAAAGGGATGTCTAGCTAACGATCACCATTCATCTTGTATTATGAGATTCTATGCACTTTTACCAAAAAATCTACAAAAGCCCCAAATAAAAATAGCATTTTTCACCAAATGACACTGTTGAAGAGTTCAATTTGCATATTTTGAGGCAATTAATCCATTCAAATTTCAAACAGAAATCAAAAGATCGAATTGCATATCTGTACTAGACAAAGGGATACAGCAAATCCAAATTCACAACAACAACAACAACAACAACAAAAAAAAAAGAAATCAAACGCATTAACATACACTACTAGTCCCTAATACTAAAAACCCTAACCGTAGATAAGCATAGAACACAGAAAGAGCCTTTCAATCACCAGCGAATCCAATCAATCCACCAATCGAACACCTTTAAGAGCTAGTAAACTTCGTGACCGCCTTAGTGCCCTCAGACACAGCGTGCTTAGCCAATTCACCAGGAAGAACAAGCCTGACTGCAGTCTGGATCTCCCGAGAAGTAATGGTAGGCTTCTTGTTATACCTAGCGAGCCTCGAGGCTTCCTGAGCGAGCTTCTCGAAGATGTCGTTGATGAAGCTGTTCATGATCCCCATGGCCTTGCTCGAGATCCCGATGTCCGGATGAACCTGCTTCAACACCTTGAAGATGTAGATCTTGTAGGTCTCAACGCTCTTCTTCGTCCTCTTCTTCTTCTTGTCTCCGGCGGCTGCTCCGCCCTCCTTCGGCAGCTTCTTCCCGGCCTTCGGCTTCTTCTCCGCTGGAGCTTTCTCGGCGACGGTGCTCTTCTTCTCCTCCGCCGGCTTCTTCTCGGCGGGCTTCTTCTCAGCCTTTGGCGCCATTAGAATTACTAGAGAGAGAGTAGAAAGAGAAAGCTAGGGTTTGGAGTCGAGAAATCGAGATGGATTTCTAAGAGGAGAGGTACTGTGAGAGATAAGGGTAGAGATGTTTATATATATAGGGGATCGAATGAGTTTTATTGGGTAGTGAGGTTTCACGCGGATTGATGACGTGTAATTGATTTGGTCTGTTAGATTCAGAGGTTGGTACGAAGAAGTGGATTAATGGTTGAGATGTGTTAAGCTTTTTGGCTGTGGTGGCGATGGAGGGAACGTTTTTGATAATTTTTAGATTGGCGCCTTTGGTTTACACTGATGCGTTTCGGAACATTCGTCTCAAAAAAAAAATAATTAAAATAAAATATTTTTATAAAAAATTAAATAAATAAAGGGGTAATGGCACAAATAATTTGTTTGTTTGAAGTTGTTTTGTTTCACAATAATATTGTGTTTGGTTTTAATTTTTTCAGTTTAATTTTTTTAAAATTAAATTTTTTATTTTTCGTGTATTTTTAGTTTTGATAGATATTTTTAAAATTTTAAACAATTTTTTTTAATTTTTTAGATATACCTTACTTAGATATATCTAAATAGTAAAATATTTATGAAAAAATATTTTATAAAATTAATAAATATACTGAAATTTCTTTTTTTTTTTTTGTATTTAGTGACTTTTTCAAAAAAAATCACAAATATTATACTTTTTTAGTGTATTTATGTCACATGTGTCTAAACATTTTAAAAATTACTTAAAATATTAAAAAAAATCAATGAAAAAAATAAAAAATAAAAATAAAATAAAATTTAAAAAGTGTTTTTTGAAAACCAAAAATCAAGCAAAGTGATTTTTATTTTAAAAATGTAAAAGTGATATTGGTAAATTAAGTCGTTACCATCACATCGCACTCTAATAAATTCAAATTAATAGTATGATTATAAAACGATCTGAAATTTAAGGGGGATTAATTTTACTTGCAAATGAAACATTTGAACGAGAGATGTCCTTACTGATCTTATTATACCAACATTTTTATAACTTTTAATTTAAATCATTTAAATTCATATTGCTACCTTTTGAACTAAATATCTATATCTTAAAATCATTATTTGGCATAAAAGTTTACCACACAGTGCAACCGCACTTGACCCACCAAGTTTAATCAATAGTGTATATTTGATCTTGTTATTGTGGAACCACTCTATAAATCAATCTTGAACTTTATCGAAAATAGATTGATCCTCATTTTCCTGAATTTCTATACTTTGTTATTGATTTCAAGTTTCCATGGATCATGGCTTGATAGTATACAATTTCGTTATACACAATATTCAATATCTTTCTTGCTAAATTGCTTCTAAGTGATGGAAAAATTACAAAATTCCTGCGAAACAATATCCTAACCAATTACCCACTTTTTACGAACAACAGAAATAAAAGGTCTCTGTTAAACCTGCTCCTTCCATATTTTCCTCAAGTCCCAAATCATCAAAGTTCTTTGATTATGATGCCTTCAAAGCATAACTAGTATCCATCAATTTTCAAACCAGAATTTGAACATATATACAAAAAAAAACTATTAAAATGAAAATGATCCAAATGGTCGAGATTCTATTTCCCCAATTCTGGAAACTATTCCCCAATTCTCACCAAATCAAGGCAATCGACAATCTCTCCAATAATTTCTATAGCATTTTTCCCCAAGAATTCCAACTGATCAAAACCTTGATGACAACTTTTCAAACACATGTCAAAATGTAAACCTAAATAATTTATGATCCATGTGATCTCTATCGCCTGTAATATCCAAAACAACTATTCAAGGACAATAGTATCAATAAAGTGGATTCTCATATCAATAATTTTCAAAGAAAAACATGCCTATGATTCAAGTAATCAAGTGTCAACTTATAAAGTGGATTCTCGCCAATTTTTTCCACCAACAAAGCTAAATTCAAAGCAATAATGGTTTCCCTCAACAAAAGCAAAAGGAGATTCTCTCTTATCTCTTCTATAGCGACTCTAGTTTTGATCCGACATTTTGTTATGTTCTAGACTCGGATTTTATGGTTCAATGTTGTTGTCCATCTCTTATTACCCTTGTTGCTCATTTGATTAGTCATTTGGATTGTAGTTGTGTGTTTGAAACAGGTTGGTTACTTGATTTTCCAAACCTATGTTGTCCAGATTTTTACTCCTTCGCTCGAACGGCTATTCGTGCGCTCGAGCAGGATTTACAAACTCTCAGTATTTTTTTTGTAGACCTACAAATGCTGGAAAAGTATATTCGACGCTCGAGCGTCGCCTCTTACGCTGGAGCAGAACATTATGTCTGACGCTCGAGCGTTACTTTCCACACTCAAACGGACTATGTGTATAACAGATCGCGATGATGACTTTTCATCACTTTTTCACTCCCCCCTCTCTCTAAAACCTTCCAAAAACCTAGATCTTGAGTTTCTCTCTCTAAAACTTATATTCTTTCTTCTATTTCACCTAGATCCATTGAGTTCTTTACCCTCATGCCTTTGAGAAAAAGGTAGAGCACGTCGTGGGCTCTCTTTTCATCCAAACAAAAGTGGGTTTTGGTGTCTTTGGAGCTTTAACCTTGCTTTGCTCGTCTTCTCTTCTTGAGGTAGGGATTTTTTATATTTTTATATGATTTTTAGCTTAGTTATTTGTCGTTGTGTAACAATGGTGGGATTTGGGAGTAGTTTGAACAAACCTAGAGTTTGGGTGTGAAATAAAAAGAGGGTTTTTTGATGAATGGAAAATAAATGGTTATGGAGTTCGCAAATGAGGTTTTATTGCGTCAAAATTGTTGATTTTGGAACTTGGGTTGATATTTGGAAAAAAGGGAAGTTTGCCTTTGTAACAATCCGAAAATTTAAGTTGTCCCTTAAATTTTATTATAACTGAGAAAAATCTTAAATGTTTAATTAAATATTCTGTAAGAGTAAAATAAAGTACTAAATGTTATAGATATATGAGAAGTGTAATTTAATTTATAAGTTATTATGTAATTATTCTATGAAAATTTAAGTAGATAATTATTGAAGATAAACCTATGGATATAGAAAATAAAATAAAAAACAAAAAAATGAAGAAGATCAAGATGCTTATCCGTAAGGATAAGCATGCCAGCAAGGTTGGCCACGTGGTTGCTTTGGGAGGGGGGATAAATGGATTGGAATGAAGAGGGGCAGGGAAACACCTACAAAAGGGTGCTTCGAATAAGAAGAAGGGAGTCAAAGAGGTGTGGACAGTGATTAAAAATTGAGAGTTTGAGTGAATGGAGAAGTAACAGTAAGGGATTAATATGAATGTGAGTTATATTATACCTTGAGTCACCATAATATATTTTACATATGTTTTGACTTACCATAAATTATTACATACAAGTTTATGTTTTATAAATTATATTAACATTCCAATTACGTGGAACCTATTTGAAAATAACCCTATTTGCTTAAAATGAAACCTATTGATATATTTGTTTAACTTTTAATGATTATTTGACTATGACCTTATATACAATTATGTTTTGTAAGTATTACCACGGGAGTCCCATGCCTTGGGGGACTTAAATAACCATTGGCCTTTGTTTGGTCACCTTGTAGCCCTCTATTATCATGGATTTATTGACATCTATTCTATGCGGAGCAAAGTGCTATGCGGAGATAAGTGTTATACTATTGTGGAAGTCACCTCTATAATCCGTACGAGCCACCTATTGAATCTGTACCTCTATTCTGACTGTCACTCCTGTGACCTCTATTCTATTTTGTTCGGTACCGTAGTTATGGTTATTTATTTACATAATCTCAGTTTTACTACTTAAATGATTATTTGTTTAGGCCAAGTTATTTGTATTCCTTATACTCTTGGCATAATATTTCTCACTCTGCCATATGCTTCTAATTGTTTACCATTTTTCAGGAAACAATGCAATTCAGAAATAGCTTTTGGAAAGTCTTAGACGCATGGCTGCGAAATAGACACACACATCACTTTTATGATATTTTTATATGTAAATATCAGCCTTTTTTGTCAATAAATTTTGTAATAAAAATAGAAACTCCGATGATTATTTTAGTACCCTCACTTAAATATTATTTCCGCTCGCATTTATTAATTTGTTCAAGAATTGGCTAGAGGTAACTTCAGTTACTGGCCATTACGATACTTAACCCTTAGGTACGGAGAGCGGGTCGTGACAGCCCTAAAATGATTATAATATTTATTTTGTATAAATAAATAAAATTGGTATTGTAAACATGAAATTGGGCAGATATTGAAATAGATGGTGGAGTCAATATGTAATACCTCTCATCTTTTAAAGTTTTGAATAAATTATCTGTCTTGAAATTGAATATTTGTTTAGAAATAACTGTATTGGGCTATCGGTGGAGGATAACTATGATTGTTGTAGAAATTGCATGAAGATTAGGCAAATTGAAACTAATCTAATATTGTTTGTCATTGAATGTGACTATGCTTTAAATACATTGTATATGTATGATGTTTGAAAGGAGAGAGGGGATATATTCCATTGTTTGTCATTGAATGTAACTATGCTTTAAATACATTGTATATGTATAATGTTTGGGAGGATAAAAGGGATGTGCTCCATTGTTTGGGAGGAGATAGAAGATGAACTCCATTGAAATTAAATTGGCCGGAGTGTCCAGGGTGAAAGTCCTGAAATCTTGTGTATACATGGGTGCCGATCCCGCGGGCGAAATTTTTGTAAAATGGCAAATTGAAGTGTTTGTGTGGTAATTGTGTTGATTAGATAATCACTGAGTTGTAGTCTCAATTGGGTTGTAAAAAGAAAATGGAATTGGCTCATGAGTTAAAAAGGGTAAATCAACTTGAAAAGAATAGATGGAAAAAGAATTGAAATACAAACTTTGATACTTTACGATCTTATAAAAATGTGAATGTTTTGTCACAAGCATTGTGTATGTACACTGTACTTATATCTCCACTAAATCTCATGTACTGTTTTAGATTTTTCCTATTGGGCTTTGGCTCACCCTATTTGGGAAAATCATTTTCAAGTGCTGGTGACATGCTTCCGCTAAGGCAATAACTTGGAAGGATTTTTGGGAAGCAAGGGCTTCTTTATTTTGTTTTACTTTTGTATAACCAAGGGCTTAAACTGTATTGAGCTAGGCTCACTTTTGTTGTAACCAAGCAACGACTTGGAAAAATGTAAGCCTATAGGGCATTTAATTACCTGTTTGACTCTCAGTTTTCTTATCATTTGTAACAACCCCGACCTATGATTAGTGTTAATTCATGTTTATGTATGCCTAATAAGTAATTAAGAAGAAATCCTGAGTTAATTACACGTGCATTGCATCATTTTGTGGTTATATCTGTTTAACGTAGAAAAATCTGTTTATGTTTTAGTTTCGATCTGCGAATTGAAAGCCTTATCGACATCTAATTCTGAAATTGATTTGATTTATGTGCTATTTGGAATTTTTAGAATTTTCTGGTAAGGTTAATTGAAATTTGATTTGGAACGATTAAAGTAGATTAATTAATGCTCATTACTTTAGATTAAGCCAAAACTAATTAAATCAACTCCATAAAAACCTATTTAAGGCCCACTTGATTTCACTAGTCCATTTTGCTCACTCACTACCTCAAATTGATGCTCTAAACGTGAGAGAGAGAGAGAGAGAGAAAGAGTAGGAAGATTTGGTCTTAGGCTTGGAAATTGAGCTCAAACCAAGGATTTGTTAGGAATTGTCAACATTTGAAGAAGATTTGAGAGTTTCAACTTCAACCCTTATGAATTCAAGTCTCTAGGTAAGGGATCAAATTCTTAGTTGTGTAATTGAGTTAGATTTTTCAAGACCTCAAGTAAATTAGATGAATTCATGTGGGAATTGAGTTAAAGTTGAAGAGAATTGAGCCATACCATGCATGTATATCCATTTCTTCACAAATTGAGCATGATTTCAAAGAATTCTTTCATGCATGTGTTCATCTCACTTATGTTTTGAGAATTCATCATGTTTTACATCCTCTTATTTCATTTTATCATGATTTAGAAACTTGAAGCTCAATCATTTCATGCATGTCATGTTTTTTGAGAGTTCATGAAGTTTAAGTTGAATTTACGAACAATTGGCATGCTTTTGGGCCTTGATTTTATGAAATGATCTTTAAATCATGATGTTTTGTGAATATCTAAATGTTTTTCAGAATATTGGCCCAAGAGGATGAGTTTTGAAGTGTTTAGTTTGAGTTTGAAGCTTGGAGACCAAATTTGGAAATTCCAGAATTTGAATCTACGCTCGAGCGTAGGAGTTCATGCTCGAGCGAAGCACTCTAAATACGTACACTTCCGTTTTGAGTGACATGATACCCGCTCAGGCGTGAAATGCATGTATCTAGAAGTTCATATGTTTTGCAGCACGCTTGAGCGACAGAAGTCACGCTCGAGCGAGGGCCTGAGTCTCATGCTCGAGCGTAAAAAATAAGCAACCAGTACTTTTTTAGAGTTTACAATCCGCTCGAGCTAAGGAAGTCATGCTCGAGCGAACCCTCAGTTTTTGCATGTCCGCTCGAGGGAGGAAAGCCACGCTCAAGCGTAGACCCTGTTTTCAGCAAGTTTTGAAAAAATGTTTCAAATACATTTTTGCATCCTCATTCCATCCTAGACATTCCTAGGCCAAAATTAAGGCATAATAAGGAGGATCAATGAAGAGACACACAAAGAACGATAACGTAATGGGTTAGATATTTTCCAACGTGTGTTTCAAATGTGTATTTGTTATGTGTTAATGTAAGTCACGTGGCATAGACCGTTTGATTAGCATATTCTGTCTGTCTGCACCCGAAGCCAACTGTAAGTAATAGCTTAGTAAAGCTATCTTTAACTTTATTTATTTTCTATATGATGAATTAAGATCTATTTTCTAAAATGATATGTTCTGTACAATGAATGATTGTCCAATTTCTGACTATGTATTCGTGACATCCTTAGCATCATGTGATATCTGTTAGTTGTTACCCAGTATCGGAGGTTCCATTATGGAACTTATTATGTCTGCAATCTGTTATCCGCACCGGAGGCTCCATCATGGAGCTCAGCATATCTGTCATTTGTTACCCGGATCCGGAGGTTCCTTTATGAAACTGGTTATTCAGAACCACCATATGTTCTACATCTGTTCTGTTAGTGCTAATGGATGTACCACGTATGATTAAGCATGAACTCTAATTTTTGTATATGATCTGAACAAGAATATGAACATGAATCTGTTATGAATCTGAATTATGATTTCTGAATCTGTCCGAACATTATTCATTAAAACCCTTTACTCCGTTATTATTCACTAGGCTCCAGCTCACTATTTATATTATGTATGTAGGTGAGCAGACACGTGACCAGGCCCAAAGTTGAGGGCCTATGTTTCAGTTTTTGTCAACCAACCTTTGTAACTCCCGAGGAGGTTCCAAATGGAAACAAGTTTAGTGGTTGTTTTTGTGATGTACTAGACTTTGCTCCTTTTAAGTGCGGGCGAGACTTCTGTTTATATGTTCATGGAGTGATGTGTAAATACTATATCTTTTGACTTCGCTCGCAAGTTTTTTTTTGAAAATTTTAAATTATTTGTCTATCTGTTCCATGTATGTCATCACAACTCATTGGACCACGTATATTTTGTACATTTGCTTCTGTAGCCCTTAACTATATGATATTTTGCTAAGAGGCCTTTGGTAATCCAAGGATTACTGGCCGGTTACGATGCTAAACTCATAGGGGTGGGTTTAGGTCGTAACAAAGTGGTATCAGAGCACGTGTTCTACCACACACACAGGTCTATATGAGCTTAGGATGTCCTAGTAAGAAGTAGGGACATTCCATCTGTATGTGTGAATGCGTGGTAATCCAAATGGATATGAAAACTGAATGTAAATCACTACTATAAAAACAGATAAAGATCACACTTTTTTGGTGTGATGTATGTTATTTAATCACACCTTTTAAGTTTTATTAAAGTGTGATCTTTGGGAGCGTGATTAAAGATGGTCATTTTTAATCACACTTTTTAAGTGTGATTAAAAACATTTAGATCACACCTTTTAAGTGTGATCTTTGGAAGTGTGATTAAAAAGAGTCATTTTTAATCACACTTTTTAAGTGTGATTAATAACATTTAGATCACACATTTTAAGTGTGATCTTTGGAAGTGTGATTAAAAAGAGTCATTTTTAATCACACTTTTTAAGTGTGATTAATAACATTTAGATCACACCTTTTAAGTGTGATCTTTGAAAGTGTGATTAAAAATTGTCATTTTTAATCACACTTTTTAAGTGTGATTAATAACATTTAGATCACACCTTTTAAGTGTGATTAATAACTAATAAAATCTGTAATAAAAAAAGGGTTCGACATATTTGAAAAATAATCAATATTATTTTTGTATGCACATTTGAAGAATGTAATACACACTATATACTATATTTTGAATCGTAACCACATATTGAATAGAATAACGTCATATATTTCATAAATGAAAATTAAATATTCAAAAGTATATACAAAGGAATTAAATAAAAACAAATTAACTGTGCTTACATATATTAAAAAATGAAAAAACTTAAAAAACTAAGTTCTTTAATTCTTGGACCATATTTTGCATCTCTCCAAAAAATTTATGACCTGAAAAATAAAAACACAAATTAATCCAGAAACCGCTGATGCATATGAATAAAGTAAAAAGTTAATTCAGCAAATCAAAATAGGAACATTAATCATTTCTGCTTGATCTTAATCCTTTTGGAAGTAACTTCCCTGTTAACAATTAGATGCCATAGCAGCTCAGTGTCAATGACATTGTAATTAGGAGGTCACTAATGAGCATAGTATTTAAAAATGATAAATCTCAATACAGCTTGTGTACGATCTTTTTGTGAAGATATATTATTATTACTGTTGAACCATAATTCTAGGTACCCATAAATAAATAAATAAATAAAAACTCACGAATTTACTCCATTTTTTTTGGGGGGGGAGGGGGGAGAGTACATATATTGCAGTTACTATCACCAGTAGCAGCATTCTAGGTACCCATAATTCTAGCTTCTTAGAGCATCTCCAACAAGGCTAATTAAAATAGCTATTTAAAACTTCACTTTACTATTTTAGCTAGTCATTTTTTTAATATACACTCCAACAAGGCTATCTACTTTACCTATCTTCTATTAAAATATTCTTATACTTTAACTACCTTCTTTCCAATCTAACAAAAAAAAAACTAACTTCTTTTGCAGTGCTGGAAATAGGAGCAAACCATATATTCACAATTGAAAAAATTAAGAATAAAGCAGCTGGAAATAGGATGCTCATCACCACTTCATTCATCAATTCCATGGCTGAATCAACACAAACCCTCAATTTCTTGTGTTCCCTTGCTTTTGCAGTGCTGCTCATCACCACCATCATCACCACCATCAATCCAATTAATGATATGATTAAAACATTATAGATGGGGAATTAAGATTAAATTTACCTTTCTAAAAGCTGCACCTTTTGCTTAGGTTTTGTCCCATGGATAACTTGAAAGGAGGAGCTAACAATCTCTTCTATGTGAGCTGATTGCAGAAGCCTCAAATCTCTCCTCACCTAACATCACATGAATATGATAAGCTAAGATTAAAAAGACAATTATATGCATTACATATATTTATGTACCTATTTGCACATATTTGCTCATAGGGAATAACAACCTTTAGAAGGTACTGAAAATATGAGCATCGTCAGTGCTGATTCTTATTTTTGTATACAATTCTATCAACAATTTCAATCTCTGAACCCATATATTCACCTGTTCAAGAATATATTGCACCAATGTGACCAAACACAAAGCTAATTTCCTTTAAAGAAAAGAAAAAGAAAAACAACAACAGATATTGATGTCAACTGAAATTGGAATAGGTTCTAGTATGAGATCAGTTCATCTAAATATGAACTATAACACTATTTTTTCTCTTTTTTTCCTTTTCTTCTAATGTTCTAGCAACAAACTCTCTCTCTCCCTCTCTCTTTCTCTATATATATATATATATATATGAATTTGAGTGTATTTGGGTTCTGCTCTAATGAATGCCAAACAGGGATCTTGAGCAGTGCCTCTCAAGACTCACTGGTTGTTCCTCTTTTTTTATACTAACAAATTCTTTGCTTCTTGAATTCATGGATTCTATCAAATTCTCTATAAAATCTCACTCAGTTCTGGTTTTTTTTTTATTTTATAATTTCCTAGATGCATTTATGTTTTTCTTATAGAGGTCCATATATTTGATCCACGACATCTTATCAAAAGTGAATAGACAAGAGAAATCAAATAGAATCTTGTGTGTGATACAACTTAAGCAACCAAAACATACATAGGTTACCATAAATCTATCCTTCGGTGTGTTCAAATGTCTAAATAAACCAATGTACCATTTTTTTCATTTCTATAATTGTACCTAATATTTGATATCATTAATTCTAATAAATTGCCACAATTTGTCACTAACACTTCAGTCTAGAGAGCACTGAATCTGAAGATTTCAACTCACCAAATGGCAAAATTGAAGAGAAGTCTCACTTGGTTATGAAAGAACTATCTAGGTTCCAGGTTTTTTCAAAGCAATTATTCCAAAAGAGTGCACACTGCATATATAATAACAGAACTATTTCAATGGAGTTGAAGCATGTCTTTTCCTATTTATATCTTCTCTTACCGTAATAAGAAATGTAGTGAAAGCAATTCAAGTACAAAATGAAATGCAATTCATTTTCACAAAGAGAAAAGGCACTCTTACACGATCCAAGTTCCGGTACTTGGAAACCAAAGAATAAGCTTTCGTAATTCCAATTCCAGGAACAGATGGAAGAAAATCGCAGCCAGCTAAGACGCACATGCCTGTGAGAAAGCTAGAAGATAAGTGTATCTCCTGTCTCAAATGAGTTCATATATATGATAGAAAGGAACCGCAAAAGGTTGTATAATTTTTAGTGTTATAAGTTTGTAAATAAATTTGAAGCGTCTCTAATCACCTGTGAAAAGTTCTTTATCAAAACATTGGAAGGAAGGCACACGAGATGTAGACTCAAAAACCTTGTTTTGCACTATCTCTTCACCATTGCCATAGCGGTCCATCTTGAAGACAACCTGCTTGCAACCAATGCAAAACATAAAAAGACAATTAGTGCTAAAAATGAGGCTTGAGTCATTAATATCAAAGTTCTGTTGAATTTCTTACAATTGGACAGCCATATGCCAGTAGATCACTGTCCTCTGAAATCACTGCTACAATTCCACCTTTTTCTGCTTCTAGGCTGGATAGGTATGCTAATTGTGCATCAGCTTCATATGGAGATATTACAAATTCAATGTTCTCTGATCTCAGAATCTAAAAAATCAACAGTTGAAAGAATCAAAGATTATAAAGAATGGCAAATTGGTACTTTTAATTCATAGTAGGTGATGGAAAAACACTAAATAGTATTCCAAGTTGCAAATAGCTGATAAAGAGTTGCAATTTGGTACCTGAATCAGTTGATGTGCTGTTGATAGAACCAAGAAAGTAAGAACAGACGGGGCAACTCATTACTTGTCTTTTCATCATGCACACTTAAAGATATGATATTTTTCCATACTACAATTGTTTATATATGCAACTTATTGGCATGTTATTATTTCTACAGAATTCCCTCAAGGTCTTGTTAAACTGGAAGAGTTACCAGCAGTTGCACAGCCTTACATATTGTGCAGCAAGATTCAATCAGATGTACTTCACAATTTGAGAGGCAGAGAAAAACTAAAACATTGAAAGGCTAAAACATTGAGAGGCTTTCTCACTTGGCTAAATACTATTAAATCTTCTTGGGTCTTGGCTATGCCACCAGGTTCCAGGCACGAAAACTATTCTAGGAAACCTGATGTTCTTCTAAGTTAAAGACAATAAGTGGGGTATTTTATCATGTCAAAAAATATCCCACAAAAAATTATATGTTTTCTATATCCCCCGTTAAATAAAGAATATGAATCACTGCCAGGAAATCCACTTCATCAATTGAGTTCTGCAAGATGAAAGTTGAGGAAATATGGAAAGGATTATGAAAACATGGTTGGCATTAGTCCAACCTTATGTTACATGGACTATTCTAAGCTTGTAAAAACCTACAACAGACACTCGACACTTGGGCTAGGAGAAGGACATGGGTTATTGGTCTATCAATTCAAGTTCACTACACACTTGTACATATTTTGCTTTCATCTTGCTTCCATGAAACAATTGGTTCAAAATAACAGAGGTGTCCATACTTTACACTTATATTAGTTGCTCATACTTAAGAAATAAATGAAGAATATTTAAAAATATGAACAATTAGCAGTGTCATAGTATCATTGGACTCCAGAATTAGACAATCTGACATTTACACATATCCATACCCATAGAATTGAATTACACTTATATTAGTTGCTAACTAGAATAGAACTTTATCTTTTGTCTAATTAGATCATAACACTTCTAATTAGCAAAGAATGAAACAAAATATCTAACTAGAATTGAATTACCAGACTGCTGCTAAAGAATCTAACAAAAAATCTAATATGTGCAAAGGAGTTTCTGTTTTTGTAGTAGTGTTATTTCATTTGCTGCTAAAGAATCTAGGGAATTACCAGACTGCTGCAAATTCTCACCTGAAATACATCATCTTGTTATAGTAAACTCTCATAACAAACATATCGACTCACCACCATTACTCAATCCTCATAGATACCAAATTGAAAGACCTATAAAAAGAAATGTTCATACTCTAATTCCTTGAAGAAAAGCCAAAATCTACAATAAATATATGTTCTCTACATTCATCTGTCCTAGAGCTCTCTTTGTTTCAATTACATAATATCGTAGCAGTTATCCTTCATGTATGCCAAATATTTAGCAATATCATTAAACGATTTTACCATCTATAATCTGACCACAGTCAAACCTGGTTCAAATCTTTAAACTACCAATCTCAAAAGGCAAAAATTTTCAGATAATGTGAATGAGCAAGACATGAGTGCGGCGTAGTGAAGGAGTAAGAGAGGTCTGAGACAAAGGTTGAATAACAGAATTTTCAATCGATTAATGTGAATGAGTGTGTGTGTATATATATATATATATGAAATATGAATGAGTGATGACTGACCAGAGCTCGTGGAAGACGTGACCGCAAATGGAGATGGATTGAAGGTCTTCGACGATGGGTTTGAGATCTTCGTAGCAGATTGAGCATATGGTCTTCGCAATGTGTGGCCGCATACCATCTCTCCGCCTCTCTCTCTCTCTCCGCTCTCCGTCGTCTGCCGCCGCTCGATCGATCGATAGAGAGGGAGGGGTAAGAAGAGATTAGGGTTTTTTGGTTTTGGGCGGGCGGCGGGGAACAGACGGAAATGGAAAAAAAAAGGGGGGGAATGGAAAAGGGGGGAGGGGGAAGAAAAAATCAAATTTTTTTTAAAAAAAGAAAAATTAAACAATAAAATAATGCTGTTTAATTTATTTATTTTCTGCGACAGGGGTTGTCGTCGTCAAAAATTTTATTTTTTGTTAAAATATTTTTTTTTATTTTAGTTACTAAGCTTGAAAATTTATTTGTTTCATTTTTATTTTAATGAAAAAAAATTTATTATTATTTTTTATTTGGTAGAAGTAGGGGTAATATTTTAATAAAAAATACTGTAATGGTAGTCGTAGTGGTGAAGTGGCGATCGTGGTAGTAGTGGTGGTAGTGAAATGGCGTTTGCAGTAGTAGTGAAGGTGGTAGAGGAGATGGGTGGTGAGAGAGAGAGATAAGTGGAGACAGATAGAGGAGAGAGACAGACAGAGTGGTGAGCGAGAGAGAGACAAAGTGATGCTAAAAGTGTATTTTCTTGTAGTGGATCGATAAATTGAAAGGGAGCTCACTAAATAGAGAAGACGGAAGGGAAATAGTGAGCAACGCGAATAGTGGGGGAGAAGAGAGAGAGAGACAAATAGACAGACAATGAGAGAAGAGTGAAAGTGAGAGAGAGAAAGAAAAGAAAGAAAGAAAGAGATGAAAAAGGTGAAAAGATATAGAGAGAAGAGAGAGAAAGAGCGAAAATAGATAAAGAGAAAGAGAAAAAGATGAGCGAGCGAGAGAGAGAAAAGAAGAGAGAGAAAAAAAGAGAGAGAAGATAGATGAAAGAGATAGAGAGAAGAGAGATGGACGAGAGACACAGAGAAAAATAGAGAGACAGACAGACAAAGAAAAGTGATGAGTGAGAGAGAGAAAAAGAAGAGAGACAGAGACACAGAGAGAATGAGAGAGACGGACAGACAGAGAAGAGTGATGAGTGAGAGAGAAAGAGAAAAGAGACAGAGACACATAGAGAAAGGGAGAGACAGACAGAGGAGATGGAGTGGAGTGGGGGAGGAGAGGTAATGGTAGTAGTAGTGGTAGTAGTGGTAGTGTGGTAGTGGAGTGATGGTGATGATGGTAGTAATGGTAATCGTAGAGGTGGAGTGGCAACAATGGTAGTAGTGGTGGTAGTGGAATGACATTTGCAATAGTGGTAAATGTGGTAGAGGAGATGGGTGGTGAGAGGGAGAGATGAGTGAGAGATAGATAGAGATAGAGATAGAGAGACAGAGACAAAGTGATGAGCGAGAGAAAGAGACAAGTGGTCGCAAAGAGACAAAGTGGTCGCTAAAAGTGCATTTTCTTGTAGTGGATCGATAAGGAAAATGCCCTAGACCCTCAGTGGAAGTGACCCCCATCACCCCCATTGTTTTCTGATTGGTTCAAAAAAGTTTATTTATTTATTTTTTTTCACTCTTGCTCTCACAGCCCCCCACGTAGAGGTAGGCGTGCTGGGGGTCACCGCCCACTGGGGTCCCCAACATAGTTGGATCGATAAATCGAGAGGGAGCTCAATAAATAGAGAAGAGATGAGGGAGAGAGTGAACAAGGCGAACACAGTGAGGGAGAGAGAGAAAGAGACAGACAGACAAACAGACAGGTAGACAGAGAAAGAGAAGAGTGATGAGTGAGAGACAGAAACAGAGAGAAAAGAGATAAAGATAGACAAAGAGAGAAAAAGATGAGAGAGATAAACAAAAAAGAGAGAGAAACAAGAGATGAGAAGAGATAAAAAAAAGAGAGAGAAAGAAAGAGAAAAGAGATAGAGAGAGAGAAATGAGAGAGAGACAGAAAAAAAAAAAAAGAGAAGAGGACAGACAGACAGAGAAGAGTGATGAGTGAGAGAGAGAAAGAGAAGAGAGACAGAGAAGAGAAAAGAGACAGAAGATAAAAAAAGGATGAAAAAAGAGAAAGATAGAAAAGCGTAAGAGAGAATAGAGAAAAAACAGCAGACAAAGAGAGACAGAGATAGAGACAAAGAGACAGGAAGATAAAAAAATGGATGAAAAGAGAAATGTTATATCAAAAGCGTAAGACGACGCCGTTTTTTTCAATTTTTTTTTTTATGATAGAAAAATACCATTGCATTTATTTAAACCATTTTGTAACTATATATATGAAGTCTCAAAAAGTCACATTTTTTTGCGACGGCAAGTTGTGCCGTCTCAAAAAAGGCACATTTTTCGCGACGGCAAGTTGTACCGTCTCAAAAAGTCACATTTTTTTTTTTGCGAGACGGCAAGTTGTGCTGTCTCAAAAAGTCATATTTTTTTTGCGACGGCAAATTGTGTCATCTCAAAAGGTCACATTTTTTGCGACGGCAAATTGTGCCGTCTAAAAAAGTCACATTTTTTTTTGCGACGGCAAGTTGTGCCGTCTCAAAAAGGCACATTTTTTTGCGACGGCAAATGTGCCGTCGCAAAAAGTTCCGTCTCATAAAACCACTTTTCTTGTAGTGTTACTTAAAAAGTGTGATTAAAAAATAGTAGTGTATATGAAATCACACTTTAATTAAAAAGATGTAATTAAAAAATATATAAATAATCACACTTTAATTAGAATGTGTGATTAAAAAAATATATATATAATCACACTTACTTAAAAAGTGTGATTAAAAAGTAATAGTGTATATACAATCACACTTTAATTAAAAAGGTGTGATTAAAAAATATATAAATAATCACACTTGTTTAAAAAGTGTGATTAAAAAATAGTAGTGTATATATAATCACACTTTAATTAAAAGGTGTGATTAAAAAATATATAAATAATCACACTTTAATTAGAATGTGTGATTAAAAAATATAAATATAATCACACTTACTTAAAAAGTGTGATTAAAAAGTAGTAGTGTATATACAATCACACTTTAATTAAAAATGTGTGATTAAAAAATATATAAATAATTACACTTTAATTAGAATGTATGATTAAAAAATATATATATAATCACACTTGTTTAAAAAGTGTGATTAAAAAGTAGTAGTGTATATATAATCACACTTTAATTAAAATGTGTGATTAAAAAATATATAAACAATCACACTTTAATTAGAATGTGTGATTAAAAAATATATATATAATCACACTTGTTTAAAAAGTGTGATTAAAAAGTAGTAGTGTATATATAATCACACTTTTAATTAGAAGGTGTGATTAAAAAATATATATATAATCACACTTAATTGAAAAGTGACATAAAAAATAAATATTATCACACTCAATCAAATTAAGTGTGATTAAAATATCAATTTATTTTTTTTTATCACACTTCCAATAAAAGTGAGATCTTTTTTTTTTGTCAAAGTGTGATCTTTAACTATTTTTGTAGTAAAATCTGAGTAAGGCCAAGTTTGGGTAGTATGAAAAAAGTCAAAAAGCTAAAAAGTTACTCAAAAAGTTAAAAAGTTAGTACTATTCACCAAAAGTCAACAATTACAGCTGCACAACTCCCAATCTTAATTTTCCCCTACAAATCAATTTTTACAATTTTTTATTACACATTTTTCCATAAAAAGTCAAAAAGTTAACCCAAACATCCATATTTTTTCCCTCAACTTTTTAGTCCAAAAAGACAAAAAGTACACTTATTTAGGACACCCCAAACAACCCCTAAATGAATTGGAAGAAATGAATGAGATTATTCCTATGTTTATTATTATTTGGTGTCTCTATAGCAACATGGAGAATGCAAGGGGAAATGATATAAGTGAATCTTCAGAGGCTTGCATGAGCCGGATGAAACAGATGCTTGCAGCATTGACTGAAGCTATGATACAACCACAGAGACAACAACCTTTGCTCCCTCCACCTTTGCCGGTACAAGCTGAATTAGATAATAATGACATTATCAACCTGACATAGAAATTCATGAAGATGAAACCGCCAACATTCTTTGGTGGAATTGAACCGTTGAAAGCAGAAACATGGTTGCTTGAGATGGAAAAACTGTTTAAGGTATTTCTCTGTACCGAGACTCAGAAGGTTTTATTGGCCACCTATACTCTTAAAGACGAAGCTCAGAGATGGTGGTTACTGATTCGGAATACCAATGGAAAATATTTTAAAGACGTAGGCTCGATTTAATGAGATCTTTTATGAAAAATATTTTCCTCAATGTTTTCGTGACCGAAAAGTGTCAAAATTCCAAGAACTCAAGCAAGGCAGAATGTCTGTAGACGAGTACAAGGCAAAGTTCACTGAATTAGCCAAATTTGCTCCTTATATGGTGGACACAGACTACAAGAAAGCCCACAAATTTGAGAGAGGATTAGGCTTAGACATATTTGATCGAGTTGGTGTACTGAAGTGGACAACATATGTGCAAGTTCTTGACAGATCCTTAATAGCGGAAGCCACTCTAGCCGCTAAGAGACAAAGTAAGGCCCCAACAACAACAACAACTGATTGGAGAGGAAAAAGGTCTGGGTATGGTTTCAGAAAAGGTCGTTCTCATGTAAGTAAAAAACAGAATACAAGGTCTACAAGCAGCTCGAGTCAGAGCAGCGGGTCTATTCCGGTTTGTCCTGATTGTGGAAAAAGGCATAGGGGTGTATACTATCGAGCATCCGGTGCTTGTTTTTGATGTCGCAAGACAGGCCATGTAGTGAACAATTGCCCACTTAGGTCTAAGAATGCCAGCTGTCCTATGATGAGTTCAGCTGGGTCTGCTTCTACAGTCAAAACAAATGCAAAGGCTAATACTGGGAAAGAACCTCTGAGACAAGGTTGAGTGTTTGCCTTAGTGCCTGGTGACGTATAGAACACTAAAACTGTGGTGTCAAGTATACTCCCTGTATGTTCTCAAAATGCATGTGTACTGATAGATTCTAGTTCTACACATTCATTCGTATCACATGCTTTCTTTCGGAAATTAACCAGACCACTAGAACTTATGACATATGTGTTATCTGTATCTACACCGTTTGGGGGTTCTATGATATGTGCTTATGTTTATCCGACATATGATATTATGATTGGTGATATGACATTGTATGTTGACTTGTTGCCCTTGAATATTGATAATTTTGATTGTATTTTAGGTATGGACTGGTTGACTAAATATTGTGCTACTATTGACTGTGCAAGTAAATCTGTTGTGTTTAAACCACCGGGTATGCCTGAATTTATTTTTACTAGAAATGGGGTAGTTCCTCCCCCATATTTGATTTCGGCCATGAAAGCTGTTAAATTGCTTAGAAAGGGATGTAGGGGCTACTTGTGTTGTATACTGACTGCATCATCTGATAGTACTAATGTGGAAACTATTCTTGTTGCTTGTGAATTTCCTAATGTGTTTCCGAATGACTTGCCTGGAGACTTAATTGGTAAAGAAATTGAATTCACTATTGAAGTGACTCCGGGAACACAACCTATTTCCAAGACCCCCTATGGAATGTCAACCTCAAAATTGAAAGAATTAAAAACTCAACTTCAGGAACTGCTAAACAAGAAATTCATCCGTTTGAGCATTTCACATTGGGGTGCTCCAGTTTTATTTGTTAAAAAGAAAGATGGATCTTTGAGGTTATATATAGACTATCGGGAATTGAACAAAGTAACTATCAATAACCAATACCCTCTACCCCGAATAGATGACTTGTGTGATCAACTTCAGGGAGCCCAAGTGTTTTCCAAGATTGACCTCAGATCTGGGTATCACCAATTAAAAGTTAAGGCAGAAGACATAGAGAAAACTGCATTCAGAACTAGATATGAACATTATGAATTTTTAGTAATGTCGTTTGGGGTGATTAATGCACCTGCTGCCTTTATGGACCTTATGAATAGAGTGTTTTAAATCATTTCTGGATGAATTCGTTGTTGTATTTATTGATGATATTTTGATTTACTCCAAAAGCAGGGAAGATCATGAGAATCACTTGAGAACTGTGTTACATATTCTAAGAGAAAAGAAGCTATATGCGAAATTATCCAAATGTGAATTTTGGCTTGACAGTGTAACATTTCTAGGATACGTAATCAACAAGGATGGTATCTCTGTTGACCCACAGAAAATTGAAACTGTTGTGGACTGGCCTAAACCGACAAATGTGACAGAAGTTAGAAGTTTTCTGGGACTTGCAGGTTACTACAGAAGATTCGTGAAAGACTTTGCAAAACTTTCCATGCCATTGACTCAGTTAACTCAGAAAAATGTATCATTTGATTGGAATGAACAGTGAGAGTCAGCCTTTCATGAGTTGAAGACCAGACTAGTAACTGCATCGATTTTGACTTTGCCCAATGGTACTAATGGATTTCAGATTTACAGTGATGCTTCCTACAAAGGTTTGGGGTGTGTGTTAATGCAGAATGGGAAAGTAATTGTTTATGTCTCTCGGCAACTCCGTCCACATGAAAAGAATTACCCAACTCATGACCTTGAATTGGCAGCTATCATTTTTGCTTTAAAAATTTGGCGACATTATCTATATGGTGTCACTTGCGAAGTATATACTGACCATAAAAGCCTCTAATATTTCTTCACTCAAAAAGAATTAAACATGAGACAGAGGAGATGGTTGGAATTGATCAAGGACTATGATTTGCAAATTTTGTATCATCCAGGAAAAGCTAATACTATAACTGACGCCTTAAGCCGAAAGTCGATTGGAAATTTGTCATGTTTGCTTTCCAATCAAAAAGAATTGCTAGATGACCTGCAAAAGAATGAGATTGAAATTGTTTTGCGAGAGCAAGGTGGGATTTTAGATGCCATTTCCGCTCAACCTGCAATCATTGAAGAAATCAAACAGAAACAACTTGAAGATGAGTACTTGAAAAAGATTGTGGAAGAATTTGACTCAAAGTCGAGGTCGGGGTTTGTGTTTGAGAATAATGTGTTGAAATTTCAGAATAGACTCTATGTACCAGATTCCTCTTATTTAAGAAAGTGTATTATGACCGAAGCTCACAGCACCAAATTTGTCATGCATCCGGGGAACACAAAGATGTATCATGATTTAAGACAAAATTTTTGGTGGCCTATAATGAAAAAGTGCATTGCAGATTTTGTGGCTAAATGTTTACATTGCCAACAAGTTAAAGCCGAACATCAATGACTCGCTGGTTTGTTACAGCCGCTTCCAATACTGGAATGGAAATGAGAACACATTACCGTGGACTTCATTGTGGGATTGCCTCGCTCTACTCAAGGTATGGATTCTATCTGGGTTATAATTGATCGTTTAACTAAATCTACCCATTTTCTACCTGTCAAAACTATTTATAATGCGGATAAGTTAGCTAACATGTATGTGAATGAAATTATGAGATTACATGGTGTACCAATATCTATTGTATTTGACAGAGATTCGAAGTTCATATCAAGATTCTGGCAAAGTTTACAACAGGCTATGGGGACAAAATTGAGGTTGAGTAGTGCTTATCACCCACAGACAGATGGTCAAACTGAACTAACTAATCAAACTTTGAAAGATATGCTCATAATGTGTGTATTAGATTTCCAAGGAAATTGGGAGACCTATTTGCCATTGGCTAAGTTTGTGTACAACAACAGCTACCATTCAAGCATTGGAATGGTTCCTTATGAAGCCCTGTATGGAAGAAAATGCCGATCTCCGATATGTTGGGTTAAGGTAGGTAATAGACCTTTGTTGGGACCGGAACTTGTACAAGAAACAACCGAAAATGTGAAATTAATTCAACAAAGGTTGAGAATTGCACAAAGCCGTTAGAAAAGTTATGCAGAAGTTCGAAGAAAAGACAGAGAATATGAAGTTAGGGATCATGTGTTCATAAAAGTGACTTCGATGAAAGGGCAAACATGGTTTGGTGTTAAGGGCAAGCTGGCGCCAAGGTATGTTGGGCCATATGAGATTCTTGAAAAGATCAACCCGGTAACGTATCGGGTAGCCTTACCTCCGGTAATGGAAGACATGCATAATGTCTTTCATATCTCTATGCTTCAAAATTATCTGAGAGATCCATTACATGTGATAGAGCTAACTCATGTACTTCTAAATAATGATTATACCTATGAGGAAAGGCCAATACAGATTATGAACCGCCGAATCAAAAGATTAAGAAACAAGGAAATTCCGTTGGTGAAGGTTGATTGGCAGAACCACGGGGGAACTTATGCTACATGGGAAACAGAAGAAGATATGATGAAAAGATATCCTGAACTGTTCCTTTTGGACGCGGTGTTCTTCCAGAATGAAGGTAACTCGAGTTTGGAGGACTAAACTCTTTAAGGGGGGAAGACTGTAACAACCCCAACCCATGATTAGCGCTAATTCATGTTTATGTATGCCTAATAAGTAATTAAGAAGAAATCCTGAGTTAATTACACGTGCATTGCATCATTTTGTGGTTATATCTGTTTAACGTAGAAAGATCTGTTTATGTTTTAGTTTCGGTCTGCGAATTGAAGGCCTTATCGGCATCTGATTTTGAAATTGATTTGATTTATGTGTTATTTTGAATTTTTAGAATTCTCTGGTAAGGCCAATTGAAATTCGATTTGGAACGATTAAAGTAGATTAATTAATGCTCATTACTTTAGATTAAGCCAAAACTAATTAAATCAATTCCATGAAGCTTATTTAAGGCCCACTTGACTTCACTAGTCCATTTTGCTCACTCACTACCTCAAATTGATGCTCTAAACGTGAGAGAGAGAGAGAGAGAGAGAGAGAGAGAGAAAAGTATGAAGATTTGGTCCTAGGCTTGGAAATTGAGCTCAAACCAAGGATTTGTTAGGAATTGTTGACATTTGAAGAAGATTTGAGAGTTTCAACTTCAACCCTTCTGAATTCAAGTCTCTAGATACGGGATCAAATTCTTAGTTGTGTAATTGAGTTAGATTTTTCAAGACCTCAAGTAAATTAGATAAATTCATGTGGGAATTGAGTTAAAATTGAAGAGAATTGAGCCATACCATGCATGCATATCCATTTCTTCACAAATTGAGCATGATTTTAAAGAATTCTTTCATGCATGTGTTCATCTCACTTATGTTTTGAGAATTCATTATGTTTTACATCTTCTCATTTCATTTGATCACGATTTAGAAACTTGAAGCTCAATCATTTCATGCATGTTATGTTTTTGGAGAGTTTATGAAGTTTAAGTTGAATTTGCGAACAATTAGCATGCGTTTGGGCCTTGATTTCATGAAATGATCTTTAAATCATGATGTTTTGTGAATATCTTAATGTTTTTTAGAATATTGGCCCAAGAGGATGAGTTTTGAAGTGTTTAATTTGAGTTTGAAGCTTGGAGACCAAATCTGGAAATTCCAGAATTTGAATCTACGCTCGAGCGTGGGAGTTCACGCTCGAACGAAGCACTCTGAATGCGTGCACTTCCGCTCGAGCGACATGATACCCGCTCGGGCGTGAAATGCATGTATCCATAAGTTCATATGTTTTGCAGTACGCTCGAGCGACAGAAGTCACGCTCGAACGAGGGCCTGAGTCTCACACTCGAGCGTCCGTCGAGCGTGAAAAATAAGCAACCAGTACTTTTTCAGAGTTTACAGTCCGCTTGAGCTAAGGAAGTTACGCTCGAGCGAACCCTCATTTTTTTGCATGTCCGCTCGAGCGAGAAAAGCCACGCTCAAGGGTGGACCTTGTTTTCAGCAAGTTTTGAAAAAAGTATTTCAAATACATTTTTGCATCCTCATTCCATCTTAGGCATTCCTAGGCTAAGATTAAGGCATAATAAGGAGAATCAATGAAGAGACACACTAAGAACAAGAATGTAATGGGTTAGATGTTTTTCAACGTGTGTTTCAGATGTGTATTTGTTATGTGTTAATGTAGGTCACGTGGCGTAGACTGTTTGATTAGCCTATTCTGTTTGTCTACACCCGAAGCCAACTATGAGTAATAGCTTAGTAAAGCTATCTTCAACTTTATTTATTTTCTGTATGATGAATTAAGATCCATTTTCTGAAATGATATGTTCTGTACAATGAATGATTGTCTAATTTTTGACAATGTATTCGTGGTATCCTTAGCATCATGTGATATTTGTTAGCTATTACCCGGTATTAGAGGTTCCATTATGGAACTTATTATGTCTGCAATCTGTTACCCGTATCGGAGGCTCCATCATGGAGCTTAGCATATCTATCATCTGTTACCCGGATCCAAAAGTTCCGTTATGGAACTGGTTATTCATAACCGCCATATGTTCTTCATCTGTTCTGTATCTGTTCTGTTAGCGCTAATGGATGTACCACGTATGATTAAGCATGAACTCTGATTTTTGTATATGATTTGAACAAGAATATGAATATGAATCTTTTATGAATCTGAATTATGATTTCTGAATCTGTCCGGACATTATTCATTAAAACCCTTTACTTCGTTATTATTTGCTGGGCTCCAGCTCACTATTTATATTATGTATGTAGGTGAGCAGGTACGTGACCAGGCCCAAAGTTGACGACCTATGTTTCAGTTTTTGTCAGTCAACATTTGTGCCTCCCAAAGAGGTTCTAGATGGAAACAAGTTTAGTGGTTGTTTTTGTGATGTACTAGACTTTGCTCCTTTTAAGTGCGGGCGAGACTTTTGTTTATATGTTCATGGAGTAATGTGTAAATACTATATCTTTTGACTTCGCTCGCAAGTTTTTTTTTAAAGTTTTAAATTATTTGTCTATCTGTCCCATGTATGTCATCACAGCTCATTGGACCACGTATATTTTGTACATTTGCTTCCGTAGCCCCTAACTATATGATATTCTGCTAGGAGGCCTTTGGTAATCCAAGGATTACTGGCCGGTTACGATGCTAAACCCATAGAGGTGGGTTTGGGTCGTGACATCATTGTAACACATGCTGTAGATTTAGGATGAACGAGTTATGAATATATATCGCATGTGTTATCTTTTGTATACGAACTTTAATGAATGAAAACATATTATTTCTATTATCTTTCTGCTTATGGGTTGTATTTATGGTATAATATTTGGGGGCGTTACATCTTTAGACTTCAAACAACTTCAATTCTGACTCTTCCCTTCTATAAAAGCCAGCCATTCCATCCAAAAAAGGCACGCTTCAGAATTTGAAGAATTTTCATATTGTATATGGTGAGTTGAGTGAGTATAGTTTTTTTTTTTTTTGATCGGCAAAGAAAAATTTCCATTAACAGCAAGAAATTAAAAGTACAGGAAGATGAGATGCATCGAGAGAGATTCGAAAGTATAAAAATACCCCTACTACTGCTACTCGCATCCATACAACCAACCCCTAAGCCTCTCGATTTTTAAAATAAACAGTTAAGAAGAACTTAACTATAAAATTAAAATACATGAATCCCCCACAAAAACCCACGAAACCACCCGAAATTCAAACTAGATGCAACAGTATACAAAATTCAAAAGAGCCCACGCCTTTGACTAAAACTTCAAGCCAACGTCTAATCAGGAACTCCCCAAGACCCTGCTGCTACAACTCCCCATGCCTCACGCCTCTGCTACAACAACTCCCCATGACCCTCGACTCTGATGCTGCTGCGTCAACACCCTCTCCGGCCGAAGAAAATTCCAGCGCCACCACCGGAAGGACTGCACCTCCTCCGCCAAACTCCAATTCTTCAACCTCACGTCACCACCGGGAAGAGCCACAGCAAAAACTAAAACTACAAGCCAACGTCTAATCAGCAACTCCCCAAGACCCTGCTGCTACAACTCCCCATGTCTCACTCCTCTGCTACAACAACACTCCTTGACCCTCGTCTCTGATGCTGCTGCGTCAACACCCTCTCCGGCCGAAGAAAACTCCAACGCCACCACCGGGAGGACTACACCTCCTTTGCCAAACTCCAAAAGCCCACTCCATGCTGCTACTGCTCCTCTCCTCATCTTCTAGCACACCCAAAACCCGCAGCCAAACTCCCAAAGCCCACTCCAAGCTGCTATTACTCCTCTCCTCAACTTCTAACACACACCCAAAACCTCTGCCAAACTCCATAACCAACAGGCCTACAATCTCACGCACCCGCTGGGACACCCCCAAAACATAAAGAAGACCTACACCCCTCAAACTCTCTCGAGGAGGAGCGCTCGAGTGACAACCGGACAGAAGCTGGGACGCCTACGGAACCCTTGTTTCCACCCAAAAACACACCCCTCAAACTCCAACTCGACAAAGAGCGCACGAGTGAAGGACAACAGCTGATAAAACCGGACAAAACAAAACACACCCGCAGCAACGAAACACACCTAGGTGGGTAGACACGGGGGACTCAAGTTTATTGGAAAGAAAAACTGTCACAGCCCAAACCCGCCCCTATGGGTTTAGCACCGTAACCGGCCAGTAATCCGAGATTACCAAAGGCCTGTTTGACAGTAATACAGTAATACAGAGTACAGGGGCATGACGGAAGCCAATACAGTAAATAATCAATGTCCAATGAGCTGACAGTCTGTATGCAAAAAGATTTTTCATACCTTTATACTTTCAGTACAGAATAGTATGCACAAAATATGCAATCAGTCAAAACTGAGACTTAATCTCTATTAAACAGTATAGTACGGTGCTATCAGTCTATGCAGTAAACAAAACAGTTACAGAGACAAACGGGGAAATAAAACACCCCTAAGCCCCTAAGCCATAGCTTGATAGGCTCGGAACCTCGCAGTGAGGCACAGTGGTTGGCTTGACAAAATCTAAGCTTACCTGACGCTCCTAGCTGCGGTCTGGTGCCTGTACACCTACATATATATATAAGCAGTGAGCTAAAGCCCAGTGAATAACACAATGCGTAAAGGGGTTAAGAATAAATGTCCTTTCAGTATTGAAAACAGTCATTTCAGTCCGTTTATTAGTCATTCAGTTTGTGTCTCATATTTCAGGTCATAACAGTCATTCAGTTAAAGCAGTGATATGTGGTACATCCATTGGCATAACAGTACAGTAAACAGTAGGTCTTAAAAAACCGGGTCTTAACAGACCAAACAGTAGATGATGGCCATCAGTAGCAGTACAGTAACAGTAACAGTAACAGTAACGGTAACAGTACTATTTCAGAGAACAGTACAGTACTTGTGGATTCAAGAGGTGGCTCGTACAGATTCTAGAGGTGGCTTACAGTGTAGCACTTAGTTTCGTACAGCACTTTGTTCCATATCAGAAGTACAGAATGGCCATCACACAGTAAACAGTAGTGGTTCTAAACTTGGGAAACCGACAGAGATCTCTCTGTCACAGTAACAGTAAACAGTAAGTGCCAAGGATGCCACAGTACAGTTCAGAATATAAGACATACGTTCATTCGGTACACAGTATCAGTTCAGTGAACAGTTCAATTCCGTAAATAGCATCTGATCAGTAAACAGTTCAGTTCAGTAAACAGTATCAATTCAGTAAACAGTTCAGTTCAGTAAACAGTATCAATTCAGTAAACAGTTCAGTAAGGTAAACAATTCAATAAGGTAAACAGTTCAGAAGATAATCATTTTTGAACATATCTTTACACCGTTGTTACTCACAGAGTTCTGGGCTACAGTAAGCTAGAGCGTCCCCTCGGTAAGCCAACCCTACACGGTATACAGGATGAACACACACTAAGCTATACAGTTGGGGAAGATCAACAACTTAATCCCTAATTTGCCTCGGTGTGTTCTACATCTATATCCTCATTAAGATGCCTTAAACTAGGCCTAAGAATGCCTAGAATGGGATGAGGATGCAAAAATACACTTAGAAAACATTTTGCAGAGTTTGCTGAAAATAGGACCCTCGCTCGAGCGAGCATTCCTTCGCTCGAGCGAGCTTCCAAAATCAAAGGCTTCGCTCGAGCGGTCTGATGAAACAGTAAAAGTACTGGATGCTCGAATTTTACGCTCGAGCCACCAATCCTTCGCTCGAGCGTATCTTCGAACAAAGGTTGGTCGCTCGAGCGAATAATCCTTCGCTCGAGCGAAGAAGCCAAATCTGGAATTTCCAGATTTGCCTTCCAAGCTCAAACCAAGCATTCTACCACTCTATACTCGACCTCTTGGGCCCAAATTCTGGAAAACACCTCTAGATTCAATGTATAACAAGTTCCAAAAGCCAATTTGTGAATTCAAAGCCCAAGAGTGAGTCAATTGAAACCATATTTCAAACCCATTTTCAAGAACAATCTCAAACATGACATGCATGGATTAAAACCATTTCAAAGCTTCAACTCTTGCTCCAAAGAGCTCAATCTTTTCAAAACAAGATGAAAACATGGATTTAAACATGATTATGAACATGCATGTGGCATTTGACCATGGAATCAACTCAAAACTCATCAATTCAAGCATGCATGCATGATACATGCTAGAATCCCACATATTTGAACTAAATCATGACTTAGTTCTACAATGAAGCATGAATCATGCAAGAACTTGTTCAATGTCAACAATAAGAAGATGAATTCCTTACCTAAGTCTTGTATTCAAGGTTTAGGAGCTCAAAAATACATCAATCTTCAATTTCCCCTAAGTTCTCAAGCAATTCACAAGGTTGGAGTCAAAATCTCCCTCAATTCTCTCCCTCTCTCTCTAAATTCGGTTGTATGCAAGAAATGGGAGAAGAAATGTTTTGATTAAGTGTATAAGGCTCAAAGATGAATAAACAAAGGCCCCACTCACAATGGCAAAATGGTAATTACGTCAAACTCTTTAATTGGCTTTATTTAATCTAGTTTAATCATACAGAATCGGTTTTTAGATAATTACACTATAAAATCACATTAATTATGATGATTATAAAACATCAGTCAATTTCGGATTTGGCCGCCGATAAGGCCTTCAATTTGCAGTTTGAACATAATAACTGAACAGATAGGTAAACAGTCAAACAGATAGAAATGCAATACAATAGATGCACTTAGTCAGTTCAGTTCCAGTTTTCAATCAGTCTGTTCAGTATTTCAGTTAGTTCAATTATCAGTCAAGTTCAGCCTTAGTTTAACAGTAATCGGTAATTACTCGGTAGTATATCAGTAATTAGTATGAGGGTTGTTACAAAAACTAACAAGACAAAGGAAAAGAAGATCTAGGCCAGCCGACCGCCATTGCCAAAAGCGGCGGCCAGCTGGCCCAAAAAAGAGGCCGGAGAAGGAGGTTTTTAGGGAAGGAAATGAGAGGTTTTTTAGAGTTCTTGAGTGTCTTCCATGGTAGGTGGAAGAGAGGTTTTTCTTTTTCTTTTTGGATCAGAAGTGGAAGAGAGGTATGAGTTGAGTGAGTATAGTTGAGTGAGTGTCCTTGTGTAAGTGTAATTATAGTAAGTGTGTTTGTGTATCTTGTATGCTCTGTCCAATCTGCTTCCAAGAGTGTGACCCTTTGTAAGTTTTCTTCTATCTTGTTTATGATTTTAATATAATATAAGTGTGATGTCTATTTAGTATGCTTTTGATTTTTGAATTACGTATTGAGATTAATGATATTTATCAATATATTTCTGACTTACAAGACGAATGATATAATCTAAGATTATTATTATCACTCACATCAGAGCAATCAATTATTAATTATAGTCAAAGAATTTCTACTTTAAAAAGAAAGATTAAAGAAGAACAAGTTTTTTTAAAAATAACTCTAAAAACAATTACAATATTTAATTTCTATCACTATAATACCTAGGCTTCCTTTTGGTGTTTTGTTTCACAATGGTATTTTTATTTTAAAACTTACGTAAACATGATATTCGCAAATTGAGTCGTTATCATCACCTCAATCACATACTAACAATTTCAAATTGATAGTATGATTATAAAATGATCTAAAAATTGAGAGAGATTGATTTTACTTACAAATTAAACATTTGAATGAGAGATGTTCCTACTGATCTTATTATACCAACATTTTATAACTTTTAATTTAAATCATTTAGATTCATATTGCTACCTTTTGAACTAAACATCTCTCTCTTAGAATCATTATTTGGCATAAAAGTTTACGACACAGTGCAACCGCACTTGACCCATCAAGTTTAATCAATAGTGTATATTTATTGTTATTGTGGAACCACTCCATAAATCAATCTTGAACTTTGATTAAAATTTATAAACAATTTTTTGAGATTACTTTTTGTGGAATTGTATAACTGCTCTAAAAGTAACAACTAAAGCACGAAACTAGCAAAATTGACAGTTGGCAACCAAGATTTAGACCACAAATGAATGCTATCACTTGTGAATTGGGTTGGACAAACAATCAAGCAACACAAGAGAATGTTACGTATGTCTATACGCCTAAACACAGTTTAAGTCTAGTTAAATCAAAAGTGGGCTAAACGGAGCTAATACAAAAGAGGTACATTTAGCTTGAACTTAGGCTAGGTTTAATTGTACCGAGTAACCCTCACATCTTGGAAAGTTGACTTAACAAACCAAGTAGAGTTGAGCACAATGATGGCCTAGGTAGTGTTTTGAGCCCAAAACTCATCCAAACATGAATGAGCTTGTATTTGGTCCAAGATGAGTTACCATTCGATCGCTCCACGAAAAGACTCAATACAAACTTAACTTGCTAGCCCCAAATGGTTAAGATATCTCAAAACCTCTTTTTACATCATTATTACTACTCTTAAAATGTTCATTTGAGGTATCCATCGCAGGGTTAAAAATGAGGTGTCAAGATCATGTAGAGGGACTCTAGCTAGCAAAAGAGGTTAAAAAATGTTAACATAATTGTTTTTTGATAAAGAGAGGCAAAGGGAATCAAGTGTTCTAAGTAGCATAATGGAAATCATTCCTTTATGGACCATCATGTTATGAAAAATGGACACGAGGTAGTTATCTTACGCAAGCGAAGCCCTGCCTTAGGAAGAAAGATATAAAGCTCCTATATATTGAAAAGGAGGCAAAAGAAAGGAAATACATAAAAATCCCTAAGTCCCTTCTTTTTCTCTATTCATTATGTGTTTTTTACATGCACCTGAACAACTTTTCGATCATCCATATTAATCAATTTCATCCATTTATTTCTTGTAGGTTGCTTTCATTTGTTGAATTGTTTCAGATCAACGCTTGAGCCTAAGTTCCATTTTCACACGAATTTCATCCCCGTGCAACGAACTAGAAGATGGGATGGTCGAATAACATCCTTAGAAGCTCTCAATAGTCAACAAAAAACTAAATATTTAAAAGTTGTTCGAATACACAATATATAAAAATATTTGTCCACATAACTTTTTATTGTTTACTACTAATATGCAAAAATGATATCGAGGCAATCATAATTTATACAAAACAATATTAAAGTGATTCAACATGACCCATTAGATCGCCATAAAATTCAATTTGTAGTGGAAAGAATGAAAACTCTGAAATAGAAAGTTGAGCAAGTAGAGCTCCATCAAGATGACAAGCCACCATACCTACACCACTCCACAAACTCCCACCTTCCAAGCTCCTACAACAAACAACAACACGCTTTTAAATTGTAAACATCCATGCGATGGTGTGTCACACGCTCCATGTGTACACTCAAAATTTGTGAATGAATTTTGATTTACTTTTAAGGTAGACAATCATGTATATTATTTTCCTTCCACCATTTCTCTTCACATGTGGCAGAAGGAAAAAAAATTATAAATAGCTTCTCTTAAGAGTTGATTTTTGATGATGCAGTTCGTTCCAGGTGGAACGGGTTGGACTGATCCACTCTCCTCAAGCCTATGTTCGAAGAACCAAGCCCACTAGAAGACCTGCACAAGAGTTCAACGGGGAATGAGGAGTCCCCCAGCGAACCCTTCGACGAGCAAGTTAGAGAGAAGTGGAATGTGTAGATAGATTAGAGATAGAAAAGTTTAACCTTCTTTCTGTCTTCGACGTCTGCTTATATCCTCTGGTAATCATTTCGTTGTCCCTTCCGACCTGTCACCTTGGCCGAAAGTCTATGCTCTAGCTTACCTTGTTCATGGTGAAGGCGTTCTGTCCCGACGGAGAGGGGTTATCGCAATAAATACTATGTGCAGTGGGAATAACTTTGTAGATCTTTGTCTGCTTATGTGGCTTGCTCTTCTCTTGCCAGGTGTCTTGATGTCATTGGTTCTTATTGCTACGTGGGGCTTCAGCAATGCTTGGCTTTAGTATTTGAGTTATGTATTGGGCCCTAAATGGTGGGCTGTAGTCTAAATGGGCTTACCTATGTCAATTTTTTATTTTATTTTTATTATAAGTATCCAATTTTGAAGTTATCATAACTTCGTGGAATATATGAACTAGTAATCTATGGCTCTTTCTATTACTTAAGGCCTCGTTTGGGAATAAGCTATTTTAGTAATTTTATGGTTTTTTGGCTAAAATATGAGATAAAAAAAACTAGTATGTTTGGGATGACTTTTTGACTTTTCACGAAAAGATGTGTAAAAAGTAGGGAGGAAAGGAAATTTTTGACTTTTTGGTACAAGCTGTTGGCTTTTTGATTTTTTTAGTAACTTTTTGACTTTTAGGCTAAAACAACCACTTGCCAAACGAGGCTTAAGTATTAGTTTATATTATTTTGTTTATTAATAGAATATTAATATGATATAAACATTATGAATCATTCTTTTAAACATTAAAATTAATAAATTTCAATTTACTATATATTATTTATTGATATTCAAAAAAATAAATTTGAAATAATTGTATGAATTACTCTTTAAAACAAAAAATTTCAAAGCCCAACTAATCTACCTGTGGCCTTAAAAACTTACCTGAGTTGAGTCGTGGGCCTAGTCCAAACTCACAAGGGCCCAGAAGGGTATTTACGTAATCCAAATTTTAACCGGGTCGAACCCCGAAAGGACCCATTTTGTTACTAACCCTAAAAGCCGAAACCCTAGTGTGTTTTTTGCACTCTTCTCATCCTCTATTCTCTGTGTCTCACCAGCCCTAGCCGAAACCCTAGTGCTTCCATTTCTTCTACTTGAGGTAAATTCACAAGCTCGATCTGATCTCGATCTTCTTCTCGAGCTCGATTCGTTCCATACATGTGTGTGTATGTATCTCATTTTGTACGCATCACAGCGATTTGTTCTGATTTGTTTGTGTAGAGTTACTGCTTCGTGTTTCTTGGTTAAAGTCGGTCGCTTTTTTTTTTTTTTCTGATAGATTGATTGTGAGTTTCTGTGGGGTTGTTCATGTTGACACAAGTATGCGTGGATCATTTTTTAATATATATATATTTCATTTGAAATTGTTGTATATGTTGTGTTTCTTTTTGGGGAGGGTGGTTTGATCCCTGTTCTCATGATCGTGCCTGATATAATTTGTCTGTTGTTTATGCGATGCCCTTAAAAAAGAAGGAAAAAAAAATTGTTCTTCAAATCTTAAAAGAAAGAAGGGTATGTTGTCATTTTTGTGGCTAACGTTAGAGCATCTCCAACCCTTCACCAATTAAAAAAAAAATTCTAATTTGATTCCAAATTTGATTAAAAAATTTGATTTGATATGAACTACTTAATTCCTTTCATAAAAATCTTCATCGAATTTGTGGGAAAAATATCTTCAATGCTTACTTTTTAAAAAAAACAAATTTCATCAAATTTTGACGAAAGATTTGATAAAAAAAATGACTCTCTCCCTTGATTTGATGAACATTTGATGAAAGGATTGGAGATGGTTTTAGCACTTAAATTTGATGAAAGAAAAGGTTAAGGATTGGAGATGCTCTTAACTTACATGCGATGTCTTTGGCTATTTTTAAACGCGAGGAGGAGGTGAAGTGTTCCTGGGCATAGCACAATCGGTAAAATGTATTTTGCTCAAAATTATGTTTATAATTATTATTTTAATATAATAAGAAAATATTTTCTACATTATGTTGGAAAATAACTATTGACAGAAAGTCCGAATATCTATTTTTAATAACTTTATTGCTAAACGAATTAGAAGTTTTAGAATTTAGGGTTCATATATACAAAATCTTAAAGTGGACGTTTTGATAGGTAGAAGTGCGCTTTTTTATTTTAATCATTGGTTCCAAGTTATTTTCATCAAAACTTTCGATTGATTTCATGCATGTTTAAACACTAAGCACATGTCTACTAAGGCCCCGTTTGGGAACAGGCTAATTTAGTAACTTTTTGGCTATTTGGCTAAAATATGAGCTAAAAAAAACTAGTATGTTTGGGATGACTTTTTGGCTTTTTACGAAAAGATGTGCAAAAAGTAGAGAGAAAAGAGAATCTTTGACTTTTTGGTATGGGTTGTTGGCTTTTTGGCTAATTTAGTAACTTTTTGGCTAAAAAAGAGGGTTCCCAAACGAGTCCTAAGTATCTAAAGTGTAATGGTACATGTTTGGAAGTGTCGGTGTCTTCACATATTTGGCATTGTCTTATGTGTGTATTTATTAGTTTGTGATATTGGGTCCATTAATTCACTTTCAAATTCACTTTCAAATCTCAAATTGCTGTGTCAATTCTGGTTTGATGTCATATGCATGTTTGGTTAGGTTATTAGATTTTTGTCCTTTATTAGTTTCAATTCACCTCATAAATTGTTAGGTTGCCAATCATAGAGCTTTGAGTAGTATGACACTTGGTGCTTATCATGTTGCTGTTTTGGGCTGAAGGTGATAGGCAAATATTGAAAGGAAAATGATTTGATGTTTGTTAGGTACAACTTATGTTTGTATGTTATGTGCATGTGGTTAGTGACTTTGTGACAGTGCTTGAAGAAATCAGTATGGTTCTAGTTGAGTTTGCAGTGCTTTTGGTTTCTTTAATAAAATTTTAAGTTTGTTCCCTCTTGCCATTGCTTCAAGCTCATTTTGACTTCTTTATCCATTTTTTAAGTTTTCATTCACGTAGATTGATTATTCATTTTACAAAAAAAAAAAAAAAAACTACTAGAAGGTAGGTTTATATGATTGAATACAAATGGTGGACTAGTGTGGATGCTGAAATTTGATGGATTTGCAGTCCTGTTCTAGATGAAGTCAAATATTGTCTTCATGTTTAAATTGTTGACCTCCTTTTTAGACATATTTCAGCAGCTGCAACTTGGAAATTTTGATTTGTATGTGTTTTTTGCTTTTTATTTTTATTTTTATTTTTATTTTTAGTAGTACAATATTATATTTATTCATTACTAATCCTGGATACATGTAGATCATACATGGACTACACTTTCTTTCTTTTCTGTAGTAAGATTATAATTTCATTTCTGGGTGGAATGATGTATGGTATAAACCATGTTAAAGGTTATGGTGCTTCGTTTGAAGAACATTACTTTACAGTGTTACCTTATTTTAACTGCATGTGTTGAACAGAGTTGGCATGTCTTGAGTTGTTTGAATAATTGAATCTTTGCCTTGAGATACGTATAATTTGGTATTGTAATTAAGGTTTTTATTTTCAATTTATGGCACCGAGTATTTACTGAAGTGTTCTATTTCTATCCTATGAAAGACATGTGGAATCCATATCCCCATTTAAGACG
Source organism: Camellia japonica (assembly GCA_030407325.1). Classification (NCBI taxonomy): domain Eukaryota; kingdom Viridiplantae; phylum Streptophyta; class Magnoliopsida; order Ericales; family Theaceae; genus Camellia; species Camellia japonica. The sequence continues at coordinate 61,487,571 of JAPPVO010000003.1, forward strand.
AAAAATTATTGGACAATGTTAAATCTGCAGCCATTTTGGCAGGATCGACAAGCCACCCTCTCACATTGGTGGTGCCCACATTTTGAGAAATGAGGCCGTGTATACAACCATAATGGTTACAAATTAGCAATCTCCAATTATTTTCATGGGTACCGTATAGAAATCTTTCAGTAGTAATTTGTTCCATCTATATTTGGAGTGGGGGAAGTAAATTTTAGTCCTCCATTTAATACAATCTTATATAGCTATGGTATGCTCTCTTTGCGTCACTGTGGGAGCTGGTGTATCTTCTTTGTTGTTATTCCTCACTGATAACTGTCTACATCTCTTGTGCTGTTTTAGCAAATTAATTTGTGCTGTAATTTTTCAGCACTTTTCATTTGCGAGGATGGTGAGAGTTAGTGTCCTGAATGATGCTCTCAAGAGCATGTACAATGCAGAGAAGATAGGAAAACGACAGGTCATGATCAGGCCATCCTCAAAAGTGATAATCAAGTTTCTTATTGTCATGCAAAAGCATGGTTTGTCCTCTTGCATAATTCATCTCTATCAATTTTAAAATTTTAGTCTTCTTTCTCATGAAAGTTGAAACAAGTTTGTTTGAAATATGTAAATATATGTTTATTCGACTTTCAATTGGTGTTGTAGGTTACATTGGAGAGTTTGAGTACGTTGATGATCACAGATCTGGAAAAATTGTGGTTGAATTGAATGGAAGGCTGAACAAATGTGGGGTTATTAGTCCTCGTTTTGATGTTGGGGTCAAAGAGATTGAACCTTGGACGGCAAGATTGCTCCCCTCAAGACAGGTTAGCCTTGGAAAATATTTGTTATTTAGGCTTTGTTTGGCATAATTTAAAAAAGTCAAAAAATCACTATTCTATTTAAGTCACATCACCTCTCTAACACATCACTTCAACCCAACCCATACCCAACTCATATTTCATAAAAAGTAAAAAAGTGCACTTATTTAAATCATCCCAAACCAACCCTTAGGGTTGGTTTGGCATAAACTAAGGCTTGGTTTGGCATAACTTAAAAAAGTCAAAAAGTCAAAAAGTTACTATCCTATTTAAGTCACATCATCTTATTTAAATCACATCACATCTCTAACACATCACATCAAATCCAACCCAAACCCAATCCATATAAGCCAATAAGTCAAAAAGTGTACTTTTTTAGAACATCCCAAACCAACCCTAAATAATACAAAAAGTTAAAAAGTCACTATCCTATTTAAGTCACATCATCTTATTTAAATCACATAACCTCTCTAGCACATCCCATCAAACCCAACCCAAATAAGCTAATAAGTCAAAAAGTGCACTTTTTTAGAACATCCCAAACCAACCCTAATATGAATGAGGTGTTCTTACTCATTGAAATGAAAATTAGAGACTACAGTTGCTGGATTTTTTGGAATTGATTGGAGAATTATACTTCGTTCATACCTTTGTGAACCCTCTGGATTTGAGTGATATGCAACATTCACAATGTACACAGTGCCTATATTTTTCTTATGCTTCGTTTGTGATCTCACTGTATAATTTACATTTTGGGTTATGTGATAATGATGGATGCTTAATGATCTTGCAGTTTGGGTACATTGTGCTGACAACATCTGCGGGTATTATGGACCATGAAGAAGCTAGGAGAAAGAATGTTGGTGGCAAAGTACTTGGCTTCTTTTATTGAAACTCGTTTCAGAGGATTGTTTTCAGAATTTGTGGTTTAGTGTTATTTTTACCCCTTTTTCTAGAATAGATGAATTATGTTTTAAGCTGAAGTTTTGCATTTGGGATCTGGGATAATATTTCATGCATTTAGTTTTGATTTGCTGTGCTTTTGTTTTAACATTTTGTGAAACAGTAATTGATGAAGTCTTTTTTTCTATAATCTTCCACTCTTGCAGAGAGTTCTTTTCGAATGAGGTTTCATAACCCTCTTTACTTGGGTCCCTCTGACTCCAGAATGTGTGAATTGTGATCTTGCAAATTTCTGACTTGCTAGAAATTGATTTGCTTTTGATAGATCAGTTGGTGAAAACTCTTCAAATGATGACAACTTGACAAGTTTTTGTTGAGGTGTAGGGAGGAAGCAGTTGGTCTTTGTATGCATATTGTTTTTTCTTTGGGCCTTAGACTTTTTAGGGATGTTTAGTCGACATTTGAGTTTGTCTGCTGTTGTGTAAACACTCGCTTGACCCTACCAGTTTCTTCCAAGGGGATCACTTGAATGGTTACTGGAAAATTGTTCCGTTGTTGGTGTGGTCTTTCAATTGTTTTCCTTGATTAGAGATCACTCAATTGTATCATTTTCTGATTTGTTGCCCGAGATTAGCATGCCTTGCTGGGTGTACATTGTTTGTGTCATCAGTAGTAGGTTTTTGGGCTGTGCTTGTGGCCGTTGTGCATTGCCAAGGCAAGCTGTACAAAAATTATTGCCTGAACTTAGCCTGGGTTGGGTTTAAATTGTTTTGTGGTCAAGGCCATTGCATTTCCAAGGCTAAAGCTATATACAGCTTGAGGCAATGATATGCACAGCCAAGTTAAATGTATTAATATAACCACTCGGTTAATGCGTGATTTATTACACTTGCTCATCACATACAGATTTTGCATAACATGTAAGGAAGAATTCCATGGTAGGGTTATACCCTTATGCCCTATTTGGTTCGTTGGAATGAATAGGAATGTACACTTTTTATGTTCTCTTAGAGAATGATCATTTATTTGTAATGATAAATGATGATTTTATTTATAATATGTTTTTCATTATTTTTTGAGTCTATTGAACATGGTGATGACGAATATTTTAATGGAATGATGATTCCATTTTATTTCATTTTAATGAACCAAACACTATCTTAGTGACTTTTGGTTATGATCTATAGTGATTTTTTAGACCAGCATCACAAGTTGGCTCACTGTTCTGGGTCTCAATCCATTTATGTGGGTCTCGATGTTAGTTTTAAATGCATTTATAGTATGGGTAATATTACATTTATTATTTTTTATACTATTTTTAATATATAGCGTATTATTAAAGATAAATATGAGTGGTGAAACTTATTATACTAATAATGTGTTAATATACATTAGAGGTGGTATAAAAAAATAGTAAATGTAACATTATTGTTCTAGTATTACCACATGAGACAGGGACTACTCGAAAGTAAAAAATTTCACTCGTTAGCGGTTCCGAATGCGGGGGATTTATAGACAGTCTAATATATTGGATCTTAAATTGATAAAAGGAAAGAAAATGAAATAAATAAATTTCACTTATTTCACTTCATTTTTTGAGAATATTTTACCTCCACAAAATAATGAGCCAAGTATAGTTTAGAGCATTGTTATTCAAGTTTAAAAATTTAAAGTCCAAAAATTAGATTAATTTTTCAAACTCAATGATGTGACAATCAATTAAAATATTTAAGGCAATATTTTTTTTTTATATTTCTCTAATCATTAACAAATTATATCATTTACACATCGTTAAAAATATACATTTTAATAGGGATGACACGCCTCGTATCGTATCGGGTGAGGTATCATATCGGGTGAGATAAATTGGGTTGGCGTTAAGAGCGGGAGAAAACGGGTTAATTTTACCGGGTGGGGTATGATATTGGGTGGAATAAATTGGGTTGGCGTTAGGAGCGAGAGAAAGCGGGTTAATTTTATGACTAAAAAAATAAAAATATTAATAAAAGTTATAAATAATATAATATATTATAGATAGTGAATTATAATTAATGAAAATTAAAAGATGTAAAATAAGAAATCAATAAGTAAAAATGAATGTTAACTGTAATATTATGAGTTTTAATTTTATAATAAAAAATAAAAATTAAATTATATATATATAATAAATATAAATGGGGCGGGGATGAGTAAGAAGGGGACAGGGGAGCAAAACCCCTCCCGCTCCACTTCCTCATCAGGGAGAAAAAAACCCATGCAGGGTGAGACGGGGATGCGGGAACAGAGAAAATGGTCCTCCCTACATTCTAACAATTCATGAACATGAGCACCAAATATACAAAGCAAAGCAAAACAAAACAAAACAAAACAAAATGTCTGAACTCAGCTTTGATTATCTTTTTTCCATTATATATAAGCAATCAAATTATCAAAACTGATAATACAAGGATCACAAAAACAAAAAAAAAGAAAAAAAAAAGAAAAAGAAAAAAAAGAGAGAGAAGCTTAACTGATGATTCTTGAGCCAGAATCATCTCATGCCAAAGGATCATTAGTTGCCCATATGGGGAAAATAAATGTCACAACTTCAAATTAATGACCACCATAAACTTGATCATCATCATCATCATCATGGTCATCATCATCCTCATCATCACCATCATCATCATCTTCTTCCTCCTCATCTTTGCAGCTGCTGTTGCCGGTATTACACCCCATTAGAACCTCGTTTGGAACTTGTAGTTGAAACCCAGAAGGGGAAGGTAGAAGTACGGATGACCAACTGAGAGAGAATTGAGTCAATCTGAGTTTTATTTTCTATTTTAAAGGGAAAATTGGTTTTTGGGTTATTGGTGGAGAGGATCTTCTCAGCATATGCTTCCTCCATTAACTTTGGTTGCCATTCTTTTCTTTTCTTTCTTTTTTTTTTTTCCATCCCCTTTTTTGCTGTAACTTTATTAGTGTTATATATTATATGTATTATTGGACGTATTATCCAATCAAAGTTTATCTGGAATTAAACTCGGATTATATTTTACCCACATATCTAACTTGTATTTGGATTTATTTTGATCCGATTTGCATCTCCGCATATCCAACTTTGTTTTTGCATTTGAGTTTATTTTGCCTACGCAATAGACATGTGGGAACATATTTTTGGGTAGTTCGCGTGATCGAGGTTGTTAGTTGAGGTACGCCGAGATATGGTACGGTAATATTGGAATTCGAGATATTTAGATAGAGGATTAAAATCCTAGATGACATCAAATACCTATTTGGATAGAGATAAGTCTCTTGAGGAAGTTCATCTTAATCTGAATAGTGTGAGTTGTGATAGATTTTATCCTTGTAAAGGATAGAGTCCCATGAAATAAGATTTCTAGGGAAGGTTGGACACTGACCATTATAAAAGTGAAGCACCCCGTGGGTCTAAGTTATGCTTTTATTTGAGATGGTTTGACTTGTGCATTGAGTACTTATTTGATATCTTTGAGAGATAATTTGACTGACTTGATCGTCGGAGTAGCCTCAGGTGGACAAACCACCACGGAATTCTCATCTTTTTGTTCAGGTTGTTGGGCTTAATCTATTTTGCCGATACTCTCCAACTACGTTCTCCTTTTGGTTGTGTGGTCAGAAATCAACACCCACAATTTGGCGTCATCTGTGGGAACTTAGTTAGAATAGATGGCCATCATCGTGCAAGATCAACGTGTCGACGATGACGAGTTCAATGAAGATGCAGAATACATCAACATCGACGGAATGAAAACCCTTCCAGAAAAGATAAATGCAAAGATAAAGGGGCATGAGCACTTACGAGGAGATGAAGACGACCTTCAAGTAGAAAAGACATTGGCCTAGTTGAAGCAGATTCAAAACGGAAAGGCATGGCCTAGGCAGAGCAGATCCCAGATGGAAGAGCATGGCCAAGGTGAAGCAGATCCAAGATAGAGGAGTATGGTGTAGGTGAAGCAGATCCAAGATGGAAGAGCATGGCCTAGGTGGAGTAGATCCCAGATGGAAGAGCATAGCATAGGTGAAGTAGATCCCAGAAGACAAGATCTCAGCCTAGATGATTAGATCCAAGAAGACAAGAGCTCAACCTAAGTGAGCAGATCCTAGATCCCAAAAGACAAGATCTCAGCCTAGATAAGTAGGTCCGAGAAGATAAGAGCTTAGCCTAAGTGAGCAGATCCCAGATCTAGAAAACAAGATCTCAGCCTAGATGAGTAGGTCTAAAAAGACAGCAGTTCGACCTAAGTAAACAATTTTGAAAAGATTAGAACTTACGGGAGGCAAACAGAGTTGAGATAAAACGAAGCTTACTTGAGATTAGAAAATCTTGACGGTAAGAGATTGTTGAGGCCATGGAATGTGGCTTGACGAAATTTGGAGCTCGGCTCTAATGGTGTCAATAACCTTAGTCGAAGTATTAATAAAATACAAGTATCGACTTTGTTCATTACAAAATGTTATTGAAACTTGTGCAATAGGACTGAACAGTCTTATAACGATGTTCCCATAGTGAATATGACGAATAACTTAGACTTGCTATGATAGTAGAGTTGAACTAAGTTTGCGATATTTCGGTATGAAACATGACAAATAACTTAGACTTGCCACGGTGGTAGAGTTGAACTAAGTTTGTGATGTTTCGGCATGAAACATGACGAATAACTTAGACTTGCCACGATGGTAGAGTTGAACTAAGTTTGCGATGTTTCGATATGAAACATGACGAATAACTTAAGCCTGCCATGATGGTAGAGTTGAATGAAATTTGCGATGTTTCGACATAAAACATGACAAATAACTTATATTTGCCATGATGGTAGAGTTGAACTAAGTTTGCGATGTTTTGGTATGAAACATGGCGAATAACTTGGACTTGTCATGATGGTAGAGTTGAACTAAGTTTGTGATGTTTTGGCATAAAACATGACGAATAACTTAGACTTGCCATGATGGTAGAGTTGAACTAAGTCTGCGATATTTCAGCATGAAACATAACGATTAACTTAGACTTGCCATGACGGTAGAGTTGAACTAAGTCAGCGATGTTTCAGCATGAAACATGACGATTAACTTAGACTTGCCATGATAGTAGAGTTGAACTAAGTTAGTCATGTTTCGACATGAAACAAGATGAAACTGGCCATGACTTGGTCAGTTTGTAAGAAAAGCTAAGGTAATTAGTACCCCCAGTGCACTAAGGTTAAGCCTTAAGTGCTTCGTTTGGGCGAGCCAAATGCCAGGACCTCAGCCAGAAGTGTCTAAGTAAGACTTAGGTGATAACCAGGTGGTACGTCCTTAATGTGAACATAAGTGGTATTTAGGTTCACACTAGGGGGCAGGAAGTAGGAATGAACATAACACTTGTGAAAATTTAGGAAAAAATTGACAGGTTAAAGTTATCCAAGATAATTCAAAGGGGCATTTTTACTCGAGATAACCAACTAGGTTGTTAGACTTGGAAGGGTGAAGTCTTGTCAGAAGACAGTAAGTACAAGTGAAGAAACAGCACTTGTAAAAAATTATTGAGAAATTTTTATAAGTGCAATTCGGCCGACATAAATTGACACGAGTTGTTGTCTGAGATATGCCTATCTGAGATGATTTATATTCGGGGTATGCTAATCTGAGGTGATTATCCAAGTAATTTTTACTTAGACGCATTTCAAAAAATATAAGTATGGAAACATATAAGACATAAAAGATATAGAACGCATACATGAAAGCAATATTCAACACTTAGAAAAAAATAGAAGACTTGCATTGAAAAGAGACAGCTTGTTCAAGTATATAAACAGGCACATCGGCCCAACAAAACAGATATTAGGGGTGTGCACGGGTCGAGTCGGCTTGGTTTTATCATAGAACCGTCACTCAAATTGACCTGCTTCGGGTAAATAAATGTTCATCCGATTTTGACTGAGGTAATGATTGAAACTGTGCACATCGGGTGTCCAGTTTGATGGGCAGTTTTCGGTCGAGTGAAAATCAATACCAAACAAATATACATACAACAAAATCACAACACATACTATACAAATCTGCCTCTCTTACATACACACTAAATATGATAGAAAACAGTAGACAAAATTGAAAATAGAGAGGAGATACTTGCCTTTCTACCATGGCATAATGTCACCATCATCCTTACCCACCGTGCATCTTTTCAATCATCTCCCTTTCGCGAGAAAGGTTTCAGATTTGGTAGATTTATAAGCTGAAGATGAGGATTTTAGTGTTCAATTAGGGAAATTGGAGAGAGAGAGCGAGAGAAAGAAAGAAATGGAAGGGTAAAAGAGAGAGAGAGAGAGAGAGAGAGAGAGAGAGAGAGAGAGAGAGATGGACGAGATGCAGACAAGAGTCGAGGGAGATGATAGAGATGAGAGTTGAGGGAGAAGAGGAGAGAGAACGCCTTCGTTTGGAAAGAGAGAGAGATATATAGATAGAGAGATATATGTTTTACATTCTTTTGGTGGAGAGAGATAAAAATAATAGAGGAGAAGAGGAGAAGAGGAGAGTGAGTGGGTGTGAGAGAATTGAGGAGAAAAGGAGACAAGTGGTAGGTAAGACGTCTCTGCACTTAGGAGAAGTGTAATTTGCCTAGTGAATGATTTTTGTTATTAAAAAAATATTTATATTTTGAGTAGTGGGTAGCTTCATCTTAGCTTAGCCCCTACTAAAGTAATCAATGCTTTAACAAAAGTATACATATATATTTGTATATAATTCGGTCGGTTGGTTATAATAATTTTTTTTTGGGTTTAAGTCCGATCACCGACTGAATATAGATGAAAATTTTGAAAATGGAACTGTAGCTGACCGTTGAAGTGGTCGAAACCATCCATAACAATAGCGGGTCCGACGGGTTTGAGGTTAATTCAGTTTTTTGCACACCCCTAACAGATACTATTCAAAACAGAGAAGAAAATACAGTTACAAAGAAAAAAGTACAATGGAAAGAAAAATTTCTAAGTACTAGGATCTGGTGCATTGATCTCAAACTGTTCAACCTCGGCTGTTGGCATTGTTTCGGTCTTGGCAGACAGCTGGGCAAACTTCTTGGCCGCGATTTCGGCGTTGATTTCCAGAAGAGTCTGGTCCAGGCTCTTTGCAGCTGCAGTGATCTCGGTTTCAGAAGTGTTGGCCTTCTTTGGTGAGGTGCTCTTGGAAACCTCATCCCTATCCTCCTCAATCAAGTCCAGGACTTGAGCATTTAGAGTAGGGGACTTGGCTCCAACAGCAGCAGCTTCAGATTATTTCTCTGCAACCTTGGCCTCTTTCTTGTCTTCGGCCTCCTTATCGTCGGCCTCTTTTTCTTTCTTGGCCTCATCCTCAAATTGATTGGAAGAGGAAGGGAAAGGGACTTTGAGTTGACCGATGTCACTAAGGGGTGAGTCCTTAGGGACAAACATCTTTTTGAGGGTTGCCATCCAGCTGGCCATGTTGACTTGTTTTTTGTACACATTTCGCACATTGGCTTACCCCTCAGAGTAGGCCTTGGCGTCTACTCCTTGTTGGTTTAGTGCCTCTGCTAGTTTTTTTTCAACTTCGATAGCTTTATTTTCAGCGACATTAGTAATGGCCTCGACTTTGGCAACAGTAACTTGGTTTTCCTGCTTCATGTGCTTTTCTTTCGAGATATTAAGTTGTTGGAGGCATGAGCATGTTGGATTAACCATAAGGAGGTGGAGTGGATTGCACAGTTATTACATCAGGGATGTCAGCAAGAAAGTCTTCTACAACATGAGTTCGGCCAGATATGTCGTCCTCAGTTATGGCGATGATTACTCGCCGATAGAGCGATTAGAGGATTATCAAGGTCTAAGGCTAGGAGCTTAGGACCTTGGTGTTTCCTGTTCCTGGTTCTAGCCACAAGATTGTCGCTATGTCGGTGTTTACACTGCCATTAAGATGATGGGTTGATGCATGGAGCAGCTGTTGAAGTGCTTGGCTGCTAGTTTGGTTCAGCTAGTATAGTTTGAACCTTGGGCACGAATGGAGTATTCATAGTAATGAATGCTCAAGAACATCGATGATGGTTTGTAGAGTCCAAGAGAGAGAGAGAGAAAGAGTTTGGAGACACAGAGAAAGACAAAATGGGAAAGTGAAAAGGTTTTGTTGGAATGGAAAGAGGTGACAGATTGTAATGATTCAAGTTTCTTGTGAGACGTATGATGGCTAATGTTAGGTGACGTCTAAGGAGGCGACGTGTATCAATTATGGAACGTATTGGGAACCAATGAAGAGGTGATACGTCATGATGACGGTTGAGATGACAGATTTCGAATCTTGATGTTCTTGAACTAGCGAGTTACGATCTCGACTAGTAGTGCGATCTTAGTTGAGATGTTGATCTTGGTTGAGATATTGAATTTGGATGGGACAAAACTTGTTTGTTCTTGGTTCCTGATGAGTTGTTACTAAGATCTTGATGTTCTTGAACTAGCAAGTCATGATCTCTGCTAGTAGTGCGATCTCTGTCGAGATGTTGGACCTGGATGAGATAGAATATGATAGTTCTTTGGTCTTGATTCTTGATTCTTGACGAGTGGACATTTGAGTCCTTGTTTCTTTACATTGGCAAGTCAAGATTTTGGTCGGAAAAGTATATCTAGCATGTTGTTTAGCCGACATATTGAAAGATACAACGATGTAGGTTCCATCACCTCAAGTTGCTGAGGTAATAGAACCCTACCTGAGGTGATAGAACCTAGGGGGCAATTGTGGGGACATATTTTTGGGTAGTCCACGTGGTCGAGGTTGTTAGTCGAGGTGCCACGTGGGTGGACCATGGTGCCAAGATCTAATGCTGTAATACCAGAATTTGAGATATTTGGATAGAGGACTAAAGTCTTAGATGACATCAAACTGCCCATTTGGATAAAGATAGAACTCTTGAGGAAGTTCATCTTAATCTAAATAGTGTGAGTTGTGATAGATGTTATCCTTGTAAATGATAGAGTCCCATGAAATAAGATTTTTAGGAAAAGTTGGACACTGACCATTATAAAAGTGAGGCACCCTTCATGGGTCTAAGGTATGTTTTTGTTTGAGATGGTTTGACTTGTGCATTGAGTACTTATTTGATATCTTTGAGAGATAATTTGACTGACTTGATTGTCAGAGTGCCCTAAGGTGGACGAACCATCGCAGAATTCTCATTTTCTTGTTACAGGTTGTTGAGCTTAATCCATTCTACTTGTACTCTCAAACTGAGTTCTTCTTTTGGTTGTACAGTTAGAAATCAACACCCACAAGACATATCGTTGTTAGGATATTATTCATGACATGCAAAAACAAAAAAATAAAAAAAGTCGTAAAAGTGAAATTACGACTTGCATTTATTGTATGTCATTGATGTGATGTCGTAAAAAACCAATTTTGTTGTAATGATTGTCAGTAGTGTTAATCAAAATTTTAAATGACATACATACAAAAAAATTCACATTAACCATATATGTCACCTATTTATAAAAAATCAACAAATTAATTTAAATTCTCAAATTATAAACAAAAGGAATGTCAATATATTGATACTACTTTTTAAACAAAAAGACATATTAATGCATGAGCTTTTACAATTGACCATGATGAAATTTCATATTTTGAAATCGTTGTATAATAAGTTTATTATCAACACTATCAAATACATCATTCTTAATATATATAATCAAACAATCATTCATCTATTGATCTCCCAAAACAAGACTACAAAATAACACTTTTTTACATATAAAATATTTAAACAAAAAGTAGATATATCATTAAAAAAAAAAAAATCAAAAAGTAACAACTTTTCATTAGAGGGTTCAAAAAGTAGTGGGTGTGAAAAGTGTGGGTTCGAAATTATAATTTAGCGGGTTGATTTTTGTCATAAATTCTAATATCTATATATTAATAAATAAAATCATTGAGGGGGTTTAGGTGATACTCCTAAGCAAAGGGCAGCGTCGCCCCTGATTGTTATATATATATTGGTCTCGTTTTGGAAGTTAGCTATTTTAGTTTTTAACTATTTTAATAGGCTAAAATTTTTGTGCTTGGGAAAATGATTGAATTTTTTGTAATTGTATGTAATGTTTGTGAGAGAAAAAATGAAATGATTATGGATTCAATGTAATATTTTGTTTTATTGACTATTTTAATCTATTTTATCTTTTTATGATTTTTAACCAAAAAATTCTCCAAACCCAACTTATCAAACACCCACATCGTATCATCAAGTAGTCTAAGTCTTGAGAATTCCAATTCAGCTTTTATTGAGTCTTCGAAATTTATTTTTTGAAAAATTAGAAATTCATTTGACAAAAATAAACACAAAAAATGATGTTTTTTTTTAAAAATTTTATGAGAATAGCGAGTGTTTTTATTTTTCACCAAATTAGTATTTAATTTTTTTTTTAAAGAAAAGATTATGAAAACTAAATAATCTTTCTACAAAAAAACCACTCCATTTTAAGTTTCTAAGGCAAAAGCATAATTCTTTTTGGTTTTCCTTCTAAACATTATCATAAAATGATTAGATTTTTTCCAAATTAAATACAAACTTGATAGATTTGGCAGGACTTATTACGGATGTTGTTTTAGCTTTAATTTATTAACTATCACATTTTATTAACTATCACATTGGACAAAAAATGTTACGGAAGAAATTACATAGCCCAATGGGCTAGAATTGGCCTTCCTTTGCTAGTCTTTGAAACTTTGGGAATGAGCCCAATATTGGTCTGTTTTAATATGGGATGCATACTATCATCTTTGAAAGGAGATTTTAATAATATGGGTGATGGTATAATATGCACTTTTAAAAAAGTGTATATGGTATATTTTTCATAATTTTTTTTTAATTTTATAAATTTAATATAGAATATTATAATTTTTTCATTACAAAAGTCATAACTTTTTTTACTAAAAAATATCATAATAAAATGTCAAAGTGTCATAACAAAAATTACAAAGTGTCATAATATTATCATCTCTAATTGTAGGGTGCACATCATAAATTTGATATTCATAACTTTAGTACAAAATATCATAACACACATCACACATAATCATAACATTCATCATAAAAAATCATAACTTTTTTACAATATACACTGTTTTAAAAGTTTCACATTGTAGATTTCTCCTAATAATATTTAAGAATGTGGTTAACCTCGGTTGCTAAATATATTTAAGAATGTTTTAAAAAAAAAAAAAAAAAAACCCATGAGATTCTCATTTTTTTCCACTCTAATGACAATCTAATGAGCTTACATAACTCTTTCTAAAAATGAGATTCAACAAAGTGGGGGGAAAAAAATCTCAAAGGCCCTATGATTTCTACAAGTTATTGAAATGTCATTTTAACAAAGCCTTCACCTTTTTAAATTTTTTTTGGGGTCAACCCATTGTCACTCAAAATTATTGAATTTCAGTTTTCTATTTCTTTATCAGCTCCGATATGGAGCTCGAATTTCAGGGGCACTAATGCCCCGAAATTCTATAAGAGGTAAAAAAAAAAAAAAAAAAAAAAAGTTACCAAAACAGGAAATTAGTGTCATTAGTGCCACAAATCATTTTTCTTTCTTTATATATTTGGTGTTCTGTAACTAAGCAATTTTTTGTTTCAGTTTAAGATTTGTTTTTGTAACATTTCCAAAGTCATAGAATGAAAACAAAACTTTAATTAATTAAATTCGTATTTTCAAAACGCAATTTCTTAACAATAAGATTATATATTTTATTTTATTTATTGATTTTATCATCCATGCTTTAAAAACTACTTAAAATAGTAAATTTTGAAGAATAAAAAATGACTAAAAATGGAACCTTCTCATGATGACTTTTCTTTAATGGAAACGAAAGCAAATAAGTTTGTCTAACTGCCTGTTTTTCCTTCCATCCTAATTTTGTTTTTAAAGAATATTTTTTGAGCTACATGGAGCTGGTCTAACTGCCATGGTACCGACCTGATAAATGCTATTACATTTTATGTCTCCCACATGAAACTTGGTCAAGCTGCTCTTAATTGATGCCATGACTACTTTACAAATTATAATTAAGACAGCGTCTCTTATCATTTATATAGAGAGGAGTTATTTGGTGCTCATGGGGCACCATGAATTTTTGATCCTCTTCATCTCGTAAATTAATAATTATTGGTTGCTCCTGAGACTCTATGTGGCCATATCTCTCACTAATCACAATTTATCATGTCATTTTATATTTTTCAATCATTCAATACAAATTTGTGGGCCCCACTTCCTCTATCAATAACCCTATTAGGATACCACGTGGAGGTATCCCAAAATCAACTAATAACTTCTTCTCATAAATGGAGTAATGATATATAGAGAAATTCTAATATACACCCTTTTAAAAAGGGTGTATTATATGTACTTCTAATTATGTCATCTTATTTTTTAGTTATGACTAATTTTATTCTTTTAGTTATGATTCATGTTTTATTTAGTTATGACATTTTTATCTATTTATTTATAGTTATGACTTAAAAAATTGAAATTATGTCATTATTTATTTTTAATTATAAGGTGCATATGGTGTATACCTTTTGAAGAGTATGCACCATAGTGTTTCCCATATATAAAGGGAAATTCTAACATACACACCATTGAAAAGGATGTAGCATATGCATCCTTAGTTATGTCATTTTTCTTCTTTAGTTATGACTAATTTCTTTTTTAGTTTTGACATTATTTTAGTGATGACTTATGAATTCTTTAGTTATGTCTCATGTTGTATTTAATTATGACAATTTTTTTTTAAAAAGTTTTTTAAAGTTATGACTCAGAAAAAATGAGATTATGTCATTTTCTTCTTTAGTTATAAGGTACATATGGCACACACCCTTTGAGAGGTGTGTATCATAGTGTTTCCCACATGTAAGAAGAATTTTTATAGGGAGCCGCTATTTTCACTTCACTTTACTTCAAATATACACCCTTCTTAATTTGATCATTTTCATCTCGTAAATAAACCTGGTAAATAGAGTAATGATAATTTTTTCAATGAGTGTATTTTGTGCGAAAAGGTATTAATGTAACTATATGTATAATAAAGAACAAAGAAATGAGTGTATTTGAAATAAAGTGGAATGAGAATAACAACTCCCTTTTTATAAGGAACAGAATAATGCTATATGCACAAATTAGTATACTAATTAATGTATCAATTGATGATGTGACATAATTTAAGAGATTTTTGATATTTATAATTTGTATAATGAATGGGGTCAATAATAATGTCATAATTAGTGTTTATACACTAGTTAGCACACTGGAGCATGTAGCATTACCGTAAGAAATAATATATTTTTTTTTATGATCATTTAATTTTTAATCAAAACGCTCACTTTTGTTGTCATAATTTTAAAAATACCGTTAATATATTATTTTAGGGCAAAGCACCAATAAATTCCAAAATTCAATTTGTTGGACCATTTAATTCTACCTTTTATTTTGTAGACTGATAAGTCCCAGTTGAATGTTAATTATGTAGAAACCCATGTAAGTAACACGTGGCTTGTCTTTAGTAGAGGGTAAATGTGAGTTTTTGCTGATGTTGTAGTTACCAAAATGCCCAAAAGCATATTATAGCATTTTTATATTTTCCCTCCATCCCGAACAAAATGGTCGAGATGTAATGAAAACTTCTGGGTTTCCATCCCAATGTTAGTGATTGTGATCCTCATCCTGTGTGATTGAATATTCACATTTGGCAACGTTGACCATTCAATATACAATCCCAATGTTGTAACCCAATCCACAAAAACCGTAGAAAATTAAAAAACTCCTTGTTCAGCGTTAACATTTGCGGAGGCAATTCGCCATTCTTGACCTGTGATTTTCATCGATCCCATAACATCGACGAGCTAACATCATCGGTGAGTCAGCGTTGTCGTAGGTGCTGTTGTGCGATGACAATAGGTATGTGAATTACTTTGACGTTGATTTGAATGTTTGTGGCTTAGAACATCACAGGGTTGATGTTTGACACCAATGATATTTTGGGTTTCGAAGTCATATTGTGGGTTGGAGGGTCGAATTGTTCTAATTTTTGAAGATGTTATTTTGTTTCGAAATTGACTATAATCAACGACTCACCCAAGACATGAATGTCATGAGAAGACGATGTTGGGAACCCCTATTCGTCGAACAATCTTAAATATGTTCCAAATACAACATCATACACACATTGATCCAACAAACACCACAAATCGCGATTCGCCATGAGAAATGAGGGTTCTTGACCTATGATTCTCATCGATCCTATAACATTTGGTGAGCTGACATCATCTGTGGCCATGTTGTTTTGTAATGTTCCAGTATTGTGTTTGTTGTTGATGTTGATGATGTCGTTAATGTTGCTGATGTTGTTTTGTGATTTCTAGTACTGTGACCATGTTGTTTTGTGATGTTCCAGTATTGTGTTTGTTGTTGATGTTGATGATGTCGTTAATGTTGCTGATGTTGTTTTGTGATTTCCAGTACTGTGACCATGTTGTTTTGTGATGTCTCAAAATATAACATTATAAACCAAATACCAAACTGGGAATGGTGAAACAACTTCCAAAAGAGTCTACGAAATCCCCTCATACAAAATAGTAATGTTTCAACATTCCTTAAACACACACACCATGACAAAATCAAAATAAAATCACAATATAGGCAAAAATATAAACTTCATACACAATATATTAAAAACATATATCATACTAAAAATAAAAGTATTAAATGGTTTAAGAAAAAACACTCAGAACTAACTAGATCAACATTTATCAAAATGAGATTTATGAATAATTTTTTCATTATTTTAAATACATTTTCTATATGACCGTTTGCAAATTACTTTCGTTTTATAAATAAAATGAAATTGCAACATATCATCAAGTTTAAAATTGATGGTCTATAACTCATGTTATTATAGACATTTCACAACCATTAATTATGAAATGAAGACTTTCTTTGACTATATGAAACGAAGATGATTTGAAATGGATGGTCCAAATCCACTCTATTATTACGTGGATAACATGGAAATAACCATTTCATGATCAATAATTAAAAATAAGTCATATCAACGCATCTCTATTTTAAATTTAAAATCATAAAAAGAAATTTACAAACTTAAATTAACATAACACTTATAGACCATTAATTTCAAATTTTTATTGATGCATTGTAACATTATGAATTATAATAGAGATTTTCATTTCAACCATACAATAGAGAGATCAAAATCTAAAATTTAACACCACATTATAAGTTAGTTACATGTTTTACAAAAATGTTTCAGACTCCCTCTAAATAGTGACCCCCACGGCCCCCTTGGCCTGTGATTGGCTAGATTTTTTTTTTTTTTCTTCCTCCAATCACCAACCCCCACGTGTGTGTGGGGTGGTGGGGATTGGTGATTGAGGAGGTCTCTATCAAAGTTATATATTTTATGCAATGTATATTAAACAAAATATTTTAATTTTTTTTTAATATACACCCTTAAAAGACATTAAAAAGACTTGCAAAATATTATAATTTTTTTTAGTTAAGATAGTATAATTTTTTTAAACTTCTTAATATGATTTTGAAAAGTATATCATAAAAATAATTTTATTTATTTTATTTTATATAGTGGCTGAGCAAGGTGTCACACTGTGATATGCTTTGCTTTGCTTTTGCAGACTGATTAAGCTTTGCAAGTGCGTTACACTGAAAACACTCTTATTATAGTAATGATCTCTGACCGACCAATCATGTTCTGGCGAGTTATGATTAGGTGCTAACGACTTGGGTTTTCCTTGGCTCCACACCATCTGACAATTGTACCCCCGTGATTCGTTTTCAGATCCATCTATACAATATCACTCCGAACCCAGCTCCGAACCTCTCTCCCCATCTAATCAACTACGACTCACGAATCACTCAAACATCTACAAAGACGTAGTCAACACCCAATAAAAATTAGCCACGAAGACAAAACGCAGACTATGGCCCATTTTGAAAAAAAAAAAAAGGTCAGATATTTTTCTGAATTTTTTTTGTCTTTATTAATTTTTTTTCTCAAAATTATATCAAAATTTTATATTTTTTTGATCTATTTTGTAGAGATGAATCTAAATGTATATATTTTTTAAAAACATTACAAAAAAAATTGCTAAAAATGAAAATAAGACAAAAAGGATTACTTATTTTGATTTATTTTTATATATTTTTTTGAATTTAAAAAGATTATAATTTTTAAATTTATCTTGTCGAATTGAATCTAAAAATCTAAGGTAGCGTTTGGTAGAATTTTCTAAATATGATTTGATAATGGAGTTGTATTTTGAGTTTGTAAGTTTTGAAATTATGATTTGAGTAAGGAAAATTTGTTTGATTATGAGTTTTGAATCGAATTTTGGAGGGAGTTTTGAGTTTTTGAAATGAGGAAAAGTTATTTGATTCAAAAATTTACAACTCATAACTAAACATACAACCTAAAATTTTATTCAAAACTCATATAAAAATTTTAAAAAATTTGAAAATATTTTCTATTTACAATATAAAAATAACAGGTGTCCAAGAAAAAGAAAAAACTTTAACACTATTTCGGTCAATCGGCCAATCGTCCGAAAAGATTTCCGAAAAGACGATCGGGTTAGCCAAATTTTCCCACCTAAAAAGGAGTTTTCAAAAGTAGGTTTGAAATTATAATTTAAAAATTTAAAACAAACACTACACTCAAATAAATGGGTAAACATATGTTTAGAATACATAATCAAACACAACCTAAATTTTTAAAATAAATTCACTAAAAACAAAAGTAAACAAAAAAAAAAAACAAAAAGGGCCAAAAAAAAAACCACACTTCCCAAAACATGCCATAGTATTCAGGAGCACCTGAATATTCCTATTCTCTCCGTTGTTGCTAGCGTGCGCAGGGGAGCATCGGCGCACGCTAAAAAAAGGTAAAACTAGAGGGAGGTGAGGTGCTCATCATAGCCACCATTGTAGGGAGCTCGCAGGTCGGACTGTGAACCATTCGATCAAGCTTGTCTCCTGTCATTCGGTAAATTCACAATCACAGCTCTCTCTCTCTCTCTCTCTCTCTGGATCTTCATCTTCTTCCATGTTCGATCTCTCTCCTTATTTTCTCTCTCTTCACTCTTGATCCGGTATTTTCTTCTGTTAATTTCACTCTCTCTCTCTCTCTCTCTCATCTTCTTTTGTGTGTTATGTTTTGTTCTTTTAGTTGTTTCTGATTTTGATGTATATTGTTGTTGTTGGTGCTTCATTATGAACAGAGAAACATAAATTATATATTTTTAGGGTTTTCGGATCGATTCTTCAATGGCTGCTCCACCTGCAAGGGCTAGAGCCGATTACGATTACCTCATAAAGCTCCTCCTGATCGGCGATAGCGGTACGTGATTCGCATTTCTCAATTTTGAGCAAGTTTTTAATATTTGAAATGTTTATTTCTTATTAAATGTCTTTATTTATGTGGATGGCCTTCCTGAATTTGAAGATAGATTGCTCGAGATTTGATGGAAGTTGATTTTTTGATGGATCTAGTTGGGTTTAGATTCTTTGGACCTAATTTCTTACCTTCATAGGGCAAAGAATGTTTGAGGCATTTGTGATTTGAATTCTCAATCTGGGGAAAAAAACAAAAATTACTTGCTTATGTATGGAACGTTTTTTTTGCTTTGTAATGATGAGATGATTTGAAAATTAAAGATTAATTTTGAAATGCCTTTACTTTACGAAATGGGAATATGACATGTAGGAATGGCCTTATTTTTTTTTTTCTAAAACTATGTCATGATTTGATTTTGTTTTACTTTTTGGGTGGGTGTGTGTTATACACAATCAACTTGTTTTATTTCTACGTTATGGTGACATCCTTAAAAGTTTCTTATTTTTCCTCCACTTTTGGAATTGTCATGTTGTAATGTCTACATTTGTTTTGGGATAAATTATTTGTTAGTATCATGTGTTTTGGTTGTCTATCAACGAATTTATTGAACTTGTGGTTGCAACGAGTGTTGTTTTTGTTTCTTAAGTAGCAAGTTCTTTGATAGGGATGGAAACTTAACCAGGTATATGGGATTGCCACCTTTCTCTGCTCCTATTAGGAATATCTTAATCGAATTAAGGATGAGTTTTGATAGGGATATTATAAACCGACTTGGGTTTGGGGTGGGGTCGAGTATATTAAGCCCTGCCTTGATCCATTTACAGAGCTAAAATTTTTATATGGGATATAAGGTCTATGGTCTGTATTTTCATCACTGCCAAAGAGCTCCATGCAAGACTTTATCATTACATTAGACATTGTAGCTGATGACATCTTTAAGGAACTTATTACCTGTTCCGTTGAGGTCTGTGATTGTTTGGGTTTGTTTTTAATCTTTTTTTATTAATTATTTCTTTTATTTCAAGCACTGGTTTTGTTGTGTAGATTGATTTGACTTGTGATTTCTTTCTCCCCCTCCCCCTCTTTCTTTCTTTTTTCTTTCTTTGAAAAGCATCTTTGTTGGTGATTTGAGATTGGTTATTCATGGACAAAGGTTCAAGCCCTCTTGCGCAAAAGTCAAAGGGGAATACTTTTTTTGATTTTTCATTGTGCCAAAAGGGGTGGAGTGTTGGCATACTAGTTGGGATGAATCCCTTCCGGTGGCAAGGTGAGGTGAGTTTTTGTTAGCAGGGGCATGGGTGAGGATAGGGGATCATGGCCCAAACCCATCGTTGCTGTCCCTATTCTTTAATTGCTTTTCTTGGATGTGGGTGACAGTTGTTACTAGAAAACACTAATACCCAACGATTTACATTTTGGAATGTACGTTCCGTAACATGGTATCTTAAAAGTTACTTTAGGAGGAAAAAATCCATATTCCTTGATTGTAGATAGATAGAGAGTTGTTATAAATCTATTTGGTTGTGGCAATTGCAAGTGGATGTGGATATGTGTGCTTCTTTATTACTTTTCTTTGGAGCACTGCCTGTCATCCTTAGCCTTTTAATTGCATATCTCAATTGGGATTACATTGCTAGTATTTTGTCATCTTTTATTATGCATTTATTCCTTGATTGTATGTTTTTGGATCTGAATTTTGTTCATGTTAAATTGAAGGTCAGTTGTTGCACGTATGAGTAGTAAATTTTCAGTTAATAAAGTTTGTTTGCATGGGTTTAACCTTGCAAAATTTGCTTTGCCAGTGTGGTCATGTCTTTTTCTCCACACATTGGCAGCATTGTAGCTGCAAAAACAAGGTCAATTGTTTGATTATGGTGAGCTAGGAACTTTCATGTTTGATATAGTTTTCAAAATTTTTCATTTTCGTTTTCTTATTTTCGGAAACAAAAACCATGAAAAGTGTAGAAACACCCCTTGTTTTCATTTTTTTTTTTTTGGTGAAATCGATTTTTGAAAATTCAGAAAACAATTTAAATGTGTTTCCTAAAAGGGGATGTTTTCAGAATTTTTTTTTAAGACAGTTTTAGGAAACAGATTGCCAAACAAATTTCCTTTTTGTTCTTTTTTTGGAGAACAGAAAACAGGAAATGTGGTCATTTGCTTGAATAAATCTTCAAAATCCTATCATGTTTTGTAATCAAGGATTATGTATGTTTCATATGGCTAAGATTTGAGCTGCAATGAAACAGAGTCATCAGTTTCACATTAAGCTTTATCACTTATATATACCACTTTCTGTATCTTGTCATGGTAGACTGTTTAATTATGTCATATTCTGTTTGCATCATTTGTCCCTTTTCTTTTTCTCTTTCACATTAGGGCATGTTGTGTCAATTAACTTAAAGAATTCCTTGTGCTGATAAAAAAAATGCTTAAAGAATCCTTGTGGAAGTAGCCAATCAAAAAGAATCCTTGTGGAAGTATGGTTGTCTTTTCCTTTAGCTTTCCTAGATAGATTGGCATTAAGTTTGTCCTGTTTATTTTTGCCATGTGGCATTCCTCCATTCATACAAGCAATGATGTTATGGATTCGATTTAATGTTGGTTTTTGGTTTTTGACAATTGATGGTTAGGAAAATAGTTATTCTTGTAGGAGCCTTATCGCGTCTAAATCATGCATATTTCATTATCTAATAGACTAAAGTCTGAAACTGTTTGCAAATTACAAATGAAGTTGGGGTGTTTTACGACAGACTATTTTGAATATCTTGCAGGGAAGAAATTTACTTATACTACATGTGACATCTATTGGATGTAGTTAATAAGCACCTGTGTTTGTTGGGTTGACAAATACAGAACGCGCCTTTTGTGTGTGTGTGCACATTCATATACTTGTTAAGAAGTTATTCCAAACCTTGGACCTATGTCATTAGGCCTATTTGGTGTACCTTCTCACAAACTTAAAACTGGTAATAAAAAAGCAAAGGCTAAAAGTATACCTCCCCCCAACTTTCCAAAAATAATTTAATTTAATTTAATTTTTAAAAGTTATTTTTGCCTCGTAAATTGTAAGCAAAAGCTGTACCAAACATTTTAATACAGATTTCTAAAATAATAAAAAAAAGGAAGCTATAAGTAGCCATTATAAGTTGCACCAAATAGTGCCTTTGCTTATTTTTGACCATCCTATTCAATATCCCTTTCCTACTTTGGTACTCGAGGTGTTGATTTTTATTTTTTATTTTTAATTTTTATTATTATTATTTTTTTTGTCATAATTGAATTTCATGGTTATCATGAATTCCAAACTTTTTGCTTCTTCTTGCTTAAGTTGGTTTTGGTATTGTGTACTATAGATGCATGTTAAAAGGTTTTTGTGTGTGTTTTTGTTTTAAAGTGTGCTTTTTAAGGATTTGTGTGGAGGTGGGGCAATCCTAAAATGCCTCCAGGCTTGATAAAATAGGCAAGAGGTCTCTTTGGGTGTCATGGGCCAAGAGGGCATTGTCAAAGGTTGGATAAAGTGTTTATTATTATTATTAATATGTATGCCTTACGGCTTTAGCTCATGAGGTTTATCCTGCACGTGTCTTAACTGTGAATGACATTTTTTTTTAAGTACCCATTTCTCTTTTGTCAAATAGCAATTAATAATGATAATTAAACATGCACAATTTCTAACATACTGTGCACACTTGATTTGTCGTATAATGATGTCAAATAACTTTAGTGCTATATTTGAAGTCTTTGTTTGTTGGTCTACTATTTTGCTGTTTTTATGCCCAATGTCCATATAGTAATAGAATACCAACCACTTTTTTTGCTTAACTATTCTAATATGTTCCTAACACATCTAAGTGATGTTCATACATACTGCTTTTTATTTATTTATTTTTCTAGTGATCATTTTTTTACATCTTGTTACAAAATGTAGAATGAAACAATTGAGAGGCATACACTTTGTGTCATGTTATATGCCTAACATTTCACTTAGGAAAACACTTTGTCATATGTTATCACATTTAAAACGGTTCTTGATAACTAATGTTATATTATTTTTATTTTTATTTTAAATTTAAGAATTACCCCGTTTGGGGACTAACTATTTCAGCCAATTAGCCAAAAAGTTACTAAATTAGCCAAAAAGTCAACAACCCATACCAAAAAGTCAAAGATTACGGCTTCTCTCTACTTTTTGCACAACTTTTCGTAATTAGCCAAAAAGTCATTCCAAACATACAAGTTTTTTTTAGCTACCTTTTTAGCCAAATAGCCAAAAAGTTACTAAATTAGCCTGTTCCCAAACGAGGCCAAGTACCCTTACACCTTACATCTGGAGAGTAAAATGCTTACCTTACACTTGGAATGACTGCATGTTAAGAAGCTTTTTGATATTCTATTCTGTTTCTATGAAAAGAATACTATGATGTTATCATGCTGAGTTTTTACCATGATAGCCATAAGAAGATAAAATTGCCTATAACAGTGGATTTATGTTAGGGACACAGATGTTCTCTTGTATATAAAATACAATCCATTTCTACTTAGACCTTTCAAGATGTAGGGTAATGGGCATGTTTACAATTATCATTCTTCTTTGAATGATATAGATGATCTAGCAATAATGGAATTTTTATTCTGTTTACTGAATTACATGAAATTTTACCCAACCCCCTATATGGAATGTATGAAATTTTCTACTTAAATTGAAATTTGCAACAGAGACAAATGGAAAAGAGTTGATAAAATATGCCTAGAGCAGAGTTCTGCCCCTTAGACTTGTTATGGGATTTTTGTATAGAATGTCAAAACAAAAATGATTCAATTTCTACCATTATTATGATATTACATATTCTAGTATGCTTGAATACCAGAAAAATAACAGGATTTGGTATTTTATCTTTTCACTGAGATGAAGATATAAAAATCTTGTCCTGCTGTCAATTTGTTTAAACGTTAAGTGATTATTCATTTATCCACAGAGACTTGGGTGAATAGCAGGTGCTTGAATTTGACATTCTACATCTATATTCTCTACTGAGACAGTGTTGAGATGTAGTTTACAGTGAAGCTGCTGCATATTATGTGTTCAGTCAATGGCCTCTTCAATCCCACAATATCCGCTGAATTAGCAATCTTATTAGGTTTTATAGTCTATGCAGTTCATTAATGGATGATTATGCCTGGTTGATATGGTGTTAACTTTATCCTTAAATTTCGAGGCAGTTTGTTTGTTTTGTGGAATTCTTCTAGAATAACCTAATTAAAAATGGTAATGTATTGCTTTAGTTCCATGGCATAAAGTGAACTTGATTTGAGTAGTTTGTGAGATCAAATATCAAATCCTTCTCTGTTGATTGTTGTTGCTAGTGAATTTCTCTCCCCCTATACTGATGTAATTGCTATTTAAATGCAAATAATATATTCTGGGTTGGATGGAAGTCAACATTGTGATTTGATGAATGCTTAGGAAAGGATAACCACTTGGT
The DNA here is from genome assembly GCA_030407325.1 of Camellia japonica. NCBI lineage: Eukaryota > Viridiplantae > Streptophyta > Magnoliopsida > Ericales > Theaceae > Camellia > Camellia japonica. Next base: position 61,512,178 of record JAPPVO010000003.1, read on the forward strand.
GTGCAAACTGTTACTGCAAGGGCTTTGTGTCCACCATGTTTGTGGTTCTTGAGGGCATGGTAGCAAGTCTAGTACATGTGTGTTTTGTACCCATAGTTGGAGATAATTTGACGTGTACTGATTATATAGTTCTCTGAGCTTTTGTAATATTCATAAACTATAATCAAGAATTATTTATCTGTTTCTCTTTACCTGATTTGCAGGTGTGGGTAAGAGTTGCCTTCTTTTGCGTTTCTCTGATGGTTCCTTCACTACCAGTTTTATCACCACCATTGGGTGCGCAGTCTCTGACATTTAGTGTTTTTTGTTTCTCTGGAAGGTGCCTTCTAACCTTCAAATTGATTTTCCCTGTTCAGCATTGATTTCAAGATAAGAACCATTGAGCTTGATGGCAAACGAATTAAGCTCCAAATCTGGGATACAGCTGGTCAGGAACGGTTCCGAACTATCACTACAGGTAAGTTTGGTCTGGTAAATAATTTTGGTTCAATTTTGTCATAGGTGTAGATGGTGAATGCTGTTTCTTCCCTATACCCGCTTGTTATGCAAGGAAGAAAAATTAGTGGGTAAAGGTCATTGAATCTTTCAATTTTTACCTGTTAAGTTCTTCCCAGCCCCTAATAGAAGAGAGAAAATTGACAATTTTTTAGGTTAGTAGTTCTTTAATTTGATGGAAGCTAGCGCGTCTCATTTCTTTTGAGATGTTGATTGAATTGCAAAAACCGTTCCACCAGATTACCTTTTCTTCTAGGTCTCATGGTGTCAGATCCTAAGTACTTTTAAGATGTTGATGGTGTTTAAGGCGCAAATACCAAGTTTGTAAGATTCTACATCCTTCATGGTCATGTTCCTTTAGTAATTACGTCACCCGTTTGTCACATATTTGTGATGTCTTGCTTTATATGTGCTTCATAGAAGATACTTTCATGTAGCTTTTTCTTTTACCTTTTCCTTTTTCCCCTTCTGATTTTGAATTATGTTTCAGCTTACTATCGCGGAGCCATGGGTATTTTGCTGGTTTACGATGTAACAGATGAATCATCTTTTAACAGTAAGTCCGATATAAAGATGGTTAAGCGTTTTTTCTTCTTTCTTTGTTCATTTTTTTTTGGAAGGGTTTTTTTGGGACTTAATGTTGGATGGTCAACACCTACAAGAATTCTGTCATCTTTATGCTTCGTTGAACCTCTACTAGTTGGACTCTTTTCTACAAATATTTTGTGCAAAATTTAAATAGATTTTTCTGTATATTTTATTGTCTACTGTCACGGGTAAATGGATTTGCATTGGTTTGCAGAACTACTATCATCAGATTGTCTTGTGTTCTCTATTGATTCTTAAAAACCTTGCTTCCCACTTTTTTCAGACATTCGGAACTGGATTCGCAACATTGAACAGCATGCTTCTGATAATGTCAACAAGATACTGGTAGGGAACAAGGCTGATATGGATGAAAGCAAAAGGGTATGTTGTTTGTTTAAATCTCTCTCTCTCTTTCTCTCTCTCTCTCTCTGTGAGCCCCTGCTCCCCATCACTTCTTTTTATATCACTTAAATTGCCTTTGATTTCAATTCTACTAGTTCAGCTCATGTCTTCAATTTAGTTCCATTTCAAGGTTTGCTTGTGAACCTCAAAAACCTGAAAATCTCTCCTTATAAAATCTATGTAGGCTGTGCCAACCTCTAAGGGCCAAGCACTTGCAGATGAATATGGCATTAAATTCTTTGAAACTGTAAGTACAACACACTTAAATTCTCTAAAAAATTTATCAACCGTGTCTTTTTTACTGATTAAAGTTGCTGTTTACAGAGTGCAAAGACAAATCTTAATGTTGAGCAAGTCTTCTTTTCAATAGCTAGGGATATAAAGCAAAGGCTCGCTGACACTGACTCCAGGGCAGAGGTATTTGAATCACATGACACGTGTCCTGTTTTTTAATTAAGAATTTCACTTTGGGGTCACTCTGTTCTAAAGTGCTGAAACTACTTGCAATTTGTGTTTTGCAGCAGCCTCAAACTATCAAAATCAATCAACCGGACCAGGGGGCTGCAGGTGGTCAACTTGCGCAAAAATCAGCTTGCTGCGGTTCTTAAATGAACAGGTTATTGCAGGAGCAATGGTAACGTATTGGAGGCTACACTTCGGAGAAAACCAGAATGAAAGAACTAATTGTGATGGCAAATATGATGGGTACTTGTAACTTTTTCTGAAAGTCAATTCTTTCCAAACTTGTTTTAGTGTGTGAAAGATAGGATCTTGTTATTTCAGAAATTTGCTTTGTTTGCAGATACTGTATTTTGTTTTCCTCCCCCCTACTACATTTTAACTTTATTTTGCTTGGCATGTTAGTTAACCCTACAATTATATGTTGTTGGTCACACTCTATAGAAAGGCAAGTAGAAGAAGTTTTTCCTTCTGTAAGAGATTTGCCACCTCAAAAAGTGCTATGAATGATGTTTTTATCTCTTTTCAAAATTACAGTTAAGTAATCATTTTGATTTAACCCTGGCCAAAATGTGGCTAGACGCCCAATGAGTTCCAAACCAGTTTTGTCAAATGACCACATGGTATTAGTGTTCGGAGCCTGTTTCACATGGCAAATTAGATTTGTGATGCAGTTAATGTTTTAACAGTTGTGCTTGGATGATCTTGTTCTTCCTCCCAGAGTAAAACTGTTTCCTTGTGGTCCATTTCCCGTGCATATCTCATGGAAAACTTCGCTTTTATACTCTTGTCAAATCCTTTTTCCAGAGATTTTTGTCGATCTCAAAAATAAAGGTTGTCCAAATGCCAATTAGCAAGTGAAAGAACAAATTGACTTCTACAAGTTTTATGCAAGTTTGTGTCGGTAGAGTTGACCATATAAATTCTTTTTCTCAATTTCACACTGTCAAGTTTTAAATGCACATTTAAGTTCAATAAATTCATGTTTTTGCCCCACCACATTCTATATCAATTTGGAATAATTACATTTTTTCTTTTTTTTATGGTGATCATATCATTCTGTCACATTACTGCACCTACAGGTTTTGGATCCCTCTGTCAGGGGGAGACATCACAACTTTCAAAAGATATCCCAATTGCTGCAAAACAGACTTTATTTTTTGTGAGACCCTGTAAGATGTTGAGCCCCTACATTGCTTTAACCCATCTTAACAAACCACAAAGACAAACTTCAGATTTTAAATTAACTTGTTACAATAAGGTTATGAAAAGGAACATATTCCCCATACCAAACAGCATATTATACATAGCATACTTTTAACAAAAACATGAATTTGCTTCTATGCACACTGGGGGAAGATTACTTATCTAACAATTTGACAAGAAGGTTACTAACATAGTACAAATCTACTATAGATTCAGTTCCTCCTTTCCATATATACGTTGAAGCTCACGAGTTGCTGCTTGAAATGATTCTGAAACAGGGAAATAGGAAGAGAAAAAAGTGAGGTTAAACCAGCATTAGAAAGTTGAGAGAGTACTTAAATTTAACGAATGCCAAAATGGAAAAAAAGATAACAAAAACATTATTTCAGCCAAAGAACTTCTCACCTTTCCAAGTGTGGAAGGACTTTTGATTGATTGGCGAACCAGTTACAGTTTGAATTGCATCGAACAACTGACTCTCTGGGGTGTTCCTCAACTCTTGGACTATCTGATAAATAGTCTTCCCACTTTCAAAGTATATGTGATTGTTTGGGTGTTTTGTTTTGCAACCAGCATGTCGCTCAAACTCATAAGCATTTAGCACCTTACAACCAGTTTGATCCATTAGTTACGCCCAAAGGGTTGAGACAAACAAGAAAATGTTTTTGATAGTTTACCTTGGAGTAATTGCATGATTGGCATCCACAAAGATAGCCGCAACCTTTTATAGTCCCACGGTGCTCCTTCTTACATGAGATGAGAAAACTCAAAGTCACTAGACAGCAATTTATCAGAAATGAACACAAAAGAACAGAATATTACCTCCCGTGACAAAGAAACATACTTCACAGGCACTCCATCAAGCATACCAGTTGATATCAAGCTTCTGACGTTTGAAGGGAAACTGTTAGGGGCCTCTTTCCTAGTTGCTTTTAACTCTGACTTATTCTTAGGCACAGATTCAGTTCTGGATTTAGTAACCCGAGATACATTTACAACTGCACTTGCATTGGATCCATCAAACTCCTTTTCGTTGGGTGTTTCTGATGTTTGAATGGAAGGTTGATCGTATATTAACGGGTAGCTGCTCAAAGGCCGAGCCATTGGGTCAAAAACATGTTCTTCATGAAAGCCATCAAAAGATGCTGTATTGGCCTCTCCTTTATTATAAGTGTGCCCAATTGACATGCTATTGTCATTCCCCGTTTCAGAGGCAGAGCCTGCAGATATGATAGTGCCTTTGTTGTAGTTACGGCCCATTAAGATTATACCTTCATCCTCCTTACCATAGCCTTGCCCCATTGATATGAAACTGGTTTCATTGTTGTGGTTATAGGCCTGAACAATGGACGTGCCACTATTATGTCCCTTTGGTGAATCCAAACCATTGTCACAGTCCTTAACCTGATTGACTCTAACTTTTCTAATTCCACCATAGCTAAGACATGTTTCTGGGTCATCCAGATTATGAGACATAGATAAGCCCATAGACGAATCATTTCCAAATTCTACATTGATACCTTTTTCTGTTCCAACCGAAGAAATGTTTTGCTCAGTAAATTTGAAAGGTCTGTTTGTGTCACCACCAAATAACCGCTCCATGAATTGGCTTGGGGCTGACGGCAAACTGGAATCATTCTCCCAAGGAGAAGGATTTGCATTTAAAATTCCTGTGGTCAATTTGCTGTTTGGAGCTTGTACAGCTTGCTTCTTGTTGGGGAATAGCTCTGGTTCAGTAGCATCAGCAAACCGTTCAGTAGCGTCAGCAAACCATTTATAAGAACGCTTTGGTTCAACTCTTGACGAGTTATCATAAGCTGCATCTCCATCAGTTAAATGCCCACTGCCCTTTGCCATCCAAAATCCCTTGTTCTGGAAAGATTGCCAGAGACAATCACTTAGAATAACAGAAATTGAGCTGGTTGCAGAACTTGACTAAATATCAACAAATAAACTGAAAGCCTTTAAAATTGATAACTTATATTAAAAGAGAGAAAGAGAGTGAGATCACACATCTTGAGAAGCAACCATAAATGGATGCTCAAATAAGTAAGACAGTACGAGTATGTATGTCAAACAATAGAAAACCACAGGCAACTCGTTGAAGACTGAAGTGAAATTTGTGGATATAAATGCACACATACTCCACTTATGAAAGGTTAAATGATGACAGGTTCTTGGGTTTATGTTAGAAGGGGCTTCATGGGTCTTCTTAAATGTTGAGGATGAAAGCTTTGTGCTCCTTATGACCTACACAAATTATTAACGATGTGCTCATGGAAACCTCCTCCAACAAGAATGATCAACTCTAAAATTGAAGATTGCTCCTTACAAAACAAAGGAATTGGAAGCACTGGGGACATCTTAAGAAATCATCAAGGGATAGTGCTTCTCCAAAAGCATCTTAAGAAATCAATAAGGATTTTTAAAATTGGAAGCGCTTACATCCACCTTGAGAGCTTTCCATGTGGAGTGGTTGCATTTTGTTTGAATGAAGAACTCCCTTTTAAATCAATTTTTAAAAGCTGAATACATACAGTTATTGGCCACTACATTAACATGCTTGTCGCGGTTATAATAACAAAATCAGAGCAGTTGAAACAAGGTATACAAGATGAGGCATCACATTTCTAATAATTATACAGTAAATTTAATCCACAAAGTCTCTTGTCATTTTAAGACCATTGAAGAAACTAGAAAGCCATGAACAAATGAGTGTAATAAGTCAATCGGCAGAACACAGAGAAGGCAACAATAATCACAGAAAACCCAATTAGATAAATGGGAAAACAAAGATCGTCACTAATGAATAATTGAAAATAATCTAGGACCTAACATGACAAACAAAATAATTACATTGAAGCTACCATGAATGACTTCATCACAAGACCTGCATTACATTACAATGAACATGCAACATAAATCAACCAGGTTAAAAAAATTTAGAGTGCAAAGTTGGATACACTTCAAATGCATCAAAGGTAAGACTCCTGTGCATCAAATTCCATTCAAGCTCTAACCAGTAACCAAACATTAAAATGCTATTCATACACACATATACAAACATATATGTGTGTATGCATGTATAATAGCATCCATGAACATATAATGTGCAGATGTCAAGAGAAAATAAAATAAAAGGAAGATTAAATTTACTTGTACATATATATTCTTCTATGTTAACAAAAGTAAAAAATAACTTCTTTTTTTCAACAAATACCCGTTAATTTTGTTCTCATCTGTCTAACCCAAACAAACAAAATAAAGTTATTTTTTTAAAAATATAATTTTCAAACTCTCCCTATTTTTCTATCCTTTTCCTTTCCGTTGTGTTTGGTTTGAGAATTTGGGAAAGAATTTGAAAAAAAGAAAGAAAAAAATTTGTATGAAATTAGGTGAAATTTTCTCTTTCTTTCCAAATCTCTTAAGCAAACACAGCATACAAATCCAATATCCACCACAACATTGACTTCAGCAGACATATGAGAAGCTTTATAAAAGAGTTAAGAGCAAACCATCTTGCACTTTCGAGTTCAATGTCTCCCTCCCTACTATAACACCTCTTCGAAAGACTGTCCCTTTCGCGTACGGACCACCCTCTCCGAGCTCAGCCCACGCAAGCCAATTGCAAAACCCTCATTGGTTCCAAAACCAAACCCTAGAATTTAAAACCCAGCAAAAGTATACAAAAATGAAATCATTCCAATCAAATTCAGGAAAAAAAAAAAAAAAAAAAAAAAGAGTAGTCACTCACAACAAAGATTCAAGTTGATTCTGAAAACTCGAGGAATGAGAAAAACAGTAATGTCCGAAAAACCCTAAAATTGGAGGTTCAGAGATGATCCGTACCTTCGATGACGGAAGGCAGATCGTACGGACGTGCCGTTTCTGTCGGCAATCGCCGGCGAGGATACCGGCGGTGAACGGCCGGCGATCGAGGAGAGAGAGGGGGGGGGTAGGGTTTGTTGGTGAAGAGAGAGAGAGAGAGAGTGTGTGTTTGATATGATGTCTGAGGAGCACTCGATTTTTGCTCGAGAAAGGGAATAACTGAACATGATCACGTGTCACAGTTACGTCTGTTGTATCCGTACACGTGTCTCGCACTGAATCAATCATGGCGATCTGCTGCGGTGAGCCGCTGATTTTGATGTCCTTTGTCAATTGTGATAGGTTTAAAATATCTCAAATGAGTGGTGATCAGATGTAGCCAACTCTCAATACGTGGGGCGGTTCACTTTCACAGTCAAATATTTGAGTAAAAACAATATAAAGCCCCGTTTGGCGTAAAGGTTTTTGGAGGTTAAAACGTTAAAATAAAAAGATAAAATATCATATTAAAATTATAATTATTTTATTTTTTCTATTACAAAAATTAAAAAATCTAATCAAAACGAGGATTTTTAGTTCAAGTTAAATAAGTCAAAAAATCAAAAGCTAACCCACTTTCTAAACGAAACCAAAAAAGAATAAAGCTTAAGACCTCCACCAGTGCCACGTGGCACCGCGTGATTGGAAGGAAAATAATAATAATAATAATAATTTTTTGGCCTACTGGGGGGTGTTGGGGTTGCCCCCACTGGGGATCCCTAGCACCGTGGGCCAAAAAATATATATTTTAATACAAGATATAAAAATATTATTTTTATTTATATAGTTTACGAATTTTTTATTTTATAAAATGATATTAAGTGTTATGTAAATAGTTTTTTTTAAAAAAATTAATATAATTATGACAACTTGTAAATTTTATTATATATCTTTTTAAAATTTAAAAGATGATAAAATAATTTACTTAAGGGGAAAGCACTAATAAATCCCAAATTTAGGAATGTTAAACCATTTAGTCCTGAATGTTTTTTGTTGGACTAATAAGTCCTATTTCTCTAAAAGCTTACTATAGGCTTTTTTTATGTCAAACATTATTCATCAAACATCAAACATTAGCAACGTCATAATTATTAGCAACGTTCGAACCACTAAACATCTGATGTCCTAAACAATTTAGTGGTTCGTCAATGTTTGATGCTTTTTAGTGTTTGTTTGATGATGTTAATGCTGATATTTTTGATGTTTAGTGGTTCATAATGTTTATGGGTGTTTAGTGGTTCGAACATCATCGGAGATGATGATGATGATGAACGCAGAATGATGATGGCGTAGTTGGCGATGGTGGGCGGCGAGGTCGGAGAGGAGTGAGAGAGCATAGAGAGATGGACGATGAGAGTCTAAGGATCTCGTCGATGGTCTCCGTCGAAAGATCTGAACCATAGATCAGATCAAAAAATGCAACCATAAATTAAATGAATCTGATGTTTGAAGCTCACCCAATGTTTGATCTTCGGAATACCAGTCGTCAATGTTTGATGATGTTTTTGATTATTAACATCAAACATTAAATTCAGATTATTAACATCAAACATCAGATGTTTTTGATGATGTTTTTGATTATTAACATCAAACATTAGATTCACCCAATGTTTGATCTTCGGAATACCAGTCGTCAATGTTTGATCTTCGGAATCTAATGTTCCAAACATTGTGGGTGTTTAGTGGTTCGAAGATCAGATGTTTAGTGGTTCGAAGATCAGATTCATGCTGGGCAGAAACAATAACGAATCTGAAATCTCTAACGAGAACATTCTTCTTCTCAACGATCTCCATATCAAACATATGAGCGAAAGATTTGCAATCCAGCAGGGCCACTACGTTAGGGTTTACACCGTAAAAGAAAGGAAAAGTTGGGGGAAGATTTGTACGGAACACGGTACTCTTGTGTTTCTCAATTCTCTTCCTGAAGAATGAAGATTTGTTGATGGTGGCCCTATCAGATCTGAAAAGATTTGACCACCGTAGACCCACACACACCCGTCGCTATGGCCAGATCTGAAAAACTCAGATTGAAGGGGTTTGAATCCGCCATCGCCGCCTGAATCTGCCATCGCCGCCGTGATATGGCAAGGGATCGGTCTTTGATTTAACATCTTCATGCTTCTTCTTCTTGTAGACATTCATCAACAACATCAGGGCCAGCGATCAACATTCATCATCAGGGCCAGCGATCGACATTCATCGTCAACATCAGGGCCACCCCTGGATCTCCAAGCCTCACGGAGGTTGATGATCGTTTCAGAGCATCAATAAAAGTAACATGTAGGGAACGTTGATGTTGAAGATGTTGGTGATGTTGAAGATGTTAAAGATGTATTTGATGTTGGTGATGTTGGTTGTTCAAAATGTTTGATAATGATGATAATCCTAATGTTTAATGGTTGATGTTTGATGAATAATCCTGACGTTTGATAATGTTTGATGTTGAATGAATAATTTTAACATTGATAATGTTTTCACCGAAAATATACGAACAATCCTGACGTTGGCAATGTTTGATATTTGCTAATGTTTGATGTTTGATGACTAATGTTTGACATAAAAAGGCCTATAGTAAGCTTTTAGAGAAATATGACCTATTAGTCTAACAAAAAACATTCGGGACTAAATGGTTTAACATTCCTAAATATGGGACTTTCGAGTAATTTTTCCTTTACTTAAATAATAATTAAGTTTTTGGTATTTCATTGTCATTATCTTTCACACAAAATCTGTTTGAAGCCCAAAAACAGGATGGGAGGTTGAGGTAGGTGGAGGATCACACTAAAATATTTGGTCATACATTGTGCACCTCCGATCATAGAGTGTTTTGGGAAGATAGTTAAAAGGTAATTTTTTAATTTTTTAGACGTTTTTTACTATTTTATATAAAAGGTGATATGACTTAAAATGAATTAAAAACTAACTTTTGACTTTTTTAGTGCGTTCTCAAAACACCCCGATATTAGGTAAGCTTAGGATAATAGATACATGTAAAGAGTGATTTGGTAATATATTGGTCTCTTCTAACAAGAGGTTGACTTTTAATTTTTTTGGGTCATAATTATCTTTTTTTTTTTTTTTTACACGTTTTTTAATAAATAAAAAAAAATCAAAAAAATAATAAATACTTCTCAAAACAACCCATTCACTTTTTTTTGTTTTGTAGCTTTCTCTTGTTTCTAGGCCTATTTATTTATTTATTTATTTTTTACACCATGATAATAGGTTAGTAAAATTAGATTAAAAGAATCCAAATCTCTTACCTTCACTATTCCAAAGAACAATTATATGAATCATTGAGCCAACTATCTTGTCCATAGTTTATTGTTTGTTCGGATAAGGTTCAATTGTGACTCATTTATACTTGTCTGGTGAGCATAAATAACACATAAACCGTTTCAAATTTATATTTTTTATATTTTCATATTTTATATGTTGAATTTTAATTTAATATCTGGTTTAGAATTTTTAAAAATTTATTAATCATCTTTATTTTATTGTTTATCATTGCATAATTTTTCTAACAATATTGTAAGGGTATGACCATTTGATTTGTTCAAAGATAGGTGGTTTAACGTCAAAATGCATGGGCAGAGTATGGAAGTTGAAAAATTCGCAAATCGAATCAGTCCACAGTCGATTTGGTTTGATTTTTTTTAATTCGTAATTCGATTTTGGTTTGGAAAATTAGAGAACTAGTCTCTGCGAATTGGTTATGAATTTAGATTCACGGTTCCGGATTTGAACCAAATCAGATCGTATAACTTAAACCATATATATTTGTTTGCTAGATATTATGTTTGTTTAAGCTGATGGTTGTGCATGTTTACGTTTTAAAAGTTTATATTTCGAAAAATTATGACAGATTAATGTCGAATAATATTTCCTTAATGTTATGTTTTTGCATAACTGGTGAATATTATGAGAATTGTTTGTTTAATCGACATGTTATTATTATTTTTAAAATTTATAATAGGTTGAATTTTTTTGAAAATGTTATATGATTTTTTTTGTGAACAGATTATGTGCAACTATGATTCCAAACCATCGAACCGTGTTTAAATGATTTGATTCGGATTGATTCCATAATTTTAATGGTTTGGTTTGGTTCTAATTTTTATAGAATGGTAAACAATGGATTGGTATTCATTTCATCCCAAACCTATCCAAATGCATTTCTATTCAATGGGCCGCAGAAGTGGGCCAGACTGGATTGTGTTTGAGCTCTTGTTTTGGGCTTTTTTGTTAGATCAGGTTGGGTTTCATATTTCTTTAATGGGCCAGACTGGGGTTGATTAGTCGACTTAGATAAGTTGTTTATAGTTTTCTTTTTCCTTAAAAAAAAAAAAAAAAATTTATTTTAAGTTTTTATCAAACTTTTGATACAGTTTTTACAATTTATGAGGTAAAAATAAATTGACAAAAGCTAATTATAAATTGGGAAAAAAACTATCCGGAAGTAGAGTGGTGTTTTTTAATTTTTACCTTATGATTATTAACTTATGAGGTGGAGCCAATGCATGTAGGACGAGAGGGTCATGTGCCCTTGGTTTTTCATATTTACACTATTTCTCTTATATATGAAGTTTATATTTAATTTGTCTTTTATAAAATTATAATAGTGTCCCCCTTAAATCATGTAAAATTCTTTTGTATTTTAAAATTTTTAAAAGTGCTCTGTTATATATATATATATATATATATATTTTTTTTGTTCATTCTTTTAGAGCATGTTTGATTGGGTGGATTAGAGCATGGGATTAGGATTATTAATCCGTGGGCCCAATTATCCTATGTTTGTTTTAACATTTTGGTTTAGGATTATTAATCCAATGGATAATTAATCTAACAAATTTGTAGGATTATTAGTAATGGGGTAGGGGTGGGATTATTAATCCAATGAATATTAATCTTATTGGATAGTGAATACCACACTAATTTAATAGGATTATTAATACTTCACTATTAATCTTGTGAATCAAACATGACCTTATAGTCTAAACTGGAAAGTTAATGATAAGAATTGAATTAATTGAACATTTCATTATTATCATGGAATTTGTTTAGTTTATTATTTCCATTGTGGGATTTTTTATTGAGTTGATAGTGTTGAATTTGTTAATCATAAATTCAATTGGGTTGTTGATTCTCACAATAATTGTAATATTGAATCTCAATAATGGACTCCCCAAAAAATGTATAAATTTAATAGTATCTCGTTGTTGTTTATTGTGGATTTGTTTTTTCAATGATGTGAGTAATATGTGCCCCTCTGCCTTGAATTTCTGGCTATGCCATTGCATATATATGTACTGTTATCTTGTTCAATTCAAAAAAAATCACTAGTTCAATAGTTAAAACTTAACCTACTAATAATTTTGAAATTGTGAGTTTAAATTTGAAGAGAATCACGTTGTGCAAATTATATCAACAATTAAATTTGTATCCAATCTATCCTTTAGTAGTTTAGTTTTATGGTGATCAAATTTGAGTATCAAATTTTTGATATCATACATTGCATCACTATTGATAACACATTATCTATATTTTAAATGAATAATGTTATATAAACAAATAAAAGTTATAAATCTTTCTTACTAACTCACATAACACTAAAATACATCAATCGGTTTGAAATTGGAGTTTTATGTCAATTTTTTATTTGATATGTCACCAATCATCTCATCAAAAAAAAAAAAAAGAAAAAAAAAAAGAAAAAGAAAAAAAAGAGAATAGTATAAAATATTACTGGTCGAGCCATGCAATAATTTTTTTGAATTAGATTATTTCTGCTATTTTGAGTTTGTCCCAAAGCCTACATCAATCCGTACACTAAAAAAATAATTAAAAAAGGAAGTCTAATCGTGTTAGAATTAAACCTAATCCAAAAAGGCACAATACAAACCACAGTTCTAACTGAAATAAAACTTCATACTTTGGTATTCATAGTCTAATTGATTTCTACTAAAATTGCTCACAATTACATACTATATATAAACAACACACTAATCAAAAAGTTAGTAGTGTTAATATTTAAACACTCAAAACACTTAGAAGATTTTTGAATCATCATGAGTCGAGATAATTCTGACATGAATCAAAACAATTTAAACTCGTACAATAATTTTTATAGTCACTCACACCAGTCACCCAACACTGATGTCGCAAATCAAAACAACTCGAACACACACAATTATCTTTATAGTAATTTATACCCGTCACTCGACACCGATGTCTTGAGTTTGCTCCGAAGACGAGACTTTGAACTACGGCGAGAACAAAAACAACAACGGTCGATGCAATTGCGCAATTCAGTTGATGCACAGGCCACGGACCCTTCTCGATTCATATCATTCTTGGAAACCGGTAATAACTCCTTTTTTACACCGTGGATTTCGAAGCCCGATGCTCCCAAAATAGGGAGCGAGCATGGTGGTTGTAACAATGGTGATCCGATGCAGTATATGAAGTTAGAACTCGGATCATTGTTTGCACATGAGGTGTGTTTCACTAACTTAACACATGCACTTGTCTCAGTAAATAAATATTAGATATATTAGTGCTATTAGGGATGATATTTGTGTTACACTTAAATTTTTTTTTTTTTTAAGAATCTTTTTGAATTTTTTTTGAAGTGTTATATATAGAATTTCTTAGCACAATTGAGATAAACCAACCCTATGCCACACAACACATGAAGATTTTTTTCAATTCTAAAAATTGAGCGAAATATTTTAGTTTGTGCTTTTTCCTAGGAAAATTACAATTTAGTATAAATTTTTTCTTGAAGCTGTAATTATTTTTGAAAAAGTCACTGTAATGTGATTTTTCCTTTTTTTTTTTTTTGGTATAAATTTTTAGTTTGTGTTTTACAATATAACACTGTTTTTGATGAAAAATTAATAGTTTGTCCTGGGATATCACATCGCCATGCCTATCACAAACGTTCACATCCCTTTATGTTTTCCAATCACTCAATACAAAATCGTGAATTCCATCTCTAATACCAATTACAATACATATAGAATACCATGTGGTGTTGGCGTGGACCAACCAATAAGTTCTTGTCTTTTGTTATACAGGTCCATGATTTGAAGCCGGAGCAACAACCTAATCCCACAGAGAAGAACAATGATAAGACTGATGATTGAAGGTGCAAAGGTGTGTAGAAGAAAATTTAGAAAGACATCAGTGATCCAAATATTTATCAAAAATCTCATATAAGTGCGAAATTTATGTGAGACATTTAGTAAAATATTTAAGATTCTTAACATTACTCAAAAATTTATATATCTTTTATGAGGACAGTATATTTTTATGGTGTAATCAGTGTAGTACTAATTTGTTTTTCTGATATTGGCTTGCATTATGTTTGCAATTGTTCTGTTTGGTTGAATTTTGAGGCCAAAAAAAAAAAAATGGAATTTTTTTTGAAAAATCGAAAACTAATTCTTTTTTGAAATTTCAAAAAATATTTATGCAAAAAAAAAAAAAAAATCCTTTGTTTTTTTGTAATAAACTAGTTTTTCAAATTATTTTTAAAAAATAAGTTCTTAAAACTCAATCAAATAATTTTTTTACATAATATTATACAAATACTTTTTGGGGATTTTTTTTAAGGTCCCTAGTATTAAGATTTTATAGCATAAAGGACATTCAATATTTTAATAATGTCTAAGGTCCCTCAAATTGATCCAGAGAAAATTCACGTCACAGAGAAAATTGGTCTAGAGAAATTAAAATTTCTCTGACCTTCCCTAAACTTCTTATTGTAAATTTCTTTGCTTTCCCCTTCTCTAAATTTCTCTGCTCCCCATATACTTCCTACTCTCCCAGAAAAATTTCTCTGCCTTTCCACAAAATTACATCTCCAGATAAATTTTAAATTTCTCTGCCCTTCCTACCTCTCTTGGACTCAACTCTCCAGAGAAAATTTGAAAATTTCTCTGGTCTTCCCTTCTTTCCAGAGAAATTTTCCTTCTCTGGCTTTCTCTGGAGAAAATTTCTCTGGCCTTCCCTGCTCTCCAGAGTAAATTTCTTTCTCCAAACCTAGAGAAATTCACTCAAACCAGAGAAATTCCCCTCTCTCCAAACCCAGAGAAATTCTCCCTCACAATCTTTTCTGGTTGAAAATTATAAATCTCAGATAAAATGTGATCCATGATTCATACATTGGCTGGAGTGTTACAAGATCTGTCAATAGTACCTTGGGAAATTTGAAGAAATAGAGTCAGAATTTATAGCTGTAGAAATTATAACACACAACATGTCCCCCCGGTCTATGTCACTTCCCAAACCAATACATACACACACAAACACAAAATTTTGAGTAATGACTGGTGATGTGATCTGTATTTATCATGATCAACACTTACAAAGGGGCAAATCAATGAAGGAAGAACAAAATTACTTATGAAGAACGCCATAGCTATGGTAGTGAGCAACCCCAGTACACAATTGATAGAGAAAACTCTGGATAAGTGAAAGCGGAAGAGGCCGAGGATCGGGGCCCTTGCGGTGGGAGTCCATTTCTCTCTCTCACCACATATACGTATACACATATATGTTGTGAGAGAGAGAAATGGATCGATCGTCGCTGAAAAACCTAATACTTGTGACCTGGGATCGCTTTTGTGATGATCAACCGCCCCAATCTTTGAACTCGCTAATGAAGCCGATGATGACGGATTTGGCTCCAAAATGAATCACTCAGTGGATGTGGCAGTGAATGAGAGTGAGAGTGGAGGCAACGGTTCATGGTTGATCGAATCAGAGAGAGAGAGAGAGAGGAAAGAAAAAAGCGAGAAAGTGAATTTTCTCTGGAATATACGGGTGAAGGATCAAGAGACCTTAGACATTATAAAATAATATTGTGGATCTCTTCTACCACAAAAAATGGGAGAGAGATCTTAGACTAATTTTCTCATAATTTTTTACATAATAATTAGCATGCATGTGAAGGTGATAAATAAGTGAATGAAGACAAAAATAGATATGAGGTGAAAAAAACATAAGACCTAATCAGATCGGAGGTTACATCCAATAACATGTTAAAATAGTGAAGACGGCTAATTTCAATTAATCCAAAATCAATTGCCAATGAACAAAGAAATCTCTAAATTATATCTATAATGTGAAGTAAGATTTTAATATCAAATTTCTGGTATTTTCTGAAATAAATGTGTTGCCCTTGCAATTAACAAAAAATCTGGTGCGTAATATAGCCAATAATTCTATAATGTTAATTAGACCCGGTAAAATCTAGGAGAAATAATAATTTAGTGCGAATTAACAAAAAAATTTAAAATCAATGATAAAATTTATGAATTTTAATAATTAAAATATTAAAATTTTTCATGAACCTGTAATTATTTTTGAAAAGTGCCACTGAAGTGTAATTTCCCCTAAAATGTAAAACCAAATTTCAAAACAAAAACATAAATTAAAATAGCACTATTACAATCAAACTAAAATCCATATCCGATAGTATCAATCAATATTTAAAATCTTAGTACCGAATTAACTAAAAATTTAAATCGAGAAACATATCTAGTCAATATTTAAAACTTTGGCGGCAAGTCAATCAAAAATTTAAATCAAGCAAGTAACCAAGGGGGCAACTTCTTGATCTTCATGTGGTTCTCATATGGAGTCAAGTTCAAATCCAATCTCAAAACTCTATTGCTGCAGATGTTGCTACTACTCAACTTCTTCATAACCGGCACCACCGCCTCCTCTGTCGACGACTTGCTCTTGCTGCTTATGCTACTGGCACCGGAGGACAACCCTTCTTCACCGGTGGCAGCAGGACGGTGTCTCCTCATATGACCCCCAAGCGCTTGCCCGAGGGCGAACTCTAGCCCGCATATCGAGCACTCGTGAGTCTTCGGCTTTACGGGCGAGCTGGGAGTCTGAACATGAAGGTCTCCTCCTCCCATTAATCTAAGCTTCTTGTGGCTAGCCCTGTGGCCTCCGAGGGCTTGGAATGATGAAAACTCTCTGTTACATGTCTTGCAGGTGAAAACACGGTCACGGCGACTGCTTGATGTAGTCTCACCAACACGGGAGAGGAGCATCAAGCAGTTAGCCATGGCTAGTGTTTCCACCTCTGTATCTTCTCTGCTTCTTTTTAGAATTGCCATGGTCATAATAATAATAAGATGGGAAAGTTGTTGGGTTGTATGTGTTTGGCAATATGTGAAAAGCTTTTTATTTGTGAGAAAAGTGATGAGTGTGTTGTACTGAGTACGGTTTGTTGATGATGTACATATATAGGATTAGGGCGGTTTAAAATGAGAAATTTGCTTGGGGACTAAGAAAGTGCCAGTAGTGGTTGTTTTGAGAAACAAATAGCCACTGCGTAATTGATCTCACGCAATTAGTTTGATTTTGAGTTTTTAAAAATAATTTTTAAATTTTTTATGTTTTGTATTTGTTATTTATGTATTTAAAAAGTAAAATATTTATGAAATTTTTTTTAAAAATTTGATAAACACAAAAAAAAAAAAAACTGAAAATATACTAAATTTATGTATATATATTCTTTGCATTTAGTGAATTTTTTAAAGTTTTTTTTATAAATTTTATACTTTTTAAGTATATTTAGTAGGGGTGTTCATGCACCCAACAGATCTGTCAAAATTGACCAACCCGACCCAACCCACTCGATTTTAGGCAGTTTCGACAGTGTAGGCAAACAAATGCGGGTAGAGATTTTTAAAATTTGCCTATGTTTGGACGGATAGCGGATGGAAGATCACCCAACCCAATCTGATATGCCAATCCCTAAGAAAATAATATTATATTTTTATGCTTTGTATTTTAAAAAAATATTTTATTTAGTCATAATATTAGCTATTTATGAAATATGAAAACTAGAGCTTTATTTTTATAATAAAAAATGAAGAATAAAAAATTTTGGACTTAAATAAGGCTCAAAATAATAAAACAAATTACTCTAAAATAATTTTCAAAAACAAACTTAAAAAAATAAAAAGTCTAAATTCAGATAGATGGCGGATGAGGGGCCACCCACCAGCACCCCTAATATTTAGATTAAGTGAGTTTAAAAAGTAAAAAAAATAAAAAAATTAAATATTAAAAAATACACTAATTATAAAAAATATAGTTTAAAAACTCAAAATTATTTTAAAAAAATACAAAAACAAAATATTTAAAAAAGAGTAGTGTGTGGGGCGAGCTCAAAGCAAAGACTTGTTTGACGGTTCTAGAACCGTGGGCAAGATATGCGCATTATAGAACTATACAATTCAAATAACCTGTGTAGATGTTGTGTATTATGGTGATATAATCGCTAGGAACAAGTAACTCAAATTCTTTGCAATTAACTTTGTGATAATTAGTCACTATAATAAATTAAAATTTTAGAGATGAAAATTTAAAAATAAAATTATTTTAGTTGCTAAAAGTATCTTTATAGTAATTTTAGTAACAAAATTGAATATTTCAATTACTATCCTTTTAGGATTAAATTTTTTGTCTCAAAAATTAACTTTTTTTGTACCAAATTATTGTCCCTAAAATGCATTGATTAGTGACATTTTTTTTAAAAACTTTTTGGTACCACTCTTGTAATATTTTTTGCAATAAAACTTTCATTTTTAGGAAAAAAAAAAAATAATCCCTAAAACAATATACATTCTAGTGAGTGTAATTCATGATCAATTTTTTTCCCCAATTTATTTAAAAGAAAAATTAGTGAAATATCTCTCTCCAACTTTGGATAGTAAGAGAGATCTAATATATTTTCTCTTATTAGATAAGGTTCCTCAATAATATTATTTGAGAAATTTCAACTCGTTACAGAGAAATTGCTCTGAAATTTTTCTGTGAAGAGCTGAAAATTTCTATGAAAATGTTGAGAGACTTCAACTACTATAAAAATGTTACATATCTTTTATCTTATAAAATCTTCATATCAAGGGTTTTAAACTAAAAATCCCTTATTTAAATTATTTCAACCTCATAATTAAGGTAAACCAAAGTTACAATAACTATATCAAACTGTCACAAAAAAAAAGAAAAAAAGAAGAAGGAAACACTATGATGCACATCGTTGTATCTTATAACTAAAAACAAAAAAGACATAATTTCAATTTTTGAGTCAATTTTTTTAAAAAAAGATTATGACTAAACACAACATGAGGCATAACTAAAAAACTCATGAGTCATAACTAAAATAATGTCATAATTAAAGAAAAAATTAGTCACAATTAAATAATAAAATGACATAATTGAAGTGCATACGGTACACTCCTTTGAAACGTGTACATTAGAATTTCCCTGAAAAAAAATCACCTACTTAGAATATATGTATTTTTAGATAATAAAAAAAAATGATTGTAATTAAATATGAAAGCAAGTTAAATAACATAAGAGAACAGTGGCTGAGTTAGAAAATTAAATTAGAAGAGGCACTTATTAATTACAATATCGAAAAGTTTAAAAAAATATTTCACGTAAGTTTTTATAATTCATTTCAAGAAATATCAAAAAAATAATGTTACTTATAACTAATATATCATGAACAATATAAAAAAATATAGATATAAATCTTAAAATAAATTATGTAATGATAAATTATTTTTTTATACAAAATTTGATTAAAATTTTAATATAATAATAGTACACATTATCATGAGTATGTGATATCACAAATTAATAGGAAATAAACACATAGAGAGTGAACCTTACATGTCAAATGTAACTAACAATCCAATAAATTTCATATCTTTATAGTGAGATTATTTATACTTGCATATCAATAATAATGACATTACCGTTATATTCAAAAAATTTCATAGATAATATGGTTTATAGTAGTCTCTTCAATTTCAATCAAAATAACCATTATTGTTCTCATAATTTTTAAAATACCACTGACATTTCACTCTAATAATATTTTTATAATTTTTTTTATTTAAAATATCCTTTTTTTATATTTATAAAAAAAAAATCCAAAATTCAAAGGGGCACATGAACCCCCGGTACCTTCCTCCCTTCGCCACTGTAAGAGAGTCTAAATTATATAGTAAGGGGTTGTTTGAGATGTTCTAAATAAATGTACTTTTTGACTTTTTGGACTAAAAAGTTAAGGAAAAAAATATGATTGTTTGGGTTAACTTTTTGACTTTTTTATGAAAAAATGTGTATTAAAAAATTATATAAATTAGTGTGTAGGAGAAAATTAAGATTGAGAGTTGTGCAACCGTACTTTTTAACTTTTGGTGAATAATAATAACTTTTTAACTTTTTAAGTAACTTTTTTATTTTTAAAATTTTTTTTAACTTGTCAAACTTGGCATAAATCAGCAAGCAGGAATGAATTTCGTAGGACAACAAACGTCATTGACAACGTGGTTCACAAGTCCTCGCATAATAATAGTAATCAAATATATGAATCAAAAAAAAAAAAAAATAGTAATCAAATATACCTATAAGAAGGAAACACAATGGTTATAACTAAAAATAAAAAAGATATAATTTTAATTTTTTGAGTCATTTTTTTTAAAAAAAAAAAATTATAACTAAACACAACATAAGTATAATTAAAGAACTCATGCGTCATAACTAAAATAATATCATAATTAAAGAAAAACATTAGTTATAATTAAAGAATAAAATGACATAATTGAGGTGTATATGGTACACTCCTTTAAAGGGTGTATATTAGAATTTTCCTAAAAAAAATCACCTCCTTTGAATATATGTATTTTTAAATAATAAAAAAAATTTGATCGTAATTGAATATGAAAGCAAGTTAAATAACATAAGAGAGTCTAAATTATTGGATGTTTTAGAAAGATAATTAAAAATTATTTTTTAATTTTTTTTTTGACTTTTTTTTTTATAAGAGAGAGAATTGAGTCTAAATCAGCAAGCAAGAATGAATTTCATAGGACAACACACGTCATTGACAACGTGGTTCACAAGTCCTCGCATAATAATAGTAATCAAATATACCTATAAAAAAATGGATAATACATGACATAATATAATATGATTTATATAAGAATCTTTCTTTGTGATTAATCTACGCGGCACTCTTTGTGCTACGAGGTAGTTGAGGGTAAGCTTCGTCTTTCACACTCTCTTGAGTACAAGAAGTCTTATATCTACTTGTTCCTAAAGATACTGCACCTACTTCCACTCCTGACCATTAAAAAACACTCACAGTTTCTAGAACTTTCCATGAGGGAACCTGATCCTAATCAGCATCCAAGGTTGGTATGTCCTACCCCCGAGGTAAGAGTGGAAATTTGACCCGGATCGAACTGATTTATGGGTCAAAAAATTAGACATAGGCCCAAGTTTAAGAGTATTTGAGCTTTGAACAGGTTGGGTTGATGGGCTTGGGCTTGGGCTCGGGCTCGAGTTTGGCTCGGATGTGAACATTTTAAAAAAAAAAAATTTCTATTTTTTCTATAAAAATTTTATTTTATTTCAATAAAAATGAAACTGGGTCTCGGGTTGGGCTTTAAGTGGGTCTTGAACAGGCCGATGGGTCGGCCTTTAAAATGATGGCCCAAGGTTAGGCTCAGGGTTCCAGGTTAAGCTCTGGCCCAGGCCTAACCAGGCGGGCCTACCCTAGACAACGGGCGAGCTAGCTTCAGACCCCCCCGATGGACCACGCTATTTTTATACCCCTACCTTGAGGGTACAGATAATGGATTTGTTATTCTTATGGGATTAAAGTCACACACTTCATCCCTCCTCTTATTCTCTTTCTTCCACCTCATTAAGAATCAAAATTGTGGCGCTATATAGAGGATGTAGCATATGTGCAGTTTGTAAGATTTATTTTAGGTTTTATTTTGATAATTTGAACTGTTTAACTTTTAAGAAACATCAAAGTAGAACATATATGTAAAAATTTTATGTTACTTGGATATCTATAGTTCTTTCATCAAATAATATTTGGATTCAGTTTGATACATAAATATTCATTTTTTGTATACAAATGCGATTTGATGGAGGGACTATCGATATCTGATCAATTTGATTTTAATTTTTTTTTAAAAATAAATAGTTTAAATTATCAAAGTAAAACCCAAAATAAGTCTTATTACAAGCCGCACAACAATCACAGATGTGCATTGCGCACAACAGTGACCTCAAGATGCTCAACTCAATTTTAACTTTTATAAGCTTTGTCCGTTTATTTTGATCATGTGATTAGGAGATGTTATTTGATTCTCAAATTTATGTTTTCAGAGTAAGTTAAAAAATCCTTACTTAAAATACAGTTTTTGATTATTAAAAAAAATGTCCCGCTCAATTACAATATGGAGGGTTCCTTTAGTCCAGTAATTAATTGAATTGGAGAGTTTTGTATTCTACAAGTAAATAATTCATGTAATGCCCACCAAGTAAATAACTCATGTAAAAAAAAAGAAGCTAAATTGATTGAATATATAGCCACATATTTGGATTATTTTGTCTTAAAAAAATGATAAGCATAATTTAAAAATAAATTATTTATTTTTTAAAAATAAATATAATCTAAGCATATGATTACTAATATCTAAACATTTTAATTTTTTTTGCATGCCAAGTTTGGCATCCCAATATAAGTGCACTTATTTCATCTTTTTATCTTTTTTGGGTCACATCAATCAACATCTCCTCTCTATTTTTTCTACACATAATACAAGAAAAGTCAAAAAGTGCACTTATTCTAAACTTCCCAAACTTGGACCCTCCAGTAGGAAGCCTCCTCCAATGAAAAATGCTAGACTATCAAATTTTTTATACAAATATGAGAATGATGTAATAATAGTATACTTGTAAATTATGATCATATATGATTTAGGGTTGGTTTGGCATAGCCTAAAAAAAATAAAAAGTCAAAAAATTAAAAAGTTATCATTATTCACTAAAAAAAAATATTAAAAAATTAAATTTTCACAAATTTATACAACTCAACTCATTCCTACTTTTCGGCTGTGTAGTGTTGGGATAGAACAGTAGGACAGTTTGAGGCAATTTTGACACACTGTTATTCAGCCAGTAGGGGCCTATCACGGATCCCGTTTTAATAATCTGAACCGTTGAATGTGTAGAACTCATCGAGTACTATATGTCTGTAAAAAATTACATTGATCGGATATCGATAACTACATAATCAAATCAGTTTTGTATGAAAAAATAGATGGTGTTATAATTAATGATTGAAAAAAACAAATCTAATCAGATAGCTATCGATATCCGATCAATGTGATTTTTTATAAACATATAGTGCTACACATTGAACGAGTTCTACACATTGAACGGTTTAAATTATCAAAATGAGACCCGTGATGGCCCTCATAGGCCGAACAAAACAGTCCACTGCAATACCCGAAAAGTACCCAATAATTTCTTGCATGAATTCGCCTGGCATATTGTACACAGCTGTCATTCACTCATCTCCAATCTTCTCCTACACATTTCTTTATACAATTTTTTAATACACATTTTTCCATAAAAAGTTAAAAAGTTAACCCAAACATATATTTTTTTCCTCAACTTTTTAGTTTAAAAAGACAAAAAGTGCACTTATTTAGGACACCCCAAACAACCCCTTAATAGTCTCAAACTATTATGGCTATATTTGGCATAAAGGTTTGGGTTGAGTTGGATCTATTTTAGCTACAAAAATAGAAAATAGTTTTTTAGTTTAATAAGATAAAATATCGTATCCAAACTATAATCATTTCATTTTTTTTTTCCATAAAAATCAAAAAAAATCAAAAAGCCTATCCTAAATGAGGCTTTTTAGACCCATCCTAAAATAGTCAAAAAGTCAACCCACATCCCAAACGAAGGATATGTAACATTATCCGCATAGTGTTTCCAATCAATAACATAATAAAAAAATATTTATAAGTAAAATAATACTTTCTTTTTAAGTCCTATTTTGTTGTTAAGATTACTATTGAGTCCTATCAAATTTAACGCAGACAACTCTTATTTGTTATAAAATATTCTCAAAAGGTTAATTATTCCATAATGAGATATCTTATTTCATTTTTACCCCCTCATTTAATATGAACAATAATTTCAGAAATATTTTAATCCAAGAAAAATTATATTTTTAATTGTAAAAATTATGATATTGTATTAAAAAAACCATAAATCACAATAAAAAAAAAACCATAAATCACAATAAAAAAATTACTAATAAATTTTATTTTGTTTTGAAAATTACTATTGAGTTATATCAAATTTCAATATTAATAAATAAGTCCTATTTTCTTTTTTAATTTATAAATTGTCAAAAAAATTCAATTATTCATAATTGTATTTTATTTTAATTTTATTTTCTCATTAAAATATGAACCAAAAATGTCATAAATAATTTATTTTATATAATTTTTTATAATAAAATATTTTTAATTATTGAAATTAAACAAATTTTCATAAGCATACGATTCATCAACTATTTCATGCATTGAAAAATATATAAATTTGTCATAGTATTATTTTTCATAACTCAATAGAATTTTAATAGAATTAGCCCTTTTAGATTGTTTATATCAAAAAAAAAAAATCATAATTTGAGATAACAAAAAATAATGTATTTTATATTATAATTGCTTCGATACAATTGTTATTTATGATTTTTTTTAAAAATTTATAATTTTTAATTAAGTTATTATTTATAAAATTGTTGTTCATATTAGGGGTGAGCAGTGGATATACTGATCCGCCCAAACCGACCGAATCGAATCGATCCACCACATTTTGGACGGATACATGATGACGAGCAGACGGTTGTGGATTGATTTTTTTCCAATCCGCCTAGTTTTGGACGGATGACGGATTTGAGGTTCCTTTGGCCGTAGCAGAACTGCCAAACTGTGAGCACCTCTGGTAATTTGTAAGATTTTGTATTTTCAATTTGTTTACATATTCTATTTGTGTTTTCAATTGAAAAGGAGTTTTAATATTCAATTAAATATATTCTGTTGAAAAAAATAAATGTATTATTTATCTATATTTTTTAGTTTTTAAATCTAACTCTAAAAATAATAAATAAAAAAGATGATATACATTGGTTGGTTTTTGTTTTAAAAAACAGATATAGATGTAACAATACAGAGTCATACAATATCTACTAATACTCTATTCATAGTTTTGGTGGTTTGAATTGTTTTATATTTTAAAAACCACATATTGTAATACTTTATGTGGATGAGGCATGTTGTGATTGTAATATGTGGATGATGCATGCAGTGATTGTAATATTTTAAAGTTTCAAACTTTCTTTCTTTGGAGGAGGCATGCAGTGATTGTAATACTTTTTTAAGTCATTGACTGTAATACTTTTTTTTTTTTTTTTAAAGGAAATGCACAAGTTAAATTATATTGAAAATTTATAAAATTTTAAACCACCAAACCAATTCGTATCCATCCACCAATCCGTCAATCTACTCAATCCACATCCGCTGGATTGGTGAACGAATGCGGATTGATTTTCTCCAATCCGCTAATCTGACAGACGGATGGCGGATTGGAGGTTCTATGGCCGCAACCGACTCACGCCCACCCTTAATTCATATTAAATGAGAAGGGTAAAATTGGAATAAGATACACCATTATGGAAGAATAGACATTTTGGGAATATATTATGACAAATATGACTTAATTATCCATATTGAAACTTGACAGGATTCAATAGCAATTTTAAAAGCAAAATAGGACTTACTAATTTTTCCTTCTTTTTATTAAGTAATTGAGAGATAAGGAATAACAACATATTACTTCATATATGATATATGATATATATATATATATATATATTTTGTTTCCATATTACTACTTACTCGTACATTATTACAAAAATCTTTTGACAATTGGCCAATTTGGACCACGTTTGGACTAGAGGTTGAAAGTCTGCTTTGGTGAGTTTTTTTTTTTTTTTTAGGGAGAGTAAATGTTTAGGAAATGGAACACTTTAAAATGAGATTTCAGCTTTTCTTTTTGTTAGTCACAAGAAAAACATAAGATTTATAGTAACCTCTTCAAATATAATAGTTAAGTGTGTTAGATATTGTGTGAGTGATTTTCTGATCATACTGCCTATCTTAGTGATTCAGCGGCAAAAACACAAGCAGAATAGATGGCACAGATAATAATACAAAGGCACATAGGATTTTACGTGGTTCGGCAATAGTGCCTACGTCCACGGGAGGCCGAGGTAATTCTCTTATTGAATGAATGACAGAAATTACAATTAACTCTCTGTAACTTTCCCACTCACAAAGTAAATAATTACAAATGCTACTATTAACTTGAAGCTTATTTATGCTCTGCTCCGAATGAATTTCCCCCTCCTTCGTCCATTGACCTCTCCATATATATACTAGTGAAGTTAGTGCAGAAGCCACTAACTTTTGAGCTGTCTTGCCAGCCCACCAATGCACTTTCGGCAGCTTTCCAGGCAAAAGCTCTTTATCCCTTCACATGGCCTCTAATGGCCTCGTGATCAACTCTTATGGCCTCGAGGCCACTTAGTTAGTGAAATGATGGCTTACTCCACATAGTTGGACATCCACCTACCAAGATAATATTTTATATTGGCTGATATGGTCAGTCCGACAGTTACCTCGGCTCCAGTTTTCTGCGGGTAGCTCGGCCATTGCAGGTGTAGCCGAGGTTGTAGGCCTTCATCCGGATTAAGATGCCTTCAGAAATAACCTCGGCAAATACTAGGATACCATGGCAAAACTAAATTGTGACACGTAGCTTTCTTGATGACACGCCGACGTCGTCTTGCCACGTGTTGATGCTCAGAAATATAACCCCACAACTGCCCCCTAAGTTCTATTTCCTCGGCATACTGAGGTGATGGAACTTACATTGAACTTCTTTCTCGGCTTAAGAACTTCTAGCCGAGGTCTTTTACTTCAGGCCGACATCTCTTCTTTAAATTCAAATCAACTCCCATATGCGCATGAGCTGTCATGCACCGTTTTACAACTGTTCCATCGACGTGTTTTATCCTTATTGGCCCGTGCTGGTGACGCGCCTGTTGGTCGTCTTTCCTTCGTCCGCGCCGTCTGACGCGTGCGATACCCTAGGCAAAATAATTGCCTTTGCCGCCGTTTCAATTTTTGACAAAACAATTGCCTTTCTCTCTCTCCTCTTCACTTTTGCATTCCGATTTCTTTGCTTTCTCTCACTCTAAAGCTCCCTCTTCTTTGAATCCGCCATTGCCGAAAGCTCCAAGTTCTGCAACTGCCTCCATCTGCCATTTCTGTGAAGTTCTGAAGCTCTTTCAGTTCGGCGCCAGTCATCTCGGCTTCAACTCTTCTGGTAAGCCGTCGCTCCTTTCTCTTCCCAGTTCTTGCTTGGTTTTCTGAAATTTCTTGTCACTTGATTGTTCTGTATCTGATTTGTGAATCATGTATCTTATCTCACGATTTCGTTTATGTTGCAAACACCTACACTGTTTCATTTCTATTTTTGGCTTTCCACTCCCTCGTGTTCTGAGACTTCTTTTTGCTTCTCTGTTTTTTCCAGATTTTCTGCCCTTCATACTCATTCTTTCTAGATTTAGGTTTGGGATTTGCTGTAGAACCTTCAGTCCTTAGGAAAAATTAAAACAATTTGTACCTAGGTTTAAGCCGAGGTCCTTAAAATCCTGTAGATCTCCATTTTTCCGTTACCCAATTCTTTTATATCAAGACCATGGGTGTGTGGAGAGATAGAGTCAATACCCCAACCAAACTGCAAAACTTTAGGCAAGAGTTCTCAATCCCAGACGATGTCCAACTCAGACTAGCTGGGGAAAAAGACTCCATTATGCCCGAGGATAATACCATGCCTTTTCCTGTTGTAGCCTTTGTCCAGTGTGGACTTCGGCTCCCTCTTAACCCCCTCTTCCGTGAAGTCCTTCATTACTACTCTTTAAACCCCATGCTACTCTCCATAAACGCTTATAGGACGCTGAATGGTATAATAGCCTTAGCTCAGCAGGAGAGTGTTAGAATCACTCTTGCCGACATCCAGTATTGCTATACCATGTGTCCCTTGAACCTTAAAGAAAAAGGTTATATTTACTACCTTAAGCCGAGGTCCACCGCCTTTAAGATCGTAGCCGACCTCCCAGACTCCAACAAAGGGGCTGGAGATGATTACCTCATCGCATCTGGGAACTGGGAATTTGGCCCAGATGAAGAAGTTCATCTATTCCCTCTTTCTCGAACGGTGAAGGAGGGCAAGGGTAAGATCCCTGTGTTAACTTCTTAACTGTTGTTTTCTTCAGATTTTTCGGCCAATTTTATCTGTTTCTGATATTGTGTTTTTTGTTGCAGACATTCGCCAGCCTCATAAGGATTTCCGCCAATCCTATTATCCTGGGAAAGGCCTGAAGAAGCTCTTAGATCTTCCTCTTGAGAAGCGCAAGGCCCCGCTCCTGCTGAACTTTATTCCAACATACAAGTCCAAATTGGCCGACGTTCCAAAGAAGAAGAAGAAGAAGAGCACTTTTTCATCAACTGCTTCTACAGAACAGACTGCCTCCACTTCTGAGCCAACGGATCAGCCATCAACCTCGGCTCCAAATTTAATATCAGCAACAAAACGCCGACGTAGACTTGTTAAAAAAGCCGAGATGGAGCGCCCGAAGAAAGTAGTGCTTGATCTTTTGGCCAATCTGCCAGATGACAATGACGCTGAATCGGCTCAACCTCTGCCACCTCAGAAACCAAAAAGAGTCAAGAAGACCCAACCAAGGGCCAAGGTGACTGAAGCTGATGCCGAGGCCGAGGATGCCCTGCCCATTGCCCAATTGACTTCATCAGTCAAGTCCATTCCTGCACCCACAAAAAGATCTGCCGAAGCCCAACCATCAGGGTCCGCTCCACCGAAGAAACAGAAACCTTCGACCTCGGGATCCAGGGTTCCTAAAGTTCCCTGGGAACCCAAAATAACCCTTGAAGACAGGCCAATTTATGCTAATGAAAGCGCCGCCGACATTAACGTTGGTGTAGCGCTCAGTACGGCGGTTCTTCTTGAAGGTGATCTTGAGCAAAATGCCAAGATCAGCGAATATGAGAACTATGCCCTTATGCTGCAACACTCTGTCCAAGTAAGTCTTCAGAATTTTGAT
The DNA here is from genome assembly GCA_030407325.1 of Camellia japonica. NCBI lineage: Eukaryota > Viridiplantae > Streptophyta > Magnoliopsida > Ericales > Theaceae > Camellia > Camellia japonica. The sequence goes on from JAPPVO010000003.1 coordinate 61,541,315, forward strand.
ATTTTGTCTTACTATTACTTTGTTTCATTCTGTAATAACTTTTGCCTTGTGAACTTTCAGGCCATTCAGCACGCCCACTCTTTTTCTATGAAGGCGTATGAAACTAGGCAGGAACTATCTGATTTGAAGAAGGAGTTTTCTGCCCTTCAAAAGATCCATAAAAGGGATCTATTGAAGATGAAAAAGCTGGAAGATCAGGCCGAGGCGGCCACACAGGCCCAGCAGATGGCTCTAAAAAAAGCTGAGGCTGCTGAAGACATCAAGAAGGTCGCCGAAGCTGAGAAAAAAGAGGCCGAGGTTAAAAGGAATCAAGCCGAGCAAGAACTGATTGAGGCTTTGGCCACCAAGAAAGCCGAAATTGATGCTGCTTATACTGAAGGCATGGCCGATGTCGCTGTAGACTATAAGCGTCAGGTCAAGCAAGCATGCAACAAGGGATATTCCCTAGGTTGGAATGCTTTGGCCAAACAGCTTAATCTTTCAGTCGACTCGCCATGGCGCAAGACCAAGGCCATGCGTCTTCCTTGTCCTCTTTCTCCATCTCCAAGCCAAGCTGAAGAAGAAGATTCTGAAGCCGAAGCTGAAGAGGAAGGTGAAGGTGAAGAAGAAGCCCTGGTGAGGAAGGCCAAATCTCCTCCAAAGGATGATCAATTTCTTGACTTGACCCAAGAGGAGGATGAGGAGGTGCCCAAGGATGCTAACACTGGCGTGCTATCTTCTGACCTGCTTCTGGCTGAAAAAACTGTGGAGAAGACTTTGGCCGAAATTGACGCCGAGGTCGCGGCGGATAAGGAAACCGAGGTCGTGGTAGAAGAAGACGCAGAGGTTGTGAAGCAAAAAGATGCCGAGGTGGTTCTGCCAAAGCCTCCGGAGGTTTCAACCCAACCATCTGCTCAAGTTGAAGAAGTTTGATTCCTTTGTATTTTCTTTTTTTTTTTTTTGTTTTTGTTGAACTTTCTTTATGGCCGATGTGCCTTTCTTTGTTGCTTGTGATCACTTGACTGCTGCTAGGCCATAGTGCCTTCTTTAAATGTTTTATCCTTATGCTTTAATTCTTCTTCAACTCTTCTATTTGATTCTGTACTTAGAATATTTTGCACAGTTCTTCCTTTGGATAGTCTTCTCGGGGTTACATACTTCGGATATGATAACTGCAAGTTTTACTTCGGCAAGATACTAACCTGCAATCTTTTCATAATTTTCAACAAGTACAAAACATATATAATTCAATGTTAACTTTTGCAAACCTTTCTCATGTTTCAATGATCGTTCAAACAATAATCTCAGTTTCCCCCACTTGTAAATTGCTGTAAATTGCTGCAAATTTCAACAAGTGTTTGAACATCGTCATTGGTATGTCCAACCAGCAAATTGCTATAAGACTGTATGCCATAACATCGGCTTTCCTTCGACTTGTAAATTGCTACAAATTTCAACAAGTGAAGAGAAACAAACTTGTAAATTGCTGCAAATTTCAACAAGCGAAGCCAGGGAACCATCTCGGCTCAATTTCAACTTGTAAATTGCTACAAATTTCAACAATCGAAGCTAAGGAATCTTCTCGGCTTAACTTCAACTTGTAAATTGCTACAAATTTCAACAAGCGAAGCTAAGGAATCTTCTCGGCTTCAACTTCAACTTGTAAATTGCTACAAATTTCAACAAGCGAAGCTAAGGAATCTTCTCGGCTCAACTTCAACTTGTAAATTGCTACAAATTTCAACAAGCGAAGCTAAGCTTTGTATTCGGTCATACCAACTTGTAAATTGCTACAAATTTCAACAAGTGATAGACTTTGTTATTCGGCCTGACCAACTTGTAAATTGCTACAAATTTCAACAAGTGGTAGGCTTTGTTATTCGGCCAGACCAACTTGTAAATTGCTACAAATTTCAACAAGTGGTAGGCTTTGTTATTCGGCCAGACCATCTATTATGTGGTAGGCTTTGTTATTCGGCCAAACCAACTTGTAAATTGCTACAAATTTCAACAAGTGGTAGGCTTTGTATCTTCTCTGCCCCCAATGTGAACCTGAGTTCCACTTGGGTTCTCATTTACCATGTCTTCCAGCATCTCTACCAATCATATGGCATCGGCCAAGAATAAGGATCTCTCAATGATAGAAAAATTTCAAGTTGCAAGTGTTCCAGGGTCTTGGCAGTGCTTTGCCTTCATTGTCTTCAAGCCGATATGCTCCGTTACCTAACACCGAGGTAATTCTGTAAGGCCCTTCCCAGTTTGGGCCAAGCTTGCCCTCCCTGGGATCTTTCTTGTTGCCGACCACTTTTCTCAAGACCAGGTCGCCGACTTGAAAATCTCGTGGGTTGACCTTCTTATTGTAAGCCCTGGCAAGCTGTTGCTGGTATACTGCAAGCTGGATTGCAGCCTTCTCTCTTCGTTCTTCCAAAAGATCCAGATCTCGGGCTAAAAGTATGTCATTAGTCCCATCTTCAACTCCCTGGGTTCGGATCCCTGGGATGCCGACCTCCAGTGGAATGACTGCTTCTGTGCCATAGGCCATGGCAAAGGGAGATTCCCCCGTTGATCTTCTCGGCGTAGTCCGATATGCCCAAAGCACATTGGGTAATTCATCTACCCATTTCCCTTTTGCTGCCTGCAACCTCTTCTTTATTCCATCCAGAATTACTTTGTTGGATGCTTCCGCTTGTCCGTTGCTTTGAGGGAAGCTTGGTGTTGAAAAGTAATTCTTGATTTTGAATTTCGCACAGAAATTCTTGATCAGCTTGCTGTCGAACTGCGTTCCGTTGTCGGCTACAATGGCTCTGGGAATTCCAAATCTGGTGATGATGTTCTTCCATATGAAATTCTTGACGTCCACATCGCGGATCTTAGCTAGAGGTTCTGCCTCTATCCACTTTGTAAAGTAATCCGTTGCCACCAATAAGTACTTCCTCTGCCCAGTTGCTTGGGGAAGTTGTCCGACCAGATCCATGCCCCACTGGGCAAACGGCCAGGGGCTGGATACTGGGTTCAGGTCGGCCGCTGGCTGATGAATCAAGGGTGCAAACCGTTGACAGGGTTCGCACTTTTTCACATATGCTTCGGCATCTTTTTGCATATATGGCCACCAATACCCCTGGGTAATGGCCCTATGGGCTAACGATCTGCCCCCAGTGTGGCTTCCACAAATCCCTTCATGAATTTCATACAAAAAATCTTCAACTTGAAAAGGGTGTACGCACCTTAATAGGGGTCCGGTAAAGGACCTTCTGTAGAGATGTCCCTCCGCAGATAGGCAAAATCTTGCCGACTTCAGTCTGACTTTGTGTGCCTCCTTGCGATCTTCTGGCAATTTTCCCTCTTTCAGGAATGCAACAATTGCATCCATCCAGCTCGGCCCCATGTCCACACACATTGCTTCTTGCTTCGCGTGCCGTGGTTCTATGCTCGGGCCCGACATATAGTCGATCATAATTGTTCTCGTCTTTCCAGTCTGCATTGAGCTCGCCAGATTGGCTAAAGCGTCGGCGTGGCTGTTATCATCTCGGCTAACTTGAAGAAGTCGGCAATTCTGAAATAGCTCAGCTAATCTGATCACCTCTTTCGCATATGCCGACATACGCTCGTCCCTGGCTACAAATTCCCCTGTTGACTGATTAACAATTAGTTGTGAATCACAAAAAACTATTACCTCATCGGCTTCAGCTGCTGCTGCCAGTTTTAGTCCGGCAATCAATGCTTCGTATTCAGCTTCATTGTTTGAGGCCTTGAACCCCAAACGGATGGATTGTTCTATTATTTCTCCATCTGGGGATATCAGCAGCACTCCGGCCCCCGCTCCTCGTCGGTTTGAACTTCCATCGACAAAGAGTCTAAACGAATCGCCGATGTAAATGCTGCATGGTCTGTGCTTCTCCTTCCTTTGCTCTTTTGCTGTCGGCCGGGATTCTTCTTGCCTGCTAGAGCTTTGTTCATCTCGGCTAATCGGAGGCCGACGTTCGATTGATTCTGGCGTAAATTCTGCCACAAAGTCGGCCAAAACTTGGCCCTTGATTGCTGTTCTGGGCCTGAATTCCAGGTCATATTGTCCCAGGGCTACTGCCCACCTTGCGATTCTTCCTGTCAAATCTCCTTGTTGTAACAGGGATTTCAATGGGTGTTCTGTTAGCACCAGAATCTTGTGTGCTTGGAAATAGTGGTTCAATTTCTTTGAGGCCATGACTAGGGCCAGCATTAATTTCTCTAATGGCAAGTACCTTGTTTCAGCACTGGCTAAGGTCTTACTTACATAGTAGACGGCCTTCTGGTCTCTTCTCTTCTCGGATTAGTACTGCACTCACAGCTCGGACACGGCCAAGTACAAAAACAACTCCTCCTCGGGCTCCGGCGTTGAGAGGATTGGAGCCGTGGTCAGATACTTCTTTAGATTGTCCAAAGCTTCCTCACATTTCGGTCCACAGGAAGTCTGCAGTCTTCTTTACCAGGTTGAAGAAGGGTTTACACTTGTCTGAACTTCGGCTTATGAACCTGTTTAGGGCTGCGGCCCTGCCAGTGAGCATTTGAACCTGTTTTGCCGAGGTGGGGCTCTGTAGATTTAGGATGGCCTTGATCTGATCTGGGCTGGCTTCTATTCCCCTTCTGGTTACCAGGTACCCTAGGAACTTCCCAGACCCAACCCCAAATGCGCACTTTGATGCATTTAGTCGGAGCTGATATGTCTTGAGTATGTCAAATACCTCGGCTAGGTCCGCAAGATGATTCTTTGGCTCCTTGGTCTTTACAACCATGTCGTCGATGTAGACCTCCACTGTTTGGCCTATCTGATGATTGAACATCTTGGTTACCAGCCTTTGATAGGTTGCTCCTGCATTTTTTAGTCCAAAGGCATCACCCTGTAACAGTACAGGCCTTTTGGGGTGATGAATGCTGTTTTTTCCTCGTCTGGTGGGTACATGGCTATCTGGTGGTATCCCCTGTAAGCGTCTAGGAAGCTCATCCTTCCATGTCCCGATGTAGCATCCACCAGCTGGTCAATTTTTGGTAAAGGGAAGCTGTCTTTGGGGCAGGCTTTATTTAAGCTTGTAAAGTCTACGCAAACCCTCCATTTGCCATTTTTCTTCTTCACCACCACGGTGTTTGATAACCATGTCGGGTAATTAACTTCTCTGATGGCCTTGGCCTCTAGAAGTTTGTCAACCTCTTCTTCCACTGCGTCGACGTGTACCAACGTCGGCCTCCTGGCTCGCTGCACCACTGGTTTTGCCGACCTGTCCACATTCAGTCTGTGACATGTGACCTCGGGGTCGATGCCAGGCATTTCATAAGGTGTCCAGGCGAACACTTCTATGTTTGCTCTTAAAAATGCCTCTAGTTCCCTTTCCTCTTCCTCGGCTAAGCCTGAACCGAGAAGAAAGAAACGTTCTTAATCGCCCTCCTGGACGAAAATCTTCTTTAGTGATTCTTCACTCTTCTCGGCCGGCTCCTTGCCGACATCCTCTAGGACTTCTATGTCCTTGTCTTCAATCTCGGTCTTGGCTGGTTCTTGGATATTGCAAGTAGTCTTCATTGCTGCCATGGAGCAATTCTTTGCCTGCAGTTGATCTCCTCGGATTTCTTCAATCCCATGTTCTGTGGGGAAGCGCAGTAGTTGGTGCAATGTTGAGGGGACTGCCCCCATTACATGCAACCACGGCCGGCCTATGATGATGTTGTATGGCGATGGAGTATCAATCACAATGAACTCAGTCTTGATCATTTTTGTGCCTGCTTGTACGTCCAAGGTTGTGGCACCAAGGGGCCACGTTGGCGTTCCGTTGAAGCCGACCATCGGGCCGTCTGAATGCTCCAGGTCATCAGGGTGTAGGTCCAGCTCCTTGTAACATCTAACGTACATGATGTTGCATGAGCTGCCTTGATCTATCAGGATGCGTTTTACTTGGCACTTCCCAACCTGGAGGGATACTACCAAGGCATCATTATGTGGATGCTGGACCATCTCTAGGTCGGCCTCGGTGAAGGTTATCATCGGACCTTGGCAATCTTCGGGCCGAGGTCTTTTCAGTCCGACCTGGTTCACATGCTGCAGATGTTTTACTCGTTGGGTTTCTCCCCGAACGTCATTTGCATTCACTTTGGAATGAATCACATTTACCACCCGAGGTCTTTCCGCCCGGGGTTGCGGTGGTGGTGGGGCCGCTTCAGCCTGAGGCAGTCTGGTCTGTTCCTCTCTTGTTCTGGCTTCGTCAACAAGGTCTCTTAAGTGGCCCTGCCTCACCAGATCTTCCAAGTGCGCTTTGAGGGCTCTGCATCCTTGTGTTGTATGTCCGTTTTCATCGTGGTATGAGCAATGTCTATCCGCGTTTCGTCCCATAAACTCCCCAGGTTGCCTCGTCGGTGTTCTGAAATAGGGTTCGCCCCGAATTTTTCCTAGGACCTTCTGAATCGGAATTCGGAACACGGTTATTACCGCTTGTTTAGCCCTCAGCTCTACCTCCGCCTTGCTGAATCCGTTGTTACTTCGGCTTCGCTTTGGCGAGGTGTTCCCTTGCTCCGGTTTGACTTGCTTTGATGCCGATGTATCTTCTTCGGCTCTGGCATACTTCTCGATCCTTGCCATGAGTTCCTCCATGTTCTTCGGCAATGTTTTCGCCAAAGATTTCCGAAGTGAACAATCTTCTTTTAGGCCGTTCTTGAAAGACACTACTGCTACCTCCTGGTTGCATTCGGGTATTCGGTTAAACACCTCGTAATATCTTTTTGCATAGGCCCTAAGGCCTTCATCCTTGCTGATCTTCAAAGCCATTAGTGCATCCACCCTTAATGGCTGTAGCTTGTTTGTCACGAACCTGGCCACAAACATCTCGGCCAGGCCTTCCCATGTCTTCACGCTTCCCTTTGGTAACTTGTGGAACCAATCCGATGCAATTTCCCCAAAGGACGATGGGAATACTTTGCAGAGCAAAGGCCCATTTCCACTGTATAATGCCATTGAGTTTAAGAATAACCCAACATGGAAGTTAGGATCTGACTTTCCGTCATAGATTTGAAACCTCGGCATGCTGAACCTTTTCGGAGCTTCGAATTTGTCTAGTTCTACTGAGAATGGCGTCCTTGGCTTGACGAATGAGGTTACCTCGGCCTCAGCATTCTGTTCCCTTCTCTTGAGGTAGTTTCTCAAATCTTCTTTGCTTCTCCCTGGAGCTCGGCTATCTTTCGATTTGAGTCCCTTTGGCACGCTGCTCTCGGCCTCGTGGTGTGCCTGTTTAGATTTTTCTCCCTGGGTAGTGTCGAAGCAGAGAGCCCGTCTTTGTATATGCCGAGGTTCTCTGGTTTCATGATCCTTTGTATGACATGTTCTTTGGGACTTTTCTTGTCTGGATTCCTCTCGCCCGATCTCCTCGGAGGGCGGGTGTGAATGCCTCTTGCTCTTCGAACGTTGTGATGCTTCTGGATTTATCTTTCGTCCTCCATTCTGATTCTGAACTGCTGGGATCGGCGTATCCTGCAGCGGGTATGGTGGTTTCATGACATTATTTTGCATCATGAAGTTGACGACCGACTGCAGGTCGGCCAACTTGTATGCTAGGTCCTTGACCTCTTCATCCCTTCGTATGCACCGTTCCCTCCATACTTGGAGGTCATCCTCCTTGTAGTATCTGTCCTCCTGGATGGCGTCTTTCCCTTCGTGCCCCTGGCCACGGACTTTGTTGTTGTGGTTGTCTCTGTCAACATCAAGGTCAATAGACCTGTCAATCCCAGCGGGAGCGTTGCCCCCGACCTTCTCGTTTTGTGTATTACTAGCCATCTATTCGTCTTTCGTTCCCACAGACGGCGCCAAATTGTGTGAGTGATTTTCTGATCACACTGCCTATCTTAGTGATTCAGCGGCAAAAACACAAGCAGAATAGATGGCACAGATAATAATACAAAGGCACATAGGATTTTACGTGGTTCGGCAATAGTGCCTACGTCCACGGGAGGCCGAGGTAATTCTCTTATTGAATGAATGACAGAAATTACAATTAACTCTCTGTAACTTTCCCACTCACAAAGTAAATAATTACAAATGCTACTATTAACTTGAAGCTTATTTATGCTCTGCTCCGAATGAATTTCCCCCTCCATTCGTCCATTGACCTCTCCATATATATACTAGTGAAGTTAGTGCAGAAGCCACTAACTTTTGAGCTGTCTTGCCAGCCCACCAATGCACTTTCGGCAGCTTTCCAGGCAAAAGCTCTTTATCCCTTCACATGGCCTCTAATGGCCTCGTGATCAACTCTTATGGCCTCGAGGCCACTTAGTTAGTGAAATGATGGCTTACTCCACATAGTTGGACATCCACCTACCAAGATAATATTTTATATTGGCTGATATGGTCAGTCCGACAGTTACCTCGGCTCCAGTTTTCTGCGGGTAGCTCGGCCATTGCAGGTGTAGCCGAGGTTGTAGGCCTTCATCCGGATTAAGATGCCTTCAGAAATAACCTCGGCAAATACTAGGATACCATGGCAAAACTAAATTGTGACACGTAGCTTTCTTGATGACACGCCGACGTCGTCTTGCCACGTGTTGATGCTCAGAAATATAACCCCACAGATATGTTAAGCAATAAAATTTGGTATGTTTTATAAATTTATGAAAAATATACATCCTCAATATGTGATTAGTGCATTTTAGAATGTGACCAACACAGTTTGAGAGAGTGACTCTCATTTCCCTGTGACAAAATCTTCTTCCTTTTTTTTTTTTTGTTTAAAAAAAAAAACTTCTGGCTGAATTCATCTCATTTTTTCCCGTGGTCAACTTTCAAATAGGGCCAGCTCTGAATATTCAGGAGCCTAAAACGAACACTCAACATGAGGCCCTCCATTTATTCATGTCACTCAAAAAAAAGAAAAAAGAAATCAACTTGAAAAATTACTACAAAAATTTTAAAGGATAAAATTTAGTATTATTTTCTATATCTAACCATTTACACAAGAAAAAAAATACTATAAAAAAAATCTAAAACTAATATAAAAAAAAAAAAAACTGAATGAATTATATCACTATATCACTTAAGCATTACAGTTTTTGCATTTTTAGCTACAAAATTGAACTAAGAGCTCGTAATTGTAATTTAATTAATTCTTCTATACTTTTTTGGAAGTTTGATTAAATAAACAATGCATTTTATTATTCAACAAACAACAAACAACAATCAATTTAATTTTAGAGATTTCAGTTTTTAAGTAAAGCCAACAAACAATTGAAGTAAAATTTGAAATAATACAAAATCTATAGGCATCTAAAGAGAATATTATGATTTAAAAAAAGTTCAATCTCATAATGATGAATTAAGTTGGAAAGAAATTTGGTAAAGTGAAATCAATTACTTTGGACCATTCATTAATAAAATTGTGTTGTTTTGGGGTTTAATATGAAGTGCTAAATTTCGTTAGGTTTTGGTAAGTTGAAATTAAAGTAATTGGAATCCTCCAGTTAGGTGAGTTTTGATTTTAAAATGTTGGAGGCTTTTATTTAATTGAGATCTAAAAATATTATAAGAATTTTTTCTAAATTGAGCCCTAATTTTTAGCTCAAATTTGGAGGCGTAAAGCGACGATTTTGCCTACTTGTCCCCAGAATCGGCCCTGCTTTCAAATTTATATGACTAATTTTTTTTTAACAGAAAAAATGTGCTTTATATATATATATATATATATCCTATTTTCAAGTCTTCTCTTCTCTAAATATTAAAATGCCTTTTTTTTTGTTTGTTTGGTTTTTTTTTTGGTAGGATTATTAATTAGTTTGGAATTGTAATCAGTTTGGAATTGACAAACACTCGTTTTGAGTTCCATGTTTATTAGTTCATCAAATAACTAGAGTTTGGATCATTCAACGATGGATGAGAAAAGTGCATACCATGGGCATCTAAACATGGGGTGTACATGCTAATCGGACTCTCTTTGACCAAGAGGCAGTTTTTTGATTGTTTTTAAAAAACACGTTAAAAAAAATAGAAAAGTAATATGATAAAAAAAATTAGAAAGTCAATAAGCTGACTAATTTTAGAAGACTAATCTCACCGCTTGTATTGAACCTGTGGTCTAGAGAGAATATATTTTGCAAACCCAAAGTTATGTCCACTAAGCTAACCTCTTGAGATTGATGATATCATCTAATCAATTTTTGTCTTTTTACTCTCTATGTATATGTGATACTTAAAAATTAAGATTTACTTTTCGCATTATATAATTTTATTGTGAATTAGTGATATCATATCAACAAATATCACCGTTATACTAAATTTTTATTCATCAAAATGTAGCAATCCAATTCTGTTACACACTCAAAATGTGCGTAAATAATACACATATTTTAATTGATGAAAAATAATTAAGCCTACCATTTTAAGTGGCACCATTTCATTTTTTGGATATAAAATTTATATATTTGGGCAAATTACATATACCTCCCTTGAGGTTTGGCTAAATTACAGATACCCCCTGAGGTTTTGGAAATTACATCCCGCCCCCTAAGGTTTATATTTTCATAACAATTTCTCCCTTGAAGTTTAAATTTCATAACAAATTACCTCATAATTTGTTATGCAAATATAACATTCAGGAGGAAATTTATAATTTCTTAAACCTTAGGGGTATTTGTATAGGGTTGCGTGAACAAATTTTATAATTTTTCATTGGTTGCAGTGGGCTGGGCCAGAGCAGCCTCTTGTTTCTGTCGGGAATTCTCGAATTCCGTCTGATTTGGTGCGGTGCTGGTTTCTTATCTCTAGTATTAGCTTCTAGATTTTTCTCACCTGATGCTTTCCTTTTTCTCACATTGAGAGCAAATTGAATTTGAATGGGCATTTGCCGGTGATTCTATTTGTATCTAAAAAATTATTTAATACGTTTATTTTTTTAGTACATTTTATTAAATTGTATAAGATTATAATTTACTCTTAATATACTTTATGTATTTTTCATAAATTATTCTTTAAGATAAAATCATAATTTATAATACATCTAAATAATTGAGAGGGTAATTTGTAAACAAATTGGGCCGAGTTAGGAAAAGTCCTCTTTGGAAGTTGGGCCACACAATGGGCCGAGATAAGAGCTGGTGTAGCTCGGTCTTGGGCTAAGAAGACACTAGGCCGGTCAGAGATGGGTTGCCAGGGCCTAGACTTAGCTATCTGAAGGTAGTCATTTATTGGACCGAGATGTTGTCAATAGAGAGAACCGAGCTGTGCGTAGCTCGGCAGGGTGCCATTCAATAGATCGGCTTCCGGTCACACGGCCCGAATGACAGGGGACCGAGATAAGGTAGCTCGGTCAGGAATGTATATCTGAGCATAAGGAGTGTGACTTCTTGGAGGACTCTGCTAAGGAGAGTAGAGTCTTATTAGGATTGTGCAAAACCATCTCACTTGGTTAGTAGTGAGTAGGAGTGTGACTCCTAACAGAACTCTGCTAAGGAGAGTAGAGTCCTACTAGGATTGTGCAAACCATCTCACTTGGTTGGTAGTGAATAGGGTGTGTGATTCCTAGGAGGACTATTATAAGGAGAGTTGGAATCCTACTAGGATTGGGCCAAGCCAAGTCTATAAAAGCTCATAGCAGGACCTATGAACAGGTATCACAATCACGATTCTTACTTTAGAATAGATAGAGCTTATTGTCTATTGTCTAGTTGCTGACTTAGGCATCGGAGGGGTTTCCGGCACACACCCGCCGGCTAGCTCACATTTGAGGCATCGGAGGGGTTTCCGGCACACATCTGCCGGCTAGCTCACATTTGTGTTTTCAGAAAGTAAAGCGACAACGTTTGGAGGAGCGCAAACTTGATCAACAGGATCATACGAGAAGAATTATTTCGTGCTCATACAATAATAAATAAATCAAAAATCCTAAATTACACCAATTAAAAAAAAAATTAAAAATCCTTAAATAGATTTCTTCAAACAGATCTTCCATACATTTGCAAACTCTTCAACACCCTGAACATGTTGAAATCTCTCAACATACATGTTGAAATCTCTCAACATCAATAAAGAAGTAGAAGGGTATAAAAAAATAAAAAAATAAAAAGCTAGATGAAATGTTGTTTTGAGTTTCCACTGCCAAGCAATACACATTCAACACACAATCAACATCACAATTGGTTTTCATTCTACATATTGATAAACAAAGCAAAAGAAATATATAAAGATAATGAGTGAATCATTTACTAATCAATCAAGCAGTAAACTTTGGTTTCTTTTTGTACTTCTCAACCATCTTCTCCAACTAATGGTTTTTAAGTCCTAATGATCTGAATACACACATAATTGGGTGATAGATTATTTAAAAAAATTCTCTTGATTATTATTTTTATTCATTGTTTGATTTTGTTTAAACTTTTTTCTATTTACAAATAACATCACAATAAAAAACAATGATGTTGATAATAATAGTGGGGAAGAAGATGAAGAGAAAATAATTGGAACTTGGAAAATGATATGTAGAATATGAATGAGTGATTAGGGTGTACCACGAAAAAAAATAAAATATTGTATTTTAGGGTTTAATGTTTGTTGTTCTTATTAGTAAATTTATATGAAGGTATAATTAGAACTAAAATTTTTAAATTTTAATTGGACGTACCAAGTTATTATTTGGGTGCAAATAGAATCACCCGCATTTGCCTTAGTATCGATAATTTGACTCTTGGCATTGGTTTATATAATTTCAATTGGCTTAATTTTTATTTTGAATTTGTAATTTTTGATGGTTTTTGAAATTATTTTTTTAGTTTTTATGAAAATACATGCAAAAAAATAAAGAGAATAGTTAATATTTTGATAGTGAATTTTTGATTTTTTAACTATATTAGGGGATTGTCAAACCAACCCTTTCTCTCAATTTAATCTAATTTATTAGAATTATTATATTTTTTTAATGAAAAATGTGCACATAACTACAAGTGTTATACTTTTAAAAGTAAAATTATAAAATTGCTCAATTTAGTAAGTTAGTCTCAACCAATTCACTAATTATTTTTTATTAAAAATACTAACTGTATATCAATTGGAATGAATTGATACACAATTTAAAATTAAAAATTAAAAATTAAAACTAGATCAATTAAAAATTTAAAGATTAAAATAACACAAAGGGAAAATGTGAAAACTACCAATCTAATTTGCTCAATTTGAATTTTGATCAACGTATTCTCTCCCCCATACGGGAAACGTTTTGCCCAAGTGTTCGACTTGTTCCGATTCATTGCAATTAATCCAAAATAAAAAAGATCTAGCCTTCTTTTGGATATTTGGCTTTTTAATCACGTTTGTGCGTATGTAACAAAGGTCAAAAGTTGACTTTTTTGTATTTAAAGACATTTGATAAGTTAATTTTTAGCCACTGGTGAAATTACAATTTTATCTCTCATGGGTCAAAATGTGTGCTACATGAGTGAAGTTGTAAATATTTTAAATTGAATGGAAGTAATTTGGTCATTTTATTATGATTTGATAGTGTAAATAAATATTAATCAAAAAAATCAAAAGCAACTTTTTACTACTCCCAAATCACTTGTTTAAAAAAATCAAAAGCTCAGTTAAAAGTCAAAAAGTTACTTTTTACTATTTTCTCAAAATACCAACATGTACTTTGGCCATATAATTATGTATTTAGATTGTATTTGGTTAATGAATTCGACAAGAGATTTGATTATTGATTCAGTAAGAAATTTGAAAAAAAAAATAATAATAAAATATAATTACATTTTATTTATTTTATTTATATTTCACACGTATTTTTCTTTTTTCTTTTTTCTTTTCAAATTCCTTCCTAAATTAAAAAACCATACACAAGCTTAGTATAGCAGCTAATCCATAACAGACCTTGTAAAATCTAAAACCACATTTTCCAAACAAAACTGATGAAACATAAATTCCAAGAACATATATATGCATCAACAATCCAACTACAGTGGACAATAAAGTATATCTCTATATCCTACTGAAAAAGAAAAAAAAGAAAGAATCTGATATGAACAAAACAATGAAGATATCCGAGTATAAAAATTCCCAACTACAATATAAGCTGGTGTCCATACTAAGAAAGGTGTTCAAGCAATCAACCCAGTTGGCAATTTCTTAATCTTCATGTGGTTTTCATATGGTGTCAAGTTCAAGTCCAGGCTCAAAACTCTCTTACTTCCATTGCTACTATTCGACTTCTTCAAAACCGGTATCACCGACTGGCTCGGGCTATCTCTGTGTCTCCTCATGTGACCCCCAAGCGCTTGCCCGATGGCGAACTCTAGCCCGCATATGGAGCACTCGTGGGTCTTCGCCTTTACGGGCGAGCTGGGGGTCTGAACATGAAGGTCTCCTCTTCCCATTAATCTAAGCTTCTTGTGGCTAGCCCTGTGGCCACCGAGAGCTTGGAACGATGAAAACTCTCTGTTACAGGTCTTGCAGGTGAAGACACGGTCACGGTCACGGTCACTGGTCCATGTGGTCTCTCCGACACGGGAGAGGAGCATCAAGCAGTTGGCCATGGCTAGTGCTTCCACCTCTGTGTCTGCTCTGCTTCTTTTCAGAATTGCTATGGTCATAATTAAGATGAGAATATGTGTATGTGAATGTAGAAAAGCTTCTTGTTTGGTGCGAGAAAGTGATGAGTGAGTTGAGTTGTGATGTTGAGTATGGTGTATGGGTTTGTTGTTGTTGATATATAGGTAGTAGTGGAGAATGAGTGGTGGTTTTAAAAAAAATGTGGGGTCTATTTCTTGATGGGTAAGCAAGTGCGAGTACTGGTTGTTTTCATAAAATAGATGGATATAGATAAAGAAAAATAGCCGTCAGTGCACACGGTACTATAGGCTGCCACCGCCTAACTGATGACGCAACTAGTCACTCTAGTTGTTTTGGGAATTAACAGTTGTTTTGAGAATTCATTTTTTTTTTTTATAAATTTTTTATAAAAAAAAATGTAAATAAAAAAATAGAGAGAAGAGTTATTTTTTATTAAAATTTTGACTTTCTAAAACCGGTTTTTATTATTTTGAATTTAAAAAAAATTAAAATTTTAAATTTTTTTGTATTTTGTTGTCTTTAATTTAATGAATTTTTTTCCATAAAAAATCTAAAAACAATTTAATTAATACAAAAAATATAAAAATGTATAATTTTTTTGAATTTAGGCCTATTTTGGGGACTTAGCATTTTAGTCAAAATACTAAAAAATTATTACAAAAAAAGTCAACTACTCTCTCTCTCTCTCTCTCTCTCTCTCTCTCTCTCTCTCTATTTTTTTGTATTTTTTTTTATTATAAAAAGTCAAAAATTACTAAAAAAATTAATTCTCCAAACAACCCTTAGTGAATTTAATTTAATTTTTTTTACAAATTTTATATTTTTAAATGTATTTAGATTAAATAGATCTAAAAAAATTTAAAAATAATTTATTTATTAAAAAATAAAGATATATGGATTACAAACTCAACAATTATTTTTACAAAATTCGAAAAGAAATAGATTAGTTATTTAAGAATGAGTCATGTGTGCGGGGCAAGCTCCAAACAAAGACTTGTTTGACGGTTCTAGAACCTTGGTCAAGATATGTGCATTATAAACTATATAATCCAAATAATTTGTGTAAATGTTGAGTGTTATGGTGATATAATGTTGGTTGTATCATCAATTAATTACAAATTTCATATTGAAATTATATAATTGGATTAATAAAAGATAATTGGTGTTAATCTAATTATATTTGCAATTTTATACCGTTTGATAATACCATTACATTAAAAAAAAAAAATCTGTATTTAATATATGTATTTAAAAAATAAAAAAAAATTGATCGTAATTGAGTATGAAAGCAAGTTAAGGAACATAAGAGAGTAGAAATTATCATAGTCTAATAAATAAGCAAGCAAGAATGAATTCCATAGGGCAACACACGTCATTGACAACGTGGATCACCAGTCGTCGCATAATAATAGTAATCAAATATAGATATACAAAACATAATATTAATCAATAAATAATAAATGTGTAGCATATAAGAATCTTTCTTTGTGATTAATCTACGCGGTAGGTACTTTGGTTACGAGGAGGTTGTTGGGTGTAAGTTTCGTCTTTCATACTCGTAAGTCTCGTTTGCAGATATATTATTTTAATAATTTTTTATTTTTTAATTAAAATATAAAATAAAAAAGTTTATATGTTTGAAATGATTTTTTAATTTTTTATTAAAAGAAGTATAAAAAGTAGAGAAAAAAAGGGAATTTTTATTTTTTAGCCTATGTTTAGGAAGTGGGTTTTGGGGCTTTTTTGGCTAAAATAGTCACAAAAAACAAAACAGACTTTTTAGTTTAATAAGACAAAACATCACATCCAATCCCTAATCAATACATTCTTTCTCTCACAAAAAAATTAAAAAAGTCAAAAAAGTCAAAAGTCCTTCCCAAACCAAACTTTTTAGCCCCAGGCTAAAATAACAAAAAAAAGTCAAGAAGCCAACCCACTTCCCAAACGAAACCTTATGGGTGTGTTTGATTGGGGGGATAAGGGGGGGATTATTTATTGTGCGGATTGTAATCCGGGGCAATCATCCAATCCGATATTTGTTTTTTTTTTAGTTCGTCGGACATGGAGTCCGGCCGGACTCCTTATCCCCCATATGGGGGATTATACTATCCGGGGGAGGGGGTGTGAGACAATTTGGGAGGAATTATTTACTGTTGGGATTAGGCGGTGAAATGATTATTTTGACTCTCTACTATTTAATTATGTATTATATTTAGTAAAATTCAATGAAATTTAAATGTCTCAATTTAAAAAAAAATAATTTTATTTAACTTTTTATTGATGTTTTATTTATTTATTTTTTAAAATAATTTTTTATAGATATTTTATTGATGTTTTATTTTAAAATTTTGTTTATAATTTATTTAATTTCATTATTTAAATGTTAATAGATGTTTTATTTAATTTCATTGTTTAATTATTATTATTTTTAAAAACAAATTTATTTAAAATTTTAATTAAAAAAATAATATAAATTTTTATTGATATTTTATTTATTTATTTATTTAATTTTAAAAAAATAAATTTATTTAATTGTGTAAAAAATAAAATAAATTTTTTTATTTAATCTAGCTAAAAATAATTAAAATATTAAAGATATGTTTAATATTGATATTACTTAGTAAACAATTAAAAAATAGTAAAATAGTCTTTTGTTCATTTATCATATCCAGTTCATCCAACCAAACGTTGGATTCACTAAAAATAATCCTTTCCAGACATCTAATCCCATGAAAAAACAAACACAGCATACATATCCAATCCAACCAAATAGTCCGGGGGATTCACAGTTCCAGGACTCAAGTCCGATGGATTCTAATCCCCCCTTATCCAGTCCGTCCAATCAAACACATCTTGTACGTTATAGACTTTTTAATTTTTTTAATAACTTTTTGACTTTTAAACTAAAACTATTACTTTTCAATCGAGACCTAAGTTTTGTCATGTAAGTTTGGCATGGGTTAGAATTATTTTAGCCACAAAATGATAAAATAAGTTTTTGAGCTTCAAGTTGTAAGTTGTTATATTTAAATTATAATTATTATTTTTTTTCTTATAAAAATTAAAAAAATTAAAAAAATCATTTTAAACGAGACTATTTTAATCCAAATTAAAATAATTAAAAAAATTAAAGAACCAAAAAATCAAATCACAGTCCAAACGAAGCCTAAGCGGATATATATATATAGATATATACTTGGTCCTAAAATCTGCACCAACTTTCACTTCTTACCATTAAAAAGCCACTCAGTTTCTGGAAGTTTCCACGAGGGAACCTAATCCAGTGAAGCATCCAAGGTAGGGATGTGCTACCCCTGACGACGGGACAGATAATAATGGGTTTGTTGTCACAATTGTAGTGCATTTTATAATATTCATCTCACGTCTCATTTTAATTATTTAGATTGTTTAATTTTTAAAAAATATTAAATACAATATATATGTAAAAAATTAAATTAATTAGATATTAGTAGTTTTTTTATCAAATCATATTTATATTCAGTTTGATATTTAAATATTTATTTTTTTTCATATATATACAAATATGATTTGATAAAAAAATTATCGATATTCGATTAATTTAATTTTTTATAAATGTTTTACTCGATATTTTTTTTAAAAAAATAAATATTTCATATTATCAAAAGAAGACCTGAAGCAGGTCTCATAACCAACACAACAATCACTTATATGCATCACACACGGCAATGATCCCAAGTCTTACTCACATGCTCAATTCAAGTTTAACTCTTACTAATTTTACTTGCTTGTTCAAATCATGTCTTTAGAAAGTATTGTTTGATTTTCAAATCATGTGATTAGAAAGCATCGTTTGCTTTTCAAATTTACGTTTTTAGAATAAGTCTAAAAGTCCTTAGTAAAAATACGTGGTTGTTTTGAGAATTAATGTTTTATGGATTTTTACAAAAAAATATACAAAAAAATAAATAAATAAAGAGAAGAATTAACTTGTATATAGTGACTTTTTTACTATAATACGGCATTGCCAAAATAGGCCACGATTTCTGATTATTAACAAAAATTTCATGCTCAACTACAATAAGGGTTACTTTAGTCCAGTAATTAATTAAATTGGAGAGTTTTATGTCCATCTCGCTACAAGTAAATAATCCATGTAGTGCCCCACCAAATAAATACATGTAAAAAAAATAAACTGATTGAATATATAATTATATATTTGGAATATTTTATCTTTAAAAAAATATAAGTATAATTTTAAAAAAAGATTGTTTATTTTTTTTAAGACAAGTGTAATCTAAATATATGACTATTAATATCCAATTATTCTTGAGAGGGTAATTTATATGAAAATTGGGCCGAGCTGGGTAATAGGTCGTTATGGGCCAACAGTACGAAGGGCTGAGTAAAAGAGGCTTAAAGTTACTCCGGTCCAAAAGAGGCTTGAAGTTACTCCGGTCCCAAAGAGCTTACGGTAAGCTCGGTCGTCACACACAAAGTTATCCTGGTCAGGACCATGTTATTGGTTATCCCGGTCGAGACATACCATGGTTAGCACTAGGAAAACTGAGGTAAGAGCTGTGAATGGAAGAGCCGAACTTAGGTTATCTCGGTCTAGTCTGCGGCTTAGCATAGTCATGCTTACCTCGGTCATATTGGAGTCCGACCATGGTAAAACCATCTCACTTGGTTTAAGCAGTGAGGAGGGTGTTGAAGGATAAGCATTATCTTTCAAGAGTATGACTCCTAGGAGGACTCTGCATGGAGGAGTAAAAGTCCTACTAGGATTGTACCACACGGAACCTACAAAAGCTCACAAACATCACTTATGGAGAGGTAACGCAACTTTGATTCTCGAATACACAGAACTTTTTGTCTATTTGTCTATATTACTGACTTAGGCATCGAAGAGGTATCCGGCACACACTCGCCGGCTAGCTCACGTTTGTGTTTTCAGGGAGTAAAGCGACGTCGTACGGAAGAGCGCAATCTTGATTAACAGGATTATACGAGAAGGTTTATTTTTTTCCCGTACAATTGGCGCCGTGTGTGGGAATAAACAGAACGAACAAAACCTCTTGATTAAGTTTTCCTTGCTAATAAAAAGTAATGGCGCACAACGAAGATTTGCCACAGTCCGCCATTGATGGACAAACCCCAGAAGGAGGAGGGAGGCGCGAAGGTTTGCCTCCTGTCCCTCCCATGGCGGACTTGGAGCCCCAACGACATAACCCCAGGAGGGATGCTAGGGGGAGGCAGAATAACAGTCCCCGTCACTCTCGTTCACAAAGTCCTGACAGACAAAGGTGAAGGATCAACCCTCAAACTCTGGAGGATCGCGTGAAAGAATATGATGAATTAATAAGAAAGATGGCGGCGGATATGGAGGCCATGAAATGCCAGATCAAGGGAAAATGGGTGGCGACAGGAGAGGGGCGTAAAGGCAACACGCCCCTTCGCCACTCAGAAGATCGCAGTAGGCATACCACGCCATCACAAACAGAGAGTAGAAGCCTCAGGACGGGCGATACTCAATCCAGAACCTCCAGGACTCGTTGCTCTAGGTCTGAGAGAACAAGGACTGAGAGGTCGTATACTGAGGGAAGCACCTATCGGCCCTCACGCACACACCAGACATCATCCAGACTGTCACGACCCAAACCCGCCCCTATAGGTTTGGCACCGTAACCGGCCAGTAATCCGAGGATTACCTACGGCCTCTGAACAGATTAACAAAATATTAGGAGCTAGCGAAAGCAAATAATAATATACAACGTCCATTGAGCTGTGCAGACTTATATGAGACAGAAAAATTTTAAACTTTTATATATACATATATACACATTAACTTTAAGTCACCATATATACACAGATTAGATCAAAAAGGAACTTAGCCCTATTTACAAAATACCCAAGACTTGCTTAACCAAACACGAAAACCGAACTTAAACTTTAAGTTACTAAGCAATAACCACTTGACACATTCGGAACCTCCACGAGAGGCACATTAGTTGGCTGACAAGACAGATTCTAGACAGATGCCTCTAAGCCTGGTCACGCGCCTGATCACCTACATACATAAATAATACAGTAAGCTAAAGCCCAGTGAATAATAACAGAGTAAAGGGTTTAATGAATGATGTCCATCACAGAGTTAGAAATCAGAGTTTATATCAGAAACACAGTCTTATCAGAAATAGAGTCTTATGCATATTCAGATTTCCAATCAGAAATAGATACAGATACATGCTCATATTCATAATCATATTCAGATTTTGCATAAGCTCATATGTGGTACACCCATTAGCTAACAGATCAGATAGGTCCAGAGACCACAGACAGAGTTGGTACCAACAACCACAAAGGTCCATATCTTGCGCGCAAGTAGCCATGGTATTATTTCCCCTAGGCAAGGGCTAGATACAGATAACCACGGTATTGTTTCCCCCGGGCAAGGGCCAGATCCACGGTATTATTTCCCCCGGGTAAGGGCCAGATCCACGGTATTATTTCCCCCGGGTAAGGGCCAGATACTAAGGGTGCCACAATTACTTTTCAGAAAACTGAACATTCATTCATTCATTTTCAACATATCATAGCTTTTCAAGAATCAATCATTTCGTATCATAGTATACTGAAAAATACATAACATTGAACATAACTTTACAAAGTTATTACTCACAGTGGGCTGCAGAAGCAAATCAGACAGACTGGACATATCAGGAAAATCAGGCAGACAATGACGCGTGACCTACACAAGCACATCACATATACACATTGAAATACAATATTACTCCCTTGATTAAACTTGCCCTTTCTTGTCCGAAGTTCTACTACGTTTATTCTTTCTCATTTAAATAAACCGAGTTCTTATTTCACATATTCTTTCATCACTAAGTCCTTCTTTTCCAAACAGATTGATCCTTTACTTGGCTTCTTAAACAATTACCACTAGATCAATGATTCATTCTTTAACTAACTAATCTATGTTGATTAGTAGCTTATTAATCTTTATTGAGTCATAAATCATGTCTAGAATGTTTTGGAAAGAGATGAGGATAAAAATATGAACTAAATGAAACCTTCCAAAATGTGCTGAAAATGGGGTCTTCGCTCGAGCACCACTTTGGTCGCTTGAGCGAACTGTAAAATTTGAAAAACTACTGGGAGCTTGATTTTCACGCTCGAGCGAGACTTCCCTCGCTCGAGCGAACAACGAAAATTCTGAAATTCTAAAATTGAAATTAAAGTTCAAATTTGGTATTTAAAGCTTCAAAACATGCACTTTAGTATGCAAACATGGAGAACCACTTATTAAGGTCATAATTTGCTAAATCATTTATTCAAAATCATTTATTTAAAATCATGCCCCAACTGCTAAATTTAATTTTAATTCATCTTATCAATGTCCACCCACAATTCTAAAATATAAATTAGACTTCCCAACCTCTTGAAATTCCAAGATGTATGAAACACAAATAGATCCAATTTTACTGTTAATAACAAAATCAACTTAACTTAATTTTTAACCAAATACTTAATTTATAATCGTGGGTGCTCTAAAATGTATCCAAATTGAATAAAATTCTTAAATCACATCACATGCATGGATTAAATAAAAATCCAATTTCATCTTAATTCCATGAATTTAACCTCAAATCCCAAGTATTAGATGATGATTCTACAAAATCAAGCCAAAGATAATTAATTCCTAACTTACTCTCATAAACTTGATTTTAACTCCACTTCATCATTTTCTTGTCAATTTCATTCTAACCCCCATAAAATTGGTTTCTAACTCTTTTCTATCCCTTTAAATTATGAAATTGAAATTATAAAACTCTTAGAAAAGTATTTGCATGTGTGAAATTATAATAAAAAAAATCATACCATCTACATAAATATCGCTTTAACTCAAAATTAACCTCAAAATGTTCATGAATTTATAATTTACCAAAACTTGTTCTTCTTATACCCAAACATGAAATTAATTCTTCAAATCTCTTAAGAATTCATTGATGCATGTAAAGATGAAGTTCAAATCCATGAGGAATAACACAAATTAGCTCACTAGATAAGTTTCCCAAATTAATCTCTTAGTTCTTGACTTAATTCTTTTCTTTCCATTACATGCAAGATTACATACAAGTGGGTTCTATTTTATTTTGATTTTCAAAACAAGAAATTAAATATGTGAGCCATAATTTTATTTTGAAAACATGCAAGATATATACACACTCTTGTGTTAAACAAGATCTTCAAAACCAAGTTCACAATGATGAAATAGGAGACATGCAACCGTGGATGTGGAAATTAGTTTACTATTCATCATCTTCTTGTTAATTTCTAACAAATTCCATGTAATTGAACCTAATTACCTCTTAATTTTAATTATTAGACAATGGATCTACAAGAATCAAGTTTGAAATCCTTACCTATCATTCCCAATGGTTGAATTTTTGATGAGTTCTTGAACCCTCCTTCTATTCCTCACCTTTCCTAGCTTTTCCACTTGAACATCCCCAGCAAGGTTTAAGGAATTGAAGTCTCTCACCCACAGGTGTCTCTCTCTTTCTCTCCCACGGGTTTTGCACAGAAGAATTGTGAAGCCAAACTCTTTTGTTCTAAACCTCATTACAACACAAGAACTCACATATTATAATATCAACAATGATTCATCCCACTAAAAACACCACCACTAATAGCACTAATGCATTAAAAAAGTAAAAAAAAAAAAAAAAAAAATACAACTCCAAGACCAAAATATCACATCACTACTGGCGGGACCCATTGCTACCTAATTAGTGGGAGCACTAATTAGTGCTCCCAAGCATTTTTCTTATAATATTTATATCAACATCATTTGCTGCCTTCACATCACGTGTACACACCCACACAATCAGACTTCTCAGTACACCCACACCCATTTACACCCCCAATATTAATTTAGTCCAATTTAATTTATGTCTAGGAATAATTTAATTAAGTACCACTTAATCTTAATTAATTTTAATCAACGTAAAATTAGTTAATTACAACTAACCTCAAATCCCATATGATTTAATTAGTCAAGTTGACTTCCATTAGGGCCTAATTAAATATAATTAAATTTATATTAAATTGAATTTATTTTCATTATCAGTTTCGATTTCCCAAATCATTTAGGCCTTCAATTTCTGATTAGACTCCAAATTCCCGTAAATTAAATTACATATTCAAATAGGACATCCTACAAATAAATTTACTTCGCAAAAATCACCATTCTCAATCTTCATAATTTAATTAGCTTAATTAACCCCAATTAGGACCTAATTTATCGAATTTCAATTTTACTAAACTAAAACGAATATTTAATTAAACTCCCAAATGGGTCCGTAATCAAAATTAAATTGATTCAACTTCCTAACTTCACTTCCTTAAGCCATTTGGACCCTTAATTTCTAATTCCAAAATAAATCTTCAATAAAATCATATACGAGTCAGATTCCATAATTCTCGTAAATCCCAAATAAATTATAATACTCGGCAATTAAATCTCAAATCCTCTTAATTAATCAAGTACTAATCGTTATACGCGATGGGGCCGTTACACAGACAAACGGAGTTGCCAAGATCATCCGACTTACGGACCGTGCTGGAAGAAAGGGCACGATGGAAGGAGGGTAGTAGGGCGCGAGACCTTCGCAGGGTATCTGCCTTTCAGCGGTTGGCTCCTCGGACGCATGGAAGCGTCGAGGTTGGAATGCCATTACCACGACCTGCCTACGAACCAACGGACAAAGTATTAGCGAGGCTGCAGACCTTGCCGTTCGTTCCGGCAATTGAAAACGCGCCCCTACCTTCAGGCTTCCTTCAGCCCAAATTCACTACGTACGAGGGGAAGACAAACCCCTACATGCACCTAAGCCACTTCCGCCAGGTTATGGCGGTATATCGACGCAACGAGGCTTTGATGTGCATCCTCTTCCCATCCAGCCTTGGTGACCTAGGCTTGACTTGGTTCGAAAAACTTCCAGAAGGCAGCATAGCCTCCTGGGCGCAATTAGCAGAGGCGTTCGTAACAAGGTTCAGAACGAACACCAAAACCCCGGTGGAGATCGATCAGTTGCTCTTCATCGACATGGGCGACAAGGAGATCTTAAGATCCTACAATAGTCGCTACTGGGAGACCTTCAACCAGATTGGGGACTGCCCCACCAATCTAGCCATTGCACAGTACAAAAGAGGCTTTCCAGTCGGGAATAGACTAAGGGACTCAATCGCCATGACGCCACCCCTTACCATGGAGGCCTTGATGGAAAGAGTGCATCAGCACATCAGGGTGGAGGAGGATGGCGCCTGTGCCAAAACAAAATCTGGCACGACCTCAATACCGGAGAAAAAGGCCTCAGCAAAGGTCAACGCAGTAGACCGTCTGAGCAAAAATGGACGAGGCAAGCGGGACAACGGAGAAGACCAGGATAAAAGATGGTTGAGAGTCCGCACTGCCATTACCACGGTATTCAAAAAGCCAATCTACCGGATTCTAAGCGAAATACGCGATGAACCTTTCGTCAGATGGCCTGCTAAGCTAAGAAAGGCTCAGAAGGACTACGACGAAAGGTCACGGTGCACCTTCCATAAAGAAAAGGGGCACCGCACTGAAAATTGCACATCCTTGAGACAGCACCTGGAGGAGTTGGTGGCAGCAGGTCACCTGGATAAATACATTGAAGGAGGGACGCAACCAGCCCCCCAGGACCACAATAACCCCAATGGGATGCCAATCGACGCCCCACCTCAAGGCGTAATCAATGTGATACATGGAATCTTCGAACCTGAGCGTGTATGCGAGCTCAAAGGGTCAATCAAGAAGGCCGAGCACTTAAGGGAGGTACTAAGTACACAACCTACCATCAAAAAAGGGAAGACAGAGGCCACGAACATCATGTCTTTTTCAGATAAAGACTTGGCGAGGATATATTGTCCCCACAATGATGCCCTGGTTGTCACTCTCCGAGTCAAGGATTTTGACGTCAAGCAGATTTTGATTGATCAGGGTAGTTCATGTGAGATAATGTATTACGAAACATTCAAACAAGTGAAGCTACAAGACAAAGACTTGGCACTTGCTGTGTCTCCCCTGATTGGATTCAACTCAATGCCAGAATGGCCAGTCGGCAAAATAATCCTACCAGTCAGAGCAGGAAGTGTGACAAAACAAGTGGAATTCTGGGTGTTGAAAGTCTTTTCCACTTACAACATAATCTTGGGAAGAACATGGCTGCATGCCATGCGGTCGGTAGCATCGTCCTACCATCAAGTAATGCGGTTCCCCAACGAAGCTGGGGTAATTGAAGAGGTTTTCGGAGACCAGATCATGTCCAAGCAATGCTTTGTCACTGTGAATGGCAGCCGCGCTGCCAAAGGATATGTTCATTCGGTGGAAGAACCTGAGAGTAATGAATTGTTCGCAGATGTCGGCAAAGCAGCTAATCAAAAAGCGGTGGAAGACTTGGTAGAGGTAAGAATAGATGAAAAGAACCCGGATAAGTTCTTTTTGCTCGGCTCGTCGTTGTCCAGCACTGAGAGATTAGAGGTCTTGGAATTTTTGACCTCTAACATCGAAGTGTTCGCCTAGACACCATACGACATGCCAGGCATTGATCCTAACTTCATCTGTCACCAACTCAATGTCCACCCATCCGCCAGACCAATCATTCAGTGCACACGCAGATCGGCACTCCACCACGCCGAGATAGTGGCGGAAGAAGTAGGAAACCTGCTGGAGGCAGGAGCAATCAGAGAGGTGTACTAGCCTAGATGGATCTCTAATACGGTGGTAGTGCCAAAAAAGAATGCAAATGGCGCGTCTGCGTCGACTACAAAACAGTCAACAAAGCATGCCCAAAGGACAGCTTCCCTCTACTACGGATAAATCAACTGGTAGACCTAACGGCGGGGCATAACCGACTTAGCTTTCTTGATGCGTACAGAGGCTACCATCAAATCGCCATGTACGAACCAGACCAGGAGGTCACGTCCTTTACAACTCCAAGAGAACTGTATTGCTACAAGGTCATGTCCTTTGGCCTAAAGAACGTAGGGGCAACATTCCAGAGAATGGTCACTAAGATGTTTGAGCCGTTGTTAGGCAGAACAATGGAGGCTTACATCGACGACATGGTGGTCAAAAGCAAGGACAAGAATGACCATCTCAAGGACCTAGGTGAGATGTTTGAGATCCTAAAGAAGCACAAGTTGCGCCTCAATGCGTTTAAATGTGTATTTGGAGTAGGATCTGGCAAATTCCTGGGCTTCCTGGTGACCAACCGGGGTATAGAAGCAGACCCCTCTCAGATCAAAGCAATTCAGGACCTGGAGAGGCCAAATTCAGCAAAAGAAGTGCAGCATCTCACCGGCATGGCAGCTGCACTCAATTGACTCATAAGCCGGTCGTCAGACAGACTACGACCATTTTTCCATGCTTTAAAGGCCAAATTTGAGTGGGACGAAAAGTGCGACCGCGCTTTGGAAAACTTAAAAGAATACATGTCTTCTCCACCACTGCTTGTCACCCCAATACCTGGAGAAGAACTCTTCCTGTACCTGGCAGTCTCTCAACACGCAATTAGCGCAGTGTTGGTCCATGCAGAAGGAATCCAACATCTGCCCATCTTTTATGTCAGCAAGACATTGCTGGGCGTCGAAACAAGATACTTGCCACTGGAAAAACTGGCCTTGGCCTTGATGATGGCCTCAAGGAAGTTGTCGCACTACTTTCACGCCCACACCATAGTCGTCCTCACAGCTTTCCCATTAAAAGCTTTGTTTGAGAAGGCGAACTTTTCTGGGCGAATTTTGAAGTTGGCAGTAGAGATGGGACAATTCGACATCAAGTTCCAACCCAGAACCGTGATAAAGGCTCAAGCCTTGGCAGACTTCGTCGCTGAATTTACCCCAGGAAGTCATCATATCTGCCCAGTCGACCTGACTGACACAACCGAACTAGGGATGGAAGTTGACGCCGGAATAGCGCAACCCCTGGTATAGGATACTCCGTCAGACCCCAAGGCAGACCAGAATAAAGAAAACAAGAAAAAAGAAAACCATGCTACACCAAGCCAAGACTCACCAACAAATAACGACTTGGTACTATCAGATAGCGAGAGGCAAACAGCAAGCATGGACCTTGAAGAAAACACCAGCAACATTTTGGACCCCAAGGCATCATCCGATCCCTCAACTTGCTGGAAGTTATTCGTTGGAGAGATGTGGAAGCTCTTCGTGGATGGAGCATCCAACCGGCATGGAGCAGGACTCGGCATAGTCCTCATCTCTCCAGACGGCCTAGTAGTGGAGCAAGCAGTCAACCTGGGCTTCCCAGCATCAAACAACGAAGCGGAGTATGAAGCGCTTCTCGCAGGCCTCAAATCAGCATTCTACATGAAGGCCACCGAACTAATGGTTTACAGCGACTCGCAACTGGTGGTAAACCAAATTTCAGGCGACTATGAAGCAAATGACGACAGGATGGCTAAGTATCAAGAGTTGGTCAGAACAGAAATCAAGAAATTTGAAGTAGTCAGGATAGAACAAATCGGCAGGGAGGAAAACAGCAGAGCAGATGAATTAGCAGGCTTTGCTTCAATGGCAGATACTTCCATCCCTCATCCATTGCTGATCGACTACCTACCTAGACCAAGCATTGAAGACCCCAAAGCAGAAGAGGTATGTTGCGCCGAGTTAGGCCCTTCTTGGATGGACCCCATCATATTGTTCTTAAAAGATGGCACCCTACCAGAAGAAAAGAAAGCGGCCAACAGAATAAGAGTAAAGTCACAACGATTTTGGCTCTCCCCATCTTTGGCATTGTACAAGAAATCGTTCTCAGGACCCTACCTAAAGTGTGTTCATCCCAGCGAAATTGAAGCATTTCTGTTCGAAATACACGAAGGCGTGTGCGGAAGCCATCAAGGGGGAAGGTCACTAGCATACAGAGCAATCTCGCAAGGATATTAGTGGCCTTACATGCAAGCAGACTCAGAGAAGTATGTGAAGAAGTGCGAGAAATGTCAGAAGTTCGCACACCAAGTACATCAACCTGCCAAAGAGCTTCTACCCTTAACCAGCCCATGGCCCTTCGCAATGTGGAGCCTGGACATAGTAGGACCACTTCCAACAGCACCAGGCAACAGGAAGTTCTTTCTCGCAGCAACCGACTACTTTACAAAGTGGGTGGAAGCAGAAGCCTTGGCATCAATCAAGGAAAAAGACGTGAAGAAGTTCGTCTGGCGGAACATAATCACTCGGTTTGGCATACCAAAAGCCCTAATATCAGACAACGACACTCAGTTCGACGGCAGAATCTTTAGAGGCTTTTGTGAAGAGTACAAGATAGAGTTCTACAATTCTACATTGGCATATCCCTAAGCAAATGGTCAGGCAGAAGCATCAAACAAGGTCGTCTTGGATGGATTGAAGAAGAGGTTAGAACAAGCAAAAGGCAAATGGGCGGAAGAACTCCCTCATGTTTTATGGGCCTACCGTACCACACTTCGACGGTCAACAGGAGAAACTCCATTCTCCTTAGCCTATGGTATGGAAGCAGTAATCCCAATAGAAGTTGGCCTCCCCACAATTCGAAGCGAAAATTTTGATCCAAACTTAAATGGCAAAGCCATAGCATTGGAGCTCAACCTTGCAGAAGAAAGAAGAGAAAGAGCACTGGTTCACATTGCCTCATACCAACAAGAGTTATCCAGGAAATACAACAAAACAGTGCATCCAAGGCAATTCAAGATCGGCGATTGGGTGCTGCGCAAAGTAATGGGAAACACCATAGTACCAGGAGATGGCAAGTTAGGGCCCAATTAGAAAGGACCTTACAAAGTGGTCGGATTAGCAGGAAAATGGGCATACCACTTGGAAGATGAGGACGGCAAAGCCATTCCTAGGCCGTGGAACACTGCCAATCTCAAATTATTCTATTTTTAACTTTTTTTTTTTTTTTTAAGCATATGTAATTTTCCTTTTCCTTTCTCAATAGAACAAGTAGATTCTTTTCAGTATAAGTTATTTTCTGTAAAAGATAGTTTTAGTGAGTTAGGAACATTGTAAACACGGTTGGCTGGATTAACCAACACCCCTCCTAAGCCTAGGATAAGGATCTAGGCTGTAGGACGTTTGGTCAGAATAACCAAACACTTTACTCTAGGTTGGCTAGAAAAAACTAACTTAGAGGTTGGCTGGATTAAACTAACAGCCCTCCTAAGCCTAGGATAAGGATCCAGGCTGCAGGACGTTTGGTCGGAATAACCAAACATTTTTCTAAATTGGCAGGAATAACCAATTTAGAGGTTGGTTGGATTAAACCAACTCTTACCACTCTTCAGCCGAAGTAAGGATTTCAGCTAAAGAGTGGTTGGCTGGATTAAACTAACTCTTGGTACTCTTTAGCCGAAGTAAGGATTTCAGCTAAAGAGTGTTTGGCTGGATTAAACCAACTCTTGGTACTCTTTAGCCGAAATAAGGATATCGGCTAAAAGAGTGGTTGGCTGGACTAAACCAACTATTAGTACTCTTCAGTCGAGGTAGGTATCTCGGCTAAAAGAGTGGTTGGCAGGTATACTTATAGTTGCAAATGCTAAGACCGATATAAAGTATCCCGGCAAGTGAATGCTGTACCTCATCCAAGACCTCAGTTAGAAAATAAAGTACAAACATGGAGATCAACCGAAATAAGAGTTGGAACAAAAAAGCAGACTTCATTGAAAATTCAAAAGCAAGTACAAAGGGTGGGGCCTCAGCCCGATTACAATTTGTTTCCAAAAACAAAGAAAAGAAAAAAGCAAAAAGAAGAAAAATACAAAGTCAGTTAAACAGATCATCAAGATCGGCATCAATATCAACTCGGAGCCCGGTTTCATTCGGTAGCACGGTCTCGGTTGGAAGAACGGTTTCAGTAGGCAGCTCGTTGGTTAGGTCTTCCACCATTGGCTCCGACCGAACTGACTGATCAACAGGATCATTGACAGCCGGGGTCTCTTTGGGCACGGTGTCTTTTTCATCATCTGAATCCTCAAGAAATTGTTGCTGAAGGATAGCAGCATATTCCGTCATAGAGCTCGGAATGAAGTATGCAGGAGCGTTGAAGACCTCAGTCTCTGGACCGTGACCGAGCTGCTCTACAGCCGCCCTCCAACCGCATTTGAAGAAGAGATCCTTGGCAGCTTCACATTGTTTAATGTAAGTCGCCTCCCCCCCGGAGCTCGGCGTCATCAGCACTCTTCTTCAGCTGCTCTATCTCGGCGTTTTTCTTTCCCTCAAGTTTAGCCAATTCGCGCAGATATTTGTCTTTTATCACGGCTGCAGCTTTTTGTTTTTCTGCTTCAGCCGAGCTAACAAGTCCGGTCAAACGACCGGTCTCGGATTTTAGCTCGGCTATTTGCTTCATGGCTTGTTCTAGCTCGGCCGTCTTTTCAGTCACTTCGACCATGGCTTACCTTGTAGTCTTGTGAAGTTCCAGCACACGCTTATGAGCGATGTGGCTCTTCTGCATGGCCTGCAAAAGAAGGGGAAGACTTGTAATCAAACCGAAATGAAAGTTGTACAAATTAGAAAGATTAACAGAAAAAGCTACTTACAAACACCATGGATTTCGTGGCCGAGCGGATGGCCTTTAGTTCGGTCAGATGTTTGTGGTGCTCCATGTCTGCTGGAAGGCAAACACTCTTGGCAAGGTTAAATGCCATTAAGTGATCCTTCTCAGCGACCACTGAGTTAGTGTCCTGAATTGCTCAGTCTTGAAAAGTAATTTTGGGTGCCCACTTGGAGGAGCTAGCTCGGTCGGAGCACTCCGGTTGCGGGCTCAAAGGAGGGCTGGGTGGGAGAATGGTTTCGTCTTCATCAGCAAGACGTTGCTCGGTTGGAGTAGTCCGGGCACGCTTGCTTGGGCGAGATGAGGAGGGTTGTTGAGATGGAAGGGCCACCACGGTTTCCTGAGTCTGGTTGGGTGGTGGTACCTTGGCTCGGTTTGTTTCGGTTAGAAGGGCCCTTACTCTATTCCTCTTTGCCATCTCTTCTTCGGCAGTAGTTTGGACCAGGTTAATTTGAGGCAAGGATGGATCCGGTTCAGGAGCGTCTTCCAGCAAGAAGTCTGTTACTCTGGCTTTTCGTCGACTACTGTATCTGTACGTCGGTTCAAAATTCAGTAACTTGGCCCAACTTCTTTCAAGGTATCGTAGTGCGGCGCGAAGTGTGTTTAGATTGGGGTAACTATATAGTGACTTAAGGTGGGCCGAATCTGCATAAAGAAGACAACTGTCAGTTCGGTTCAGGAATAGAAAATCGAAATAAAGAGGAACATGCAATAGAGCCGAAGTAATTATACCGGGGGTTCCTTTATCCCAGTTTATTCTACGACCAGGGATCTGGGCTTGGTGATCTTCAAAATTCCCAGATACCTAGAAAAAATCATCGTCGTTCAAGTCTTTATCCGGTGTGTCCTATATTATTTTCTCTCGGCGGCGGCGTAATCTTAGATAATAGACCCAGCCATCTTCTTTTGAACCTATGGAGTATTGATGGAAGAGTTCGGCTAAGCCGAGTTTAATACCAGCCCGGCGATTTAGCTCGACTATGCCATTTATTATACGGTATGAGTTTGTGGAAAGCTAGGTTGGGCATATCCTAGTTTGCCTAAGGAATTCACAAAGTAAGGGTTGAACTGGAAATCTTAGTCCGGTTTCTATTATGGACAGAAGGGTAAAAGGTACAAAGCCATGGTTTCCTCATGGTGTGTCATCTTGCTTAGCTAAGGTGAGATGGACATCGTCAGGAATATTATACTCCCTTCGGAATTCGGCCAAGCCACCAGGTGTTTCTACTAAAAACCTATATTTACCCATTTACTCTTAAGTTATGTATAAATTAAGCTGAGTATTAGCTCGGTCGGAGAAAGGTGCTGAGTAGCTCGGTTGAGCGCTCAAAAAAGTGCCTGGACAACCTAAAGTCTACAAAGTGAAAAACAAAAGTGTTAAGCATGGATCGTGGGACCGTGCTAAAAGAAATAAAGGCAAGATAAATATAGTCCTAACTCCGTTTGAGGAAGGGGTTCGGTAGCTCGGTCTGTGCAAGGTGTTTGTTATCTCGGTTTATGCAAGGGTTTTGTTAGCCCAGTTGAGCCTCTAGGGGCAGCGCTCTTAGTTCGGTTTGAACTACAAAGGCTGGTCTAGCCCCAAGTTATAGCTCGGCCGTGGTTGAGACTATCGAGCGCATTATTACAGACTTAATACGGTTTGTTAACTCGGCTAAGTTAAATCAAAAGATGGTTTAACTTGTTAAAACTACTGGTATATAGCATGAAGTGTTAGTTCGGTTGAATGGTCTGGCTAGATTGACATCAATTACAAACAACTTTTTACTCCGGTTACATGGTGATTTTGGATCAAATACAGTGTTTTACAGGTTGTTTCATGAATACAAAGTGGTTCATACAAGGTTTTCTCCAGAAAATGCAAGGCATAGTACAAAATGGAAAAAATGTGTTTTGCAAAAACACATAAAACAAAATACTGTGGATCAAACAAATACGAAAACGAGAAAAATAGAACAGATTTCTAAAGCTTACCAGATGGAGAGGAAGAAACTGGATGTTGAAATGGGCACTGGAAAGATTCACGAGTTCTGCGGTTGCAAGTTTGGGAAGCAGAGAAGAAAGAAAAGGTGAATAGTGAAATGATGAACTCAAATTGCTAGGGTTTTGTTTTGTGTAGAAGGAAGGACAAAAAAAAGCGGGACTGTTCAAAAAACACGGAGTACGAAGACGGCGTGACAGCTGCATTGGGCCAATCAGAGTGTGCCACGTGTCCTTGGAATAAGAAGCGATTCAGTTACTGTGATTGAAGAGACATTTTGACCGGACAGCTAGAGCCCGGTGTGAATTTAGCTCGGCTGGAAAGGCTAAAAAGATTTTGCACGGCTGTAAAAACTTTAGAGTTTAGCCCGGTCGTAAGACTAAAGTTTTTTAGCTCGGCTGGTAAAACGGGTAATCCCTATCATGCTACGCAGATGGAATTAAGGGGCAATTGAGAGGGTAATTTATATGAAAATTGGGCCGAGCTGGGTAATGGGCCGTTATGGGCCAACAGTACGAAGGGCTGAGTAAAAGAGGCTTAAAGTTACTCCGGTCCAAAAGAGGCTTGAAGTTACTCCGGTCCCAAAGAGCTTACGGTAAGCTCGGTCGTCACACACAAAGTTATCCCAGTCAGGACCACGTTATTGGTTATCCCGGTCGAGACATACCATGGTTAGCACTAGGAAAACCGAGGTAAGAGCAGTGAATGGAAGAGCCGAACTTAGGTTATCTCGGTCTAGTCTGCGGCTTAGCATAGCCATGCTTACCTCGGTCATATTGGAGTCCGACCATGGTAAAACCATCTCACTTGGTTTAAGCAGTGAGGAGGGTGTTGAAAGATAAGCATTATCTTTCAGGAGTATGACTCCTAGGAGGACTCTGCATGGAAGAGTAAAAGTCCTACTAGGATTGTGCCACACGGAACCTACAAAAGCTCACAAACATCACCTATGGAGAGGTAACACAACTTTGATTCTCGAATACACAGAACTTTTTGTCTATTTGTCTATATTACTGACTTAGGCATCGAAGAGGTATCCGGCACACACCCGCCGGCTAGCTTACGTTTGTGTTTTCAGGGAGTAAAGCGACATCGTACGGAGGAGCGCAATCTTGATTAACAGGATTATACGAGAAGGTTTATTTCTTTCCCGTACAATTTTAATTTTTTTACATAAATAATTTTCTACAGAGATTAAAAAATAATTTGGCACTCAACTGACCCTCCAGTCCAATTATTGGACTAGAAGGGAGCAGCCTCCTATGAAAAATGCTAAATTAACAATATTTTTTAACACAATTCTCTAACAATGATATGATAATAACATATAAATTATGATCAAATAATTATTTAGTAGTCTCGAACAAATATATGGCATTGACTGCATTGTGCTTCCAATCAATAACGTGGTATAAAATTTTATGAATAAAATAATATTAATGTATTTTTATTAAATAATTAAGAGATAAGAAACGACTCATATATTATTTTATATAATTCTTTTGTATTCATATTACAACTCGTACCTTATTTATAAAAAAATTTATGTTGTGTTTAGTGTAGGAATTTGAAAAATGATTTAAAAATAAAAAGAGAAAAGATGTGTGAAATTAAATAAAATATAAATATATTTTATTTATATTTTATCTATATTTTTTCTTTTACTTTCTATATATATATATATATATGTATATTTTAAATCTTTCAACCAAACACACTAGAGAATTGATTAATTTGAACCACTTTTTAGCTTTTGGATGACTTTTAGTACAGATGGGTGGACTAGAGGTTGAACGTTTACTTTGGTGATTGTTTTTTTTTTTTTTTTTTTTTTTTCGGGGGAATATACGTTTTAGTTCTCAATTTATATATATAAAAATTTTAAAAATTCAAATAAAAACTTGTTTGGTAAATTTTCGATTTATAAATTAATGGTCTCAATTTATAAATTTGACCAAAAAATGAGTTTACGTTTTGAGTTTTTTTTTTTACCACCCAACACTAGCCACCACTCGCCACCATTTTCCACCACCGTCTTCCGCCACGACCACCCACCACCCACCCTCCACCACCACTACCTGCCACCACCACTCACCACCCACTTACCACCATCACCCACCACCCGCCACTACCCACCACTAACCATCACCCACTTATCACCCACCATCACCCACTAACCAGCAAGGATTGAAAAATCCTTACAGATTAAATTCAAGCCAATTATCAAGCGATTGTGTTGACAGTTCTTTCACCTCAACAAAGAGGACTTCAAAATTGCCAAAGTGTAGAGAAAAGAAAAATTAAAAGAAGAATGAGGGAGACGGAGAAAGATGATTGAGTGAACAATCAAAGTAATAATTACTTACCTCTACTCCTATGCTTCGAAAAGGAAGTGCATTAAATGCTTCAAAAATGAAATGCTGAAAATAAATGCTTCGAAATATAAATTTATGTTAAACTACTCCTAAGATAAGGAAAATGACAAGAAATATTGAAATCAATTGTCTTTGATTTGAATTCTGGATCTTTTACAATGTAGCCATGAATGGCTATTTATAGACAAATATTTGTAGGAAAAAACTTCCAGCAATAACTACCCAATAACCACCTAAAACTACCCACTTTGCCATCTTCATTCCCACAATGCCACATATTCCTCCATGTCTTCATAACTTCCTTTAACTTCCAATTAATGCTCCATGTTCTCCACTTCATTCTCCATCATCTTTTCACATTTCATAACTTCTCATAACCTCCAAATGAATAAGAGGATGCCACATGTCCTGCAATTATATAAATAATAAATAATAATAAAAATTGCAGATTTATGGTGCCAACAAGTTGTTAGGATCATTTGCATGTAATTTACATATGGTTGTGAAGAGGATGGAGGATTTGACTATACTTCCACTTGCATGTGTATATATATGGTGAGGTTGTCATTTGAGTTTGCTTTTGAGCATCTAACTTATTTTGGGAGTTATTTGGTGCATGCATGTTAGAATCACCATGTTTAATCATTGAAATTCATGTTTTGAATTACATGCATGGAGTTGATAAGCTCAAATTTACTAATTTCATGAGTTTTGGAGAAAAGAATTAGGTGTTCTACATGCATGAAAGTTTTGATTCTAATTTTGGAAAATTCATGGGTTTTGACTAAAAAAAAGAATTGATGAAAATCATACATTCATGTGTATGAATAAGTTTTGCAAGTTTATGAACAAGCCATACACGAATTTGCCATTGAAATTGCTTTTGGAGCTCAAAACCCTGTTATGGAAAACCCAGATTTTTTAAGGCCGCTCGAGCGGGGAATTTGCCGCTCGAGCGGACATTTCGTGCATCCAGTACTTTTGCCGAATTTTATAGTCCGCTCGAACGGGGAAGTTCACGCTCGAGCGGAGCTCCATTGTCTGCATTCCCGCTCGAGCGGGTAAAGCCACGCTTGAGCGTGGACCTCATTTTCAGAAATTTTGCCTAAGTGTTCCAAGGCGTGTTTTGGCATCCTCAATGCATCTTAGGCATTCCTAAGCCTTAATTATGGATTAGAAACACACTAAGAAAAGAATGTACTAAGTTATGAGATTCAAGAGTGTGTTTTGAGCAATGTGTTAAGGAAGAACAAGAATCAGTATGATGTAAGCTAAGCCGTATTGGCCACATATGTGTGTAATGATAAGACATGCTTGTGTTATGTATTTTGTGATTGTAGGTCAAGACTCGAGAATTGATTGACCACTTACTGGAACCACTGTGAGTAACGTTATTGTAAAGATACGTTCATATGAATTATGTTCCAAATGAAATATGATAAGTTCTGATTTCTGAAATGATATCTGTTTTCGTGAACGAATATTCCAAGTTTAAAATCTATTATGGCATCCATAGATAGTCCCAAGCCATGGGGAACGGCATGAAAATGCGGGTCCATGACATACAAGTTTACGAGATCTCGTTAGCTACTTCATTGTGGTGATATGTGTTTAATCGGTATCCGGAACCGATTACTCTAGTCGGAAGACGTTCTATGATGTGTTCTATGGGATGTACCATTATTATGTTCTGATATGAGAACGATTATGATTATGCTCTGTTCTGTTTTCTACTTATGATACATTCGGATTTCGTTCACTAAACCCTTTACCTTAATGTTATTCATTGGGCTTTAGCTCATTGTGTGTATATAGATGTATAGGTGAGCATTCTGGAGCCCGAGCCTGAAGGCTTTTGTCTGGATCTGTGTTCTGTTGTCAGCCAACCATTGTGCCTCACGTGGAAGTTCCCGAAGCGTCCTGTGTTTAAGTTCTGCGATTTCTGTTTATTTAAGACTTGATTTGTTGTCGTTGGCTGTACTTAAAATACTGTAATGTGTGTGGGTATAATGTATGACTACCGGTTATGTATATAAAGTTTTAAATATTCTGTTTCATATAAGTCAGCACAGCTCATTGGACAACTATAATTATGTATTTGCTTCCGCTAGCCCCTTAATTTTGTTGATCTGTTCAGAGGCCTTCGGTAGTCCAAGGATTACTGGCCGGTTACGATGCTAAACCTATAGAGGCGAGTTTGGGTCGTGACAAAACTGGTCCGATTTTTTACTGTACACCCAAACAGGGCCCTTCCTATTTTTGTTATCTGTTTAAATTGTGAACCCAACAGATTCAAATCTGTTGAAATTCAAAACCAAACAGGTTTCATACCTATTCAAATAAGTTTGCACCTGTTTAATTCAAAATCTGAAGCCACCAATCCATCTATAAATAGGACAACCCTCATTTGGATTTTATAACTCTAATTTCGTCCTTCATAATTCTGTAAATATTCTTTTAATATTGCTGCATTATTTTCTTCTGTTAGAGAGTATAAACACTTACTGTGTGTTTGGTAACGTTTACGTTTTCAGTTTATATTTATAAAAATTTTATAAACTGGTTTTTGTTTATTTTTAGAAAAACATAAACTACAAACGCGTTTGGTAATTGACAAAATGTTTAAAAAAATTTAAAAATATAAAAAAGAGTGAGAAATGGCAAGTGGTGGCAAGTGGCGGCAGAAGACGGTGGTGGAAAGTGGTGACGGTGAGTGGTGGGTAGCCGATGGTGGTGGGTGGTGGTGGTGGGTGGATGGGTGATGGTGGCGGGTGATAGCGAGTGAGTGGTGGTGGTGGTGGTGGTGGCAGTGGTGGCGGCGGTGGCGGGTGGTGAGTGGTGGTGGCAGGTGGGTGGCGAATGGCGGGTGGTGGTGGGTAGTGGCGGGTGGGTGGTGGGTGACGGTGGCGGGTGGTGGGTGGTAGCGAGTGGGTGGTGGTGGTGGTGGTGGTGGTGGTGGTGGTGGGGTGGGTGGTAGGTGGTGGTGGCAGGTGGGTGGCGGTGGTGGTGGGGGGGTGACGGTGGCAGGTGGTAGCGAGTGGGTGGTGGTGGTGGTGTATGGTGGGTGGTGGGTGATGATGGCAGGTGGGTGGCGGGTGGGTGGTGGGTGATGGTGGTAGTGGTAATGGGTGGTGGCTGGTGGTGGCGGATGGGTGGCAGGTAGCTGGTGGTGGCAGGTGGTGGATGGTGGGTGGTGAGTGGTGGTGGCAAGTAGGTGGCGGGTGGTGGTGGCCGGCGGTGGATGGTAGTGGCGGGTAGTGGGTGGTGGCGAGTGGATGGCAGGTGGATGGTGTGTGGTGGTGGTGGCGGCGAGGGGTGGGTGGTGGTGGCGAGTGGGTGACATGTGGGTGGTAGCTGGTGGGTGGTGGCGGCAAGTGGGTGGTGAGTGGTGGTGGCAGGTGGTGGTGGGGGGTAGGTGGTGGTAGCGGAAGACGGTGGTGGAAAATGGTGGCGATGGTGGCTAGTGTAGGGTGGTAAAAAAAAAAAAAACTGAAAACTGAAAACGGAAACACATTTTTTGTGTTTTCATTTTTTAGCCAAATTTATAAATTGAGACCACTGATTTATAAATCAAAAATTTTACCAAACAAGTTTTTATTTGAGTTTTTTTAATTTTTGTAAATATAAACAGAAAACTGAAAACGTAAGTGTTACCAAACGGCACCTTAGTGTGTTCGTTAGGCAAACAATTTGTAGTGCTGCTATTGTTTATAGTAGATCATTTTATCCTGGGAGATAGACGTCCAAATTCTGAAAGCACCGTGGAGAGGACGAATCTGTCTTAAGGACACAGTGTCAAACACTGGACTTGATCAGAATTATTATTTGAACAATTAATTAAGTAAGTTGTTTAATTTATTTTCTGTTTCATTTGTTTACTTAAATCAGATTTTAATTTTGTTTTTGTAACAAAATAAAATCTATTTTTATTTATTTATTTAATTAATCAATTTGATTTTTGTAATCAAACAAATTCTCTCATTTCCTTTATTTCTTTATATTCTTGTTATTGTTTAGTACACAATAGAATTTAACATATTTAAATACAGTGAAGATTGTCCAACACCACTTGCTACCACCCGCCACCGTCACCCACCCACCCACCCATCCACCACCACTACCCGCCACCACAACCACCCACTCGCTACCACCCACCACCACTGCCACCACCCACTTACTACCATTTTCCACCACCGATTTCCGCCACCACCACCCGCCATCATTTTCCACAAACGTCTTCCGCCACCACCACTCGCCACCACTTATCATTTCTCACTCTTTTTTATATTTTTAAATTTTTTTAAACATTTTGTCTAAACCAAACGCGTTTGCAGTTTATGTTTTTTTAAAAATAAACAAAAAATAAACAAAAATCAGTTTATAAAATTTTTATAAATATAAACTGAAAACGTAAACGTTATCAAACATAAATGTTTAGGAATGGAAAACTTTAAAATGAGATTTACGTTTTTCCTTTTGTTCAAAGTGGAATTTAGTCACAAGAAGTAAGTGTGTTAGATCGGTTAAGCACTAATATTTAGGTCAAGTTTGGCAAATTCATAAAAATAAAAAAGTCAAAAAGTTAAAAAGTTAATACTATTCACTAAAAGTCAACAATTATGACTGCACAACTGTCAATTCTAATTTTTCCCTACACACTAATTTATACAATTTTTTAATACACATTTTTTCATAAAAAGTTAAAAAGTTAACCCAAATATCTATATTTTTTTTCTCAATTTTTTAGTTTAAAAAGACAAAAAGTACACTTATTTAGGACACTCTAAACAACCCCTTAATATGTTTTATAAAGTTAAAAAATATATATATGTGATTAGTGCATTTTAGAATATGACCAACACATTTTGAGAGGGTGACTCCCACTTTCCTATGACAAAATCTTTTATTTATTTATTTTAAATTTTATGGCTGAATAATACATCTCATTTTTCCATGTGGTCAAATGCCGAAGTTCATTTTTTATGACTGAATTTTTTTCAACAGAAGAATTGAGGCTTATATATCCTACTTTCTGAGGCTTCCCCCTCTCTAACTATTGAACGGGTTTTGTATAGAGAAAATTGGCCTAAGGTTCCTCCTTTACTTTTGATAGGAGGAAATGTCTAAAATAATATATTTTAATGGTTAAGGTTCATGAAATTTATTTTAGATTATAAAGTACCTAAATTACCCTTCCTATATAACATAAATTTGTTTGAATATAATATTGTTGACTTAACTGATAGATTTTGGAAACCGAATTCGCAGGGGAGATTTCGTCGAAATTTTCGTCGGATGTTTCAGTGGAGATTTCATGGTGGAGATTTCGTCGAGATTTCAGTGGAGTTTGACGAGAAAGATTGCTACAATCGTGTTGATTTCGTCGGAGATTTCGTCGGAGTTTTGATTCTTTGTTTTTGAATCAATTTCAAGGAGTGTTGACAGTGTATTGATCGTGTAGGCTTTTGAGTGGAGTTGAATCAGGTTTG
The DNA here is from genome assembly GCA_030407325.1 of Camellia japonica. NCBI lineage: Eukaryota > Viridiplantae > Streptophyta > Magnoliopsida > Ericales > Theaceae > Camellia > Camellia japonica. The sequence continues at coordinate 61,582,311 of JAPPVO010000003.1, forward strand.
TTTTCGATTTTAGATTCTACATGGATTTTGACTTTTGTTTTGAATTTTTGTTTTGAGAGAGGCCAGGTTTATAGAGTTGATTTTTATTTTTGGAATTAATTTTTCATTCTTTTATTTTTTGATCAATTTGAAATAGTGTTGACAGTGTAGTTGATTTTGATGTTTAGTGTTTATTTTTTGTGCTCTGTTTTTTATCAACATGCTGATGAATGATAAGTTTTGTTGTATGTTTTTTCAAACCAGAGATTTGATTTTCTGCACTTTTGTTTGTGTAGTCCAGAGAAAATTATAAGTGCATATGGACATATTATTAGAAGTTTCTAATGGAGATAGAATATGAGAAAGTGAATGTAAGTTCATAAATTTGTACAATAAAGTGAATATGAGATAGTATATAAGTTTGTAAATTTCTCTGGCTTTTTCTATGAGTGCAATATCAGTGTAAAGTGCATATATAAGGTGTGTATGATTTTTTTCTATGATTGTGTTTAATAGTTAGCAGTAAATTTCTCTTTGTTTCATTAAGTTTCTGTGATTTTGTTTTTTATCATCTTGAAGGTGAATATCAGTTTGTAGATGTGTCTTTGGACTTTTATTTAATGAATACAGACAAAGTTAGACAGAGGCAATTGAATACAGACAAACTTTTATTTTATGAATACAGAAAATTATAATTTTTAGAAATTTATCTGGACTTTTATGTTGTTTTTGTGAAGTGTTTCTATGTTAAACAATTTTTTTCAGTTTTGTGAAGGTGAATATCAGTTTTGTTCTATTTTTTTTAAACCAGAGAAATTTCATTTTCTGCACTTTTGTTTTTGTAGTCCAGAGAAAATTATAAGTGCATATGAACATATTATTAGAAGTTTCTAATGCAGATAGTATATGAGAAAGTGAATGTAAGTTCATAAATTTCTCTGGACTTGTATTTGTAGTTCAGAGAAAATTGTAAGTTTGTTACTCACTTTCAGTTTGTAAATTTCTATGATTGTAAATTTCTCTGGACTTGGATTTTTTTGTATGATTGTGTTTAATAGTTAGCAGTAAATTTCTTTGTGATTCATTGAGTTTCTGTGATTTTGTTTTTTATCATCTTGAAGGTGAATATCAGTTTGTTGATGTCTATGGACTTTTATTTTAAGTTTAGAGAAAATTATAATTTTTAGAAATTTCTCTGGACTTTTATGTTGTTCTTGTGAAGTGTTTCTATGTTAACTAAATTATTTTTCTTGTTTTTTGTTTCAGTTTCAATGGACAGTGCAGTGTTGTTGCTGTGTAAATATGAGAATGATACTATTGTCATTAATGTTTCATGTGAATTGAATTTTGAGGAATTGGTTGGAATTTTGTGTAAAACATGGGAGAATTTGAAACCTGAGATTATGTGTATTTCATATTCTATTTTGGGCCATCCGAATTGTATGGTTCGAAATAATATTGATTTTTTGAATATGTTGAGGGTTGTTTGTGCACGCGTGTTGATATAGTTGATGTTTCAGTTACTAGATGTGGTACTTCTGATGAAGGGATGAAGTGGGGTGTAATTGGGTAGATGTTGTGGATGGTGAGTGTGATAGGCTGGTGGATATTGAAAGGAATTCACTCTCTAAGTTTTGTTCTCACCAAGAAAATGTGTTATTGTCGGCTCGTTGGCGGAATAATATTACGAGTGTTGGACAAAAGTTTGAGGGTGGTGTGGTTGAGTTCCGTACTTTTTTGTGCAAGTATGCTATTGAGGTTGGTTTTCAGTTTACGTATGTTAAAAATGACAAGCTGAGGGTTACGGCAGAATGTGCATATAAGGAATCAAGGGGATGTATGTGGCGTGTACATGCTTCTGTTGAAAAAACAAATGGGTTCTTCTACATAAGGACTTTGAACAATGAACATACGTGTGGTGTGGCGGTTCGTACGAGTAAACATTCGAGGATGACTTCCAGCTTAGTTTCTGGGCTGATAGTTGAAGAGGTAAGTGCAAAACCTTTAACTCGTCCAGTGGATGTTGTGAAAGAAATGAAAGACAAGTATGGGGTCTCAATCAGTTATAACTGTGGTTGGTTGGGTGTTGAAAAAGCAAAACGTAGTACATATGGGGATTCTTGTTTGTCATTTGATCAATTACGGTGGTATTTTGATGAGGCATTGAAGAACAATCCAGGTAGTCGTTTTGAGTTAGATTTTGAAGACAACAAGCGTTTCAAAAGAGTGTTTGTGGCTTTTCATGCATGCACAGCTGGTTTCAAATATTGTCGGTCATTGCTTTTTCTTGATGGGACATTTTTGAAAGGGCGATACAAAGGAGTTATGCTTGCTGCAACGGGGAAAGATGGGAATGAAGGTAATTGTAAATATATATAATTTTATCTAACTATGTGAATTTTCTATACATGTAGGAATTCAGTGAATGTGATTTTTCTCTGACACTTTGAATTTTCTCTGGTTTTGGCCTGTGTGGATTTTCACTGGATTTTGGTCAGTGTGAATTTTCTCTGGATTTTGTCATTGTGTGAATTGTATCTGTAGGTGGTCACTGAGTGAATTTGCTCTGGATATTATGATTGTGTGAATTTTCTCTGTAGTTGGTCACTAAGTCAATTTTCTTTGGATGTTGCCAATGTGTGAATTTTCTCTGGAGTTGGGCACTAAGTGATTTTTTGTCTGGATGTTGGCAGTGTCAAATTTCTCTGGTTGTTTATTGTTCTAATTTTCTATGGATGTGTATATCTGATATGCTTGTTCCTATTTGTTTTGTAGGTTTTTTCCCTGTAGCTTTTGCTGTTGTTGATGCTGAGAATAAAGACAATTGGTGTTGGTTTCTTGAACATTTATGTGGAGTATTGGGATCAGAAAGGGTGATAAGTTTCATATCAGATCGACATTGTGGTATTGTGGAGGGAATTGCTAGGTTTTTCCCTAATTGCTTTCATGGATTTTGTCTTGAACATCTAAAGAGAAATCTGAGGGATAAGTTGTCATGGGGAAACACAAATTTGGTTAGGGAGACGATTGTGTCCAAGTTTTCAGAATGTGCATATGCGCCAACAAAGGCATCATTTCATTTCAAGTTAAATGAATTAAAAAGTGAGGGAGGAGACATTGTGATTGCTTTCTTGAGAAGTTTACCATATGAAAATTGGAGTGATGCATATTTTGCGGGAAAACGTTATGGTGAGATGTATTCAAATGTTGCTGAGTCATTCAATTCATGGATACGAGATGCTCGGCACTTGCCAATAACAAATTTGGTGGACATGATACGGTTGCAAATTATGAATATGAGGTCTGATAGGAGGCTGCTCTCTAGTAAATGGAATAAAGTTTATGTCCTCGTATGGATAGTGTATTGGAGAAGTATTTTTTGGATGGGAGGACATGGAATGTGAGTTTGTCGTCTGATAATGTCTTTGAAGTGCATTGTTTTCCTTCGGTTATGGTTGATCTTGGGTTGAGAACTTGTTCGTGTCGAAAATGGGAAATAAATGGGTATCCATGTCAACATGCTGTTGCTGCAATTTTTAGGAGTGGAAGGAATTTGAATTCATTTGTTGAACCATTTTTTCATGCTGATATGTATCGTCAAGCGTACTCGTTTTCGATTGGCCCAGTTCCAACTGTTGAAAAACCTGTGTGTAGCATTGAAGATGCTATGATTTTACCTCCATTGAGCAAGAGACCAGCTGGGAGGCCGAAGAAGAACAGAATTGCTTCTACTGGAGAGTTTAAAAGGGTGATTAAGTGTAGTCGTTGTGGGAGTATTGGTCACCATAATAAGAGGACATGCAAGGAACCTTTGTTAAATAGTTGAGGATAATACATTTTATTGATTGAATAATACATTTGATGATTAGTTTGTGTATTTTGTTTTGTGAAATGTGTTTTTTAGACAGTGTATATAATAATATCAATCAAATTCATCCAGAGAAATTTTTGCAATATCAGTTAAAGTGTGCATTGTGTTTGTTGATATATACTATAGGCATTGGGTTTGTAATACCTGTCAAATTTATGCAGAGAAATTTGGTATGGCAGAGAAAATTTTGTGTAATGTGTTTTGAAGCTTCAAATTCATCCATATAAATTTGACAATGGCAGATAAAAGTACTGTGTGGATTTTGTTTTTTGAATTTGATAATTGCTTTGTACTAACACAGTGCATTATAGATTGCATGATCATATAGGCACCTTCTTTGGCATGATACGAGTTAAATTTCTCTGTGAATTTGTGGTAACTTCATATCAGTCATTTCAAGAAATGTGCATACCAGACAGAGCATACACAAAATTATTGCAGTGAGTACAACCAAGAAACAAAATCATGCTTTTTTGAAATTTCTCTGAGTTAAGAATTTCTCTGGACCAGGGAAGAATTTATCTAGAATGAATTCAACTCATAAATTTTGCTCAAAGCCAGAGAAATTTTCCTCACCAACCCAGAGAAATTCACAACTCAGAAATTTCAAATTCATCCAGTGAAATTTTATAGTAGCAGATAAAATTACTGTTCACTTTTGTGTTTTGTTGAGTTTGATGATTGTTTTGTACCAACACAAAGCATTACAGATTACATGATCATATAGGCATCCTGTTGGGACTGTACGAGTTAAATTTCTCTGAATTCTGGTAATATGATACCGGAGAAATTTGTGCAGACAATTTTCTCTGTGTGGATTGTGTTGACAATCACAATAAAAATATATATATATTTAACCATCGATAGGTATGAAATTGACATTAGTCGAAATAAAAAAAAATGAAATTTACATTAGTCGAAATAAAAAAAAAATGAAATTTACATTAGTCAAGAAAGGATGTATATGGATAAGTCAAGCATCAGTATTCCTTCGATGTGTCAACAAAAAACTGAACGGTTAATACTGTATGGATATATACATATATGTGAGACAATTTTCTCTGTCTGGCTATGTACATTGTCTTCCTTTCACTAGTTTCACTATTACATGTTTGGTTGTTCTGGAGGTATTTCAATTGGTTCGGTCCATGATCGGCCAACTTCGGTGACAAATCTCTCTATGAGTTCTGCCCTCATCAACCTGATCTCTTGTGTGGACAATTTGGAGCTGATTGGTTCATGCCTGCTATATTGTTTCATGATATAGCAGACAAAGAGGCCACAATCCAGACTGCATACAAATTATAGGAATGGTTAGTTTTAAGAAACATGCAAATCAGAGTATCTTATTTATAGATGTATGAAACTTACGAATCACTTTCTTGTTGTGGAGCATTGTTGACATACTCAAAGTCGTAACTTGTGTTTTGTGAGTTTATCAACTTGAAAGAGGGTTGTGATTGAGCGTCTCTTTCAAGGCAAGCTTTCAAAAAATTCTCCACATATTCTTGCTGCAAGAAAATGATTTTTAAATAACAGAGAAATTTACAGACAAATCAATGGGATTGTATGAAAATTATCATCACATAAAGATTATGATGGATCAGAGAAATTTGCACTGGTTACTAATTGTTTTGCATCTTTGACATATTTGTCTTCTGCATCATCCCTCCTTGGCCTCAGTGAGTTGTAGAACCTCCATAAACTGTCTTTTTTGTCGAGGACAAGCAAGGTCCAGTGATTTCCAGCTGTGGACTTCTCATTACCTCCAGTGTTTATTGGGAAATGGAGGAACCTGTAGTTCCTCCATGCTGTTTCAATATGCTTGTCAAATAAGGACACTCGAAAAGATTGATTTTCTGTCATCTTGATGAAATTTTGTGTTCAGAGAAAATCCAAAAATGGTTTTGTTCAGAGAAAATCCAAGAAGTATCTTAAGAAGAGAAAGTAGTAAGTAAATTCCAGAGAAAATCAAATAAAATAGTAGTAACATACTAAGCTCATGGATATGAAAAAAAATGAGGTTGGTTGTTGTCTTTCTCTCATTTGGTCAGCCAAAAGTATCTTCCCATAGCCATCAATGACCTGAAAAATATGATTTGTAATTGTAATATTGGTTTATAAAGGCTGATGGAACATTGCAGAGAAATTTTGATGAAAGGGAAAGACTTACATTGTTGGCAATTTCTTTTTGCTTTATTAGGTTTCCAATGTCTTCGAAGGTAATGAGGTTCAACTCACTTGTCCAAATTAAAGCCCTACAAGACGAGTTTGTGGAAATTAAATTGTTGTTAATGCAATATAAGTTTTAATTTGTTGTTTGTTATCTTCTATTTTGTTTGTTGTACTTACTCAAGTCCAGAGACATTTGATATGTGCTGCAACATATTTTTACGTGATCTTTTATCAATCTTGAAATCGGAAGAGTTTGTGGAAAGACCCAAGATTTTCTGATGTTTAGAGGTTGAGGCAAGATGTACGCATCAGCATCAAGCACTTCTTTGTCCTTCGTGCTTTGCTCAGCTTGCTTTGCAGCTTGTTTTGAAGCTCTAGTCACTTTCGCAACTTTTGGATATTGAAATTCTGGATCGTGCTGCTTTTCCTTCCTTTCTTTTGCCTTTAAATTTTTGATCATTGAGGTCGGATCTTTTTTGACTGTAGACAGTGAAAATATTAGTAAAAGTGAAATTTCTCTGAAGTAACAGATGATATTTCAATATGTAAATTTATGTGATTCAATATTTTCCAGTTACCATAGACTTTCGTCTTTTGTTTCGGTTGTTCTTTGTGTGCCATTTCTTCTTGTTGGGTTGTTGGTTGTTGTTCAACTTGCATTCCAACTAGGCACAGTGAAAATCAAACAAATCCCAAAAATGGAATAAGAAAATAGACAGAGAAGATGAAATGAGCAGTAGAAATCAATAGAAATAATCGGCAGAAACTAATGTGTTCAGAGAAATATAACTTCCAGAGAAAATTACCAATGTCAGAAAATTATAATAAATAGAAATTTCTCTGAGTTATGCTGACTCAAGGACTTGACTTTTTGTGGGTCAAGATTTTCACTGACCTTGTGGTTGAAGTTGTGTTGGTGTTCTGTATGGTTGTGTTGCTAGTTGGACTGAAAGTTCTTGTACTTGTTCATGCAATTTAGCATTTTCTGCTTCAAGCTCTGAATTTGAATTCCTCAACTGTTGAATTGTTTTCATATCATGTTCCTTTTCAAGCTCCAACATCCTTAGTTTCATTTGGATTGTGCTTTCTTTTTCTTGAAGTTCTGAGTTAAGTGATGCCAGGGTTCTTATTGAAATATCCTTTTGAGCAAGTATTTCCATCCAATTTTTGTCTTCTTCTTGTTTAGATTGAGAAAGTGCCTTCAGTCTTTCACGCAGATCAGCAATTTGGGCGTCCTTTGATTCCTCAAATTGTTGTTGGTCCACTGGCTCAATACGTTCTTCTTGATCACTTTGCTCGTTTTCTTCTTGCTGTTCATCTTCTTCTTCTTCATTTTCTTCTTCACTGTCTTCTTCTTTCTGTTCATTCTGTTCTTTTTCTTCTGCTTCTATTTCTTCTCGGGTTTCTTCTTCTCCACTGCTTTCACTTTCTTCTCTGGCTTCTTCTTCTCCACTGCTTGCTTGAGCTTCTTGTCCATTGCTTTCACTTTCTTCTCTGGGTTCTGCTTCTTCATTGAATTTGACAATTGCTTGACCTTCAGATGAATCTTGTAATTTCTCTTTGAATTTGACAATTGCTTTTTTTGATTCTTTCTTTGTCTTTTTACCAAGACAGAACTCCTCTGATGGGTTTTTGACTAGGTGCTTGTTATCTATCTGTAACAGGAGGCTCTTTTATTAGAGAAATGTTACAAAATTCACTGAGAGAAAAATTAAAATAAGGAAAATAAAATTCATCTAAATGATACTAATGGGAAACAAACTTCAGAGAAAATTGTATGGGCCAGAGAAAATTACAGACAAGGAGTTAATTTTATGAGGCAGAGAAAATTATGAAATGAGCAACATAATTTAGATATCAGAGAAAATCAATCAAGGCATATAAGTTAATGTTTGACTATAATTGTGTCAGAGAAATTTGGATTCCAGAGAAAATTCATTAGAAGGGCAGAAATAAACAGTGTTTATCAAAGATGCAAGGCAAATAAGTAATGGGCCAGAGAAAATTATGAAACAACATAATTCAGATATTAGAGAAAAGCAATCAGGGCAAATAAGTTATGGGCCAAAGAAAATTATGAAACAACATAATTCAGATATTAGAGAAAAGCAATCAGGGCATACAAGTTAATGTGTTACAATTGTGGTCAGAGAAATTTGGATTGCAGAGAAAATTGATTACAATGCAGAAATGAACAAGTTTGTACCAAAGATGAAAGCATAAATTGATAGTTGAGAGAAAATTGATCTTAAACAATCAATGCACAAGGAGGGAAACAAAGCAGTTGTCAGAGATATTTTGGAATTTCACTGAGATTTTAGGAGCAATAGGAATTAACCTGTCGAGGTGCAAGAGAGTTGAGTGGTGTCTTCTGCAGCTGTTTTGTCAAGGTTTGCAGGTTCCACTTCGCACATCTCGGGAAGTCAGTTGTGTTACTGTGTTCCGAGTCAATGATAGTTGCATGTTCACATAGCCAATACTGTGATGAAAATTAAAGTAAATAAAATTTTCTAAATGCACAAATTTGTAAGTATGATAACTGCAAATTTGAATGGATATTATACTTACCAGCAATGCAATGACACACCCCGTAACTTTTTCTGGGGTTTTGTGCAATGCCATGATAGAATCAATCAATGTTGATGTGATTGCCTCTGGCCAATCATACTGTTTCATGGATTCAAGAGGTTCCACATACTGTATAAAAACCCACCCTATCGAATTCCCACTTGTTGCAAAAAATAGGGTGAGACACAAGTACAATGTAACAATGATTGCTACATCTTTGTAGTCTGTTGGTTGCTTGCCTTTCATTGCCTTGAGCAAGGCGTTTTTAAGAACAGGACCAGTGAGCCTTGTGTCCTTTTGGAATCTTCTCCTTAGGAATGCAGATTTTGGCTTCTTAGAGTATCTTAATGACATGGGTCGTTTACCTCCTTCCAAACCAAAAATCAAGGTCATGTCGTTTGTTGTGAAGGTCAGGTTCTTCTTACCAACAGTGAATGCTTTTGTTTTCTGATTGTAACATTTGATTATGGCAACTACATCATCATCGGATTTCCTACATTTCTTTGGATCCATTCTTCCACTGGTTAGAGCTTGGATCAAATACCAGAATGGGGACTTTTGAAGCTCTACAAGTTGTTTTGAAGTGAATTTAAGTGTTTGAAAAAATGAGACAACAGACGAGAGGTTGGATCGGAATTGAATGGTGTAGTGAGCTCTCTTTCTGTGGAGTTTAGCAGGTTTTTTGCCCCTTGAGGTTGAGTCGGTTGAAGTTGGGGTACTCATGTGGATGCTAGTTGCTTCATCACCTTGTGTGATTTGGAGTGGAGTTTGCGGTGTTTTGCTGCTGGTTTTTGATCTTAGATCATAGGAAGACTGAGAGAGTTGTTCTTTCTTGGTTGGTGTTTCCAGTGCTTTGCTGCTGGTGTTTGATCGCAGCTCATAAGAAGACTAAGACAATTTCTGTTTCTTGCTTGGTGTTTCTGGTGTTTCGGTGCTTTTACGTTTTGCCATTGCTAGACAATGATTAAAACATAAAGATTTCAACATTAAATCCCAGTGAAAATTGAACATGCCAGAGAAAATTGGACATGTCAGAGAAAATTACAGATAAGAGAAAGTGTAAGATGTCAGAGAAAATTACAGATGAGGGAAAATTACAGAAAATTGGACATGCCAGAAGAAATTGGACATCAAAAATTAAATGTCAGAGAAAATCAACAAAGCATCATAAACATGGGATAGAAATTTTCAATAATTCTTAAAATTACATATAGAAGTAAACATACCAGAGAAAATGAATGACAGAGAAAAGTAAACATGGCAAGGCAAAGAAAATTTCCATTCCACAATTAGCAAGATAAAATAAATAAAGTATTGTAAACAAGCCACTGAAAATTACACCACATTGAAACCAAGAATTGAACAAAATAAACATACCAGAGATAAATACACATTCCGGAGGAAATTACACATTCTTGAGTAAATTTCCATTCCAGAGAAAATTTCAATTCATAATATTGAAATGCCAGAGAAATTTACATACACAACCAGAGAAAGTTAACCATGATAGAGACACACAAGGGGAGGAAAGTGATGTGATGTTTGTCAGAGAAAATTATGAATACAGACAAACTTAGACAGAGCAAGAGAGTAATAGACATTTCAGAGAAAAATACATATTCCAGAGAAATTTTCAAAGCAGAGAAATTCATAGACAAAATCACAGAAAAATGTTCAAAAATAAGATAGAAACACAGAGAAATAACTTTTTTTTCTAAAATACACATTGATGATACCAGTTTTGTCGGAGGAGGAATGGGTCGGACAGGGCCCGGAGCTCCACGGGATGATTGAACTTCGTCTTCCCAGTTGTACCTGCACCAAGTCCGTCAAGAAGGAACCCGGAGGTGGGGTTCCTTCTGGAGGACCCTCCGATGTTTAAGTTAGAGGAGTCTCTAGTATATAAATGGAAGCTTTTAGTTTCAGGAGGAAGAAGTAGATGGTTAGAGAGAGAGTGATTACTTGTATATATATTGATTTCTTTCATACCTTTCTGGCGTCTTCTTCTTGTCTGGCCCTTGGGCCTAAGTTGGGTTAGGAATTGTTTGGATAGCCCATTGGGCCACTTATTTGGGGCTATGCCCATCAGTAGTCCCCTATTCCCAAGTGCAGCTTTAGTCCAACGAAGGGAATAAGAAAGAGTAAAGTAGTCCCCCAAGTCACGGAAGGAGGCAGGGCGACGGTGGCCAAATTTATTGTGCAAATACGTGGGTGCTGCGATAGAGGTAGGACCGCTCGAGAACTAACTGGGCAAGGCGCAGTGAGAGTTAAAGGGAGTAAAGTTGGAGATTTTGGGCTGGCGCAAAGCGGCGCAGACTGTGTGCGCCGAGAGGAGTCGGCATGTGCAAAATTGTGAGGAATGTAAAGTGCTAGCCCTTGTGTAGAGCAATGCAACCGAGGCTGAGGCCTTTGGAAGGTCGGTCGAGGACCTGGGCAGTCGGCTGATGGAGTAGCTCGTACCGTAAGTTTGTACTCAGTTTGACTGAGGCTTTTTGGTGTTCGGACTGAGGCTTTTTGGTGTTCGGTCTGGCCGAGATCTTGATGTGCTCAGGCTAGCTGAGGCTCTGTGGGTGCTCGGTCTGGGAGTCTTTCGTACACTCAGTCTAGTTAAGGTCTTTGGGCTCAGTTTAACTGAGGCTTCGGACGGTCAGCCGATGTAGAAGAAGTTAAATACCTTACTTGTAGAATTAGACCCAGTCTTGTTGAGTTTGTTTAGCCCGTAGGGTCTCACTTGATTTGCAGAGCGCGTCGGACGGTCAGCTAATGGTTTTGGAGGTCGACTGATGACCGGGGGGTCGGACTATGACTGTTGGAAGCCTTGGAGGTCGGCTAATTTTTGGAGGTCGGCCGATGACTATTGGAAGCCTTGGAGGTCGGCCGAGCAATTTTGGAGGTTGGCGGAGTACTTTGGTGGTCGGCCAGTGCTCTTTGGCAATGGGCCGATGGATTTGAGATGGTCTATTACTCGCGGAGCGAGTGGTGGAAGAAACGGTCCCTATTGTTGCTGAGAACGGCTGTTTGGACTTGATCCTAATTTTGATGGACGATTTGTAGAGGCGGAGGGATAGAAGCTGGTAGTTCTTGTTGGAACATGGCTTGGTTTTGCTCAATCAAGTGGTTAACGCTGTCGGCGTTTCTTCGTGAAGTATGGAGATGGATTGTTTGGGTTAGGAGGCTCGGCTGGGGCCCTTCTTGTAGTGCCTTGGAGGGCTTGGTTGTTACGTGAGCGTGCTTGGACACGCTCGGTTTGGCCAAGGTCTTCATGCTCAGTCTGGCTGAGGCTTTATGTAACTCGGTCTGGCCGAGGTCTTCATGCTCACATGCTCAGTCTGGCTGAGGCTTTAAGTAATGCTCAGGCTAGCTGAGGTCTTCGTGCTCAGGCTGGCTGAGGTCTTCGTGCTCAGGCTGGCTGAGGCTTTGAGTAGTGCTCAGTCTAGCTGAGGTCTTCGTGCTCAGGCTGGCTGAGGCTTTGAGTAGTGCTCAGTCTAGCTGAGGTCTTCGTGCTCAGGCTGGCTGAGGCTTTGAGTAGTGCTCAGTCTAGCTGAGGTCTTCGTGCTCAGGCTGGCTGAGGCTTTAAGTAATGCTCAGGCTAGCTGAGGTCTTCATGCTCAGGCTGGCTGAGGCTTTGAGTAGTGCTCAGTCTAGCTGAGGTCTTCGTGCTCAGGCTGGCTGAGGCTTTAAGTAATGCTCAGGCTAGCTGAGGTCTTCGTGCTCAGGCTAGCTGAGGCTTTGAGTAGTGCTCAGTCTGGCTGAGGCTTTAAGTAATGCTCAGGCTAGCTGAGGTCTTCGTGTTCAGGCTAGCTGAGGCTTTGAGTAGTGCTCAGTCTGGCTGAGGCTTTAAGTAATGCTCAGTCTGGCTGAGGTCTTCGTGCTCAGGCTGGCTGAGGCTTTAAGTAACTTGGTCTGGCCAAGGTCTTCATGCTCGGTCTGGCCGAGGTCTTCGTGGGTAGGATCTGATACCATGCCCCTCACGGCTTTAATTACTCGGTCTGGCTGAGGTCTTCATGCTCAGTCTGGCTGAGGTCTTCGTGCTTAGGCTGGCTGAGGCTTTGAGGTCTGAAATGTTATGAAATGTGCAACATGGATAAAAGAAGTTTGAATATCTTACTCATGATGTCCTTGAGGAGGAAGAAGTAGACCATCCGGATATGGCGGAGGCGCTGGGGCTCCGTCTGATTGGTGCTGACCACTGTTGCCGACCGACCACTGTTTGCCGACCGAGCTATGTTGCCGACCGACCACTGTTTGCCGACCGAGCTATGGTGCCGACCGACCACTGTTTGCCGACCGAGCTATGGTGCCGACCGACCACTGTTTGCCGACCGAGCTATGTTGCCGACCGACCACTGTTTGCCGACCGAGCTATGGTGCCGACCGACCACTGTTTGCCGACCGAGCTATGGTGCCGACCGACCACTGTTTGCCGACCGAGCTATGGTGCCGACCGACCACTGTTTGCCGACCGAGCTATAGTGCCGACCGACCACTGTTTGCCGACCGAGCTATGGTGCCGACCGACCACTGTTTGCCGACCGAGCTATGTTGCCGACCGACCACTGTTTGCCGACCGAGTTATGTGACTGGGTAGGTTGGCGGTGCACGGGGCTCAAGGTACAGGGATGCACGTGATGATGTGACATGACACAGACGTAGGGAAAAGAGAGAGAGTTAGTGGCTTGGGAAGTGAAGCCCATGTCTTCACGTGGGGCAATCTGGGCCTTTGATATAGATCAAATGGGAAATACCTGTCCAGAGCTTTGTTCTTGAACTTTTTGCTTGTGTGTTTGTTGTTGTGTTTTTTTGAAGTCTTGACGACTTTGAATTGCTTGGTACGGGGGTTGATTTTGGTGCGTAGGTAGACTTCCGCAGTGCTCACCAACGACAATGGTGAAGTGAGATAATCATGGCGCTGGCGAGAGAGGTGTAGGCGGGGAAAACGTCACCGCCGCCGATAGGATGCCATGAATCATGTGGTAACCATTCATTCCGACACTGAAGGTGGGTGAAAAGGAAGCTATTTCCGGTGACAATGAGCACAACTGCCAATCGAAAGAGGTTCCCACAGACGGCGCCAACTGATGATACCAGTTTTGTCGGAGGAGGAATGGGTCGGACAGGGCCCGGAGCTCCATGGGATGATTGAACTTCGTCTTCCCAGTTGTACCTGCACCAAGTCCGTCAAGAAGGAACCCGGAGGTGGGGTTCCTTCTGGAGGACCCTCCGATGTTTAAGTTAGAGGAGTCTCTAGTATATAAATGGAAGCTTTTAGTTTCAGGAGGAAGAAGTAGATGGTTAGAGAGAGAGTGATTACTTGTATATATATTGATTTCTTTCATACCTTTCTGGCGTCTTCTTCTTGTCTGGCCCTTGGGCCTAAGTTGGGTTAGGAATTGTTTGGATAGCCCATTGGGCCACTTATTTGGGGCTATGCCCATCACACATGTCAGAGAAGAAACATTCATTCCAGTCCAAAATAAACATGGCAGAAAGGGTGATACATTCATTCCAAAATACATATGTCAGAGAAGAAACATTCAGTCCAGTCCAAAATACATATTACAGAGAAATGCACAGAAACAAAATTACAGAAACACGTTCAAAAATTAGATGAAAACACAGGAAATTGCTTTTTTCAAAATAAACATGGCATAGAAAGTTGAAAGAAGAAACATACATCAAGCAAAAATCAGAGAAATTCAAATGCCAGAGAAATTTGCAGAAATAATCACACAAACATGTTCAAGAATAAGTTCAAAACACACAGAAATAACTTTTTCCAAATTCAGGTAGCTTTTTAAAACGAAAGTGAAACCTTAATTTATGGAAGGTTAATATAAAATGCAATTAACTGTGTTTCCAGAGAAAATCTAGTTGTATTGTAGAAAAACTTACCAGAGTTAGGATGAAACTTTGAATGACGAGCTAATATGGCCTGAGATGAAGATGCGACGTCACGAAGGTGGACTGAGATGACGATGAGCAGTGAAAACGAAGCTCTAAGGAAGGTCAGAGAAATTTATGAGGAAGGAATGGGAATGATTTGTGCAGAAGAGAACGAAGCTCGAATGTCGATCGTGAAGATGATGTTGAAACCCTAATTGTGCTGTTCTTGTGTTCGTGAAAATGGTGGATGCTTGGAATGGAACTCAGACGTCGGAAGGAGTATCGTTTCTGTGTTGATTTCGGCGAGGGTATTTTGGTCAAAAAAAATAATTAAAAACGCGCGCCAAGTTGTTCAGGGACCTCATGCATCACTATTTTTTTGGGTGTCCTTTAGCCTCTAAATTAGTATTATTAGGGAGCTGTAAAAAAATTCCCCTTTTGTTTAAGCATGGCATTAAATGAGTATTTTTATTTTTATTTTTATTTTTTTTATAATCAGGTGTTTGAATCAGCTTATGCGTAACTCGACTAATTTTGAAATTCACGCAAAGTGTTCATTCCACGTGGATCGGACAAATCTCAAGCAGAGCCTATGGAGCATGGCCCCAAGGTGCAGATTGCTCCTAATAAGAGTTGAACTTGATATCTAGAGGGAGTACATCTCTAAATCTCAAATTACACTCACTAGGCCAACCCCTTAAAAAGGTAGAAAAAGCATTAAATATATACTATTATAGAATGCTTCTTTTATAATTAGACCAAAATATCCTTTTTGAGATTTCTCTAATTTTTTTTAGGAATTTTTTTTTAAGATATCTGATATTAAGATTTTATAAAATAAGGACATACAATACTTTCATAGTAGTTAAGGTCCCTCAACATTTCTATAGAGAAAATTTGACTCAAAGAAATTTTATTTGACTTAGAGAAATTTCGTCCTGACTAAAAGAAATTTCTCTGTGATCATACCAGAGAAATTTTAAAATTTCTTTGAGTTGGGGTCGAAATTTCTCTAAATTTAGTGAAATTCCTCTGAATTGGGCAAAATTTCTCCGAGTCGATTTTTCTCTGTAAAAATGTTGAGGGACCTTAATTAATAAAAAAAAAATATCTTGAATCTTTCCTACTACACAAAGTTAACAAGGGATGTTTCATTAATTTCCCCCTTTTTTTATCTACGTTTTTTTTCTAGACATTTTCATTTTCCACACATGTTACATTTCATATTATTTTCACAAATTAATGAAATGCAACAATATTTTTTTTTTTTTTTGACATAGATAATGTATAATAGTTTCAGATAATGAGACTTTATAATGAGCTCATTCGGTGAAATTTATAAACAAAAAATTAAAATTTTTGTAAAGATTATTAGTTTAATTTTTTATTATAAATAAGTTATAAATTTATTTAGTGTGACTTTAATAATATGTAAAAAAGTTGAACTTGTTTGGTTAAATAAATCATCACATAATTTTTCATTGTATAGCTATTGAAAAAGTCTTGTTCATATGATTTAATAAGTTATTAATTATAAAAATGTTAACAAAATTAAAATGCCAACTAAAAAATAGATAAAGAAACGTAGAGAAATGTTAAAAGGGCATTTTGGTCTAACTATAAAACAAGTATTCTTTAATAATATACATTTAATATTTATTTATCTTTTATAATAATGAAGAAAATTAATACTCATTTAATATATTCTTAAAAAGTACCTTTAGAACACTTATTAACAAAAATCTATATTAAAATCCTCACTTTTGTTTGTTTGTTTGTAGGAGTATTAATTAGTTTGGGATTGACAATATTAATGTTGGTTTGTTTTTCATGTTTATAAAAAAATAATGGCCAATTAATATATATTAATGTGTATTTTCTAAGTTTATTAAATAATATTATATGTACTAACGGATGATGTGATATAATTTTAGAGACTTTGTATTTTTATAATTTGTATAATGAGTGGGTCATAGTTTTAAAATGATAATATCATAACTATGTTAGTACATTAATTAATATATCAATTGACGCATGTAGTTTATCAGTCCATTATGGGTCTGAATTAAGTTTGTGTCATTCAATCATAAATGAGTTGGAAAGGCAACGGCCTGTGTGATTGAATGTCTCGGGTTTGAAACCTATACCAATCTCCGTATAGCTCGTGACTGAATTTGGGGGGGTGATGAGTGAGTTCTCTGACATCTCTCCTAGGTTAGTTTGTAGGGTCGGGTCACATATGGGCCCGACCTTGAGAGTTTCTGGTCAAAAAATAAAAATAAAAAAAACGTATACCATGTGCATCTAAACAGGATGTACATGTTCTCCAAAACAAAAATAAAAACAGGAAATGTACACGATAACACTTCACTTTGACCAAACGTACAATATAAACAATATTAGATGAAGGAATCTACTCCCTCCGTCCCAAAATATTAGTCCCTTATTCCATTTTTCATTGTCCCAAAATATTAGTCCCTCTTCAAAAATCAAGTACAAAAATAATATAAATTTTCTATTTTGCCATTCTTTTAAATTAATAAACAATATAAAAAGTACAATTATACATTGATACTCTCAAAAAATGTACTATCAAAAAGATAATTTTGGAAAATCAATTTTTATCAAATACAATAATTGTACTACCAAAAAAAGTTAGATTCCCCAAAAGGAACCATTATTTTGGGACGGAGGGAGTAATTTTGTTCAGACTCAAGTGTGTAATCAATAAAAAAATTATTGGGTGATTCAGAAGTATTATTTGGCGATGTCTCTCATCAATCACTATGTCCCAAACACCATGTCTTGACTATTCCTCATGACACAATACAAAATCATGGACCTCACCCCTAATTACCACTACATAATCATGTTCAAGACTACCAAATAACTTATCCTAATTAATACACACATTTTGATTGGCAAAGATTAATTGAACCTATCATTTTACGTGATATTATTATACTTTAAATATAAAAACCATATATTTAAAACAATCATATTTTGTGTATTATTGTTTGAACAAATTCAATTTTCCACTTGGAAAGCATTATTGAATAATTTTTCAGTGATTGCAGTGGGCTGGGCGAAAGCAGCCTCTTGTTTATGTCGGCAATTCTCGTATTCCTTCTGATTTGGTACGGTGTTAGTTTCTCATCTGTTAGACCATCTCCAACGCTGTACCAAATCTGATATCAAATTTGAATTTTGATGAAAATGATACTGTTCATCCCTCCAACCGTTCACCAAAACTGATATCAGATTGATAATTCATCAAATATTTCATCAGATTGAGGACGAAGAAATGAATTCATCAAATCACTGTTACGGACCGTTGGAAAGAGGAGCCGGTTGACCAACCGGTTGCCCGGCCGGTTGACCAACCGGTCAACCAATGAAAGGTTCAAACAGTTCAAGTTAAAACCGTAAAAAAAAAAAAAAAAAAAAATTTTTGCCTAACCGGTCGTCCCGGAAAAGGTTCAAAAAGTTCAAAAAAAAAAAAAAAAAAAAAAAAAAAATATTTTTTTGCCTAACCGGTCAACCGGCCGGTCGACCACCCGGTCGCCCCACTAAATTTGATGCAAATTTGATGCAGCGTTGGAGCGGATGATTTGAGATTTGGTGAAATCGCTTCTTTTGTACTCAGATTTGATGAAAAATTAAGTACACCGTTGGAGATGCTCTTAGTAGTATTATCTTCTAGATTTTTCTTTACGAACCCCCGAAAATAAATAAAGTAAAAAAAAAGAAAAAATCTTCTGATGCTTTCCTTCTTGTCTCCTAGACCAAATTGAATTTCAATTTTGATCAACTTATTGGTATTCTCTCTCTCTCAGATGGGACATGTATTGCCCAATTGTGCAACTTGTTCCGATTGATTGCAAATAACCCAAAATAAAAAAAAATGGGTAAACTACCGATAGGTCCTACTTGGGAGACTTATTACCCATTAAGTCTTATTTGATATAATTTATTAAGTGATAAAGATAAATTTTATCAGTCTTTTTTTTTATGAATAATTTTATAGTGATAAATTTATCAGTCTCTTTTTTTATGAATAATTTTTTAGTGATAAATTTATCACTCTCTTATTTTTATAGTGTTAAATTTATTAGTTAGGACCTGTAGGTAAATAAGTCTAGTGAATAGGACTAATTGGTAAGTACCCCAATAAAAATCTAGTGCCTATTTTGGCTAATATAAGAGGAATCTGAATTTGTTAAAATTGAAAATCTTAATTTTACAGTGTAATCGCTCATTTGAAATCAATACAGGTTGATCTGTGAATTAGATTTTCAACTTTAACAAATCTGAGCTATCTAAAACCAAAACTTCCAAACAAAACTGATGAAACATAAATTCCAATAACATATATATATATATATACACACATCAACAATCCAACTACAGTAGATAATAAAGTATATCTCTATATCCCACATACAAAGAACAAAAGAATCTGATATGAACAAAAAAAAATGAAGATATCTGAGTACAAAAAATTTCCCAACTACAATATAAGCTGGTGTTCATCCCAAGAAAGGTGCTCAAGCAATCAACCAGGTTGGCAATTTCTTAATCTTCATGTGATTCTCATATGGTGTCAAGTTCAAATCCAGGCTCAAAACTCTCTTGCTTCCATTGCTACTATTCGACTTCTTCAAAACCGGTATCACCGCCTGTGCTGTCGACGGGCTCGAGCTATCTCTGTGTCTCCTCATGTGACCCCCGAGCGCTTGCCCCATGGCAAACTCTAGCCCGCATATCGAGCACTCGTGGGTCTTCCCCTTTACGGGCGAGCCGGGGGTCTGAACATGAAGGTCTCCTCCTCCCATTAATCTAAGCTTCTTGTGGCTAGCCCTGTGGCCACCGAGAGCTTGGAACGATGAAAACTCTCTGTTACAGGTCTTGCAGGTGAAGACACGGTCACGGCCCTTGGTCGATGTGGTCTCTCCGACACGGGAGAGGAGCATCAAGCAGTTGGCCATGGCTAGTGCTTCCACCTCTGTGTCTTCTCTGCTTCTTTTCAGAATTGCCATGGTCATAATTCAGATGTGAACGTTATTGGGTTGTATGTGTTTGACAATATGTGTATGTGAATGAATGTTGAAAAGCTTGTTGATGAGTGAGTTGTTTGAGTATGGGTTTGTTGATATTTATAGGTTTTAGTGGAGAATATGAAGGGGCATTTTAAACGAGTCAAATGACAGATTTGGTCTCTGTTTCTTGGGCAGTAAGGAAGCGAAAAGTAGTGGGTATTTTGGTAAATATAAATGGAGATAGATATTAATAGTTTGTGTGGTGTGTATAGCCGTCAGGGCACACGATATGTATTGGCTGCCTACCGCGTAAGTAAGCGAGAGGGGCAAACTAGAAAGGGTCGTGTCGTGTGGGCCGGGGTCAATAATAGATTTGTTTGACAGTTTTGGAATTTTCTTCTTTTTTTTTTTTTTTTTAAACGAAAAATTAGTAAACATTGGTACAGTACTTTCAAAAAATTAATACAAATACATGAAAAAGATTATAATTTTAATAATTAATAATTATAAAATTTGTCAATTATTTGTAAATTTTTTTTAGAATCTAAGCTGAATTAAAATTTTCATGATATTTTTTTTAAAAAAATATATAAGTTTGACATAATTATATTAATTTTTATTTTAATAATGTTGAAGGGTTGTAACAAAGTAAAATACAAATTTTAGTTTCAAACATGAGTATTTTAATTTTTTATTGATATGACTAACAAATTAAGTTGGGCTTTCTTTTTATCCAAGATCTGGACTAAAGTGTAATATCTGACTCGTACGGCTCACCACGAGTTTCATTTTGACGATTTAAATTATTCATTTTGAGTCTTTTGCGTATATCATATATACACAAAAATTGTTCGATTCGATAATCTTAGCATGTTTAATTTATTGCGTTTATTATAAAAAAATGATGGTCTATCTTCAAAAACACATCTGCATCGTTTTTTTTTTGTTTTTTTTTTTATTTTAGACAAATACGATGAATTGTATAGATTAATTTATCGAATCAACCAAATTTTGTGTGTGCATGATATACACGAAGATGCTTACAAAATAAGCAATTCAAATCATCAAATCGGAGCCTGTGCTGAGCTCCACGGAACCAAACAACACTCTCCAACCCAAATTCCGAACCCAACAAATTACTAATAAAAATAGAAAGAGTTGTACATCCATAATTTTGTATATATTTTTTATTAAATGATTGAATAGCATTTTTTTTTTAGTTTATGATATGAAAAGAGCAATGTTACACAAATAAATTTATCAATTTTTCTGCCAAACATTCATATAGATATGGAATCCACACTCATGTAAGGTCTCCATACTTATGTGCGTGTTTGATAAAAAAAAATTAATAGAAATTTTAGAAAAATTTTAAAATCTCTAATATTTTTCATATGAAAAAGCTCAAGTTTACTTGCAATATAGGCGCGTGAGTGCTAGCAACGAGATGAAACTACAACATTGAGCAAGAGAAGTCGGTGTAGTGAATGAATACACCAACTCCACCAGTTCCCTGTGGCGACCAACCTCTCACCAGAGAGAGTAAGACAGCTTTACCCGCAATCTCAAATTCAAAGTTTCAAAATTTATTTAAAAAATAATGATATTTGTTTTCCCATTTATATGAGAGAGCAGATTTAATTTGATATTTGCTTTCCAATGTATAGTAATGTCTAAAAAATATAGAATGCATCTTTTTAAGAGGTGTGTAAAGTAGTTTTTCTCTACAAAAATGTTATGTATACTTCACCATTTTACTTTTCCTCATACTTGTATTCATCTAATTAATGTCATGTTTATATAAGGGGGAAAAAATAGTAAGCAAACATAAACACACGATGAAATTTTTGAGTAAATATAAAAACATTTGAGTATCAAAATAAAATTTAAATGAAGAATAGAAAATAAAAATTTTAGTTTGCTATACAAATTTCTTTTTAATATACTTAAAATGTGTTATTGTGGTCATCAATTTTATGCAGTTTATTATAAGTTAAAAGTTGATAATTAAAGTATTCTCTCCCTTAATTTTTTTTTCTACTTATTTAAGTTATTTATTCTTAATAAGTTATGAATGAAATTATACCAAATATACTAACACAATCTCTTAAATTAAAATAAATTATATGAAAGCAAGAAGGAATTTGATTCATAGGACAACAACACACGTCATGGAGAACGTGGATCACAAGTTGTCGCATTAGTATTAGTGGGGTTGCTTTGAAAAGTTAAGTTAAAAATTAATTTTTTTGATTTTTTTTTAAAAATCATGTAAAAAAAAAAGTAAAGAATTAATATGAATTAACAAAATTAAAAAACTGAAAAACTCACTTTTAACCAGCTTGTCAAAATAGGCCGTAGTAACCAAATAAATATACATATACAAAAATGGATAATAGACTAATAATACTAGTATGGATCTTTCTGGTTTATCTACGCGGTACTTTGTGCTACGAGGTAGTTGAGTGTAAGCTTCGTCTTTCACACTCTCTTAAGTACAGGTACAGATGAGTAGATAGATATATACATATACTTGGTCCTAAAGACACTGCACGTTCTAGCACTTCTCAGCCATTAAAAAATAGAAAACCCGTTCTGTCCCTTTCCTTGATGGTTCCTAATCCTACAACCTCAGCATCCAGGAAACGTATGTCCTACTCTATTATCTTATTACGTCGGCTCCATGTTAATTGAAATATAACAATTTCATAAATTTTATACTTTTATTTAGAAATATCAATTTATGATTCAAATTCGTTTATTACTACAAAATCATAAATAGATCACATTTTTTTATATATGATATGTGTTATTTAATTTTTTGTCAAAGTGTAATATTTTGAAGTATAATTAAAAATGGTCATTTTTAGTCACACGTTTTGAGTGATATTAAAAGATGATTTTATCATATTGTTTACGTATGATAATAAACATTTAGATCGCATTTTTTATACGTGATATATAACTGTGATAATAAATATTTAGATCATATATTTTAAGTATAATTAATATCTTGCATTTCTTATTACAGTTAATGCGTGTAATAAAAAAAAAGATTCGACATATTTAAAGAATAATCAATATTATTTTTCCACACATTTAAAAAATATAATACAGTATATACTATCATTTGAATTACAATCACATATTGAATTTATTGGAGTATAAGACTCAATTAATTTATTAAAATATTTGATTTAATTTAATATTAATTATAATATATTATATCTAACTTTTAAATGCCGAATAAATATTTAATAGTAGCAACTAGATTTTTGTTCTTCATAGAGGCGGTTGTTGCTACAAATTGATTCATTCTCTCGGTAGTGCTGTTGGGTGTGTATTTGACTTTTGTGCTGCCGGGTGTGTATTTAACTTTGGTGGCTTTGTCTTGTAGTACAATCTAACTTGTGCTTTGTTAGTTACTATTGCTGCTTCCGCTTTTGCTTTCCTTTGCAACTCTGTTTCGGTTCAGTTTTGAAGGACTACTTAGGATTTCGACAGTCATTGTGTAGGCGGATTTGAGATATTATTTTAGGTCTTTTTTAACTTGTTTAGAAGTTTTTTATTTGTCTATTTGGTGAGATATTTTTTTTTAATTATTTGTGATTATTTAAAATTTACCTAAGGATAGTTTGTGAGACCATTCGTATTTCGTTTGTAATCGTTTGGAAATTTTTTGATTGATAATGGAATCAGATTTCGATCCTGTGGATGTACCTCACATTAAGGAAACCACGTAAAATTTTTGTGTCGCTGTTGATTAAATTTTTTCACATTAGTTTTTATTTTCATTGATTGATTTACTTGTGGGAAATCATAGATTTTTCTTAACAACTGGTATCAGAGCTTACGATTTATTTGGCTTTATTTATTTGTGTAAATCAATGGAGGGAAATGTGAGTTATATGTCTAGCTTCAATGGAAGTAATTGAATAACTTGAAAAACTAAAATGGAGGACCTATTATTTTGTAAAGATTTGTATGGACCTATTGATGATGATAGTGGCAAACCTGATGGTATGAAAGATGATGAATGGAATATACTTAATTAAAAAACCGTTGGTCTTATCCGTCAATGAATTGATGACAGCGTGTTTCATTTTATGTTTTCTTCATTCAAATTGAGAATAATTTGATCGGATTATCAGATCAAATCGAATTTTTGCGTATTCGATCTATTTAATAAACGGATTCAGATTATTAGATTATCGGATTGAATTTTTTGTAAATGGATTCGGATTTTTAGATCAGACTCAGGTCAAATTCGGATTAAATCCGATCCATTGATAGCCCTGAGTATGACAAGATAATCGAAAATTATTAAAAAGTTACATCTTTTATTTATTTTATTTTATTTTATTTTATTTTTGACCGAAAACTCCAAGGCTAGGTCCATTTATGACTCGGCCTTACAAGCCAACCCGAAGAAGATGTTGAGGAACCTACCCTTTACCACCCAATTTCAATCAAAAACTATAAAAAGATTGGTATAGATTTTAGAGAAATATTAGGGATCATGAAATTTTTTTTATGAAAATGATCATGAAAAATTTGTGACCTTAGATTACCTTGATTAGTGTGTGGTGCTTTATTGTAAGTGTAATTCAAAGATCACAAATCTTTCATGACCATTTTCATGAAAGACTTTTCATGATACCTAATATTACTGTAGATTTTAAATCCAAAACTTTTAATCACGTAAGCTGTTGTCTTACCATCTCTTCCAATCCTAGGGTTTAAAAAGTTACATCTCACAAACGTTGACCGACTACTTTTAATGTTAAGAAAAAGCAGTCATTATTATGACTTAACAGATAACGTATTAGAAATGTAAGAGAAGGTTCATCGGAAGTACGAAGCGGTGTCCAATATATTACCACGAAATTCATTTTCATGTGAAAAAAATATGAGTAATATTATAAATTTAGAAAAGAAATTAAAAAAATACTCAGAATTTAACATTTATGCTCAAGATTTAAAGAAATTGCTTTGAACCTCTCTAAAAATTTAAAAACAATTATATTGAACCCTGAAATTATTAGTCAACATTTGTCTAATTTTTTTTTATTATTTATAAAAATGCTCAGAATTTAACATTTTTTAGAACAAATTACATTAACCTTTCTTTATTTATAAAGAAATTTCAAGAAAGGTTAATGTAATTTCAATAAACTTTCTTAATGTTTGATTTACATAATATTTGATACCTTTTTCATTAGTAATTTATTAGTCATATAAATATAAATTACATTATTTATTCTTTTACATACACACAATCTTTCTTTATGTCAAATTTATAAAAATTATATTGTATGTTTTGTAAATCTCAAAAGTATAATTTATTTATTTATTTTAGTTGGATGGTATATATGTAAAATAAATAAAAATTATCTTATGAATCAAGAAAATTACGTGACCATATACACATCCAATGAGATTATGTTATTTCTCTATAATTTTTTTATTTTAGCATCATATAATTATTAGTTTCTTGTTATTAGTTAGAGACATCACCAATATAAAATTCTTAAAAATAAAATAATTACTTTTCAAATAAGATTGGTAGGTATATTAGAATTAGAGCCATAACGCATATGGTGACTTACGTATCCCCAAAACTACAATTGATCAAGCAAGGAATTATGCAAACAACAATGTTGGGGCCTCTAGTGGGGGTGACCCCAACAACCCTCCAGTGTCACGAGACAGTCTGCCATTGGCTAAAATAAAAAAAAATAAAAATAATTTTTTTTGACCAATCAAGGAAGACCCCAGCACCTCACTGGCGGGTCTAAGCCATTTTTCATTATACAAAATATAAAAGCTTTTCTCGTTCTCCACATCCACCAGCTCTGAAGATGTGACATTTTAATACCCAGTTAGTCATAGTTACAACAGTCAACTGTGACGTCTAATACAATCGTCGTCAGCCCTGATGCTTTCCCAAGCAAAACGTTCTTTGCAAAGACAATTGGCTTCCTTTGGCAATGTAGCAAAAAGTTAGGTTCCGTTTGGTAAGCATCTCAAAGTATAGTTCTACCTATTGATTTGAGTGTGTTATTTGTTTGAAGTTTTCAAATCATAATTCTACACCCATTTTTCAAAATTCAATTCAAAACATAATCATTACTTTTTAAAACTCATAACCAAACACATAATTCAAAATTCTTTTCAAAACTCAATTCAAATCAATATTTTAATTTTTTTAAGATTTTAAATATTTTAATATTTAAACATGTTACGATTTTTTTAGTTTTTTAATTTTTTTGAATATTTTTAAATATTTTAATTTCAAAATATTACGATTTTAATTTTTTAAATTTTAAAATATTTTATAAAAATAAATTCAAACTCTATTTTATAAAAATATTTTTAAATATTTTAATTTTTTTTGTTATGTATTTAGTTACGATTTGAGTGTAGAGTTATGAAAGTAATATAGAGTTTCGAGTTATGTGTTTAGTTATGAGTTTTAAAAATAATTTCTTAATTGAGTTTTGTTTTATGTGTTTGGTTACGATTTAAGTGTAGAGTTATTTTTAAATTTAAAATATTAACATTTTAAATTATTTAAATTTTTACGATTTAAATTTTTTGAATATTTATTTTAATTTTTTACTTATTAAATTTTTTAGATTATTTAAATTATTTAAATATTTATGATTTAAATTTTTTGAATATTTATTTTGAAAAAAATTATTTCCATTGTAGTATTTTCAATTAAAAAATTGATTAATGTTATTTTTTGTTAATAATAATTTTTTTTAATTGAATTTTAAAAAGCGTTTGGTTATGAGTGTTGATCAGAATTTTTAATGGTGTGAAAGTAGTGTGTTTTGTTATGAGTTATATAATTTGAATTAAGTTTTGAAAACTCTTTTCAAAACTCATAACTAAACAAATTTTCTTACTTTACATGTCAAATCAAACTTTCAAAATTCAATTCCACACTCAATTCAAAACTCAATTCAACACTCTATTCAAAAACCATAACCAAACAAATTTTCTACACTCAAATTATAATTACACAACTCACAAACTCAAAATACAACTCATACTCTCAAATTATAGTTACAAAATTCTACCAAACGCAACCTTAGTTTTTAGCTTTTTTTTAAGCGAAAAAGTTAATTTTTTTATTCAAATCACTACTCAAAAAGTTAGTTTTTTTGGCTAAAAAAATCAAAAATTAACTTTTTACTAACTTTTCAAAATACCACTTTGTTATTTATTTTTTGGTTAGTTTGGGATGTGTGTTCGTTTTTTTGACTATTTTAGTTTGGGACTCAAAAATTTCATTTGGGATAGATTTTTTAACTTTTTTGACTTCTGTAAAAAAAAAAAAAATAATTATAATTTGAATATAATATTTTATCTTATTAAATTAAAAAATTCATTTTCTTTCTCTGCAACTAAATTAATAAAAAAAAACTAAAAAGTTTGACATGCCAACCGAAAGGCTTTATGTGCTTTCTTTAGAACTTTTATTCTTCTTCATCTTGGACAGTAAACAACGCATCCAATCCAACAAGGATATTTGGAGTCCACAATTGCCAATCCAATTCTACTTTTTTAATTAATCAGCATACATGCCATATGTATGTAATTCAGATAAAATATATATATATATATATATACTTTTCAGGTTTTTAAAATAATAGTAGATAAATAGATAAATTAATTAATTATTCTTATTAAAAAAATTCGTCCAAGGTAAAATGTTGTTTTATCATAATTTTTATACAATTTAAGAAAAATTTCACTATACACACCCTTAGTTTTACGATTTTCTTCTTTAGTTATGATAATATTTTAATTATAACTCGTGAGATTTTTAATTATATCTCAAGCGTGTTTGGTTATATATATATATACTAGTGTAAAATCAAGCCTGAAGGCACGATGTAAATAAATTAATTGAACAAACAGGAGAAGAAAAATAAAAAACAAATAGAGAGAAAAATAAAAAGAAAAGAGGAAGGAATGTGAGATTATGGAATCATTCATGGAATTAGTTATAGAATCATGAAAGGATGAGTGAGAAAAGAAAAAAGTAGGAGAGAGAGTGAAAAAGAAGAAAATGTACACATAGGATATTTTTTAGAAAATACATCTCAATCATTGTTTTATAATTTGAACATATTTGAACCGTCCAAATGTTCTAATAGGACAAAAATATGTTGAAAATTTAAAAACTCTTTTGCTTTATTATATAATTTTTTTTTTAGTTATGACTCAAAAAAATATGGAGTTGTGAACTATAATCTTTCTCATAATTTTATGTCAAAATCATATGACAATGTCATTTTTTTTTTTTTTTGTAATTAAAAGGAATTTTAATTGTCTTTCTTTTGAAATGATAAGCTCAAATCTATCTAATCATACCATTATGTATAAATTTTATTTAAAAAAAAGCATATGGATTATAATTATTTTAGGCATGACTCACATAATGTGTGTCACGACCCAAACCCGCCCCTATGGGTTTAGTACCGTAACCGGCCAGTAATCCAGGATTACCGAAGGCCTGCTTAACAGTAATACAGTAAAACAGAGTACAGGGGCATGGCGGAAGCCAATACAGTAAATAAATAATGTCCAATGAGCTGTGACAGTCTGTATGCAAAAAGACTTTTCATACATTATACAGTCGGTGACAAAACAGTATGTACATTATATACAACCATTCAGGGCAGGGACTAAAACCCTATTAAAACAGTACAGTATAGTCTATACAGTAATACAAAACGGTACAGAGACAGACGGGGAAATAAAAACACCCCTAAGCCAAAGCTTGAACAGGCTTGGAACCTCGCAGTGAGGCACAAAGGTTGGCTTGACAAAACTGGAGTTTACCCCGATACTTTTAGCATTGGTCCGGTGCCTGTACACCTACATATATATATGAGCAGTGAGCTAAAGCCCAGTGAATAACATAATGCGTAAAGGGGTTAGAATGAATGTCCTTACAGTAATGAAAACAGTTCATTAAATCAGTATATCAGCTGTTCAGTACAGTAAACAGTCATATGTGGTACATCCATTAGCATAACAGTAATAGTAGGTCTTAAAAGACTGAGCAGTAATGATGGCCATCAATCAGTAAACAATAGTGGTTCCACGAGGGAACCGACAGAGATCTCTGTAACAGTAACAGTAAACAGTAGGTGCTAAGGATGCCACAGTACAGTTCAGAATATATGACATACATTCATTCAGTAAACAATATCAGTTCAGTAAACAGTTCAGTTCAGTGTTTAGAAAATAATCATTTTGAACATATCTTTACACAATTGTTACTCACAGAGTTCTGGGCTACAGTAAGCTAGAGCGTCTCCTCGGAATGCCAACCCTATACAGTTAACAGATTGAACACACACTAAGTTACACAGTGGGAAAGTAATAACTTAATCCCTAAATTGCCTCGGTGTGGTTCTACATCTATATCCTCATTAAGACGCCTTAAACTAGGCCTAAGAATGCCTAGGATGGGATGAGGATGCAAAGATGCACTTAGAAAATATTTTCAGAATTTTTCAGAAAATAAGGGTCTCGCTCGAGCGTGGCTATCTTCGCTCGAGCGAGCATGCCAAAACAGTAAGCTCGCTCGAGCGTGGAATTCCACGCTCGAGCGGTCTGCAAAAATACAAAAAGTACTGGATGTTGGAAAACTCCGCTCGATGCTCGCTCGAGCGTAAGACACAGTCCCCGCTCGAGCGTAAGTTCTCTCGCTCGAGCGTGCGTCTGCGTGCACCAAGATTCTGAGAGGTTGAAATTTACGCTCGAGCCACCATTCCTTCGCTCGAGCGGTGCTCAGAGTAAATGGTGGTCGTTCGAGCGTAAAATCCTTCGCTCGAGCGTAGAAGCCAAATTCTGGAATTTCCAGATTTGCCTCCCAAGCTCAAACTAAGCATTCCTAAGCTCAAAACTCAACCTCTTGGGCCCAATTTCTGGAAAACACATTTAAACTCAATATACAACAAGTTTCAAAGCTTAATTTATGAAATCAAAGCTCAAGGGTGAGTCAATTAAATCCAACTTTCAAACCCATCATTAAGAACATGAAGAACATGCAAACATGCATGAATTCAAATCATTTCAAAGCTTCAATTTGATGCTCTAGTGAGCCAATTGTTCCAAAAAACAAGTTGAAAACATGGACCATTGCAAAATTATGAACATGCATGTACCATTTCATGAATGATAACCTCAAAACTTCAAATTAAAGGCATGCATACATGAGCTAGGCTCCAATTTGACATATATGGACCAATTCAAGGCTCAAATCACTAAGGATACAAGAGCTAGGCATGAACAAGCTTAAACACAACAATGAGAGGTTAAATTTCTTACCTAGAGCTTCAATTACAAGGTGAGGAAGCTTAATTTGCAACCTATGTTCCAATTCCTTCAATTACCAAGCAATTTACAAGCAAAATTAAGATGAAATCAACTCCTCAAGTGTCTCTCTCTCTAAGGTCGGCAAAGAGCAAGAAATGGCTGAGCAAATGTGTTATGTGATCAAGTGAAGGCTCAAATGTGTGTGAGATAGTGAGCCATTAAGTGGTCTAATTGTAAATATGTCAACTATGCAATTTAGCTTATTTAAATCTAATTTAATCATACCAAATCACTTTTTCAATAATTATACCATCAAATCACATAAATTATGATGATCATAAAACACTAATCGATTTTTGGTTCGACCGCCGATAAGGCCTTCAATTAGCAGTTCGATCATAAAGACATAAACAAATAATGAAACGGGCAACAGATAGACATGCAATTCAAATAGATGCACTCTATCAATCAATTTCAGATTTCAGTCAGTTAATTCAGTATTTCGATTACTTCAGTTATCAATCATAATCTGACTCGGTTTAACAGTAATCAGTAGTCATTCAGTAAACAGTGGTGAGGGTTATTACAGTTTCCTCTCCTTAAAAAGAGTTTAGTCCTCTAAACTCGAGTTTCCTTCATTCTGAAAGAAGACAGGATTCAGTGGAAACAGTTCGGGATATCTCTTAGCCATGTCATCTTCCCTTTCCCAAGTGGCATACACACCACCATGGTTTTGCCAGTCAACTTTCACTAACGGGATCTCTTTGTTTCTCAGTTTCTTGATCCGTCTGTTTACAATCTGTATAGGCCGTTCCTCGTAAGTGTAGTCATCACTCAACACTACACGAGTAGGCTCTATCACATGGAAAGGATCCCGGAGATAATCTCTCAACATCGAAATGTGGAAGACGTTATGCATATGCTCCATTTCAGGAGGAAGCGTAACTTGATACGCCACCGGATTGATTTTCTCAACAATCTCGTACGGTCCGACATACCTTGGCGCTAACTTGCCTTTGACTCCAAAACGAGTCTGGCCTTTCATCGGTGTCACTTTCACAAAAACGTGATCACCCATTTCATATTCTCTGTCTCGCCTTCTGATATCTGCATAACTTTTCTGTCGGCTCTGTGCAGTTTTCAGTCTCTGTTGTATCAATTTCACTTTCTCAGTCGTTTCATAAACAATCTCGGGCCCAAGCAAAGACCCATCTCCAACTTCTACCCAGCAAATCGAAGATCTACATTTTCTGCCATACAATGCCTCAAAAGGCGTCATATCAATACTTGAATAAAAGTTGTTATTGTAGGCGAATTCAGCCAATGGCAAATGACTTTCCCAGTTTCCCTGAAAATCAAGGACACACATTCTCAATAAATCCTCCAGAGTTTGGATGGTCCTTTCTAACTGTCCATCTGTCTGAGGATGATAGGCACTACTCAGCCTCAATTCAGTACCCAATGCAGTCTGTAGGCTTTGCCAAAACCTCGATGTAAACTTCGAATCCCTGTCAGAAATAATGGATACAGGCACTCCATGCAGCCTAACAATTTCATCAATATAAATTACAGCTAACTTGTTCGTATTATAAATTGTCTTGACAGGTAAGAAGTGAGCAGATTTGGTCAGTCTATCAACAATAACCCAAATTGAATCCATACCTTTTCTAGAACGGAGCAATCCAACGATAAAATCCATCGTGATATGCTCTCATTTCCACTCCGGTATGGGTAAGGGTTGCAGTAAGCCTGCGGGTCGCTGATGTTCCGCTTTGACTTGTTGGCAATGAAGACATTTTGACACAAAGTCGGCAATTTCTTTCTTCATTCCCGGCCACCAAAAGTTCTGTTTCAGATCTTGGTACATTTTCGTATTCCCTGGGTGGATAGAAAATTTTGAGTTGTGGCCCTCTTGCAGAACTCTTCTTTTCAATTCAGAATCATTCGGTACACACAGTCTTTCTTGAAATTTCAGTACATTATTTTTAAATTTGAACCCCGATCTCGGTCTAGATTCTCTTTCTTCGATGATCTTCTTCAAGAAGTCATCCTGTTGCTGTTTCTCTTTAATTTCTTCGATCAATGCCGGTTGAGCAGAAATAGCGGCTATTGTTCCACCTTGTTCTCTCAAAACAACTTCAATTTCAGATTTTTCAAGGTCACAAAGCAACTCTTTCTGTCCAGTGAGCAAACAAGCTAAATTTGCAATCGACTTCCGGCTCAATGCATCGGCAACGGTGTTGGCTTTTTCCGGGTGGTACAGAATCTGTAGGTCATAGTCTTTAATCAGTTCTAGCCATCTCCGCTGTCTCATATTCAGTTCTTTCTGTGTGAAGAAGTACTTCAGGCTCTTGTGGTCGGTATATACTTCACATGTTTCCCCATACAGATAGTGACGCCAGATTTTCAACGCAAATACCACTGCAGCAAGTTCCAGATCATGGGTCGGGTAGTTCTTTTCATGTGGTCTCAGTTGTCGGGAAGCATAAGCAATAACTCTCCCATTCTACATTAAAACACACCCCAAACCCTTATGAGAAGTATCACTAAATACAGTATAACCATCCGTACCTGAAGGTAAGGTAAGAACCGGTGCAGTCACCAATCGAGTTTTCAACTCTTGGAACACTAATTCCCTTTGGTCAGTCCAGTCAAACGATATCCCATTCTGTGTCAGTTGAGTCAATGGTAAGGCAATTTTGAAGAAATCTTTGACAAATCTTCTGTAATATCCAGCCAAACCCAAAAAGCTTCGGACTTCTGTCACATTTGTTGGTCTAGGCCAGTTCACTACAGCTTTAATTTTCTGCGGATCAACAGAAATTCCATCTTTGCTAACAACATGCCCCAAAAACATAACATGATCAAGCCAAAACTCACATTTAGACAGTTTAGCATACAGTTTCTGTTCTCTTAGGGTCTGCAGGGCAAGTCTCAGATGATATTCATGTTCATCTCTAGTCTTAGAATAAATTAGGATGTCATCAATGAATACAACAATAAAGTCATCAAGGTACGGTTTAAAGATTCTGTTCATGAGGTCCATAAATGCAGCAGGTGCATTGATAACTCCGAAAGGCATAACTAAAAATTCATAGTGTCCATACCTCGTTCGAAAAGCGATTTTGTCAATGTCCTCAGGTTTAACTTTCAGCTGATGGTATCCGGATCTGAGATCGATCTTAGAGAACACTTGAGCACCCTGTAACTGATCAAATAAATCATCAATACGGGGCAATGGGTATTTATTTTTCACAGTTACCTTGTTCAGTTCGCGGTAATCAATACACAGTCTCAGGGAGCCATCTTTCTTTTTCACAAATAAGACAGGTGCGCCCCACGGTGAAGTACTAGGCCTGATAAACTTCTTGTCTAACAGTTCTTGCAGTTGCACTTTCAGTTCTTTCAGTTCAGTTGGAGCCATTCTGTAAGGAGCTTTCGATACAGGCTGTGTACCCGGAATCACATCAACGGTGAACTCAATCTCTCTGTCAATCAAATCCCCTGGCAGATCATCTGGAAATACATCTGGGAATTCTCTGACTATAGGAATACAGTTCACATCAGTTTTAATATTATCACCAGTAGATACAGTCATTACAGAACACAGATATCCCTTACACCCCTTTCTAATCAATTTAACGGCTTTCACAGAAAAAATCAAATATGGAGGAGGTACTACTCTAACCCCATTAAACACGAATTCGGGTAAACCAGGTGGATGGAAAACAATTTGCTTTGTCACACAGTCAATGATAGTATGATATTTTTGTAACCAGTCCATCCCCAATATTACATCGAAATGATCAATGTTCAATGGCAGTAAATCAATAAACAGATGCATATCCCCAACAATAATCTCACAAGCAGGATACATATATGTACATGTCATGGATCCCCCAATAGGTGATGATACAGCTAACAGATAATTCATGGGTTCTAAAGGTCTATTCAATTTTCGTGAAAAAGCGTGCGATACGTATGAGTGTGTAGACCCCGAATCAATCAATACATCTGTATTTTGAGTACAAATAGAAAGGATACCTGACACAACAGTCTCGGTATTTTGCACATCTCCCGGTACTAGGGCGAACACTCGGCCCTGCCTCATGGGCTCTTTCCCGGTAGCTTTGGGGTTCAGTTTTGGTGCAACAGTTGATGCTACGGCGCTGCCTGCAGCTTTACTATTGCCCGGAGCAGTGGAAGGGCAATCTTTAACCATGTGGCCCACCTTGCCACACCTGTAACAAGCACCAGAAATTTTATAACAAACTCCCTTATGGTTCTTACCACATTCGGAACAGGGTGGAAAGGAACGGTTTCCTTGACTAGAAGTAGTCATTGACCTTGTATTTTGCTTTTTGTTCAGCGGGTTGTTCTTGCCTTTCTTGAACTTAAAACCTTGCCTTTTCCCACGCCATTCAGATGCCGGCGTTTCAGATTGTTTCACAGCTTCAATGTTCGCTTCAGCCATCAAGGCTCGGTCAAGAACACCTACATAGGTCGGTAGCTTTAGAACGCTTATTCTATCCAGTATTGCAACATTCAGGCCGCCTTCAAACCTTCTGGCCTTCTTGTAATCAGTGTCCACCATATGTGGTGCATATCTAGCAAGCCCGGTGAACTTTGTTTCGTATTCAGCAACGGACATCGTGCCCTGTCTCAGTTGTTCAAATTCAGTCACCTTTCTATCCCTGACACACTGAGGGAAGTACTTTTCAAAGAAGGCTACTTTGAATTGAGCCCAAGTCATAGCAACATTGTCATCACGGGTAAGCATCCACCACCTTCTAGCCTCTTCTTGCAAAGTGAAGGTGGCCAATAGTACCTTATGTGCCTCCGAGCACGGAAACACTTCAAACAGTTTTTCAGTCTCCAAAACCCATGCTTCAGCTTTTAACGGTTCAAGGCCTCCTGGAAGGATGGCGGTTTCAGTTTGCTGAACTTCTGGGTGAGAGCAATTATGTCCCCATCATTAACATTCACATTCTGTACATTCACATTCTTTTCCGGTACAGCCGGAGGAGGAGGTGGGGGCTGTTGGTTCTGTTGTTGCTCTAATCTTGCAATTATCAGTTCCATCATTCTTTCCATTCTTGCCATTCTTGCCTCAGTGGATGAGGACTCAGATTCATTTGCATTATCCATTTCATTATAAGCAGTTATAACAATTATAAATATAAACAGTTGCATACTTAAACAGTTTAACACATTAGCATACATTCAGTCATGTCATAACCACACACTTTTCATGTTCATGCAATGCCCTAATCACCTTTCTAGGACATCCTATAGCTCATTTGGACACGTGTGTGCAGTATAACTCGTGGTTAAGTATCGCTCTGATACCACTCTGTCACGACCCAAACCCGCCCCTATGGGTTTAGTACCGTAACCGGCCAGTAATCCGGGATTACCGAAGGCCTGCTTAACAGTAATATAGTAAAACAGAGTACAGGGGCATGGCGGAAGCCAATACAGTAAATAAACAATGTCCAATGAGCTGTGACAGCCTGTATGCAAAAAGACTTTTCATACATTATACAGTCGGTGACAAAACAGTATGTACATTATATACAACCATTCAAGGCAGGGACTAAAACCCTATTAAAACAGTACAGTATAGTCTATACAGTAATACAAAACAGTACAGAGACAGACGGGGAAATAAAAACACCCCTAAGCCAAAGCTTGAACAGGCTTGGAACCTCGCAGTGAGGCACAAAAGTTGGCTTGACAAAACTGAAGTTTACCCCGACGCTTCTAGCATTGGTCCGGTGCCTGTACACCTACATATATATATGAGCAGTGAGCTAAAACCCAGTGAATAACATAATGCGTAAAGGGGTTAGAATGAATGTCCTTACAGTAATGAAAACAGTTCATTAAATCAGTATATCAGTTGTTCAGTACAGTAAACAGTCATATGTGGTACATCCATTAGCATAACAGTAACAGTAGGTCTTAAAAGACCGAGCAGTAATGATGGCCATCAATCAGTAAACAGTAGTGGTTCCACGAGGGAACCGACAGAGATCTCTGTAACAGTAACAGTAAACAGTAGGTGCTAAGGATGCCACAGTACAGTTCAGAATATAGGACATACATTCATTCAGTAAACAATATCAGTTCAGTAAACAGTTCAGTTCAGTGTTTAGAAAATAATCATTTTGAACATATCTTTACACAATTGTTACTCACAGAGTTCTGGGCTACAGTAAGCTAGAGCGTCTCCTCGGAATGCCAACCCTATACAGTTAACAGATTGAACACACACTAAGTTACACAGTGGGAAAGTAATAACTTAATCCCTAAATTGCCTCGGTGTGGTTCTACATCTATATCCTCATTAAGATGCCTTAAACTAGGCCTAAGAATGCCTAGGATGGGATGAGGATGCAAAGATGCACTTAGAAAACATTTTCAGAATTTTTCAGAAAATAAGGGTCTCGCTCGAGCGTGGCTTTCTTCGCTTGAGCGAGCATGCCAAAACAGTAGGGTCGCTCGAGTGTGGAATTCCCCGCTCGAGCGGTCTGCAAAAATGCAAAAAGTACTGGATGTTGGAAAACTCCGCTCGATGCTCGCTCGACGCTCGCTCGAGCGTAAGACACAGTCCCCGCTCGAGCGTAGGTTCTCTCGCTCGAGCGTGCGTCTGCGTGCACCAAGATTCTGAGAGCTTGAAATTTACGCTCGAGCCACCATTCCTTCGCTCGAGCGGTGCTCAGAGTAAATGGTGGTCGCTCGAGCGTAGAATCCTTCGCTTGAGCGTAGAAGCCAAATTCTGGAATTTCCAGATTTGCCTCCCAAGCTCAAACCAAGCATTCCTAAGCTCAAAACTCGACCTCTTGGGCCCAATTTCTGGAAAACACATTTAAACTCAATATACAACAAGTTTCAAAGCTTAATTTATGAAATCAAAGCCCAAGGGTGAGTCAATTAAATCCAACTTTCAAACCCATCATCAAGAACATGAAGAACATGCAAACATGCATGAATTCAAATCATTTCAAAGCTTCAATTTGATGCTCTAGTGAGCCAATTGTTCCAAAAAACAAGTTGAAAACATGGACCATTGCAAAATTATGAACATGCATGTACCATTTCATGAAGGACAACCTCAAAACTTCAAATTAAAGGCATACATGCATGAGCTAGGCTCCAATTTGACATATATGGACCAATTCAAGGCTCAAATCACTAAGGATACAAGAGTTAGGCATGAACAAGCTTAAACACAACAATGAGAGGTTAAATTTCTTACCTAGAGCTTCAATTACAAGGTGAGGAAGCTTAATTTGCAACCTATGTTCCAATTCCTTCAATTACCAAGCAATTTACAAGCAAAATTGAGATGAAATCAACTCAAGTCTCTCTCTCTCTAAGGTCGGCAAAAAGCAAGAAATGGCTGAGCAAATGTGTTATGTGATCAAGTGAAGGCTCAAATGTGTGTGAGATAGTGGGCCATTAAGTGGTCTAATTGTAAATATGTCAACTATGCAATTTAGCTTATTTAAATCTAATTTAATCATACCAAATCACTTTTTCAATAATTATACCATAAAATCACATAAATTATGATGATCATAAAACACTAATCAATTTCTGGTTCGGCCGCCGATAAGGCCTTCAATTAGCAGTTCGATCATAAAGACATAAACAGATAATGAAACGGGCAACAGATAGACATGCAATTCAAATAGATGCACTCAATCAATCAGTTTCAAATTTCAGTCAGTTAATTCAGTATTTCGATTACTTCAGTTATCAATCATAATCTGACTCGGTTTAACAGTAATCAGTAGTCATTCAGTAAACAGTGGTGAGGGTTATTACAGTGTGGGACTCATGTGGTGTGCTACACACACCCTATACAATAGACAGGTGGTTTTGGCCCAAAGTCGGCAAAATCACTGTTTTGGGTCTTCAATAAATGAGTTAAAAAAAGAAGAAAAAAAAAAAACTTGAATTTTTTTGCTATTATACTAGTCTTTAAAAAAAAAAAAAAAAAACCTAAATTTAAAATTAATAGATGGCTGATGTAATAAATTATTTACAATTAATGAATAATTGTATTTACCGTAAACAATTAGAAAGTTGATTGATATTGTGAGTTATTTGAAATTAATGGTGAGTTATTTATCAAATACATAAATTGTGTATATAATACAATTAATTATACAAGTTACAGTTATGTATGACAAAAAAACTTTTCAAATTTAAAATTTATTAAATATTATCTTCAGTCAATTGTGTTACAAGAAAAATTAAATGAATTAGCAATTTTATTCATTAAAAATGATTTAGTTGATAAGTTGAATTATACAAATTTGATTAGCATTTTGTAATTAAAAATGTGATAATGGTGATGTTCAAGGGGTCTTTTGTAACAATTTGTTCACTTTCTATTCAACACCGGAGTTTTAGATTATTTTGATAATTTTTTTGTTGTAAACTTTATTGTATATTTAAGTAAATTTTAATAATTATATATAAAAATAACCTTTTTATAAATGCTGTCAAAAATTTTTTGTATACATAAGATTTTGATCATAAATTTTTGAGAAATACTATAGCACACCCCTCTCAAAAAAGTATACATATGCACATTACAACTAAAGAAAAAAATGAAACAACTTCATGTTTTTTAAATCATAACTATAAAAATAAAAATAAAAAAACATAACCAAATATAATATGAGACATAATTAAAGATATCATGAGTCATAACTAAAGAAATTTTTTTTGTCATAACTAAATATAAAACACCCTTTTAAAAGGTGTGCATATTAAAATTCTCATAATTTTTTTTATTTTAAATGTATCAAAATAATGAGAACCCATCTTGTATAAAAATATTTGATAATTCATTTGATCCCAGCAATCAATGGCCTTGTTTGGCAAAAATTTTATTTTTTGCTTTTGGAATTAAAATTTACAAGAAGACTTTATAAAAAGATAATATAAGTTAAAATAACTAATAAGATAAAATATTAAATTAAATTCATAATTATTTTATTTTTTTCTCACAAATATCACATGTAATTAAAAAAAATTTAATCATCTTTTTAAATACAAATATTTTAATCTATTGAAATAATCAAAAATTAAAAAAATCTATTGAAATAACTGCCCAATGCCACGTGTTAATATGGTGTAACGGCGACGCGGCAGGAATTTCCCTTACACTTGGCTCACTACTGTCTCAGGTATTCCATTTCCGACTCACAAAACGAAGCACAACAATGGAGGACAATGGCGCCCTCTCACCGTCAATGCTCGTCCCTCTTCGAATGCTATCCTCCGCCCACCACGGCAGCGATTCCTCCCTCCACCGCCAACTGGCCATTGTGCCCCCTTTCACCACCCCCACCACCGCCATCACCACGTCACAGTTCCAGCTTCCAGAAGGTTGGGAAGTAGAGAAGGTTCGCCGCCCCAACGGCGGCCAAATCGACAAGGTTTCCCTCTCCATTTTCTCCATTTTTACTTTTTCACCAAGAACAATTTATGCGTGAATGCCGGCTCTCTGTATATGAATTGCCGACTATATATATATATTGGGTAAATTTATACCTAGGGATAGTTTGCTTCGTCAATTTGATTATTGTAATTCAAATTACATCAATTTTAATTTTTTTTGTGTCAATTTATTAGTTCAATTGATGTAGACTGAACTCGAGGTGCTAAATGGTTCATTCATTCTCGGGAGCTATGTCCAATTTGAAATTGTCTATTCGCTTTGCCTTTGATTTATGTCTAATATCTTAGAAGTAGTTTTCAATTTGACTAAATTAACATAACGTGAAAATTTAAGGGTGAAATTGATGCAATTGGAATTACAAGAACTAAATTGATACAAGAGACAATACTCAGTATGTACATAAAAATGCATTTACATGTCTCTATTTGTTATATTCTTTGTTTTTGCTATTGATTTTGGAACTTACAGTTTCGGTTGTGTTGGTTGTGTTGATTTGGATTTGGATGCATAAATTTGTTGACAAAATAATTACACTTTCATGGAGCAAGTAGGTGCAAGTGAAAGTTGTATGTCATGCCACAGTTGCATTGGGCATTTGTACCTCTCCAATTATTTTGCCAACTTACAGCTGATTTGCAATTCCCCCAAAAATAATAACCATACTGTATAAACATGGTTTGGCTTTGTTTGGTGGCAGTTTAAAAGTCAGCTTATTGAGTAAATAAAATTATTTTGTTAAAAAAACTTTAGCCACTCTAAAGCCCACTTCAGCCACTCTAGTGTTAGCTTGAATTATAGTTATTTTCTTTTGAAGTTGATTTGTTCAAATGTATGATGCGAGCCTGCAACTATAGAACTGCTACTATCCCATTGTGCAGTATTACTATGAGCCGGAGACTGGACAGAAGTTTCGATCTCTAAAAGCTGTTGAGAGGTACCTAACAGGAGAGGAATACACACAGCCACGCAAGAGATTGAAATTGCGTAATCATGTTAGGGTGAGTTCAAGAGTTGCTTATCTTCCTGCTGACGTTTTAAGTTTGTTCCTTCTGTTAGCCTTGACCATGCCTAAGTGTGCTGCTTTTTTACTTTTACAGAGGTCTGGTTCACGAAAAATGATCGTTTCGGGGGGAATGGTAAAGTTCAACCTTCGACTTTTGCCAAAGGACTTACCAGAAACAGGGTCCTTATTAGCATCCTAGAGGAGATAAATAGAGCCTTTTATCAGTACATCTATTGCTCAGCCATCTGTAAAAGATTGTTGAAACACCTATACATTTTCGTCCAAATTTTGAAATATTGGACACCCTAATTCTTGACTAAATATGATAATTTTACTTTTTCTGCTACAATTTGTTCATTCAAAGCAAATTTCAGAAATTATCCTCCATTGTATATAAATGATAGTATTGAAACTAGAATTTATTTATTTATCATTATTATTTTGAGGATATGCGCCAGATAGTTGCCGGCATGCATTATGAAACACCTGGAATTATTTAGATAATTTTAAGACACTTGAATTTAGGTGATACTCCCTTGCGAAAGAGAAGAATAAACCGACACATGTTCTTTGTTTGGCTTAGCTGTAGAGGTAGAATATAACTGAAGTTTTGGATATATCCATATTAGAAAACCTTACAAATATCGGAGTTCCAACTTTCAACAAGAGCCCGAACATGAAGGGCTGGTCCTTAACGTTGATGCTGATGCCACTGCAGTTATTGAGGCTGGAGGAGGATGAATCTAACCAACGGCAATTAGCAGTTGTGGCCCCCACCATTGCTGCAGCTACTTCGCCCTTCGTTCTCCCTGATGGTTGGATTGTGGAGGAGGTACCCCGTAAGTGCGGGGGTTACACCGACAAGGTACCGTCCTTTCTCTACAATTTAGTTTTCTTTCCGAAGTAAGAGATTAAATAGAAGGCAGTGTCCTCGCCTGGCTACTTAAAACTTTTTTGACTTGTGCTTTTAGAATTGTAAAATGCCAAATTTCTACACAGACATGGATTCTCTGCTCTGCTTGTTTTCTTGTTATTTTAAAAGCTACGGCTAAAAATTATTAAGGTTTATCAAGTAAAATGCATTAGGGTATAGATACATAAAAAAAATTAGTGGAATTTATGTTCCACTTGTCTGTGCGTGTGTATGTTCAAAACTTCAAATTCAGTAACTTCACTTATTCATTTCCGAAGAGTTGAGCAATCTTTTATTCAATTGCAAACTGCTTGTCAGAAGCTACAAAAATTTCATCTTGTTATGCAGTATTATTATGAACCAGGGACTGGACGGCAATTCCGATCCCTGATTTCTGTTGAGAGATACCTAGCAGAAGTGGAAGATAATGCACCTTTGTCCCAGGTGTTTGAATTGTGCCAGGATAATGCACCTCTATCCCAGGTGCTTAAATTGTGCAGTCGTGTTAAGGTGAGTTAATAGCAAACTCAGTTTCGAGTCAAAGATCAAAGTAGAGTCCATTGTGCTCTTGTTCTTGTTGACCATATCTATTCCTGTTTTTGTCACAGAATTCTGGTTCACGGAAGAAAATTTCCAGAGATAAGGTGAAGATTTCAACATCAGATTCTGACAAGCCACCGGCTAAAATCAATTGGGTTCTTGCTGATCATGGAGGGTGTACATGGAATCCTTTCACAGGGGAATCAATGGTTCCAGAACCTGTAAAACAACAATGGGCCAACAGATTTATGCTATCCATCAATGATGGAAATTGTGCTGCACCAGATTTTGAATGGTGAAGGTATTTACTCTCTGGTTTATCCAAAACTCAGTGTGAATGATGTTCACTGTTCTCATTATTAACTAAACTTGCACCTCTGAATCATCTCATAGGTACAGTTCGGAGTAATGTTGCCATAGAATATACATCCTGATATGATCACGAACATAGTCTCTTTGTGGGAATCTCCAATGTGTTGATTAAAATCTTAAAAGCTCATTGGACGTCTTCGATGCAATCTTTTTTGCAGTGAAAATGATTTGCGGCAGATAAACTCTCAGGGGAAATGCTAGATCAAGGAAACTTAGCTCAATTTTGTGGGAGGCTAGATCACGGCTGATGTAAATTGGGTTGTGTTTTTTGACTTTGCACAGTCTTTAGTCGTAGTTGTTAACTTTGGTTATCCCCCAACCACTCTATAAATTTTGTTGATCTGCCACCCTCACTGGCCTTGTAAAGAAAGACTACGTCAATTTTTGAGGTTCAGCTGAGATAGAGTTTCTAGTAAATATGTTAATTTAGTTTTACTTTGGTTTGCTTTCTGGAATTAACTGTGTTCATGTTGTTTTCAGAATCAATTAAACCAAAAATAAGAAAATTAGAAATGAGACACGGTGCTTGGTTTGTGCTAAAAGCTCAACCAACTAGTCATGCTCTTTAAAATCCTTCAGAAATATTATTATTGCTGAAGATAGCCATGAACACAACAAAGTTTGCCAATGGGGGTCGAAAAAGAGTAATTGTATTCCAAATCATCATTTGCTCTCGGGCTTGGAAGGGTCAGTAGGGCTTTTCAGTACCGATTTGGTACCAGTTTAAAATCGGGTTGGCGAGACTTGAGCTAAAAAGACACCGTGTTTTCAAGAGTTAACCGATTCCATTTTTGCCAGACAACTGTGATTATTTTATCATCACTAATACCCAAATAACAAAGATATAAGACCTGAAAAGCACCTTCCAAAAAAGAACAAAAAACAAAAAACAAAAAACAAAAAGAGAAGAGAAAAGAGAAAAGTAAAAACTCAAAGCAGCGATGGAAGCTTACCTCCCGTGCAATTCATGTGCTTCACAAACAAAGAACAGAGACTCAAAATGTTCAATAAACAACTAAAAACCAGATTAGTCCAAATCTCTATAGAAACTATAGAAACTAAACCCTAGAACTCTATAAAGCAGTTCACTGTTTTATTGTAAATCTCTCCCTCTCACCTGGTACTCTCAGCCATTTACCTTATGAACTCGCAGGTTGCGCCTAGCCATGGACTGTCTTGTCCAAGTTTATTTACAACCTTAGAATCAAATCCAAATGTCTGATTCACCTTAATCTTCTTTCTGTGCAACGATGTCCTGTTTGAAGCTCTTCTAACTATGAATTGGACAGACAATATAACCGCTCAAGGTGGCAGTCTTCCAGACAAGTAGAGAGACAACTTATCTCTCACAACCAAAGCAGTATTGTCAACAGATTCACAAATCTCTTGTTTGTAATTGGGGTCGTGGTGGTGAGACAAAGCCAACCCATCAAGCACCTCGTCTTCCATGTCGATGACAATGTTGTGAAGAATGCAGCATACAAGGATAATCCTCGGCAACCTATTCTTGTCAGGTCTCCACATCACTCCTTGAATTATCCTCCACATCTCCTTCAACCTCGCCAATGCCCTCTGTGCCACCACACGCGTTGCAAAAAGTCGCTTATTGAAGTCAGCCTTGGATTCGGGAAGCTCTTTTCCTTGATAAGGTGTGACGAGCCATGGTAGTAATGGAAAACCCAAATCACCAACTATGTATTCCTTTAGTTCTGTTCCTTCCGAGAGCTTCATTTTGTTCCCATTTAACCTCTCTCCTTGCTCACACAGCTTGAAGAAAGTCGAGTTTTGAAGCACATCAAAATCATGCATTTTCCCAGGCCATCCGCTCACTATATCCCGGAACCTCATATCAGGGTCCACGATTGCCTGCAAGATCATACTGTGGTTCTTCACACGATCGAGCCACACGTTATTTGCCTTTTCGGACGAAGACAGCATCATGGTAATGTGCGTGATGTCAATCGCCCCGCAACAATTTGGAAGGCCTCGGATTTGCTCAAACTTGGATTTTATGTTTGTCATTTCTTGCTCTGTGGAAGGCCACTGAAGGTGGTGGAGCCCACTTTCTTCCATTGCTTCGACAAAACGCCAGGTCACTTGAGAGACTGTTGAGTGATTCGTCCCAAATGAATCGGCGATGGAAATTAGTGAATCACCAGAACTTAGCCTTCTTAAAGCTACAGCTACTTGATCATTTAAAGACATTCGCTTTCCATCGCTAAACATGAAGCTTCCTGTCTTGGCCATCATATGTTCCTTCACAAGCGAACATATATAGTCGAAAGTTTTTCTGGATATCTTGAACACAGACTCAAACTTATCCAAACCTTCTGATGGAGATAAAAGACCTGACGATAGAAGGAAAAAGAAGACGTCAAGCATTTGTAAATGCAAAACATTCACACACAAAACAATACCAAAAAAGCCGCAAATGTCCTCTTTTTCTTTTCTTTTCTTTCTTTTTATTTTTTTCTTTCTCGAGTAATCATCATTTTGAATCCCACAATTTTACCAACTTAGGAACTGAAATGTGAGCTCCAAAATATACAAACAGCATTAATTTGTATAAAGCAAATGTACAAACAAATA
Source organism: Camellia japonica (assembly GCA_030407325.1). Classification (NCBI taxonomy): domain Eukaryota; kingdom Viridiplantae; phylum Streptophyta; class Magnoliopsida; order Ericales; family Theaceae; genus Camellia; species Camellia japonica. Next base: position 61,627,068 of record JAPPVO010000003.1, read on the forward strand.
GGAGGTATCGCAGAAGCTTAGGTTAGCAGAACAAGGAAAATTTGGCAAAGCTGACTGTGAATGAAGGGATGAACATAAAAGGTCGATAACACTTCATGTTGAAAATTAATAATCCCAACAGATATATGTGAAGTACAGATTGTAGAGCATGCTCACATGATACAATTATGAAGCCGTATCAACACAAAAACTTGGGTCTTCTTAAATCAATTAGAAAGCAAGACTTTATCAAATATGACAGTTAATCACTAGTTTATACTAACCAAAACAGATTCAATGTCATACGTTTGACCTTACATTCATGCTTAACAGAATGTGTTCATTGTTTCTACAACATACATACTACAAGTCTTTGCCAAGCAAACCAAAAAAGGAAACAACCATCTTATCACCCTTATTCTGAAATATTTTTCTTTCCCGGAAAACATCTAGGGTGAAATCTTCTCTATTTCAAGGCAACACCCCTTACTATTAAGAAACATTTTTTTGAAATTTTTCTATAAAGACAAGCAGTTTTTAATCAATCGCTTACTTTCTTTTACCAAGTGCTCTCGAGTCCTCAAGCCCAAGGAATTTCAGCTCCCATTTTGGGAGACTGTTAGTTCCTCCCAATTATAATAAATATATCTGAAGAGAAAAGGATTGAAAAATACAAATAAATGGCAGTTCATAGATAACCCTTGGTATAACTGAAAGCATGGAGCCTTATTTATTTCCATCCATCTTCTGGAAGTAGTTTCTCATTCAACGGAGAAGCTAAATTCAACGAGGCAACAGATTGGCCAATTATGTCAGTAATAGAATCAGCTAGTCATGGAGAACGACGGGCCAACCAGTGAATAATAATGCTTTTTTTTTTTTCCCTACCGATAATTTACATACTTGTTGACAAAATAAACAGAAGAAGAAGAAGAAGAAGAAGAAGAAGAAGAAGAAGAACAACAACAACAACAACAACAACAAACAAATAAATAAATAAATAAGGGATACAACAAATATGACATTCAAAGAAGGCAAAAAGGAACATAATAGGTTTTTCCACGACCAATCATACCCTAAAAACCCAGGAACTTGCAATTTAGCACAATAGAGGAGGTGGATGAGCTGCTTAAATTGAAAATGAAGCACCAGATAGATGCATGATTTTCATGGAAGACTGACTGATACAGTACAGTATTTCTAAGATTTTATTGAAATCAGGTAGCAACTTGTTTACTCCACTTCGTACTGGTGATGGGTTAAAACAGAAGAAAATAATAGAAAATTAACCCTTTTGAAAAAGATAAAGTGTTTTTACCAACACAATTTGGATTTATGCAAAAATTATGCCCCAAAAATATGTTTTTTATTTTATCACTGTCAGAATTGCTTCTAATCTATTTCACTGGAACCTATACTGCAAGTTTTGAGGTGAGACCATCAAATCTAACATACAACCCATAATATGCCTAAATAAGCCATGTTATGCACCCGAGATGTTGATTTCATGTCTAACCTTTTCCTATTTCAAAATTTTTTCATGGACATATAGGTTGCCAGCAATTCAATAAAAGCTCTCCTCAAAAGATTTATGTAAAAAACATAGCAAGGAAAAAAAGAAAGAAGAACAAAAACTCTCGAGCACACAATGGTTGAAATGTATTTCCGTACCAAGAAAGAGAGGATTTCTGTTCACCAAAATCCTTCAAAAGACCGTTCGTGTACAAGTAATAACTTCAAGCACAAATGATTTCAGGAGGAAAATAAAATTAATGTTTCAAGAAAAAAATCTAGAAAATACTTGAGCAATATCCTGTCGCCTGCCAAATGCTTCAGGTGATGTCTCTACTAAGTTTCAAGAAATTACACTATCATATAAGAGTAGTTGTTTTTTTCTTTCTCTTTCTCTTTCTTTTCTTCCCCCCCCCCCCCCCCCCCCCCCCTTCCTTGACAAGACCAAAGAAAGGAAAAGGATTAAAAGGTATTAGGGTTGTTATGACACATAAACATAATGAGCTGGTAAATCCTCACAATAGTTCTTAATAACTACCTAGAAGCTAGAAATGATCAAGACAAAACAGAGCAGTAACCATCCGCAATAATGAAAACATTAGTGCACACACACACACACAAAAGCAAGAGAGATCATAATAAGAACAATAACAGCAACAACAACAATAATAATAAATAATAATGATTGTAAATAAATAAAGAAATTTGGTTGCAAAAGAGGACCTCCAGTTAGACACTAATACTAGAACAGATAACCAAATGAGATCTATGTTACAACTCATTCAAGATACTCCGAGTCTCAAAAAATTTCTTTCACATAAAAGCCACATCTTGCTTCTGTATTTTGAGGTTGCTCCTTGAAGACCTTGTCCCGGTATTGGGCTGCGAATATCATGTTATTAGTGTCATCACATAACGTAGAACTACAAACCAATAAGCCCCGATGTGTTTTTCATCAATGCAACCATAAGTCCATCAGAAACCAGGGCATGTCTGATCAGCTATAATTTAGGAAAACATAAGTGGAAATAGGTCCAGTCAATGGCATTAAACGAACTTTGGGAGCTAGCTCATATGTGTTCTAGAAGCTAGACTCTAGAGTAACTCGACAGTATGACCAACAAAAACCAAATTCTGATCAAGTTAACAGGCTTTGGAACCACCACTCCACAATATAAACTAGTTACTGATTAAATTTAGAAGGAAACTGAATATATTTCTAAACATATGTTATTGACACATGTAATTTAGTCAATATCTTGAAAATATTTTGGATTTATTCTTTTAGACCAAGAAGTCATCTAACTCGGTTGGTAGTTTGTCCACTGAACTGCCTTCTGCAGTTCATTGAACAGTTCAGTCTTTTAAAACACCACTTCTTCAAGTCACACCGCTAGTTTTCCATCATATGCCCTGAAAATTTCCCCAATCTTGACTTCCAATTGTCTGCCTTACGCAATCAATGAAATATTCCTAGTTTCAGATTCTTTGTCCTCGAGCAAGACTTTCAGCTGTGGAATACAAGAGACAATTTTTTCCACTTTCCATGTATCAAAGCTGCACCACTTGAGCATACACCTTCAACTACAATAATAAGATTTACCTTATACCACATGCTTCTAAACCCATATATATATATATATATATTCTGGTGCACATTGATGCATCTGAAAAGTGAACTTCGGACAGATTAATTTTTACTGCATTTCTTACCATTTAAATTAGAAATAACCATACAAGCAATGTGCTTTGTAGACTCCAACTAATTGACCTTCTCATATTGAAACCACCCATATCTTTGGGGATTGCTTTGGAATAGTAATTCATGTTTTGGAATGAAGCTATACCATGTGTTGAAACATGCATTCCAAAGTGTAAATCGTGAGGGTATTAGCATTTTCTGGTAACACAGCTATCACCTAGTCATCAACTCTACATCAATCCAGCTTTGTTTAAAGTTTGGGAAGTTCTGTCATCATGCATAGTTTAATGTAAATTCTAGAAAGCTTGGCCCTCATTTTGCAGTTCTGCACACATATTATAATTACACAGTCACCTAATAACACAAAGGTATAATTAGTAGCTAACATGTTACATGCCTTCTATACTTGCATTGACTTTCACCTGAAGTCAGCAATCTCCTGATATTTCTGCACACATATTATAATCAATAATCACCTAAGAAAAAGAATGAACAATTAGTGCTAACATGCCAACTATCCTTTTAACGATAGTCGTCTAAAGTTAGCAATCTACTGATATGAAGACATGAATATGTCTTTTAAAGTTGGCAGGAAAAAAGTTGTGCTCCTCCCTGTACTCACCCAAGCATATAGGCTAACAACACCGAATTTCTCCAGTCTAGATGTGGACTTCTAGGTTTGTATGAGTCACATGATCATTTTTCAGTTCTTAGATTTACAAAGAAACTTGGTACACTTTTTTTCAGTTCTGATCTATGAATAAAAGCCAAATTTACATTTGTCAACCTTGAAGCTTTCATTATCCAAAAAGAAAAACCTTGAAGGTTTAAAGAAATGCATGAGGCCTCGTTTGGGAACCCTCCCTTTTAGCCAAAAAGTCAAAAAGTTACTAAATTAGCCAAAAAACCAACAACCCATACCAAAAAGTCAAAGATTCTCTTTTCTCTCTACTTTTTGCACATCTTTTCGTAAAAAGCCAAAAAGTCATCCCAAACATACTAGCTTTGTTAGCTCATATTTTAGCCAAATAGCCAAAAAGTTACTATGGGAACTTACCTTTTTAGCCAAAAAGCCAAAAAGTTACTAAATTAGCCAAAAAGCCAACAACTCATACCAAAAAGTCAAAGATTCTCTTTTCTCTCTACTTTTTGCACATCTTTTCGTAATTAGCCAAAAAATCATCCCAAACATATAAGTTTTTTTTACCTACCTTTTTAGCCAAATAGCCAAAAAGTTACTAAATTAGCCTGTTCCTAAACGAGGCCTAAATTAGCATGTTCCCAAACGGGAATGTTTTGACACACCTCAAAAAGTTCAATATGAAGGTACAACAAAGTCACATCAAGTCCAGAACAAATTAACTTCAACTGAAGCTCCCATCTCACCCACCATCCCCCCATCCCCCCCCCCCCCAAAAAAAAAAATGAATAAATAAATAAATAAATAAAGAATCTCCTAGGCAGGGTTTCCATCAAATGGAACAGACAAGAGCAGGAGTTCCTCTGCATGGAAGTTCAAGGAAAGCACAAGATAAGCATGCTCATTTGAATATAAATGGCCTAAGTCACTTTTAACGTAGCATTTTAATGTAGAAATCTATCATAAGAGACACTACGAAAAATAGGGATCTTCATCAGATCAATTTACGTTTCCTTCAAACAACAAAATTTAATATCCATGCCTCTTAATTTGCAAAGTCTTAGATAACAAGGATACAGGTTCCTGTGTGCTATAAATACCAATTTCCACCATATTCTCTCTATGAACAAAAAAAATTTGTAACAAAAATTTATTAGATGATCTAAGTGACATTAAACCATGGCTGTTGCTATGCTAAGCTAAAAAAACATGTAAAATACTAATATATGGGAAACATTTCTTATCATTCTTGCAGACCCTAAATGTTCCAGCACCAACCAGCAACCAAGTAAACCAACCCACTCATCCGCACTAAAAGGTACTTCACGTTACTGCATTTTAGATAAGCTTCATTCTATAGACTGGATGGTCCATTTTGAGACTACCCATACATGAATCTACTATTACACTAATATGCAATAAACAACTATATGCTATCTTCATTATATGTAATTCATAAAGTATTTAGAAGAGCTGGTCTCCTACTTGCCAGCTCAACATTGATTATCAAATACCAGTTTGGAAGGCAAGTCCCATTGTTCACAACGTACAATATGAAGAGGAAGAACTTCCCTTCAAGCCTCAAAATATTCTAAGATCGAGGACAAGATTATTTTTAAAGTTCCTGATAGTTTTACTTTATCCATGACTTCATTACTGAATTGCTAACTGACTCTGAATTTTCACACAAAATTGGGCTGGGAGTTTTCACATAAAAGTAAAACTTAACTATTGTCATCACAAAGTTCCAATCTGTTAAGACATTTGATATTCACATTTTAACATATCTACTCAATTAACACCAAAACCTGTTCCAAAACCTCAAACATATCTTGATTTCTAAACCACTAACGTTAGCAAAATTGAAATGCAACAAAAGATCAACAAGCAAAGAGTTTAAACTGACCACAATAAGCCTATTAACTCAGTAGATGTGCCCCATTTTATAAGAAAACAGATCAAGTACTATCTACAAACTTGTAAGCAACAGGGCCCAAAATATCATCACATGAACAATTTGTGACCTATACAGAATAGAATTAGGTAACAGAAAATTTGTCTTCATAGAATAAGCCATTGTTTTTACTACTAGTACTAGAAATTTAGCAATAATTACCCACACAATACATTTGCAACTTAAAAATTCAACATTGATGATAAAAAAAAAAAATTAATAATATTTTAAAGGACTAAACTCGTTAACTTTCTAATAGCATATAGTGAAAGCACCCCCAGTCTTGGCTTACGTTGAGATGGGATTGGATCGTTGGGGTTGAATTTAGGTTTGCATCTTGCCAAAAGAGGAAATACAAGCAAAATTTATGCACATTTGCAATATCTCTTTGGAGGATGGGGACACATTAGTGGTACAAGAGAAAGGAATTCGAAATGTTATTCCAGAGGGCCCAATGAGGTAAACTTATTTGTTCAATGGTAAAGTTAGATTGATTATAGAAACAAATCATTCAATCTCTTATATCTCAGCTGCCCTATTAATTTCAAGATCAATTCAACATTATCAGTGCGAAGACATCCCATTGAATTTCCTATTGAACAACCATGAAAATGAATGCTCTTCACGATTCCACTTAAGTTAGGTAGACTAGATTCTGAACATTGTCAAGGACCGACCTAGACACCGCTCCTATCTTCAATTTCCGTTAACACGGCCAATAAACAGATAATCTCGAATCTTTTCTATCCCTTGTCAGACAAATTCATAAAAACACAAAAATATTAGGTAAGAAAACATTACTCGAAGCGGCGGAAAAAGACAGATTAGGGATTCTTCTTTGCTTTACCAAAATGCATTTGCAATACATTGAGATGTAGCTTCAATGAAAGGTAAAGCAGCAAGCCAATGAAATTATCAAATATTGAATTCAACACATCAATTGAAATTCCATCAAATACTGATAATTCCAACATATCCACATTCAAATGCAATTGAGTGATGTCTAAGAGCAATCTATGTCAATATACATATAAAAATTATGCCAAAACACAAACCAACATAGCAGAGACAATACAGAAATAAAAAATATATATAGTATATATGTATATACCAGCAATCCTCTTGGAGAAGACATCCCACCAATCCACAGACCCATCTTCAGAGGACCCAGAAGCTGAAGGGTTTGTTTGAACCTTCTTCTCTACCTTCCTCTTTTTTTTGTACCCTCTACCAGGAGCCATCAGCGCAGAAAGACCCAATTGAATCAAAAACCCAGAAACCCTTTACCTTCAAACATCAAGAATCAAAGAAAAATCATTAGAATTCAAAGAAAAACCAATACCCATTTTTCAGAACAAGATTAAAACACCACGGGGCACAAAGAGATCATGAAATAGTTGTGAAAAGAAAAACATGCAAAGGTGTAAAAGAAAGTTACAGTGTGTCAATGGTATGTGTGTGGTGTTTGGAGCATGCTATAGTGAGCACTTCGAATAGGAAGAGAGAAATAGAGAGTTTTGTTTTGTTTGTGTGAGAAGTGATGAGAAATATATGAAACTGTTGTGTGGGTTGGTGTTTTTGTTTAAGACAATGTGGCAAGAAAAGTAAGAAACATGGACATTGATGTCTATCTCTCTCTCTCTCTACATGTTTTTGGTTTTCAGTGTGAGAAAGAGAGAGTAGTTAGCTTGCGATGCTTCGTTAATTTTTGGTTTTTTTTTTTATTTATTTTTTTTGTTTCTCTTGTTTTCCATACATAAATAGATTTCAGAGAAACAAAAGAGAAAAAGGCAATTCCTTTCACACATATCAGTATATTGATTGGATTTAACAAAGGGTCCTTTTTATTTTATTTTCATTTAATTTTTTCTTGCTCAACAAATTAAGGGTCTGAGTTGTAAATGAAATGGACATTTAAAAAATATAGATATTATATTTAACGGGTATTAAACAATCAAGCTACTCAAACTTGATTCATATTTGTCTCGTTAAAAACTCGTTTGAGATTAACTTGTTAAATAAATTAAGTCAAGTTTAAACATAAATTTAAACTCATTAAATTTTTAAGTTAAATTTAAACAAATTACTAGTCGGTTCAATAAGTTTATATGCACTATAAAATACCAAGCTACTCGAGCTCGACTCGTATTCAGCTATTTAAAAACTCATTTGAAATCAGTTCATTAGATAAACAAGTAAAGTTTAAACATAATTTTAATCTCGTTAAATTGTCAAATCAAGTTTAAACAACTTATTACTTGGCTCAACTCGGTTCATTTTTAGCTCTAATTGTATTATCTTTCTTTAAGATTTGAAAAAAATACCGTAAATTCTAAGAGTTTGACATAATTACATTAAGCTATTTAAAAATTTTAATTCCCATAACACTTAATAAAAAAATAATGTCATTTATTTTACACTAAAATATATTGCATCCATCCCAAAATATTAGTTTATTTTGGGGAATCTAACTTTTTTTGATAGTACAATTATTACATGGGAAATTCTATTGCACATTATAAATTCTCTCAGTACACACAATTACTTAGTTTACACCTTTTATTTTTTACTCAAAACACACAACAATCTTTCATTTTTATCCTACACTACCATACACATCACACCATATACACAATTCACCCTCATCTTCACGATAACTATACATCGGTGGTGATGACACATCAATGAAACGATCGCCGACATTGAAGATCTTGGATTCTGACTTTTGAATATCTATGATTCTTAGCTTTGAACCTCACCTGGGTTATTTTTTTCCATCTGTTTTTTATTTGCTTAGCGATTCACCTTCCATAACTGTTTCTATTTCGAATTTGACTTGACACTGATTGTCTAAACATATTATTATACAACAAAATAAAATTGAACAAATTAAATATGCTCAAAATGTTTTTGTTGAACAAAATTAATAAGTTCATACTTTTTATATTGGACAACTCAACTTGTTCAGACTTATCACGTGCAGTTTTTTATGGATAAACATTTAATGTTTCGTCAATCTTAATAATTTGAATGAAATAGTTTTGTTCGTATTTAAATATTTGAACATTGTGTAAATGTTCAATTCTGCTTAATCTGAACGTGTGACGAACAAAACCATCATTCTAGTGGTTTTACGAATGAGAAAAACAAAAAATTAGTAAATTACAATTTTCATTGAAGCATTGTTCCAAAATAAGAATTTGAGTACCGTCGAGGATGTGCAAATCTTTAAAATTGATTGGTTCCAAAGCTTTTAAACCCTAAATCTTCAAAGATAATGTGTGTGTTTGGTTTGAGTTTTTTAGATTAAATTTTTTGAAAATTGAGTTTTTTTGTTTTTCGTGTTTTTTTATTTTTTGTGAAATTTTTAAAAATTTTAAGCATTTTTTTTTTTTACTTTTTTAGATGTACTTTACTTAGATGTATTTAAAAAGTAAAAAAATTGTAAAAAATATTTTAAAAAATTAATTAATACATAAAAATACGAAAAATATATTGAATTCTCATTTCTTTTTGTTTGTATTTTTGGTATTTAGTAAATTTTTATAAGATTTTTTTCACAAAAATTATACTTTTTATGTATATTTATGTTAGGTGTGTTTAAAAATTAAAAAAATTGCTTAAAATATTAAAAAAAATTAATAAAAAAATAAAAAAATACGAAAAATAAGAAAATAGAATTTTCTAAAAAGTGTTTTTGGAAAACCAAAAACAAGCAAAGTGATAATATATTGAATTGGGAATAAAAGTATAATGGAGAAAAGAGTGAAATAAACTAATTGATAAGTGATGATATCATGAGTGTAGTGTGTTAAATTATAATGAAGAATATGATGATAAAGAAATACACTGGTTATATGTCTATATGTGATGGTGTGCAAAGAGTATTTTTTTTATTTTGATGTATGATTCTTTGGATTGATAGAATACACACCATTATTGTCCTTAATAACCATTTTATTTGAGGATATTATTGTAATATAAATTTAATATTTCAATGGTATGTAAATAGAATTACCCTTATTACATTTCAAAAATTATAATTTTTTCAAAATTACCCTTTAACTTTTTTTTGGAAACATCAATTGTCATAGTTAATGAATTTAGAAGAAAGACAAATAAGAAATTCATGTTATTTTAGTCTTTATTTTTTGAAAAACAACTAATATTTTGGAATAATAAAAAATAAAATAAGATATTAATATTTTGAGACGAAAGAAATATATTTTTAACTTATAATCTGTCTCTCTTCACTTTATGGTCTCTTTAACATTACCAAAATGAAGGTTTGTATAATTATAATAAAATTATAGAACTTATTGTATTTTTTCGTTAAATCTCAAAAAAGAATAATATAATTTATCCCAAAAAAAATATTAGAAAACAAAATGACAATTATAATCCCATGAAATCTTTCTAAAGGTTCTTTTGCATACAAATGTTAATAGAGTAATTAATCTATTAAAAATTTGAAGAGTGAAAACGTAATTACATTGCAATAATTGGTATTAATTTGTTGTAGATTGCAAAACCACAGTTATTGACTAATAAGAAAATTTCAAGATCATTTTTTATATTAGGGGACAAGTTCAGACATATTGGTAATAGATTAGCTTCTGTCTTGTTCTACCAAGTCCATACTAAAGTAAAAATTCAATATAACAATTATACCATGAAATTATTAATATATAGTATTATTAAATAATAAAATAATACATGGGTGAGTGAAACCCGATATAGTGATGTTTTGAGAAGTTGATAAAAAGTTAATTTTTTAGTTTTTTTGTGACTTTTTGACTTTTTTGTATTAAAAAGTTAGAGAGGTAATGTGATCCGATTATTTTTGTGTATCGGTAATCATTATTAAATGGTTCTTAGTGACGTTGTGATTCATCCCGGGTTCACATTTTTTATAAAAAATTCAAATCGCTGACCTCCTATTGAGATGATATTATAGCCAAATGAGCTAGCCTCATTGGTTCCATGGGTTCAATTCTAGCGATCTGAATTCGACAAAGTTATTACTTTGATAATTTTGACAACATGATTTTATCATTTTTACTTTTTAAAATAAATAATATATTTTCAGGATCATATTTATCAGCAATTTTTTAAGACAAATATGATTAAAAAAAATTATGTAGATATAATTATCAAATCAATATAATTATATATATAATTAATCTACATACAAAGATGTACAAAACGAACACTTAGGTCAAGTTTGGCATGTCTTGATAAAGATAAAAAGTCAAAAAGTTACTCTAAAAGTTAAAAAACTATCACTATTCACCAAAAAAAATATTAAAAAATTAATTTAACACATAATTACATTTCAGACAGCTCTACGGTCCAATAGGCGGAGGTGACTTTTGAGAAAAATTGCACGATTTTAGGTGCACAAATAACACGGTGATGTTTGGCCCGTAGGGGCCATCACAGGTCTCATTTTAATAATTTGAACCGTTCAATGTGTAGAACTCGTTGAGTACTATATGTCTGTAAAAAAATCACGTTGATTGGATATCGATAAATACACTCTGCACACGCTGTCCTCAACTATCTCACCGTACCGCCTGTTTCCTCACAATCTTCTCTTATACATTAATTTATACAATTTTTTAATACACATTTTTTCATAAGAAGTCAAAAAATTATCCCAAACAATAATATTTTTTTTTCTCAATTTTTTAGTCCAAAAAGTTAAAAAGTACACTTATTTAAGGCACCCCAAACAACCCCTTAGATTACCAAAATAAGGATCCAAGGGGTTTTGATTTAGTAGTAAAATAAGATTTAAGGTTTTAAATTTGAGTCATACAAAAGGGTCACTGCAATCATCTCCTAGAGTAAGAAGAGCAAAGCTAATTTGTTTACCCTTGTACATGTCAAATTTTTTTTTTTTTTACTTTTTGACTTATGTAGACGGTAGGAATTTTGATGCAAGTGAAAATGTGATTTTCAGATCTCCCTGATTTCACCTTTTGAAACAAACGGAATTATATATATATATATTAAAAAAATGATTATTGATTACTTGTCTAATTTGAAATCGTGTTCCTAAATAAAACAAAGAATGTGGGTCCTAACTTCCTACTCTCCCATATTAATCTAAGGAATATAAATCATTTTCTGTTCCAAAAAAAGAAAAGAAAAGAAAAAAAAATATAAATATTTAAGATATATGGGCATACATTATTTAAAATTGGAAAAATTACAAAAAAAAAAAAATCTCAAAATTTTGTCGATTTAAATCCTAAACTTTTGATTTGTTTGCAATGTAAATCATTTGTCTATTTCCGTTAAGTAAAATTGATAGAAAAAATGGTATTCTAGTCATTAAACTCAATGAAAATGAGTATTTTAAATATTTTATATTTATATGTATCTATATTGAGTTTGATGATAAAAATACTATTTTTTTGCTCGGTTTTACTTAACGAAAATAGACAAATGATTTAAATTGAAAACAAAACAAAAGGTTAGGGTATAAATTGACAAAATTAAAAATTTATAATTTATTTTGTTATAAGTGTCAAACGTTGGAATTTTTTTTATAATTATCCTTTTAAAATTTTATCATTTGCTTATAAAAAATTCCTAATTGAACCAAACAATTAAAAACATTAACACAATAATTTCATTACTAGTAAAAACATCCTTATTTTTCTCCACTAGTTCATGTCATTCAAGCATAACTTTTATAGTTAGCATAGATATGATAATAAAGATTTTTATGAATGGTTTGAGATTTACTTTTTTTTTAGTAGTTTTTTATTGATTTTTTCTTTCTTTTTTGATAAAATATTAAAAAATTAAAAAGTCTTACATTTTTAGATTCTTCTAAACAGACTAGAAAAGTAAAAAAAAAAATATTAAAAATTTTACTAAAGACAAAAAAAAGAAAAAATAGTTTACTTTTTTAGCTTTAAATTTAATTTATTTAATTTTTGGATTATTTACCAATAAATCCTACTTTACAAACTGTTATACTAAATAGCCCCACTTTTATTCTATTATACCAATTAGTCCTGTTGGTGGGTTAATTTGGTCCTTTTTATTTTTTTTCCATTTTTGTTTAACTTCGTGGACGAGAATGTCCTTGGTATAATGTGGGACTGTGTGTAACAGTGTGTGCGCGTAACATTGTGTGTGTATGTGTGTCGACATCGTCTTTGTTCTTTCTGACCATCTCCACCACATCCACCTCACTCACACCCCTCGCTTTCTCTGCCTCATCGATTCCTTCACACTCTAGCCTATCTCTGATTACGCCGATGACGTCATCATTGGAGTCCTCAACAGCGGAATATGGCCGGATCTCGCCGGATCTGGCCTCTGTTTGAGGTCTCTCTCTCATTTTCTTCCTTGAAATCCAGATTCTCCATCACTGTCGAAATCGCCTCAGATCTGTGTGGCCGCCGAGTATGAGGGCGTTCAACGAAGCAAGCGACTCTTCCGCCATCAACACAAATCTCAGATCTCAGATTTGTGGTTATTTTTGTGTGTGTGTGTGTATGTGTGTGTGTGTATCTATTGAGGAACACACACTCTCTCTCTCTCTCACACACACACACACACACACACACACACATGTATGTTTACATGTATGAGTTTGATTTGAATTGATTGTCTCGTGGAGAGAATCAGAGCTTTCTTCAACAACAGATGGCTTGTGTTTGTGGCTTCAATGTGGGTTTAGTCTTGTACTGGAATTGGGTACTTGTTTGGGAGTATATCGCCTGTGATAAAGAGCACGATGTCAACAAAACCCACAGCGGCAGAGAGTTTGCTGTCAATAGAAATTAAAAATTGAGAGATAACGGAGTTTGGCGACGGTGATGTTTGGCTCTGTCGATATTGGTGTGGTGTTGAGTGTGTTGTGAATGTTTGTGTATCTGCCTGTGTGAACCCCCAAACACACCAACCCAGCCCAAAACAAAAACCCCTTACAGCGCTTTGCCATTGTGTGACACCCTTACAATGTATCACATGCAACACACCACACATCTATTTACTAATTATGCACGAGGGTAATTACGTCCCTCACAATTAAATAGGACTAAATGGTTTAGTAGAATAAAAATGGGACCAATTGGTTCATAAGTTCAAATTTTGAGATTTATTGGTAAATCTCCCTTAATTTTTTTGTCTTTTGTTGGATTTTTTTTTTGAATTTTTTGTACATCCTTCCAAACTAAATGGACCCAAAGTAAAAATTTTCAACATAAATTTGAAAAAAAGGATAAAAATGATGAATGTTATATATATATACACATTAAAGAAGAGACGCTTAATTAACTAACGCTATATTTGATTGTAAGATTTAGGAAGAGATTTAAAAAGAGAAAAAAAAAATGTGTGAAATTTGATGAAATAAAAAAATATTTTATTTACATTTCATTTATTTTTTTTATTTTTTATTTTTAAGTCTTTTTTAAATCTTCCAATCAAGCACAAACATAAAGGAGAAATAGTTTCTCTTACAAATCCAACCCCTAAACAAAATTGAGTCGAGTGGCTGACTCTTTCAACGATATTTATAAGCTTTTTTTTTTTTTTTTTTTCTTTTTTTTTCTCCTTCTAGTGCTTACTGCTATTAAGGACATTTTTTAGGATAAAGTGGGAAAAATAATTGATCCATCACTCTCATTTTTTGTTGACGACTTTTCGAAAAATTATTATTGAAACGATTTTTGGCAAATAAGTGCATGCAAAATGTTAGATGGGTGAGTAGCGGATATTTCGATTCGTTCAAATCGATTGAACCGAACAGATTTGTTACATTTTGGATGGATGCGTGATAACGAGCGAACAGTTGCGGATTGATTTTTTTCCAATCCGCCTAGTTTTGGATGGATGGAGGATTTGAGGTTCCTTTAGCCACAACTGAACTGTCAAACCGCGAGCACCCCTAATAATTTGTAAGATTTTGTATTTTCAATTTGTTTAGATATTTTGTTTGTATTTTTAATTGAAAAAGAGTTTAGACATTCTGTTATATTTTTAATTTGAAAATCCTTTTATCAAATGGCAAGTATTGATATTTGATATTTTTATGTGGAAAATATAAGATTTAATTTTTTATTCTTAAAAAAAATCAAATTAAATAGTTTTTAAATAAAAAAAAAGTAATGAAATGGTTTTGATCATGTATGATTTTCTTATATATATTTATTATTGATATTTGATAATTTACTTGATAATCTTTTGATTATATTGAGTTGGATTGTTATCAAAAAAAAAATGTTGACAAGTTGTTATATTATGTTTAAAATTTATAAAAATTTAAATCGTCAAACCGATTTACATCCATCTACCAATCCTCTCAATCTGCATCCATCAATCCAGCGGACGAATGTAAATTAATTTTTTTCAATCCTCTAATCCGGTAAACGGATAGCGAATTAAAAAATTTTCGACTGCAACTAGACCGCGAACCCCCCTACTAAATGGCATATAGGAGGCCAGGCCCGGTTTCGAGGGTAAGTCCACAAAACAGTCGCTTTGGACTCTTAAAAAAAAGTTACAAAAAAAAGTCTCAAAATTATTTGTATATACATAATCTTTTCATCATTTTTTTTAATATATGTATAAAATGCTTCATATTTAAGGTTGGCTTTAGGTTTTGAAAAAGTCCCTATAGGAGGCACATTGTATGGATGGATATTTGTGTCTACACGTACATGACACGTAATCAATGGAAGCATCGATAGCTCATTTTGGATTGATGGAGGTATTTCTTTTTTTTTTTTTGCCAAAAAAAACAGGTATTTTTTATTCTATTTATTTTTTATAGGCAGAATGATTTTAGTGGATTTGAAGCAACTACTTATATCTTAGGACAACAAAGGACATGTTTACTTTATAATTTTTTTTACATTCATATTAATAAAAAAAAATTCCAAAATATAAATAAAAAGTAGTTTTTTTTTCCTAATTTTTAAAAACTTGTAAATAATTTACAAAATTTACAAAATTATTGTAATCACAAAATATTAATTTCTCCTATTTAGAAGAAATTTTTTCTTCTTTCACCCTTTCCAGTGACCACCACTACTCATCACCACATTCGGCTATTTTCACATCCGACCACCCTCACTAGTGAGACCTTCTTTTGCAACCACCTCCAATAATTAATCGCCAATCACTTCTTACTTTCAGCAACCACATTGGACGACTATCTTCAACTATTGATGCTTTCGGTAACACCTCCCATTGGCCACTTCTCTTTCGTATTTTCAAAATCAAATTTTACAATATACATAATATATATATATATATATATATATATATCAAACATGTTTTTTATATAAAAAAATAAATATAAACATATTTAATATTGAATATAAATAAAATAAAATTAAAAAAAAAAACAGTATAACATTATCAAATCACACCTAAAAATTTTACTATAAATTTGTTTGGATTCGAGCGGCATTACATGAGGATATTTTTACATGATGAGACTTGGGGAAGATCTCTTTTGTTTTTCTTTTCATTCAATTAAAACTTTATAAAATAATAAGGAAGTTAGCCAATGGCTTTTAAGATCCCCAAACCAATGAATACTACTTGATTTATTTTTATATTTATTTTTTGTTTATAATGAATAGGAGATAATATATAAATGTTATGAAACTTATGTTAGACAGAACATCTAAAAAAAATTGATAATACATTATATCACAAGTTCAAAAACTAAATAAACAAAACACACGAACTAAACTTTCAAAATAGATATATGGAAAAAAAGAAAAGAAAAAAGAAGCTTATACATAAATACACAAATTCAAATTTTGCCATCTTAACAAAGGGTAAAATTTTTGAACCAATAGATCAGTTCACTTATAAATTGCACCAAACAAGACCAATTAGTACAGCAATGCTAGAGGGTCCTAATTTTTGTGACTCAAATGACTCGAATTTGTCAAAACGACGTCGTTTTGAGTACAAAACAACATCAAAATTGCCAAAACGACGTCGTTTTGGCAATTTTGAGCCATTTGAGCCACAAAAATTAGGGCCCCAAAATATTTTTCCAATTAGTATATTTGTTTCCAGTTTTCTGAAACACTTTTTAGAAAATTTTACTATTTTGTTTTTACTGAATTTTTTTAATATTTTAAGCAATTTTTTTAAATTTTTAGACACATCTAACATAAATACACTTAAAAAGTATAATTTTGGTGAAAAAAATCTTTGCAAAATTCACTAAATACTAAAAATACAAAAAAAAAAAAAAAAAACACTAAAATTTAGAATAATTTTCAAATTTTTGTGTATTTATTAATTTTTTTAAAATATTTTACTTTTTAGATACATCTAAGTAGGGTGCATCTAAAAAAGTAAAAAAAATACTTAATATTTTAAAAATATTTACTAAAAACAAAAAAAATATGAAAAATAAAAAGCTCAATTTTCAGAAAACTGAAACCAAACACACTGAATAGCTCTTTAGGACAATGAAAGGAAGTCTTAAGATTAGAGGTTAAAAATTCTTGGCTTCACATGGGCCATGGGATATTACTTGAACTAAAATAGTCATATAAGAAAAAATTAGCTATTTTAGTCAAATAAGATAAAATGTCACATTTAATTCATAATTTTTTCACTTTTTCTCTCACAAAAGTCAAAATAACCAAAAAATCTATCTCAAATGAAACTTTTTAACCCCACACTAAAATAGTCAAAAAGTTAACCCATATAAAGCAACTTCACTTCTAATATTGTTGGAAGATATCTATTGACAAATAATTATTCAAAAAAAAAAAGTCAATATAAAGAAAGGTTTCCTTGGGCACTAAGGATCTAGCCCTTTACAATGTGGGTTTAAATGGGCTTTTCAGTCTTTCTTATCTTTTCTTAAATATGGGCCCAATTGAACTGTCACTATTTTCCAATCCAACCTAACCTTACCTTAAGTTTTGTAAAAAATATAGAAAAAATAAAAATCACCCAATTTTCCCACTCCTATACACAAAACTCACACTAATATACAGACATGCAATCCATTCACTTATATTTAGAAATGTGAAAATATTGTAAAAAAATAAAATTATGTGTAACACATTTCAAAATAAATAAAAATAAATAAATAAAACTTTAATTATTGGAGAACGAGAGATGCTAAGGAGTTTGTAAACAAATTGGGCTTAATTGTTTCAATCGGTGCGATAATAATATAAGGGTCCATATACGGAAGATTGTTTGTCCATTGTTGTGGTTAGTCACGGGCTTTAAAGTTGCATCAATAAGGTGAAGTTTAGGGTGATTTTATTTGCACCCAAATAATAATACAGTATGAAATTTTAATTTTTATTATATCTTAATGTAAATTTTAAAAAATATATTATTTTTTTTTCATGATACACCCAAACCGCTTATACTTATTTTTTATATTCAACTATTTTTGTCTTGTTTTCTAAGTTTTAATTATTTTTTCTTTATCTTCTTTTTCACTCTAAAATTTTAATCTAACCCACCAAGACTCACTATTATTATTAACATCATCATTTCCCATTAAAAAAGTAAAATCAAAATATTGAGTCATGAAAGCAGAAAAAAGTAAAATCAAAATTTTGGTCATAAAAAATGATTGATTTGTGAACAAGAAAAAGATTAAAATTTTATTTGATATTTTTTTATCTTTACTAAAAAGGTCCTCATCAATCCAACCTATTTAGGGTTTTAGTTTCTGCGAGAAGAGAGAGAAAGGCCAAGTCATGCAACCATTGAAGAGAGAGAAAGGCCAAGTCATACAATATAAAAAAGATTAAAAAAAAAAAAAAAGTCCTCCATTAAGCACACTGGTACTACCAAACCACACAGAAAAAGTAGCAGAAACCCTAGTTTTCTGATTTTACTTTCAATCTATTTGGGTGTATTTTGAAAGATAATTTAAAAAATATATATAAAGTGTATTAAAAATAAATTATAATCTTAAATAATTTAATAGAATATACTGAGAAATTGAGTGTAGTTAATGATTTTTTGGATTGAAAAAGAATTTCTCTGAAAGACATTTTTTTTTGATTTTTTTAAAAAAATATACAAAAAAATAAAAAAATAATGTGACCTAAAAAGTCAAAAAATCAAAAAAATAATTTTAAACTTACCAAAATAGACGTAATACTCTGGTTAACTACTAAAAAAAAACACCTTTTGGATATTTCAGAATAAAAAAAAAAATGCATGTTTAGTAAGTGCTGACGTAGGTGGAAAAAACAAGTCACTTTTTGACAAGTCTCGCTTCTTATTTTTTTCTTTTTAAATTTTTAGTGATTTTTTTTTAAAAACTTTTTAAGTTCTTTTCTAAGACGATCTAAAAAATAAAATAAATAAATAAAATTTACTAAAGGTCAAAAATAATAATAATAAAATATTAACTAAACTTTTGTAATACTAAAATAATAATAATAAAATATTAACTAAACTTTTGACAACTTTGGTTTTCAATTTTCAAAAACAATTTTTTGAGTTTTTGATTCTTATTTTTATATTTTTAATGATTTTTAAAAATATTTTAATAATTTTTTTAATTTTAAAATTCACTTAATCTTAACATATTTAAAAAGTAAAAATTTTGTACAAAAATCTATAAAAACAAATTCATTGAATACCATAAAATAAGAAAATGTATTGAATTTTTATTTTATTTTTTGTATTTGGTGAATTTTGTAAAGTTTTTTTTTACAAATATTATACTTTTTAAGTGTATTTAGGTTAGGTATTTATAAAAAATTTAAAAAAAAAATGCGTAAAATATTTTTAAAAATTTAATAAAAACAAAAAAATACGAAAAATAAAAACTTAATTTTTTAAAAAATGGACTCAATTTTTAAAAACCAAACATGATTTTATCCTTGAGTAACAGTTTTATCCTTCAAAAAAAAGAAAAAAGAAAAAAGAAATTGCCTAAGCAGCTTGAACTTTCAAATTGGGCTATACTACATCATGAATTATTCATGGGCTTCGTACCCTTTTAGAAAACAATTTGTGTTGGGCCCCTTTAAACCATTTCTAATTTTCGCAAAAATGTTTTTAATATGTTTGAAGTATGGCCTAAAATGACCAAATTCAAATGCTTTAATTTAAATAGTACTAATAGGGCAGAGGCGCAAAAATGTTTTTAATATGTTTGAAGTATGGCCTAAAATGACCAAATTCAAATGCTTTAATTTAAATATTGCTAATAGGGCAGAGCATTTGCTAACTAGCAAGGGAATATGAATTAATCTCATCCCTACAATTTAATGGCTACACTTTGTCCTCTTTATGTCTGGTTATTTTTGTTATTCTCATAGTGGATGTGTGTATGTGTAAATAAATGTATAAATAAAATAAACAACAAAATAAAAAATAATTAATTCAGAAAATAATTATATAAATTACATTCCCAATCAGTTGTTTACAGAAATTATAAGTCGAGACTTGTGTTGGACACAATCTACTGAAAGTAGATTTCGCCCTCGCTCAGGTGTTTCAAGATTTACCAGTGTCTATTTCCTAGGATGCAACGACTATCATTTGATTTGTAGCACTACAAAATCAAGTCTGGCGAACCAAAACTCTATTGTGACTCTTTCTTTTTCTTCCTAAAATAAAATGCCGAACAAATACAGAAACAGGATGACGAAAAGAGGAAGAAGAAGGAAGGAAAATCAATCATTGAACATTGCTGGAAGGCAAGGTATTTATAGGAAACCTGGTGGCTTTTTAGAATAGATACCAACAGGAAAAAACCTGTTCGGAACAGGAACAAATATGTTCAGAACAGAAACAGAGCTGTTCAGGTGGAATTAAACCTATTCGAGTGGACTTTAACAGGTAGGGATCTGTTTGGGTGAAAGAAAAAAAAAAAACTAGACCAATTTCTTTTGAATTTTGAAACCAAAATAAATAAATAAATAAATAAAAGTCAAATGTTTTTGGCCAAAAAAGATAAGTATTGGGTCGGACAACCCCAACCCAACCGCACACCACACACCACACACCACACACCTGCACCCAAGCCCAGGCCTAGCTCGCCCGACCGACCGGACAAACGGTGGCGGCGGCGTGCGCGTGTGATTTTTGTTTTGGGTCCAATGAGTCTAGCTCACTTTACCCATAACCTCACCGCTCCACAAACTTGGATACCCCTTGGGGCCCATCCCAAATATTCCAGGCTTGAGTTTATATACTCACATAAATTCTTAAGCCTTTCCAATATGGGACAAGTTGTCACGACCCAAACCCGCCCCTATGGGTTTAGTACCGTAACCGGCCAGTAATCCGTGATTACCGAAGGCCTGCTTAGCAGTGGAACAGTAAAACAAAGTACAGGGGCTGGCGGAAGCCAAAACAATAATTTAAATAATGTCCAATGAGCTGTGACAGTCTGTAAGTAAAAAGACTTTTCATACATATATACAATCAGTGCAAAACAGTATGTACAACATTTACAATCATTCAGGACAGAGACTTAAGCCCTATTAAATAGTACAGTACAAAAAAAACATTCAGTCTATACAAAACAGAACAGAAAGGAGGAAACTAAGACACCCCAAGACAGCCTTAGCTTGAACAGTTCTGGAACCTCAAGTGAGGCACATAGGTTGGCTTGACAAAACTGGAGTTTACCCTGACGCTTCTAGCAACGGTCCGGTGCTTGTACACCTACATATATATATGAGCAGTGAGCTAAAGCCCAGTGAATAACATAATGCGTAAAGAGGTTAAGAATGAATGTCCTTTCAGTATTGAAAACAGTCAGTTGATTCGGTATATCAGTCATTCAGTCATAACAGTCATATGTGGTACATCCGATAGCAGAACAGTACAGTAAACAGTAGGTCTTGAAAGACCGAACAGTCAATGATGGCCATCATAACAGTAAACAGAAGTTCCAAGATAGGAACTAACAGAGATCTCTGTAACAGTAGCAGTAACAGTAACAGTAGTTGCTATGGATGCCACAATACAGTTCAGAATAGAGGACATACATTCATTCAATTAACAGTATCAATTCAGAAACAGTACAGTTTAACCATTCAGAAGATATTCATATTTGAACATATCTTTACACAGTTGTTACTCACAGAGTTCTGGGCTACAGTTAAGCTAGAGCGCGTCCTCAGATGCCAACCCTACACAGTTACAGATTGAACATACACTAAGCTACACAGTTGGGAAAAATAATAACTTAATCCCTAATTTGCCTCGGTGTGGTTCTACATTTATATCTTCATTAAGATGCCTTAAACTAGGCCTAAGAATGCCTAAGATGAAATGAGGATGCAAAGATGCACTTTAAGAGCATTTTCAGAATTTTCAGAAAACAGGGGTCCCGCTCGAGCGTATGTTACTCCGCTCGAGTGTATACTTACCCGCTCGAGCGTACTGCAAAACAATCGAAAGTGCTGGATATGTGAAATTCACGCTTGATTGGGCGCTCGACACCCGCTCGAGCGTAAGACACAATGTCCCGCTCGAGCATAAATTACCCCGCTCGAGCGGACTGCAAAACACAACAAAATGCTGGGAGCACGATTTTCACGCTCGAGCGCCAGTCACCCCGCTCGAGCGTGAGTTCAAAATCTGGAATTTCCAGATTTGAACTTCAAGCTCAAAATCAAGTTTCAATGAACCAAATTCGATTCCTTTGGGCCCATTTCCTGGAAAACACTTGTAAATACATAGTATGACATGATTTAAAGTTCAATTTGTAAAATCAAGGCCCAAATGTGAGGGAATTAAACCCAATTTCAAACAACACTTCAAGAACATAATGAATGTGTAACATGCAAGACTTTAAACCACTTTCAAGCTTTAAATACTGGCTCTACTGAGCCAATTCATCCAAAAACAAGATGAAATCATGGACTTTAACATAAACATGAACATGCATGCACCAATTGCCATGAAATCAACATCCAAATGCAAGGATATAAACATGCATGCAAAGATTAAGCTTCCATTCAACAATTTAGCACCAATTCTAGACTCCACCCTCAAATGGACCATGAACCATGCAAGAACAATCTTAAATGTATCAATAAAAGGTTGAATTTTCTACCTTGGGTCCCCCAATTACAAGTCTAGAAGCTCAATCAAGCAAGAACTCCTTTAATCTTCTTAATTTCCAAGCAAAACAACATGAAAACCAACTCTTCTAGGTCCCTCTCTCTCTATAGTCGGTTCATGTCTCTCAAATGGCTGATGAAATGTGTTAAGGCTCACATATGTGAATCAACTAAAGGCTTAAGACTTGGCCCACTAAGTGGTAGTTTGGTAATTAGAGACAACTATGCAATTTAGCTTATTTTAATCTAATTTAATCATACTAAATCACATTTCAGATAAATATGCCATAAAATCTTATAAATTCTAATGATCATAAAACATCAATCGATTTCAGATTCGACCGCCGATAAGGCCTTCAATTCGCAATTTAAAACATAAAACATGGACATATAAGTTTAACAGTCAACAGATAGATATGCATTTAAACTAGCGCATTCAATTAGTCCGTTCAGTATTTTAGTCGATTCAATTACTTTTCTTAATCAGTCTCAGTTTAGCAGTAATCAGTGGTTAATCGGTAAACAGTAATAAGAGTTGTTACACAAGTACATTTTACAAATATGTAGGAAACTCATCTAAAGCTATATCCATGAACCCGAAAATGCGTGTTTAATTCTTATTCATCTAGAAATAGTTTTGAGCAACCAAATACACGATATTATTCACTATACGGCATTAAACACGAACCCAATTAGTAACGTTAAAAATAACACTTGGGTCTCACTTTAATTAATGCTCAAAGTTAGCAAAAAATAAGGTTTTTTCCAACGCATCAAAGTCATTTTCCAACAATCCTTCACATGAATGGAATTCACGATAACGGACATGCAACAAAATGCAAACAAAGAAAAAGTACATTAAGAAGATACACCACATCGAGATAGGTAGTTTTTGGTTTTGAATATCCTCTAGTGAAAGCATATCGGACTTACTGGCTAACCAGTAAACACGATGCCATGAACTGTTCAATTGTTTGTGTAAGCAAAGACAATAGATGACACATAGTGTATCCGCAAATACAGTTTGGTTCTTACGGTTGTGTTCATTTTGGCCATGAACAACACTTGGTAATTCACGAGTGCTCTAGAGAATTTGGCTTTCTTAATTCTCACAGAACCGGCCCAGTTCACATTTATATATGTCACGACCCAAACTCGCCCCTATGGGTTTAGTATCGTAACTGGCCAGTAATCCGTGATTACCAAAGGCCTGCTTAACAGTAATAACAGTAATACAGAGTAAAGGGGCTGGCAGAAGCCAAAACAGTAAATAAAGGTGTCCAATGAGCTGTGACAGTCTGAATGCGAAAAGACCTTTTCATAAACATATCACATAGATAACCAAAACATATGTACATGCGACATAAACACAAACATCCATGTCAGGGACCAAGTCCCTAACTAACTATACAGTCAAGTCTTAACATTTATTACAGAACAGAGACAAAAAGGGAGAAATCTAAAACACCCCAAAACAGCCTTGGCTTTGACGCACTCGGAACCTCGAGGTGAGGCACAATGGTTGGCTTTGACAAAACGGGAGCTAACCCGATGCTCCTAGCTCCGGTCCGGTGTCTGGACACCTACATATATATATATATATATATATAAACAGTGAGCTAAGGCCTAGTGAATAACAGTAATGTAAAGAGGTTAAAAACGAATGCCCTTTCAGTAATTAAACAGTCATATCAGTCACTTAGAAACTATAACAGTCATATGTGGTACATCTCATAGCAAAACAGTACAGTAGGTCTTAATAGATCGAACAGTCAGTTGATGGCCATCATAACAGTAACAGTAGTGATTTCAAACATGGGAACCGACAGAGATCTGTGGCAGTAACAGTAACAGTACAGTAACAGTAAATTGCTATGGATGCCACAGATACAGTTACAAATAAGACAAACATTCATTCATTAAACAATAATGTTTCAGTAAGCAGAACAGTTGATCATTCAAAAAATAATCATAATTGAACGTATCTTTACAACATTATTACTCACAGAGCACTGGGCTATAGACAAGCTAACGAGCGTTCTCGGATGCCAACCCTACAGTTGCAGAATGAACACACACTCGGGATTAATAACTTAGCCCCTAATTATACTTGGTGTGGTTCTATAACATTATCCTCATTAAGATGCCTTAAACTTGGCCTAGGAATGCCTAGGATGAAATGAGGATGCAAAAATGCACTTTAAAACATTTTTCAGAATTTTTCAGAAAACAAGGGTCTCGCTCGAGCGTGGCTTTCTTCGCTCGAGCGAGCTTGTCAAAACAGTGGGGTCGCTCGAGCGTGGACTCCCTCGCTCGAGCGGTCTGTAAAAATGCAAAAAGTGCTGGATGTTGAAAATCCCCGCTCGACGCTCGCTCGATGCTCGCTCGAGTGTGAGACACAGTCCTCGCTCGAGCGTAGGTCTCGTCGCTCGAGCGTACGTCTGCGTGCACCAAAAACCTGAGAGCTTGCAATCTACGCTCGAGTCAGCATTCCTTCGCTCGAGCGGAGCTCTAAACAAAAGATGGTCGCTCGAGCGTGGAATCCTTCGCTCGAGCGTAGAAGCCAAAATATGGAATTTCCAGATTTGCTTCCCAAGCTCAAACCAAGCATTCAACACATCAAAACTCAACCTTTTGGGCCAATTTTCTGGAAAACACTTGAAAACTCATAGTATAACATGTCTTTGAAGATAAATTTGTAAAATTAAGCCCAAAGGTAAGCCAATTTGAACACAAATTCAAATGTAAATATGAAGAACAATTCAAAATCATACATGCATGAGTTCCCAAGAACTCTAATGCTCTAAGACATGATAAAATGCAAGATGGAGCTCAAGAATATGATCAATTCATGAACTACAACTAGAAAATGGACATGCATGTGAGGATTTTATGAAAACAACCTCAAATTCCAAGAACATGTACATGCATGTATGGATTAATTCTCAATTCAACACTTTAAACCATAATTTGACTCTAACCTCCAATAATCCCATGAACCATGCAAGAACAACTCAAATGTACAAATAAGAGGATGAAATCTCTACCTTAGGTCTTGAATTCAAGGTGTGGAAGCTCAAAAATGCAAATGCTCTTCAATACTCTTAATTCTCCAAGCCAATTTTGATGAACTCAAGTTTTCTCCTATCTCTCTCTCTCTTGCTCACGGTTTTGGTCTCAAATGAGATGAGGAAATGATATAAAATACAACCATTAAGTCCAAACAAAGTGTGTAGGAAATGGCCACTCAATGGCAATTTGGTAATAAAGTCAAACTAATGTAATTTAACATTATTTAATCATTCCAAATCGGATTTTAATTAAACCTACCATAAAATCACATAAATTCTAATTAGCATAAAATACCAATCAATTTCTGAATCGGTCACCGATAAGGCTTTCAATTCGCAGTTCAAAGATAAAACATGAACAGATCATTTAATGACTAACAGATAGAAATGCAATTAAACAACATACTCACGCATTCAATTCAGAATTTCAGTCTGTCAAATTACTCATCATGCTCAATCAGAGATTAGCACTAATCAGAGGTGAGGGTTGTCACAATATAGGTGACTTCTTATTAAGAGTATCCTGCTATACTCCACTTGGATGTCCAAGCTATAACAATCATTAAAAGCAAAGCTTATCATACTAACATTGCAGGTATCACTCTTTTTATCACAGAAATGGGTAAGAGAAAACCTCCTTAGTGATACGTGAAGTCATCCATAACTCAGTTGTCCTTTTAAACCTAGATCTTAGGATCTCTAGTCAGCTACATTGGGTTGCCATTATGGCAACTTTTAAGTAATAGGCTTTAATCCCATTCCACTCGATAAATGGTATACTTGCTCTCTGGCTAGCCCTTTAGTTAATGGATCTGCAATATTCTCTCTTGACTTTACATATTCTATGGAAATTATTCCATGTGAGAGCAAATGTCTGACGATATTATGTCTTCGACGGTGTCAAGACTTACCGTTATATATATGATTCTGTGCTCGTCCTATTACTGCTTCACTATCACAGTAAATGCATATAGCTGGCACAGGTTTAGGCCACATTGGAATGTCTTCTGAGAAATCACGAAGTCATTCCGCTTCTTCTCCTGTTTTATCTAATGCGATAAACTCAGATTCCATTGTCGACCTTGCTATGCATGTCTTCTTTGAGGATTTCCAAGAGACTGCAGCACTTCCCAGGGTAAAGACGTATTCACTAGTGGATTTTGAGTCTTTCGTATTTGATATCCAATTTGTATCGCTGTACCCCTCGAGTATTACTGGATGTTTGATATAATGTAAGCCATAATTCTGAGTATGTCTTAGATACCTAAGTACCCTAATTATCGCTTTTCAATGATCAGACCCTGGATTACTTGCATACCTACTCAATTTGCTTACAGCATAGGCTATATTAGGCCTAGTGCAATTCATTAAGTACATCAAGCTTCCAATTATCCAAGAGTACTCTAGTTGTGATATGCCTGCACCTGTATTTTTTGACAAATGAAGGCTAATGTCAACAGGTGTTTTAGTAGGATGGTCATCATGCTTTTCAAATTTCTCCAGATTCTTCTCAATATAATGAGACTGAGATAAAGCATATTCTTCAGATGTTCTAGTAATTTTTATTCCTAGAATTACACTACTACTCCCAGATCTTTCATGTCAAACTTTTTGTTCAACATTTTCTTTATGGATCTAATCATGTCATTATTACTTCTAATAATGACATAGCCTTTGTCTATGCTTTTAACATAGATGCATTTGTCATATTCGTTTATCTTAAAACCATCTGAAAGTATAGCGTGATCAAATTTTTCATGCCATTTTGTTTCACATTTTCTTTGTGGATTTAATCATGTCATTATTGCTTCTAATAATGAGTATGTTATCCACATAAAGACAAACTATGACATAGCCTTTGTTTGTGCTTTTAACAAAGACACATTTGTCACATTCGTTTATCTTAAAACCATCCGAAAGTATAGCGTGATTAAATTTTTTATGCCATTGTTTCGAAGCTTATTTTAATCCATAAAAGGATTTGACAAGTTTACAGACCTTTTTCTTTTGGCTGGGAACTTGAAACCCTTCCAGTTGTTCCATATAGATTTCCTCATCTAACTCGCTATTCAAAAAAGTTGTTTTAATATCCATTTGGTGTATCTCCAGATTATACAAAGCTGCAATCGCAATTAGCATACGAATAGATGCTATTCTTGTCATTGGTGAATAGGTGTCAAAATAGTCAAGGCTTTCCTTCTGCCTGTATCCCTTAACAACAAGCCTAACCTTGTATTTATCAATTGAACTAGTTCCCAAGTATGATTTTGCAGTATTGATTCAATTTCACTATTCACAGCCTTTTTCCATAATGAAGTTTCAGCACTTAACATTATTTCCTTGAAGTTTTGAGGCTCATTTTCTAACAGGTATGTCAGAAAATCTGAACCAAATGATTTAGAGATCCTAGCCCTCTTGCTACATCTAGGTTCATCTGCTTCATTATTATTGTGGTCTTCTCTGCCACCCATAGCAGTATCAAAAGTTCTTTTATTTGAACTTGTCTCTTTAGTTTCGAGAGTTTTAAACTCTTCAGTTTTATTCTAAGGAAAAATGTGTTCAAAAAACGATGTATTCCTAGACTCAATAATAGTATTTACATGTATATCAGGATTTTCAGATTTATGAACTAAGAATCTGTATGCACTAGTATTATTTGCATAACCAATGAACATACAATTAACGATTTTTGGTCCTATTTTAGTTGTTTTGGGACTAGGGACTGTTACCTTGGCCAAACACCCCCACACTTTGTGGTAATTGTAGGTAGGTCCTCGACCTTTCCATAATTCATAAGATGTTTGATTAATTTTCTTGTGGGGTACCTGTTAAGGATAAAGTTAGCAGACAAAATCGCCTCCCTCCACAAGTTTTGAGGTAACCTTGAACTAATCAACATGGCATTCATCATCTCTTTAAAAGTTCGATTCTTTCTCTTAGCAACTCCATTTGACTGTGGAGAATAGGGTGCAGTGGTTTGGTGAATAATATTATGTTCAGAACAAAATTCCTCAAATGGTGCATCATACTCACAAGAAAATTAATAGCTAAATTAGGTACACCAGTTAAATATAAACACATCTTCTGTTTATATTATCTCAGTCACTCCTCACCACTTCTGTCACTCCTCACTACCTTAATAGTTTTGCTAAGTTGATTTTCAACCTTAAGTTTATATTGCTTAAAAGCTTCTAAGGCTTCATCTTTACTTCTCAATAAGTAAACATAATAATATCCGGTACAATCATCAATAAAAGTAATAAAGTATTTTTTACCTCCTCTAGTTTGAACAAATTTTAAATCACAGATATCTGTGTGAATTAAATTTAGATGTTCAGTACTTTTTTTTACTTTATTAAATGATGCCTTAGTGAGTTTTGCCTCAACACAAATCTCACATTTATGATTAGGATCAAACTCTAAGTTTGGCAAACATTCTAAAGAAACAAGTTTACATAAAGAATTAAAATTAATATGTCTTAATCTACTATGCCACAAAAAAGAAGACTCAACAATATAAACAGAAGATGTGTTCTTATTATTAATAGCTAAATTAGGTACACCAGTTATTACATTGAGCTTAAAAAGCCCATCACTTGTGTAACCTCGCCCCACATACATTCCACTCTTGTAGAGTATAATCTTAGCAGATTCAAAGACTAATCTAAACCCATTCTTGATCAACAATGATCCAGAAATCAAATTTTTGTGAATTTTTGACACATAGATTACATTGTTGAGCATGAGTTCTTTCCTCAAGGTCATTTTCAGTACAATATTTCCCTGTCCTTCTACAGTTGATGTGGAGGAGTTTCCCATAAAAAGTTGTTCCCTACTTTCCACCACTTTATAGGTTGTGAACATCTTCTTATCTGCATAGATATGACAGGTTGCTCCAGTATCCACCCACCACTCCTTGGGATTGCCCACCAAATTTGCCTTAGAGACTACTGTAGCAAGGTTGATGTCTGCCACTCCATCGGAAAGATAAAAATCCTCGGCTATGTTGGCTTGTGCTGGCTTTTTGCTTGAACTCCCTCCGTCCTTGCGAACGTGACAATCCTTGGCGTGATGTCTATCTTTGCCGCACACAAAACACTTTCCTTTGAACCCGTTGTTGATCCCTTTGTTGATCTGACTAGTGGATCCTTGTTTGGTACCATTGGCACGATGCTTCCATTTTTTGTTGTTGAACTTTGACCCTTGTTCATATTCCACAACATTTGCTTTAGCCTGCATGACATGGTTTCCTGACTTCTTGTCGGAACCACGGTTGTCCTCTTCAATTCTGAGCCGCACTATCAGTTCCTCCAATTTCATTTCCTTGCGCTTATACTTCAGATAACTCTTGAATTCTTTTTAGGATGGTGGCAATTTTTCAATGATTGCTACTACTTAGAAAGATCCACTGAGAACCATCCCTTCCGCATGTATGTCATGGAGAATTAATTGAAGATCTTGAACCTGGCTAATAATCATCTTGGAATCTATCATTTTAAAATCTAGAAAACGACGGACAACAAATTTCTTTGTACCGGCATCTTTTGTCTTATATTTATGATCTAGAAATTCCTACAGTTCTTTTGCAGTGCTTTTGACACTATACACATTGTACAGTGTATTGTCCAACCCATTGAGGATATAATTCCGACACAAAAAATCATCATGTTTCCATACATCGACTGCGGCAACCACTTGCCGGTCAGATTCTCCCTCGTTCAGTGCCGGAGCTTTTTCATGAGTGAAGCAAGCCAAATTTAATGTTGTAAGATAAAACATCATCTTTTGTTGTCATCTTTTAAAATCATTTCCATTGAATTTTTCTGGCTTTTCCTCTTGATTTACCGGTACTGCTGGAGTCATCACTGACACAACGAGAGTGGGGGTCAGAGTAATAACAATCTCAGTACTGTTTGTTTCAGTAATCATATTTCTGACGAAATAATAATGCATTAATCACAAATTTATACATAATAGAATTTACACACAAAAAATACAGAATAATATTTTGTAACCAAATTCCAATGATAAACAGTATATGACTACTATGTTATCAAAGAAATTATTAAACAGTATATTACTACTATTTAAGAAATTAAACAGTATATAACTACTATTTAATTCCTCGAAACAAAATATTCGTCTATCTAACACACAAATTATAAAATAAAATAAAATAATAAAATAAAAAAAACAAAATTTACTTTAAGATTGTTATTCCCACAGTGGATGTGTGTATGTGTAAATAAATGTATAAATAGAATAAATAACAAAATAAAAAATAATTAATTCAGAAACTAATTATATGATTTAAATTTTGAATTAGTTGCTTATAGAAATTATAAGTCGATACTTGTGTTAGACACAATCTCTTTAAAGTAGATTTCGCCCTCACTCAGGTGCTTCGAGATTTACCGGCGTCTACTTCCCAGGATGCAACGACTAACACTTGATTTGCAGCACTACAAAATCAAGTCCGGCAAACCAAAACTCTATTGTGACTTTTTTTTTTTTTCATAAAATAAAATGTAAAACAAATGTAGAAACGGGAGGAAAAAAAGAGGAAAAAGAAGGAAGGAAAATCAATCGTTGGACATTGCTAGAAGGCAAGCTGTTTAAAGGAAACCTGGTGGCTTTTCAGAACAGATACCAACAGGAAAAAACCTGTTCGGAACAGGAACAAATCTGTTCTGGTGGAATTAAACCTATTCAAATGTTTTTGGCTAAAAAAGATAAGTATTGGGCCAGACAAGCCTAACCCAACCTCACACTCGTGCCAAAGCCCAGCTCGCCCGACCGGCCGAATAAACGGTGGCGCGCGTGTGATTTTCGTTTTAGGTCCAATGGGTCTAACCCACTTTACCCATAACTTTACCATTCCACAAACTTGGGTACCCCTTGAGGCCCATCCCATGTATCCCAAACTTGAGTTTATATACCCATATAAATTCTTAAGCCTTTCCAATGTGGGACAAGCATATTTGAAAAATGTGTAGGAAACCTACCTAAAGCCATATCTACGAACCCGAAAATGTGCGTTGAATTCTCATTCATCCGGAAATGATTTTGAGCAATCAAATACACGATATTATTCACTATGCGGCATTAAACATGTAACGTTAAAAATAACGCTTGGGTCCCACCTTAATTAATTTTCAAAGTTAGCAAAAAAATAAGGTCTTTCCAAAGCATCAAAGCCATTTTCCAACAATTTTCTTACTTTAATCCTTAAAGTTTATTTTTTTCCACTTTAGTAGTCTATGTTTTAAGTTTTTCCCATTTTACTCCTAAAGTTAATTTCTATTAAAAATTAGACAAAAAATTGACATATTGATACTCACGTGGTATGAAAATATTTTATTATATTTGACTCAAACATCTGACATAAACTTAAACTCTAATATAATAATATATTTGTTATGTTATGTGACAGTTATTGTGGTATTTTCTGCCTAATTTTGAAGAAAAGTTAACTTAAGAGTAAATTGAAAAAAACTTGAAACATGAACAATAAAAGTGAGAAACAATAAACCCTAAGAGTCAAGGTGAAAAAGTGACCAAACATAAAATAGGCAAATTATAATTTCCCATTAACCCGAAATATATCAAACAACAATAATGATTGAGACTCCCTTTTTTTGGGACCCCCATAATCCCTTTGGATCTCAACCATTGATAGTATGTGCCCCACACATTCATCAATTATTGGAATCTAAAGAGAGTTATGAGAATTCCCAAAAAAAGGGTCCAAGCATTTTTTTTGTTACAGGAAAATCCTTCCTACCCTCCCTCAAGTCCAAGGCAGCGCCCCTTGCAGAGATCACCAAGATGTCCTGTTAGCCGTTCCGAGCGAGGAGACTATAACCTGGGAACTTGCCCCGACCCCCTAAGACAAGCTCTGCTTAAGTCAGGACTCGCACAGCGGGGGAGCATTGGACCCACACCAAGTGCTGACTAGACAACTTGAGGTCCAACCTCTTAACCAACAGTGCTTCGCCCAGGAGATTGGCCCAAGGAGGGAATTGAACTTGTGACCTTGGGGTTTAAACCCCAAGGCCTTACCACAATGCCACAACCCCTTGGGTTCCAAGCATTTTTCATCAAACAAATAGAGGATGCCTTACAATCTGTTTGTATTTTCTTACCCTCATGTTTGTTAGCTATAAGCTGGAGAGAAAAGAAAAAAAAAATAATATAGTGATTTCTCAGCTATTTTATTTGAATAGACTACATGTGTGAGTGCTTTCCCGATCACACTGCCCTCCTTAGTGATCCAGCTGTAGAACACAGGCAGAATAGATGGCACCCTGTAACCTGTACAGAAAGAAAAGGCTCCGGCGGTGGTTCTTCCACCCGGGGGCACTCCGACGATCAAGTCAGTATCTCTCAAAGATAAACAAGTGCTTCAATTACTGCTCAAGACTTAAAATTGCGTACCTTAGACCCGCCGGGGGTGCCCTTCTTTTATAGTTTTACTCCATCCCCATCCTACTAGAAGTCTTACTTCCATGGACTCTAATTCCGTATTTACCTTGGACTCTTCAAGAGATAAGGATAGACTCCCTGAGAGTACTACCTGTATCCATCTTGTAGTCTTTCTTCATTTTAGGACTTCGGTCCCTTATCCGCTTATCTCGGATTCCGATATCTTCGGAGATAACCTCGGCCTTGCCGAGATCACCTCGGCATCACGACCAGGACACGTGGCACCTCGGCTGACACGTCGGCGTCACCTTGCCACGTGTTGGTACTCAGAAAATATATCCCCACAACTGCCCCCTAGGTTCTATTACCTCGGCATTCTGAGGTGATGGAACCTACATTGGTACTCTTGTTGAACATTGGCTCAAGAAATTCCCAGCCGAGATCATTTACTTTTAGCCCGACGTGTCTTCATCCAAGAACAAGAATTCAGATCAATTCTCCTACGTGCATGAGCTGTCATGCACCATTTTTCAACCGTTCCACTGACGCGTTTTTCCCTTATTGGTCCGTGCTGGTGACGCGCCTGTAGGTCGTCTTTTCTCTGCTTGCGCCGTCTGACGCATGCGTTAACCCAGGTGCAATTAAGGCTTCTGTTTTGCCGCCGTTTCACGTTTTTGACAAAACAATTGTCTCTCTCCTTTATCTCTTCACTTTTGCATTCGTCTACTTTACATTTTCTCTCTCTAAAGCTCTTTTCTCCTTCGAATCTGCCATTGCTCCAAGCTTTCAACTCCGCACCTGTCTTCCATCTGTCATTTCTGCGAAGCTTTTGCCATTGTTGCATCCGTCGTCTGACCTCGGCGAAGCTCATTCCGGCTCTATTTCCCTGGTAAGCCACCGTTCCCTTCGCTTTCATTTCTGTCAATATTATTTGCTCCCATTTTTCTTTCAAATCTTGTGAGTCATATATTTTAAAGTATTCAAGTGAATTTGATTTCTGCCCACACACTGTTCACCGCTTTCTTGCACTTTTGTCACTGTTCTCCATGTATTCTTTATGCTTTTGATAGCCCTTCCTCTGTTCTTGATTCTGAAACTTCGCTCTTGCTTTTCTGTTTTCCAGATTTCTGCCCTCCATACTCGTTCTTCGTAGATTTAGGTTTGGGATTTGTCTGTAGGACCTTCATTTTTTAGAAAAAACTGAAACAAACTTTACCAATATATACCTAGGTTTAAGCCGAGGTCCCAAGAACCCTTTAGGAGTATCTTGTCTCTGTAGCCAAGTACCCTTACACAAAAATCATGGGTATGTGGAGAAATAGAGTTAACACCCCAACCAAACTAGAATTTTTTAGGCAAGAATTCTCCATTCCAGCTGATGTCCATCTGAGACTAGCTGGTGATGACGACTCCATTATGCCCAAGGATGATTCCATGCCTTTTCCCGTTGTAGCCTTTGTTGAATGTGGACTTCGGCTCCCACTTAATCCCCTCTTCCGTGAAGTTCTTCACTACTACTCCTTGAACCCTATGCAACTCACCATCAACGCCCATAGAACGCTTAATGGTATCATAGCCTTAGCTCGGCAGGAGAATGTTAGGATCACTCTTGCCGACATCCAATATTGTTATACTATGTGCGCCCTTAATCTGAAAGAAAGGGGTTATGTGTACTACCTCAAGCTGAGGTCTACAGAATATAAAATCGTAGCCGACCTCCCAGATTCCAACAAAGGGGCTGGAGACGATTATCTTATCGCTTCCGGAAACTGGGAATTTGGCCCAGATGAAGAAGTCCATCTCTTCCCTCTTACTCGAACGGTCAGGGAGGGCAAGGGTAAGAGCCCAGTGTTAATTACTTAGTTGCTGGTATGTTTTTCAAGTCTGAAAAAGATTTTATCTGTTTCTGATATTGTGTTCGTTTTTGCAGACGTTCGCAAGCCACCAAAGTCCTTCCGCCAGTCCTATTTTGTTAGCAAGGACTTGAAGAAACTCCTGGACTTGCCAATTCATAAGCGCAAAGCTCCGCTCCTGCTGAACTTCATCCCGACATATAAATCCACTCTTCCTGACGTCCCAAGGAAGAAGAAAAAGAGCCTCTCTCCATCTACCACCACAACCTAGGCTGCCTCTACATCTCGGGCTGATCAGGGGTCAACGTCTGACCCAGTTGATCTGCCATCAACTTCGGTACCATACTTGGTACCAATTTCTGAAAGAAAACGCCGGCGACGACTCGTAAAAACTGCCGAAATGGTTCGTGTAAAGCCTGTCGCCCAAGATCTCTTAGCCGACCTCCCAGCCGACGTCGATGCAATTTCCACTCAAACAATGCCCCCACCGAAGCCAAAAAGAGTCAAGAAGGCCCAGCCGAAGTCCAAGGCTACTGAGGCCGAGGTTGAGGATGCCTTGCCTATTTCCCAGCTAGCCGAGAGCAAGAAGACCTCCTCTGCCCCTGCCAAAAGACCTGCTGAAGCCCAGCCATCAGGGTCCACTCAGTCAAAAAGGCCGAGGTCATCGTCTGCGACGACTTCGGGGTCCAGAGTTCCAAAAGTTCCCTGGGAGCCTAAAATTACCCTTGAAAACAGGCTTGTCTACGCCAATGAAAGCGCCAACGACGTTAATATCGGCGTGGCACTTAGTACTGCAGTTCTTCTCGAAGGCGATCTTGAGCGCAATGCCAAGATGAATGAATTTGAGAATTATGCCCTTATGCTGCAGCGTTCTGTCCAAGTAAGTCTTTGAATTTGATAACTTGTCTTCCTGCCACTTTCTTCATACTTGCAATATTTTGTAATAACTTTTGCCTTGTGTTCTTTCAGGCCATTCAACATGCTCACTCCTTCTCCATGCAAGCTTTTGAAACGTGGGAGAAGTTAGAGGATATGAGGAAGGAGTATACTGCCCTTCAAAAACAAAATAAGAGTCTTAAAAATAAAATGAAGACTCTGGAAGATCAAGCTGAGGCTGCAACTCAGGCTAAGCAAGTGGCTGATGAGAAGGCCGAGGCTGCTGAAGCCATAAAAACAGTTGCTGTAGCCCAGCAAAAAGAGGCCGAGGAAAAAGCGGCCCAGGCCGAGAAAGAACTTCAACAGGCGCTGGCCACTAAGGACGCCGAAATCAAGGCGGCCGATGACAAGGCGTATGCCCAGGGCATCGCCGATGTTACTGAAGACTACAAGTTACAGGTTAAGCAGGCATGCAACAGGGGTTTTTCTCTTGGTTGGATGTCCTTAGCCAAAAAACTCGATCTTCCTGCTGATTCGCTATGGCGCAAGGCCGACGCTATTCCTTTGCCATTTCCTCCTCCTCCTCCTCCAAGTCAAACTGAGGAAGAAGCTGGGTCTGAATCTCAAGTCGAAGATGAAGATGAAGATGATGAAGCCTTGGTGAGGAAATCCAAGGATGCCACTGAGACCAAGTCACCTCCTCAGGGTGATCAAGTCCTGGACTTAACCCAAGAGGAGGATGAGGAGGTTGAGAAGGTGCCCAAGGAAGCGGACTCAGTTCACTTATCATCTGACCTTCTTCTGGCTGAGAGAAGTGTTGAGAAGACTCTGGCCAAGATTGATGCCGAGATTGCGGCAGATAAGGAGGCCGAGGTTGTGGTAGAAAAGGATGCCGAGGTCGTCCTTCCAGAGACTGCCGAGGTGCAGATCCAAGCCGCTCCTGAAGCTGAGGAATCACAACCCTGATGCCTTTTGTACTTTGTTGTTTTTTTCTTTTTCCTTTGGACAATATAAGTTCCTTTGTATGGCCGATGTGCCTTTCCTTGTCATGTGCGAAAAATTGACTTTTGCTAGGCCACGGTGCCTTTATTATATAATACTGCAACTGTTTGTCTCTGAATGCTTTAGTCTTCAATTTTCTCTTCATTGCTTCTGTATGGTTCTATACTTAGAATATTTCGCATGATTTACATAATTCTTCCTTTGCATAATCTCCTCGGGGTTACATACCTCGAGTATGATAACTTCAAGTTTTACGTCGGCAAGATACTGACCTGCAATCTTTTCATAAATTTCAACAAGTATAAAATATATATTGTAAATTGCTACAAATTTCAACAAGGCTTGAGATGTACGGTAAACTTTACTCAAGTTATAACAAGTGTTAAACAATGATCTACTTGTAAATTGCTGCAAATTTCAACAAGGGTTTAACCAATATACTTAACCTTTACTTCAACCTGTAAATTGTCGCAAATTTCAACAGATGATCGCATGTCGGCGTAGCTTCAACTTGTAAATTGCTACAAATTTCAACAAGTAAAGATAAGGAATTTATCTCGGGTTAACTTTAACTTGTAAATTGCTACAAATTTCAACAAGTAAAGATAAGGAATTTATCTCAGCTTAACTTTAACTTGTAAATTGCTACAAATTTCAACAAGTAAAGATAAGGAATTTATCTCGGCTTAACTTTAACTTGTAAATTGCTACAAATTTCAACAAGTAAAGATAAGGAATTTATCTCAGTTTAACTTTAACTTGTAAATTGCTACAAATTTCAACAAGTAAATATAAGGAATTTATCTCAGCTTAACTTCGGTTAAACATAATCTTGGCTTAACCTCGGCTAAGCTTTACTGTCTTCTCTCTGCCCCCAATGTGAACCTAAGTTCCACTTGGGTTCTCATTATTCAAAAAACAGTATTATGCATAATTTCATAAGTTCTGAAAAATTCTGCTAAGATTTTATTGATCATATCGGCAAAAAATCAAACAGACATCTAATGATAGAAAAACTTTAAATTACAAGTGTTCCGTGGTCTAGGCAATGCTTTGCCTTCACTATCTTCGAGCCGGTATGCCCCATTTCCTAACACCGAAGTAATTCTGTAGGGACCTTCCCAGTTTGGGCCAAGCTTGCCTTCTCTGGGATCCTTCTTA
Source organism: Camellia japonica (assembly GCA_030407325.1). Lineage (NCBI taxonomy): Eukaryota > Viridiplantae > Streptophyta > Magnoliopsida > Ericales > Theaceae > Camellia > Camellia japonica. Next base: position 61,665,309 of record JAPPVO010000003.1, read on the forward strand.
TTGCCGACGACTTTTCTAGGCCGGCTCCTTGCCGACATCGTCTAGAACCTTCATGTCCTCTTCTTCAACTTCTGCCTTTTCTGGTTCCTGAATGCTGCAGGTTAATTTCATTGCTGCCATGGAGCAATTTTTTGCCTGTAACTGATCTCCTCTTACTTCCTCAATCCCATGTTCTGTTGGGAATCATAGTAGTTGATGCAATGTTGAGGGAACTGCCCCCATTGCATGCAACCACGGCCTCCCTAAGATAATGTTGTAAGGCGAGGGTGTGTCGATCACAACGAATTCTGTCTTGATCTTTTTCGTGCCGGCCTGTATCTCCAAGCTGGTTGCGCCCAATGGCCATGTCGGCGTTCCATTGAAGCTGACCATCGGGCCGTTTGACTGCTCCATGTCATCAGGGTGAAGGCCTAGTTCCTTGTAGCATCTGACATACATGATGTCGCAGGAGCTGCCTTGATCAATCAAGATGCGTTTCACTTGGCACTCCCCAACCTGGAGGGATACTACCAAGGCATCATTGTGCGGGTGCTGGACCATATCTAGGTCGGCTTTTGTGAAGGCTATCATTGGTCCTTGGCACTCTTCAGGCCGAGGTCTTTTCAATCCGACCTGGTTGACGTGCTGTAGGTGTTTTACCCTCTGTGTCTCCCCCCGTATGTCGTTTTCGTTCACCTTTGAGTGGATCGCATTAACCACCCGAGGTCCGCCTGTCTGTGGTTGCTGCGCTGGGGGAGGCGGGGCTACTAGTGCTTGAGGCAATCGTGCCTGTTCTTCCCTTGTTTTGGCCTCATCCACAAGGTCTCTCAGATGGCCTTGCCTTACAAGATCTTCTAAATGGGCTTTAAGGGCTCTGCAACCCTGAGTTGGGTGCCCCTCCTCATTGTGGTAAGCACAACGCCTACTAAGGTTTCTGCCCATAAATTCTCCTGGTGCCCTTGCTGGCGTTCTGAAGTAGGGCTGATTTCGAATTTGGTCAAGGACTTTGTGGACCGGAATTCAGAACACCGTTGTCACTGCCTACTTAGCCCTCAAATCTGTCTCTTGTTTGTTGGGTCCATTATTACCTCGGCCCCGCTTCGGCGAGCCGTTGCCTTTCTCTGGCTTTGTCTCCTTATTCCCCGATATGTCTTCCTCGGCTCTGGCGTACTTCTCGATTCTCGCCATGAGCTCTTCCATGCTCTTTGGCAGTGTCTTTGCCAAAGACTTCCGGAATGGACAGTCATCCTTCAGGCCGTTCTTGAAAGACACGACCGCCACCTCTTGGTTGCATTCAGGTATTCGATTGAACACTTCGTAGTACCTTTTTGCATAGGCCCTAAGGCCTTCATCTTTGCCGATCTTTAAAGCCATCAATGCATCCACCCTCAATGGTTGCAGTTTATTTGTTATAAACCTGGCCACAAACATCTCGGCCAGGCCTTCCCAAGTCTTCACACTCCCCTTCGGTAATTTGTGGAACCAATCTGATGCAATCTCCCCGAAGGATGAAGGGAACACTTTGCAGAGCAACGGCTCGTTCCCACTATACAATGCCATTGAATTCAAAAATAATCCAACATGGAAGTTAGGGTCTGACTTGCCATCATATATTTGGAACCTCGGCATACTGAATCTTTTCGGCGCGGCGAATTTGTCCAATTCCACCGAGAATGGTGTCCTCGGTTTATCCGGGGAGGTTACTTCGACTTCGGCGTTCTCTCGCTTCCTCTTGAGGTAATCTCTCAAGTCTTCTTTACTTCTCCCGGCAGCCCGGCTGTCTTTGGACTTTAGCCTTTTCGGCGCACTACTCCCGGCCTCATGGTGGCTCCTTTTCGACCCTTCCCCGTTGGATGCATCGAAACACAATACCTGCCCTTGAACACGACGATGTTCTTTGGGGTCTGCCTCCTTCGCGTGATGTGTCCTTTGGGACTCTTCTCTTCTCGGCTCTTCTCGGCCGACTTCCCTGGAAGGTCGGTGAGAGTGCCTTCCACTCCTCGTGTGCCGAGGGGCTTCGGGGATTTCTTTCTACCCCTTCTGCCCGGCGTTTGCTGCTGGCATTGGCGTGTCTTGTAGCGGGTATGGCGGCTGCATGACATTATTTTGCATCATGAAGTTGACGACCGATTGAAGGTCTGCCAACTTGTTCGCCATCTCCTTTACTTCTTCATCCCTCCTCAGACATCTGTCTTTCCAGACCTGGAAGTTGTCTTCGTTATAGTATCTGCCCTGGTCCGCTTTCTTTGATGTGTCGCCATCTTGGCCGACGTCTTTCTCTGCGTGATTCTGATCACGAGTTTCTTCGTTATGATCTCCTCCTTCAGCGTTAGGGTCGACGGGTCTTCCACTCTCAGCAGGAGTGTTGTCCCCAATCTTTTCCTTCTGCGTGTTACCGGCCATCTACTCTTCTTTCGTTCCCACAGACGGCGCCAAATTGTGTGAGTGCTTTCCCGATCACACTGCCCTCCTTAGTGATCCAGCTGTAGAACACAGGCAGAATAGATGGCACCCTGTAACCTGTACAGAAAGAAAAGGCTCCGGCGGTGGTTCTTCCACCCGGGGGCACTCCGACGATCAAGTCAGTATCTCTCAAAGATAAACAAGTGCTTCAATTACTGCTCAAGACTTAAAATTACGTACCTTAGACCCGCCGGGGGTGCCCTTCTTTTATAGTTTTACTCCATCCCCGTCCTACTAGAAGTCTTACTTCCATGGACTCTAATTCCGTATTTACCTTGGACTCTTCAAGAGATAAGGATAGACTCCGTGAGAGTACTACCTGTATCCATCTTGTAGTCTTTCTTCATTTTAGGACTTCGGTCCCTTATCCGCTTATCTCGGATTCCGATATCTTCGGAGATAACCTCGGCCTTGCCGAGATCACCTCGGCATCACGACCAGGACACGTGGCACCTCGGCTGACACGTCGGCGTCACCTTACCACGTGTTGGTACTCAGAAAATATATCCCCACACTACATAAGAAAAAAAAAGAAGAAAAGAAAAGAAAAAAAAAAAAAACTATTACAAGTTATATTATCAAAATAACTTTTTAATGTTTTAATTTTAGTAAAAGTTCTCAATCTTGCAAATTTCTCTTCATTTATTTCCATTTCCTTCTATTTATATATGTTCTTTATTAATTCAAACAGGTGATTATGACAAAGGAAAAAAGAGGCCCAAGTAAAATCGCTTTCTTATTTCTGCTCTCCAAATCACTAATCTGATCTCTAATGATCCACCATAACACTTTGTACTAAAAAATTTCTGTACTTTTTTCAAGATGGGACCTCAAGTAACAATGTATGAAAAAAAAAAAAAATAATTTTGCATAATTGTGACAAAATAGTTAAATTATAAAATTTTAAGTACTATACTATGCCCAAATACGAGTTTAACATTACTAAAATGACAACCATTGAAAATGCGATCAACTACAATTAGCTATATTGTTAACTATTTTTACTTATGCATTATTAACCAACTCACTTATACCTATATATTTCTGTAATTATTTTCAATTAATTCTCAATGATTTGCAATTCCTACTAATACAAGTCGCAATTTTATTTATTTATTTATTTATTATTATTTGGAATAATCAGGTAAATTTTGATCATTTCCATTGCATGTTTATAATGAAAATTTTTTATTACATATTTGATAATTATAAAATGAGAATGTAAATTTATAATTATCTTAAATTTTTTTTAAAAAAAAAATCACTACACTCGCATGTAATGGGAAATATCACATTCCAATAGGCCAGCAGCTTTGCTCCAATTTCCTTTCACAAAACTGAAGAATGCACAGAAACCCAATTCAACAACCAACTCTTGACTTATTTTATTTTATTTTTAGTTCATTGGAAATGAAAGAAAAAAACAAACAAAGAAAAACAACTCTTGACCTTTACTTGGCCATATAAATTATAAGTAATCATGGAGAACGGGACTTGCTATTAGGGACAAAATGCTAGCTCTTCCCCCAAAGTTACAACAACAAAGTCAAACATTTTCATCAAGAATGCTTAAGAAAAAATGAAAAAAAGACTTAGGGGCTTGGAGCCAACCCACATAAAGGCCCTGTTTGGAAAATGGGTTTAGGATTTTTTTATGTTAAAATTTATAATAAAATAAAATAAGTTAAAATAATTAATAAGATAAAATATCATATCATATCAAATTCATAATCATTTCACTTATTCTCTCATAAATATCACATTCAATTATAAAAAAATCTAACTATTTTTTCAAATACAAAAATTTTAGAATTAATTACATAAAAGTCTTATTTACAAATGTTATAATAACTCAAGTCTTATTTAAAAAAATTTGAACCAATAAGTCTTATTTAGTAAAATTGAGAATATTATTAATTTTTTCTAATTTTTAAAACTAAGAACATTATCAATTTTGCATAATACTGTTCCAGATAATTGTCACTAACTGATGAAAAAAAACAAAGTATGAGATTAAATATTTTTACCCTTTTATTTATTGATTTGATTTATCTATTTAATAAAATCGAGAATATTAACATTTTTTTTTTCAATTTTAAAACTTAGAACATTATCAATTTTTCATTTTTAAAATTTTTTCTTTTCAGTTTTATGCATTCATGTTCTATCATCATACTCCTTTACAAACACAAAATTTTCAATTTTACACAAAAAATAATTCAATTTTTTAAAATTTTTTCAAAAAAAAAAACATTAATTTATTTTTACACATAATTTTGTTTTTAATTTTTTTAATTTGAAAATTGATATTTTAAAATATTAAAAATCAAAATAAATATTAAATTATCATGTTTCTTTATAAATAATCATAAATGATGAACAATAATTATTTAAAGAGCAATTTTGACTATTAAAAATTTAATAACACTTGAAAGTCCAAAAAAATTTTAATTAGGATTTAATGAAATATAAATTCATAAATTAAACGGTTGTTTGGGATAAACTAAACAAGTGCACTTTTTGACTTCTTATAAAATATGAATTAGTATGGATTGGATTTGAAGTAATATGATAGAAATGTAATGTGACTTAAATAAGATGATGTGACTTAAATATAATAGTGACTTTTTGACTTTTTTAAATTAGGCCAAACCAAGCCTAAGATTTGTGTATAAATATTTCAAAATTTTAATTTATTAAAATAATTAAAAATTAAAACAACTTACTAAAATAGTTATCTTGGCAAAAGGAGGCCAAAAAAAAATTAGAAACTTATAAAAAACCCACATAGAGATTAGCCGAAAGCAAGCTCCAAACTGAAAGAGACAAATAACCCCCCACATCAGCTTCAACAAAAACAACTCCCATCAATTTCCCTGCAATCTCCACCTTTTCTCCGATCAATTGACGACGCCGTGCCGTGATGGGCAAGTCAACTCTCTCTCTCTCTCTCTATGTATTATAGTTACTACATACAGTGGACTTCCTATGTTCTGTTTGTCTGAGATAAATTGAGAGTTATAACTAGAAATAGTGAAAGTGATGGTAGTCTAGGAATGAGATTGGACCACTTGTTTCTTGCTGCTACCATGATGATTCCTATTACTACTATTATTACTAGTACTACTACTACTGCAAGGGACCTCATTAACATTGCCTTCTTTTCTGGTGCTGGACTGGCTTGTCTTTGGCTTCCTTGGTATGCATTTTGCTTTCACTCCCTCCATCTCTTTCACCTCCAACTCTGTGGTCCTATACAATTAAAAATAATAATAATATTAATCAGTTAAATATTTAAAAAATTGTTATATGAATAAATTATTTTGAAAAGAAAAAGTATGTTTATTAATAGGGTATAAATTAAATATTAAATACTTGGGAGGCTGTAAAATATCAACTCATCTTTTTAGGATGATGATATATTCAACTCCTTATTAAACTTAATGTGGACCCCCAAAAGAAAAGCTAGTTAGGTAACATAAAAAAAAAAAATATTAAAAAATAGAAGGAAAAAAAATCAAAAAGAAAAAAAATCAAGAAATTTATCTCGAAAGAATGATATGTGCTCTGAATTCAATTTTCGTACAGTGTGTTTCACATTTGAAATGAATTTTAACTACATAATGTTATTTTCGAACCTCTAATGTTGCTGCAAGAATAAAGTATAATTGTAGATTTAAATTTAATAGAAGGTGAGTTACATCCAAAATAAATTCACAATTAATCTGGGAGGCAAATGGTATATAAGCCAAAGTTTCTGAATAGTTGGGCAACAAAGTTAATGTGATGATTGATAACTGATGGAGACCATTTACCAAAAAAGTGTTCTGGGTTGGTTGATAACAGGGATGTGAAGAGGGAAAGTTTGGGCATCGAAGCAAGCTGTTCTTTTCAATTCTTTTTTGCTTAAAATGGTGCAATGCTTTGATTTCAAATATGAAATTAGGACAAACAGGGCTACAGGAAAGTGTCATGTTAAGGAATCTGAGATTGAAGGCTCTGTTTTTTTTTTTTGTGAAATTACACATACAAAGAGGATGCACTTCATTTATCAAAAACTAAAGCAAGAATGGATTCAAAAACAAATCTTAACCTTGCAGCATTGTTTCTGATATTGGTAATATAAGCAAACTACAACTACTTAAAAAACTTGTGAAAAATTAGCAAAAGTGTGTGCACAATGGAGTCTGTTTTTATTAATTTGGGTCATTGTGTCATTAATGGTTCAAACTAAGGGTTGGTTTGAGATGTTCTAAAAAAGTGTACTTTTTGACTTATTGGCTTATATGGGTTGGGTTTGGATTGGATTTGATGTGATGTGTTAGAGAGGTGATGTGATTTAAATAAGATGATGTGACTTAAATAAGATAGTAACTTTTTGAATTTTTGTATTATTTAAGTTATGCCAAACTTGGCCTAACTATAATCGGCCAACTAAGCAAAAGTGGACTCAGATCCCCATTTGATTGTGACTCACTTTAGTCCAGTTGAGTTGGCTAACCATAGCTGGTATTCATTTGAGGCTAATTGGGATGTTTTAAAAGAGTTAATTTTTTAAATACATAAATTAAAAAGGCAAAAATTTTTTTTGTCATTAACTATAAAAGTAAAAATACTAAAATATTAAAATTTTCAATTGCAATTTTTTTTTAAAAAAAAAATTTATAAAAGGGTACACATTTTCCAAAATGAATGTAGTTCGGTCACACTGTATTTTTGACACTTAACAAATTATTTTTGGTATAGGTAGCATTAGTTTTCTCAACCAAACCTCTCATGCATCTAACCTCGTAGTTTTAATCCTACTTTTTATTTATTTATTTTAAATATTATTAAGCTCAGTGAATTCGATCTAATAACTCAATTGAGAAAACAAAATATTAGTAGTTCAATTTGTCTAGCTCTTAGCTAAAGAAAACAATCATAAAATCAAGTAACAAACAAAAAGGATCAAACAGTAGAGCATGGATGATAGAGAATCAAACAAAAAGTAATCCATGTGAATCTGAGTATGCATGTCAGAAAAACATGAAAATAATGAAACAAACAGTTGACACTGTGAGTTTCGAAAGAAAAAAACAAAAAAGAGAACCGAAAAAAGAATTCACTCACTTACCTATCTGCATTGTAAGATGAACACCTCTTCAGTGCTGGAAATTCCTCCTTCTTTGTCTCTATCAAGCTCCCACTGAAGTACTCTTTTTCTTCCACCACCTTAACTCTGCCTACAAAACTAGGGTTTTCCACAATAGCTTCCTCTGCGTCCTTCCCCACCTGATTTGCAACCCCGCCGCCACGTGGCAACCTCGCCTTGTAGTGCGAAATCAAAGAGAACCCCCGATGGTGATCCGTGTCCTTCCCTTGTGTGGTGGGTCCACAGTCCTTGAACGAGATCGAACCGCAGGTGATCAACTGCAGCAGAACCGACGCCGCCTTGAGCCGTCCACTTGGGTGATTATCAGCCGTCCGATCTTCGTTGACTATTTCAGGACACAGGACGACTCGACCGTCAGCCTTCATCAGGGAGTCTAGGGTTTCAGGGCTCGAATCGGACGGCGGGGGAGAGATCTCCTCTCTGCTCAGCTCTGTGCTCTGATTCTCATTCTCACACGATTCTTTGCTCTTCTCTTCTTCTTCGATTTCTCTGATTGCTCGACGACGGCGTCGCTTGTCGTCTGTCTGAGTGGACGCGTCGGCGGCGGCTCTTCCGGCGGACTCGCCGGTGCACTCGGCCTTATAGACTTTGTACTCGTGGAGGTCGATTGAGCTCCAGGATTGGTTCCTCCGCCGCGTCACCACCACCGGGAAATCGCACTCGTCGCCGGATTTGTGATTCTCCGGCGGCGGTTTCTTGAAACTAGAAGACAACGAATCGTCGGATTTGCAGATTGAAGCGCTGTCCAGAAGCTCTGATCCTTTGAGAACGTACTCTTGTCCGTGCGCTGGGTAGATGAAATCGTTCTCGGCCAAATCGTGCCACACGAATCCATTCTTGTAGCTCCTGAATCAAATTTCAAATTCAGTATCTGTATGTATCTATGAAGTAGAAATCTAGAAGTAGAAGTGAAATGTACCGTTTGGAAGACCAGGAATACATGGTAGCCATGCCTTTACCACGAAGGAAGTTCAAGCGATTGATGACATCTGAGGAACAAAGAGGTTGAGAAAAGCCCAAATTACAATGACAATCAAATGTAAGCTAAACCTCGGTTTGGTAGCCGAGAAAATTTATGAAAATTTGCTTGGGTTGAATTAAATTTTCTGAGCAGCCAAACAGAGGTTGGAAAATTGAAGAACGAGTTTCTCACCTCTGAGATAGAGACCTTCAGGGGAGGAGAGAGGGACCTCCATGAAATGGGGGTGCTCGAGCTGGCCGTTGCGAGAGAGGTAGTAAACGACGGGGACTTTCCTCTCAGACTTGAGCTTGTTGGGAGGCTCGGTCCAGACTTTGGTGCGTTCGGGACTGGTTTCTCTGTCTTTCCATTTCTTGGAGATTTGGAGGTCTGTGGTGGTTCGTCCTCTGGAAGTGACCGCCATTGCTCTGCCAAAAAAAAAAAAATAAAGGGAATGTAAAAGCTTCTACGAAGAAATCAGAGGAAGGTTTAAAGTGGATGGGATAGACATGTAAGGAGTTTTACCGAGGCGGGACTAAAAGATTCAACTCATGTGCTTTGAATTTTTTTGATATTGGAAAGGTTTAGAGAGAGAAAGAGATGGGTCACGTTTATAAGGTGAGGCGGAGGTAGGGATTTGTTTTGGTTTGTAAAAAAAATAAAATAAAATTTGAATATCTTAATTTTATAAATAAGTATATTATAAAATTAAGGGTTAATTACACTAATAGTCCCTATAGTTTAGGATTTGTGTCACTTTTGTTCCTGATTTTTCAATTGTGACACATTTGATCCTGAATTTTAAATTTTGTTCCAAATAAGGATAATTGAAAATATCATTAAATTTTTTAAGGATAAAATCGTCAATTTGATAAAATACAAACTAATTTGACAAAAATAAATGTCAAAAAAATAAAATTATTTTTATCCACCAATGATAAAATTATGTAAAATTAATAAAAATTACATGATTAATTTTTTTAAATTAATTTTACATGATCAACATCCAAATACATAATAAAAATTAATTTGGTAAAAAAAATAAATAAATGTCTAAAAGATTTATCAATTTTACATAATTTTATTTTTAATAGGTAGAAATAATTTTTTAAAATTCAAAAATATTTGTTTGACATTTATTTTTGTCAAATTAGTTTATATTTTATCAAATTGACAATTTTACCCTTGAAAAATCTAATTATATATTCAATTGTCCTTATTTGGAACAAGATTTAAAATTCATGGTTAAATGTGTCACAATTGAAAAGTCAGGGACCAAAGTGACACAAGTCTCAAACTATAGGGACTATTTGTGTAATTTGCCCTAAAATTAATATGTATTCAGGTTAACAATTTCAATCGTTGATATCATATGATAAATTAAAATATATATATACAAAAAAATAATGATTGAGATTTCACCCTATAAGATTTCCATAAATTTGAATCAGTTATCATATGGATCCCATATATACATGAGTTGACCCACACACTCATGGAAGGCTAAGATCACTTTGGAGATGTGAGGGTTATTCAAAAAAAAAAAAAAAGATCCAAACATTTTTAAAAGATTAAATTACTTATACATAAATAATTATATAATTAAATAACATATATATTATAACAGATGAATGAATGTTAAAAACATGTAGGCTTGTATAGATGAAAATAATTTAATAGTATAAATTGATTTTAGATTAATTTAATTTTTTTATGAATAATTTTCTTAGTTATTTGTGTAAAGTGAACAATTTACATTGTTAAATTGAATCTAAACTAGTTCAATAAGATCATCTCTAAAGGTAAATCAAAAATTTTATCAAATTTGGATAAATTTTTGATGAAAATTTTGATTAGATACCGTTTACTCTAATGTTAAAATTATAATTTTTATCAAATTTTTTCACATTCTCAATTGTCCGGGAGAACATCTGGGCAAATATTTTGGAGGTTGCTCGAATATGAACAAAAAAGATATCAAAATTGCTTTTGGTGGACATCCGAAAAGACATCCGAGAGGATATCCGGCCCAATGGTAAATTTAAATTTAAATTTGATGAAAGATGAAAAATTTCTTTTATTTGATGAAAATTTTGATTTTATTTCTATTTGATATGATTTTAGTGAAAGGATTGAAACGCCTCGTTTTATCGAATTTTAAATTTGATGAAATATGTTAGGCTGAATTGCACTCTAATACGAGTCAATTTCATCTTAAAATTAAGATTTTTACCTTTAATAAATTGGTACTCATTTTGGTGAGGGGTTGAGGGGAGTTGGGTGTGAAGTTGGAGTAAGGATTCTCTCCTTGTATTATTTCTTACTTGTAGGGTTATTGGACTTATTTTTAGGCCTAATTTTGATAATTCAAACCGTTCATATTTTAAGATTTGTTCAATATATCATACTTGTAAAAAATCAAGTTGATCGGATATCAGAAAGCATGTGTTTGGAAAAATCGAACTAAAAAATATTTTTTTTTAAATTTAATAAATAGTTTTCCAAACACATGCTTTCTGATATCCGATCAACTTGATTTTTTATAAATATGATATACTGAACAAATTTTAAAATATGAACGGTTCAGATTATTAAAATTGGGCCTAAAAGTGGGTCTAAGAACCTTACAAGTAAAAAATGGAATGAGAGAGTACAAAGAGGAGATCTTGACTCGTGAACTTGAGGGAGGGGCAGGTGTGAACAGATGGGGGGAGAGAGGGAGCAGGGATTCAAAATAGGATGCCGCAGACAACAGCTAGCAAACAAAATTAGAGTTGTTTTATTTTCTGTACATCTGGCACTCTAAATATTTATTGGTATTTATTTTATTTTATTTTTTCAAATATTTTTTAGTGAACATCTATCATATTATTGCTTGATTGCTAAAAAAATGTTTGTAAGAATTTTAACTTTTATAGAATTTTTGCAAACATTTATTTTGTTTATCATTGTTTTTTCTATTATAACTAAACAAAAATCAACAAATTATCTCTTTTATAAAGACTGAAAAGAATTTTATATTTATGAGCAATGCTATAAAATTAATAAATAAATAAAATGATTTAGCATTTTTTAAAAATTATTTTTTAATGAAACTAAATGACTCATTTTTAAAAAGATGGACATATGTGACAAATGCACGTCAGTGCGACATTAATCATGAAATAAATTTACTATACACATTTTCTATCATATATATCTTTAAATTATATTTTTTAATTATAATTAAGTTTCTTTTTTAATTATAATATTATTTTAGTTATGATTTATAATATCTTTGGTTATGTCATATCTGTTGTTTGGTTATAATTTTTTTTTAATTATGACTCAAAAAGTATGAAATTATATCATTTTATTCTTTAATTATAAAGTGCATACAGTATAAACCCTTTGAGGGGTATGTCTTTAAACTTAAATCCCAATGAAAAGAAATATAATATTATTTTTTAGTTTATTATGTAAATGATATAAAAAATAAAATTAATATTTTATAAATGAAGGTAGGATGTGCTAAAATTTTTTATTTCAAATTCTACTAAAAAATTAAATCAACTCAAAATCTCAATCTAAATTGATTCTATAAACTGTATATTTATTTTAAATATTTAAAATATCAAATTAAATTAGACAAGTTGGCCGGTCCTCAGTTTACGACAATTAAGACTATAAATTGAACTCATTTTATTAAGAACTAGTTGAGCTTAAAATATCAAACTCAAACTTGACCTAACTATTTGAAATTTTGAACTTGCTTTAACTCGAGACAAGCTTTAAATAAAAAAATTGACTCTATTCGAGATCAACTCAATTACTTTTTAAAAAAAAAAAAAAAAATCTCAAAAGTTAAATTTATGTTTGTTACTTAAATAAATGAATCGAGTTTAAATTAAGAAAGCTCTAATATATATATATATATATACACACACATAAAAACTACATTTACTAAAAAAATGTATAATTGAGATTTAATTAGTATATTATAAATTTCATATACAAAATGAATTTGAATTATATAATATTTTTAGAAAAAAATTTAAATAAAACGTTTTAATACATAAAAAAAAAAAAAATTCTTAGACCTATTTTGGAAAGTTGAAATTTAAATAAAAAAATTTAAAAATTAATGAGGACTGCTAAGTTTCCCTACCTATTTACTTTGGACACCCATTCTTTGAACCCACACTCACATAATTGAAACCCTATCATAATCTCTTTAAACTCCCACTTTAATACCAAATACACCCATATTCTTTAGATCCAACTCTTCTTCTTCTTTTACCGTTGGTGGCACTGCTTCCGTGAGCCACGCGCCCTTCCTCCCTTCTTCCCTCCTCTTTTCTTTTCTTCCTTGGTCTTCTTCTTCTTTCCTTTCTCTCACCTCTTCTCCTTCTCCTACCCTTCTCCTTAACCCCAAATCCAAACCCAAACCCAAACCCAAACCCTAACCTTAACCTTAATCTCATCCCCACCAACTCCAGCAACCACCATCGATGGCCAACCCACAGCCCTCGCTGCCCCATTCTTTTCTCTTCTTCTTCTTCCCTCACTCCTACCACCGCCGATGACCCCCTTTCCTTCATTGGCGACCTCCCCCCAATCATCCTTTCTTCTTCTCCCAATCGACCTCCCTTAATCGTCCTTTCACCGTTACCCTTACTTGCCTTTCCCCACCGCAAACCAGATCTAGAAAAAAGAGAGAAGAAGAAAAAGAGGGCTCAATCTCCTATTGGAAAAAATAAATTTTTTGTGACTTTAATTAAATATTAAAGTGGGTCCCAACCATTTATTGCGTTGGGTCCAAGTGGGTCTAGATACTTTGCAATGAGATCTTTACACCACAAAAAGAATAGCCAAAAACCATTGAGAATTGAATGAGAAATTGCCTCATGAAGTTAGCTTCATGAAAGAGGTAGTGAGATTAGTGTGTATAATATGTTTGTAACTCCTGCATTATTGCAGAGGTTAATGGTGCATTAGTGACCAGTCATAAAGGCAAGTTAATGGTGCATTAGTGACCAACCATAAAGGTTGGAGGCTCATTCTCTCTCCCTTATACATGTATAAATTAAGACCCTCCTGTCTAGTCTCAACATAGAAATTTTTGCTTTCATTTTACAAGTCAGTTTGCCAGAAAGTTCCTACAGTGAGAGAGTGCTGCCACGATTTTTGTTTGCTAAGATAGACAGAGAGTGCTTCTACCGTAGCTGGTTTTTGGCCGTCATATCTTGGGAGACAGACGCCGAAATTCCTCAAGCACGCGACCCGTGAGGCGACGAAAATCTGTTTTAAGGAAACTCCTACCGTGCGGGCTTCGGTTTGCTTTCTTTCCCATTTTATTGTATTTTGTATATCTGTTGTAATTTAGTTGTAATTCTCAGCATGCGTTCTTGGTATATAAGTTTGGAATTTGGTTTGGTTTGGTTTTTTGTAATAGAAACCAAAGTATTTAGCCTTGGCTAAAAAGTAGTTCTTATTTGTTCTAAATTTGTTTCTCATGGACTAGGAGTTAACATGCTCTTAAAAGTTTTGCCTAAGGTTAACTGGGTCTTAAGTGGGATCAGTGTGACCCTTTCAGTCTTCCTGGAAACTTTATTGACAATGTTCAATTCTAGGATAAGTGATGAGATCAATTTTGAATTAAATTTCAGACTTTGGGATTTTCTAGTATTAAGTTTAGTTTTTGAAAAAACAGAATAGTAAAATTCTGTTGTGATTTTCCAGAAAATGGCTTTAAGAGGTGACAACAGAAATGTTGTTCCACTTGCCAACTTTAAAGCCTTGTGAGGTTCTTAAAGGAAGACCTAGAGAGATCAAGTGTGATTAAAGGAAATCATAAGATTCGATGATAATATCTCTGAATTAATCAGAGGCGATTAGTATATTATCCTTGTGTCAATTATAGCATATATGATTGCTATGTGACTTTGCTTGAAAGCTAAGATGAGACAACCCATTAGGGTGGGTGAATATAATTTTGAATTTTTAAATTCCAAATCATTCTGATCACATGTTAAGACATGATGGTTCCTAGTAGTTGAGAGGCTACTAATCATATGTCAAGACATGATGATTCCGAGTAATAAAAGAGTCTATTGATCCTATGTCAGGACGTTGTGATTCCTTGTAGTAAAGTGACTATTGATCACAGGTTAAGACATTGTGATTCCTAGTAGTAAAAAGTCTATTGATTACATACTGAGAAATTAGTGATTCCTAGTGATAAGACTACTGGCCTTGTTATGAAATTACGAATAGTAGACTATTAAATACTGGATTTGTGTTTCCTAATAGTAAGACTATTGGCTTCAGAGTGATAGGTTAGACCAAATATGTTTGTGTGCCTAATTTGGTTGATGACATTTTGGGAATATATTTACTGTAATATGATTTTGAGAGTTTCATAATCATTGTGACACAAGGAATTATTTAAAGACCCTGTATGAATTTTTGGAAAAGGCTAAAAGCCTTTGTATAAATTCTATAAATGTGGGAGTGTTATGCAAAAGGTGGCAATACCTAAACCCAATGGGGTTAGGATAAGCCTAAAAATCCGTTGACTTCGTATTCAATGGTTATGTACATAATAGCAGTGCATATCGATTTCTTGTGTTTAAATATGCTATTCCAAATATACACAATAATACTATACTAGAATTAAGAAATGCATCTTTCTTTGAAGATGTATTTCCTCATCGTCTCCAAGAAAGGATTCCAAGTTCCATGGAAGAGGTTGAAGGTGACAATGATCACATAACTGATCAAACAGATGATCACTTAGATGATCAAGTTGATGATCAAACTGAGGAAGTAGATGAGCCAAGAAGGAGTAAGAGGGCTAAGACTGCCAAGTCCTTTGGCCTAGATTTCTTGACTTATATGTTAGAGGAAGAACCTTAAACGTTTTATGAAGTTGTGATTTCACTTGAAAGTTCTTTGTGGAAAAAACAATTAAGAGTGAAATTGACTCCATCCTACAAAACCATACTTGAGAGTTGGTTGATCTACCTCTAAGTAGTAAGGCCTTGGGAAGTAAGTGAATCTTTAAAGAAAGATAAAAGCGGATGGGTCAATTGATAAGTATAAAGCAAGGCTAGTTATCAAAGGACACAGACAGCGAGAAGGCCTGGATTATTTTGATACGTATTCACCTGTGACAAAGATTACATTCATTCACGTGGTAATTATAATAGTAGCATTATGTGGTCTAGAGATACATCAGATAGATGTAAAGACAACTTTCTTAAATGGAGATTTAGATGAAAAAATCTACATGGAGCAACTCGAGAGGTTCTCAGCTCCAGGACAAAATAAGAAAGTCTGTAAGTGTCACGACCCAAACCCGCCCCTATGGGTTTAGCACCGTAACCAGCCAGTAATTCTAGATTACCGAAGGCCTGCTTAACAGTAATACAGTAAAACAGAGTACAGGGGCATGGCGGCCAATACAGTAAATAAACAATGTCCAATGAGCTGTGACAGTCTGTATGCCAAAAAGATTTTTCATACATTTATACAGAACAGTACGAAACAGTATGCATATAATATACAACCAGTCAGAACAGGGACTTAATCCTTGATAAACAGTACAATGCAAACGTTCAGTCTATACAGTAAACAAAACAGTACAGTAGGGGGAAAACTAAAACACTCCATAGCCTAAGCTTGGCAGGCTCGGAACCTTGCAGTGAGGCACATTGGTTGGCTTGACAAAACTGGAGTTTACCCCGACGCTTCTAGCATTGGTCCGGTGCTTGTACACCTACATATATATATGAGCAGTGAGCTAAAGCCCAGTGAATAGCATAAAACGTAAAGGGGTTTAGAATGAATGTCCTTACAGTAGTAAAAACAGTTCATTTCAATCAGTATTTCAGTTGTTCAGTACAAACAGTCATATGTGGTACATCCATTAGCATAACAGTACAGTAAGCAGTAGGTCTTAAAGACCGAACAGTAATGATGGCCATCAATCAGTAAACAGTAGTGGTTCCACAAGGGAACCGACAGAGATTTCTGTAACAGTAACAGTAAACAGTAGGTGCTAAGGATGCCACAGTACAGTTCAGAATATAGGACATACATTCATTCAGTAAACAACATCAGTTCAGTAAACAGTTCAGTTTAGTGTTCAGAAGATAATTATTTTGAACATATCTTTACACAATTGTTACTCATAGAGTTCTGGGCTACAGTGAACTAGAGCGTCTCCTCAGAAAGCCAACCCTACACAGTTTACAGATTGAACACACACTAAGCTACACAGTTGGGAAAGATACTAACTTAATCCCTAATTTGCCTCGGTGTGGTTCTACATGTATATCCTCTTTAAGATGCCTTAAATATGCCCTAGGAATGCCTAGGATGGAAAGAGGATGCAAAGATGCACTTTTGAACACTTTACAAAATTTGCTGAAAACAGGGGTCTCGCTCAAGCGAGGATTCCTTCGCTCAAGCGGACATGCAGACAAAGGAGCTCCGCTCGAGCGTGGATTCCGTCGCTCGAGCGGACTGTGTGCTACAGTAAAAATGTTGGATGCTCAAAATTTACGCTCGACGCTCGCTCGAGCGTGAGACACAGCTCTTCGCTCGAGTGTAGGTCCCTTCGCTCGAGCGTACGCCTGCGCGCACCAAGATTCTGAGAGCTTGCAATTTACGCTCGAGCCACCATTCATTCGCTCGAGCGGCGCTCAGAGTAAACGGTGGTCGCTCGAGCGTAGAATCCTTCGCTCGAGCGTAGAAGCCAAATTCTGGAATTTCCAGATTTGCCTCCCAAGCTCAAACCAAGCATTCCTAAGCTCAAAACTCGACCTCTTGGGCCCAAATTCTGGAAAACACATCCAAACTCAATATACAACAAGTTTCAAAGCTCAATTTGTGAATTTAAAGCCCAAGGGTGAATCAAATAAATCCAAATTTCAAACCCATTTTCATGAACATGAAGAACATGCAAACATGCATGAATTTAAATCATTTCAAAGCTTCAATTTGATGCTCTAGTGAGCCAATTGTTCCAAAAACAAGTTGAAAACATGGACCATTGCAAAATTATGAACATGCATGTTCCATTTTATGAAGGACAACTTCAAAACTTCAAATTAAAGGCATGCATGTATGAGCTAGACTCCAATTTAACATATATGGACCAATTCAAGGCTCAAATCACTAAGGATACAAGAGCTAGGCATGAACAAGCTTAAACACAACAATGAGATGTTAAATTCCTTACCTAGAGCTTCAATTACAAGGTGAGGAAGCTTAATTTGCAACCTATGTTCCAATTCCTTCAATTATCAAGCAATTTACAAGCACAATTTGAAATGAAATCAACTCCTCAAGTTTCTCTCTCTCTAGTTCTGTGGTGTGCTCAAATGTGGCTGATGAAATGCTTTGTTTGAGTGTATACAAGTCTCAAAAGGATCCATGTAATGGGCCACTAACATGGCAATTTCGTAATTAAGGCAACTTATGTGTTTTACCTTATTTAATCTACTTTAATCATACTAAATCAATTTTCAGATAATTACACCATAAAATCACATAAATTCTAATAATCATGGAACATCAATCAATTTTGGGTTCGGCCGCCGATAAGGCCTTCAATTAACAGTCTAAACAAAACAAACTGAACAGATAATTAAACAGTCAAACAGATAAAATGCAATTCAAACAGATACAGGCAATCAATTCAGTTTCAGATCTCAGTCAGTCAGTCCAGTAATCCAGTCAGTTCAACTACCAATCATAATCATTCTCAATTTAGCAGTAATCGATAATTAATCGGTTATCAGTGATGAGGGTTATTACAGTAAGCTTGTCAAATCATTGTATGGTTTGAAGCAAGCTCCCAAGCAATGGCATGGGAAGTTTGACAACGTTATGTTGTCAAATGGGTTCAAAATCAATGAGTGTGACAAATACGTATATGTCAAAGACACTGATAGAGGTTATATCATTTTGTATCTATACGCAGATGACATACTCATTGTTGGTAATAATGATGAAATGATTCGAACTACCAAGAGATTGTTAAACTCTAAGTTTGACATAAAAGATATGGGCCTTGTAGATGTAATTCTGGGTATTAAGATTACCAGAACATTTGATGGTACTGTACTTTCTCAATCTGACTATGTTAAGAAAATACTTGAGAAATTTGATAAATCAGATAGAAATGTGTTTAGGACACCGGTAGACGTGAGTCTACACTTGACCAAGAATAATGGTGCGAGTGTCACTCAGCTAGAATATTCTCGGGTCATTGGAAGTTTGATGTATTTGATGAACTGTACAAGGCCGAATATAGCCTACTCTGTTAGCAGGCTTAGTAGATACACGCGTAATCCGAATGCTACTCATTGGAGGGGCATTATGCGGGTGTTAGGTTATCTATGCTACACCTAGGGTTATGGGTTGCATTATACCAGATACCCAGCGGTACTAGAAAGGTATAGTGACGCGAATTGGATATCAGATATAAAGGACTCAAAATCCACTAGTGGATATGTGTTTACTCTTGGTGGGACAGTCGTGTCTTGGAAATCTTCCAAGCAAACTTGTATATCTAGATTAACGATGGAATCAGAGTTTATTGCTTTAGATAAAGCAACGGAAGAAATTGAATGGCTTCGCAATTTCATTGAAGATATCCCACATTGGTCTAAATCTGTGCCAGCTATTTGTATTTATTGTGATAGTCAATCTACAACTGGTAGGACACAGAGTAATATGTATAATAGAAAGTCTAGACATATCTGTCGTAGATATAATTCCATACGATAACTACTCTTGAATGGAGTTGTCTCTATAGATTATGTAAAGTCTAAGGACAACATTGTGAATCCGCTAACCAAAGGGTTAAATCGAGTGTTAGTCGAGACGTTGTCGAAAAGAATGGGGTTGAGGCCTTTGGAAGTTATCGGAATGGAAACCCAACCTAGTTGATTAGAGATCCCAAGATCTAGGTTCAATGGGACAACCTAATTTCGTGTAACAATGGTATGTCACTATAGGGGCAAAACCCTCCAGCCATTCCTTTAAGCAGTAATGCCTGAGAGAGTGAAGGTTAAGCAAAGCTTTTAATGACTCTTATATGTTGAGGATTCAAACAGGGTATAGCAGGATACTTTGAAGAGTCACCTATGTGAGTGTGCAGTGGGGCCGTTTCTAGAAGAATTAGGAAGGCCAAAATTTTTTGAAACCACTCGTTGAACCAGGCTAGTGTTTAGGGCCATACAAGGCACACCAGTGAGAACAGAATGGTGGTAGGAGTAATTCCCGTGTGAGATCTATTGCCTCAGTTTACATAAACGGCAGAGCAGTTTAAGATGTCATATTCACTAATTAGCCAGTAAACTCGATAGGTTTTCACTGGGAGAGGTTCAAAGACACAAGCTACCTTCTCTAATGTCGGGGTTAGTCCGTTGTACTCTCTCTCCGAATCATTATTGTTGAACGGTGTCCGTTTGTTGAGTCATTCGGTCAATTTTATTCATATGGGGAATTGTTGGAAAAAATGAGTTTTTGGTGACTTTAATTAAATATTAAAGTAAGTCTCAATCATCTATTGTGTTGAGTCCAAGTGGGTTTAGATACTTTGCAATGAGATCTTTACATCACAAAAAGAATAGCCAAAAACCACTGAAAATTGAATGAGAAATTGCCTTGTGAAGTTAGCTTCATGAAAAAGGTAGTGGGATTAGTGTGTATAATATGTTTGTACCTCCTGCATTATTGCAGAGGTTAATGGTGCGTTAGTAACCAGCCATAAAGGCAGGTTAATGGTGCATTAGTGACCAGCCATAAAGGTTGGAGGCTCTTCCTCTTTCCTCTATACATGTATAACTTGAGACTCTCCTGTCTAGTCTCAACACAGAAATTTTTGCTTCCATTTTACAAGTCAGTTTGTCAGAAAATTCCTACAGTGAGAGAGTGTTGCCACGGTTTTTGTTTGCTAAGCTAGACAGAGAGTGCTTCTGTCGTAGTTGATTTTTGATCGTCGTATCTTGGGAAACAGATGCCGGAATTCCTCAAGCACTTAACCCGTGAGGCGAGAAAAATCTGTTTTAAAGAAACTGCTACCGTACAGGCTTCGATTTGCTTTCTTTACTATTTTATTATATTGTGTATTTTTGTTGTAATTTAGTTGTAATTCTCAACATGTGTTCTTGGTATATAATTTTGATTTATTCGTGAATCTATTTATTTAATTTCTCAATTTGGACAACATCTCCCTCCACTAAACTCACGATCTCTTTCTCTTCGTCTTTTTCTTCTTCTTCGCGACTCTCTTTCTCACACACACACTCTCTGCTGGCAATGGTGAGTTGAGAAAGAGGGCATGAGATCTAGGGTTAGGGTTTCGATAATGGTGGCAGCGGTAGTGGGTGGTGGGCGATGATAGCAGCGGTGCGACAGTAAAGGAGCGGCAACATCAATGGTGTTGTAGAGGGGTGGAAGGTTGCTGGAGGATGAATGCTACAGCCGAAAGTGATTTGGGGTTTGAAAAATTATGGTTGAAAGGTTAGGAATGATGGTAAATTTGGAAGTTCATATTCGGACAAAATTGGAACTTAAAAAAAAAAAAGAAAAAGAAAAAGAAAAGAGATCGGTGGTCTTAAGAAAAAAGATAGGTATTGACGTGTACAAGCCCATAAAGGCCACGAATCACTATAAACAACCCAAGCCCATCACTTGGAGCCCAATACATAACCCAGTTGGTGAGGTCCAGAACAGCTGGAATCCAACATGGAATAAAGAGCCAATGACATTCAGACACATGGCAGGTGAAGGACGAGCCACATCAGCAGACAAAGATCTGCAAAGTTATTGCCACTGCACATCACCATTAATGCAGCCCGTCACAGCATTTATTACGACAACACCTTCCCGTCGGAACAGGACCCCCTTACCCTGAACAAGGTAAGCTACAGCATAGACTTTCGGCGAGGAGGGCAGGTCGGAAGGGACATCGAAATGATTACCAAAGGATATAAGCAAACATTGAAGACAAGAAGAAGGTTAAGTTTTCTATCTCTAATCTCTCTCACAAACTCCCTATTTCTCCTTCTAACTTGCTCGTCGAAGGGTTCACTGGGAGACTACCCCGTTCCCCATTGGACTTGTTTACAGGTAATCCGGTGGGCTTGATCATCTGGACGTGGGTATTGAGGAGCTTGGCTCTGTCCGACCCATTCACTGGGACAAATTGTATCATTAGGTATAAATAGCACTACTCAAATTAATACAAAAAAGTAAATTATTCCATTCATTCTTTTGCACTTTTTTTTTATAAAAAAATAAAAATAAAAATCCCAATTCTTAAAAGGGAAAATAGCCCATCAGTGGATGAGTCAAATTTTTTTCTTCTTCAAATTCATGGTAAATTTTAATTATTAAAATTATAAATTTTTTCATAAATATATAATTATTTTTAAAAATAAAACCTGATTTGTAATTTCTCCACCTTAAAACAACTCTTATTTAACAAAAAAGTGATCCAAGTGCCTGCGTCTCCAATTTTGCGATTTTAAAATAGTACTTGAAAATCTTCAAATACGTCAAAGAGTTTGACCATGGTTCTTTATTAGCTCCACCAACCATTGACTACTGCAAATGATGATTGCGCTACTGAGGTATTATAGCATCTCCTACAAATATATTTTAATTTTTTTAATCGTATTATCTTTTTATTTTTTTATATATTTATTTATAAAAATATATATATATATATATATATATACTTATTTATATTATTTCAAATACCCTCTAATACTCTTTACAATAAAATAAATTTGCTTGCACAGTACATAAAATATAATCATCGAGATTATATGCATTAAAATTCTTATTAAAAATATATTTATTTAATATAACCGAATGTGTAAATATTATTTTTTTAGAAATTATGAAATAAAATTTATAATTTAATTGTTGTAACAAAATAATTTTAATTTTTTCAATTTAAAATGAATGTGTATATGTAATATTTTATCTTATTGACTATTTTAATCTTTTTTTTTTTATAATCTTTATTGACTAAAACCATCATCCCAAACACCATCCGGCAATTTTAGTGTAATGATTAAAATAAATTTTTTTCTTCAATTTTTCTTAGTAAAAATGAGAAGATAAAAATTTTAAAATTTAAATTGATAAAATTGTTACAATCCTCAAATCTTTTTAATTTTTTTAATTAACCAATTACATTTCACCTTTTGTACTGTTCTGCAAGAATGTTAGGCCTCGTTTGAGAACCCTCCCTTTTAGCCAAAAAGCTAAAAAGTAACTAAATTAGCCAAAAAGCTAACAACCCATACCAAAAAGTCAAAGATTCTCTTTTCTCTCTACTTTTTGCACATCTTTTCGTAAAAAGCCAAAAAGTCATCCAAAACATACTAATTTTTTTTAGCTCATATTTTAACCAAATAGACAAAAAGTTACTAAATTAGCATGTTCCCAAACGAGTGTAATTGGCTCACACCAAAAGAAAACTTATGATTGGAAAAATTATTAGATTGTCTTGGACATTAAACCTTATTTGAGAAGTTAGTTATTTTAATTGATTATTTAATTTTTTGGCTATTTTAATTTGATAAAATAGTTATGTTTATAAAGTTGGCTAGTTTTTTTATAATTAATTTAATAATTATAGAAAAAAATAAAATAAAATATTTTATTTTATTTTTTAATAATTATTTAAACCGAATTATCTTTCCAAACATTTCTATTATCTGAAAATATTTTCACCAATCACCGCATGCTATGCTTATGCGTACCTTCAAATAACTTTTCATAGGATCGTTGACAAGTCCAAGAATCCATTCAAAATGTAAAAGCGGGACCTTGCTACATCCCTTAAAAACAATTTTTTAATCTCCCTAATTTTTATATCAAGTAAAAAAAAAAAAAAAAACAATTCTCCAAAATAGAAATTAGGGAGATTAGGGGGATCATTGTAGGGCTCCAAATCATTTTCCAGGTCCATCCAATCATCAATGAGACACCGCAAGATTGATCGAACCAAGCGGACGGCCCGGATCGTAGAGGAGAGACAAGGGGGTACAAGACAGATCTGCAGGTTAATGAGGCCATATCTTTTTGATGGGGTGTATTGTTGTACAGGTGATTTGTCTCGTTTAGATCAGACGGTCGTCGTTTTGCGATGATGGAGATCGAATGTACTGTAGAAGACGTGAAGTGGTGTGGGGCCTCGTTAACACCCAATTGGAGTGTACCAAAAAGCTGAACAGAGTTGGACTCAAACAAAAAAATAAATATAGCAACATTTCCAAATCAATAATTCAACTTGTCGACAACATTTTCAGTGTTAATTATATTATTACACCTTTTATATTATATTAAAGCCTTGTTTGGGAACCATTCCATTTGGTCAAAAAGTTAAAAAATTATTAAAAAAATTAAAAAATCAACAACTCATATTAAAAAGTTAAAGATTCTCTTTTCTCTTTACTTTTTGCACATCTTTTCATAAAAAATTAAAAAATCATCCCAAACATACTAATTTTTTTTAGCTCATATTTTAACCAAATAGTCAAAAAATTACTAAATTAGCCTGTTCCCAAACGAGGCCTAAAAACAAAAATATTATGAATTCACGTTAAATGAACATAATGGTACAATTTTTTTAATTTAAGAATTCTAAAAGAATATTAATGATGTGAAAAAAAAAAAAATTAAAGTCAAAATATCACATTACATGAGACCCACACACTAATTAAAATTATTAGAATTCTCAATCTTTTTTCTTAAATGAATGTTGGCACTCACCATCAACTTGTAATTTATAAATATATTTTTGTAATAAAAATTAAATTAATAAAATATAAAATTTATGGGTGAAGTGAATTTAAATTATTAATTTTCTTTTAAGTTCATAAAATATATGTAATTATTACAATATCATAGGTTTGGTGACAGATAGTCAAAGTTATCGGCAAAAAAGTCCAAAGTCAGACTCATTGGCCCATACGCTCCCAATCGCAATCCCGCGTGGAGGTGCACATGCTTTGACTCCTACACGCCAATGTCTCTAGTTCACCGGGGCGCAAGGGTTAAGGGTCCTTTCCGTGAGCCCGTGGGCCGTTATTCCGGAAATATTTTAATAATTTGAATTCTCCATATTATAAAATTTATCTGATAAATTATTTATGAAAAAAATTAAATTAATCAAATATGAGGACGTATTTTGTGAAATAACAGTACGTGGCTAAGGTGATGCCAGAGTGTCAGTCGAGGTACCACGTGTCTTGGTCATGACGCCGAGGTGATTTCGACTAGGTCGAGGTTATCTACGGAGATACCGGAATCTAAGATGAGCGGATAGGGGACAGGAATCCTAGAACTAGGGAGGACCTTAGTTCAGATAAAGATAAAACTTTTAAGAAGTTTATTTCTATCCAGCTGGGAGTCCAAGATGAGTATTGAGCCAAAATCCATTGAAGTTAGTTTTCTACAGGGATCAGGTTAGTGCTAGCTATAAAACTAGGGCACCCTCGTGGTTCTAAGGTATGTTTTTTATACTCTGTCTAGTGAATTAAGTACTAGTGGCTATCTTTGAGAGATAATTACTGATTTGATCGTCAGAGTGCTCTCGGGTGGACGAACCACCGTCGGACTCTTATCTTTCTGTGGTAGGTTGTTCGGGCTTAATCTATTTTGCCGGTGCTCTCCTTCTGAGTATTTCCTGTTTGGTTATGTGGTTAAAATCAATACCCACAATTTGGTGCTGGCTGTGGGAATGCAAAGAGAATAGATGGTCAACGACGGGCATAAAAAAAAGGTCGGGGATGACATCTCTAGTGGGAGTGGCAAACACACTGATCCTAATGTAGAGGAAGAGAATTGTAATGAAGAACCCTGTGAGCAAAATCTCGGGAAAAAGGACATCGGTCAAGAGGGAGACGTACCAAAGAAGGCAGACTGATGCAAGTATTACAACGAAAGCGACCGCCAGGTATGGAAAGATAGATATGCTTGAGGAGGGACGGCGAGATGAAGGGAATGTCAAACAAATTAGCAGACCTACAATCAGTTGTCAACTTCATGATGCAAAACAACGTCATGCAGCCACCGTTCTCATTGGAGGACATGTCGATTCCAACAGCCAAGAACGACGCCCAGAAAGGGGGGCAGAAAGCAGTCCCTGCAGTTTCTTAGCATGACAAGACAAAGGAGCATTCGCATCGGCCTTCACGGGAGGTCGGGCGAGGAGAATCGATGAGAGGAGAGTCTTAGAAGACCCCTCGTGCCAAGGAAACTTATGTCAAGGAACATCGGTATGTTCAAGGGAATGAGCTTTGTTTTGACACGATGAATGAAGAAAGGTTCAAGAGGACTCATAACGACACCGGGAGCAGCGTACCAAAAAGGCTGAAATCCTTTGACAGCCGAGCTCCTGGACGGACTAAGGAGGATTTAAGGGATTACCTCCAGAGGAAACAACAAGATGTTGAGGTCACATCTTCGGTCAAGCCGAGAACGCCGTTCTCAGTAGAGTTGGATAAGTTTGAGGCCTCAAAAAGATTTCACATGCCGAGGTTCCAGATAAATGATGGTAAGTCCGATCCGAACTTTCACGTTGGCTTATATTTGAATTCAATGGCACTGTCTACCGGGAACGAACCGTTGCTCTACAAGGTGTTTCTCTCATCTTTTGAGGAAATTGCATCAGATTGGTTTCACAAGTTGCCTAAAGGAACTATGAAAAGTTGGGAAGGCCTGGCCAAGATGTTTGTGGCCAGGTTTGTTACAAACAAACTACAGCCATTGAGGGTAGACTCTCTGATGGCTCTGAAAATTGGCGAGGGTGAAAACCTCAGGGCTTATGCCAAAAGGTATTACGAGGTGTTCAACCAAATACCAGTATGCAACCAGGAGTTGGCAGTTGTATCTTTTAAGAACGGCCTGGAGGATAACTGCATGCTTCGAAAGTCACTGGCAAAGACTTTGCCAAAGAATATGGAGGAGCTCATGGTAAGGATCGAGAAATATGCCAAAGCAGAAGAGGATACACCGGGGACAAAAGCGTCGAAACATGAGAAGAGAAAAGGCTCGCTGAAGCGAGACCGAGGTAATACTGGATATAACAGGTAAGAGACAGGACTGATGGTTGCATAGGCAGTCACCACCATATTCCGGATCTCGGTTTATAAAGTTCTGGAAAGAATCAGGAACCAGCAGTATTATAGAGCGCCAGAGAAGATTCCTAGCGAATTCATGGGAAAAAGTCTTGGGAAGTACTGTGCCTACCATAAAGAGGATGGACATCTAACTCAGCGGTGTAGAGCCTTGAAGACACATTTGAAAGATCTAGTCAGACAAGGCCACTTGAAAGACCTGGTAAATGAGGCAAGAACGAGGGAAAAGCAGGCAGGACTGCCCCAGGTGCCAGCAGCACTACCTCCACCAACACCACAACTGTAAGCAGACGGACCTTGAGTGATCAATGTGATTCACTTAAGGGTCAATGAGAACGAGGTACGTAGGGAGACTTAGAGGATGAAGCACTTACAACATGTGCATCAGGTCCAGCAAAAGAAGCCTAGGACAAACGAGTACAAGGGACCAATGGTGTCCTTTATGGAAGCCGACCTGGACATGGTACAGCATCCACACAATGATGCTTTGGTAGTAACCCTCAAGATTAGAGAATGCCAAGTAAGACACATTCTGATTGACCAAGGCAGCTCTTGTGATATCATGTATGTCAGATGTTACAAGGAGCTCGGCCTTCACCGAGATGATTTGGAGCAATCCAATAGCCCAATGGTCGGGTTCAATGGAACGCCGACATGGCCCATGGAAGCAATAAATTTGGAGGTTCAAGTAGGCACCAAGAAGGTAAGCACAAAGTTTACAGTAATTGACACTCCCTCCCCTTACAATGTTATCTTGGGGAGGCCATGGTTGCATGCAATGAGGGCTGTTCCCTCGACATTGTACCAACTGTTGCGGTTTCCAACGAAGTATGGAATTGGGGAGGTCAAAGGGAATCAGGTGTAGGCAAATAATTGCTCCATAGAAGCAATGAATTCTACCTACAACATGCGAGAGGCAGAGACAGTAGAAATTGAGGACGAGGACATAGAGGTCCTAGAGGATGTCGGCAAGGAGCCGACCGACAAAAGCAAGGAAACCTTGAAGAAAATTCTGGTCCAGCAATGGAATGAAAAGCGCTTCTTCCTTCTCGGCTCAGGCTTGGCCGAGGAAGAGGAAAGAGAGTTGGAAGCATTCCTGCGAGCAAACATAGAGGTGTTTGCCTGGATGCCCTACGAGACGCCTGGCATTGACCCCGAGGTCACATGCCACAGACTAAATGTAGACAGGTCGGCTAAACTTGTCATTCAGCAAGTAAGGAGCCCGACGTTGGTTCATGTGGAGGTAGTAGCGGAGGAAGTGGACAAATTGTTAGAGGCCAGAGCGATTCGGGAAGTAAACTACCCAACTTGGTTGTCAAACACAGTTGTTGTGAAAAGAAGAATCGGAAGTGGAAGGTCTGCGTGGACTTCACTAGCTTGAATATGGCTTGTCCCAAAGACAATTTCTCACTCCCCAAAATCAATCAATTAATGGATGCCACTTCAGGGCATGGGAGGATGAGCTTCCTAGACGCTTACAGGGGGTACCATCAAATAGCAATGTACCCCCTTGATAAGGAGAATACTGCATTTATTATCTCAAAAGGGCTGTATTGTTACAAAGTGATGCCTTTCGGGTTGAAAAATGCAGGAGCAACCTAGTAGAGGTTGGTGACCAAGATATTCAGACATCTGATTAGAAAAACAGTGGAAATATACATTGATGATATGGTCGTGAAGACCAAAGAACCTGAGAATCATCTGGCCGACTTGAAGGCAGTTTTCGACATCCTTAGAACATATCGGCTCCGACTCAATGCTTCGAAATGTGCATTTGGAGTTGGGTCTGGTAAGTTCTTGGGATACTTGGTTACTAGAAGAGGCATTGAGACAAGCCTAGATCAAATCAAGGTTATCCTAGACTTGAAAAGCCCAACGTCAGCAAAACAAGTATAGATGTTAACAAGAAGGGCCGCAGCCCTCAATAGGTTTATAAGCAGAAGTTCAGACAAATGTAAACCATTTTTCAGTTTATTAAAGAAAGCCACAGATTTTTTGTGGACAGAGGAATACGAAGTCGCCTTGGCCGACTTGAAAAAATACCTGACCACATCTCCAGTTCTCTCAAATCCAGTACCTAGAGAGGAGCTATTCCTATACTTGGCGGTTTTGGAGCACGCTGTGAGTGCAATGATAATCAGAGAAGAGAAAGGAGAATAAAGGGTAGTATACTATGTGAGTAAAATCCTTGCAGGTGCAGAGACCAGGTACTTGCCCCTAGAAAAATTGACACTGGCCTTAGTGATGGCTTCCAAAAAACTGAATCATTACTTCCAAGCCCACAAGATTGTGGTATTGATTGAGCATCCCTTGAAGTGCCTTTTACAACAAGGAGATTTGATAGGCAGGGTAGCCAGATGGGTAGTAGTATTGGGCCAATACGACCTGGAATTTAAGCCCAGAACAGCAATTAAGGGTTAGGTTTTGGCCGACTTTGTGGCTGAACTCACACCTGGTGCCATCCCACGTCAAGCTTCGGTGAGCCGCGGCTTAGGGTGTCCAAGGAAACAAGAAGAGACCTAGCTGGGAATGAAAAACCCCATGGCAGAGCAGAAGAAAAAAGAGAAACTCAAGCCTGCAATATTTACATCGGTGACTCTTTCCGCTTGTTTGTTGATGGGAGTTCAAATCGTCAAGGAGCGGGGGCAGGAGTAGTGCTAGTATCGCCAGATGGGCGGATGTTAGAACAATCTATTCGTTTGGGGTTTAAGGCCTCAAACAATGAAGCAGAAATTGAAGCACTGATTGTAGGATCGAAATTAGCAACAGCAATGGAAGCTGACGATGTGGTAGTCTTCTGTGACTCCCAGCTTATTGTGAACTAGGCAACAGACGAGTATGCAGCTCGAGATGAAAGAATGATAGCCTATGTAAAAGAGGTTGTCAGACTGCTAGCCTTGTTTCAGGATTGCCGACTACAGCAGGTTAGCCGAGATGACAACAACTATGCCGATGCCCTAGCTAACCTGGCTAGTGCAATGAAATCAGGGGAGGCTGGGACAGTAATGGTTGATTATTTGTTAGGGAACCACTAATCATAGAGTATGAAGCAATGTGTGTGGAAATGGGTCCAAGTTGGATGGACGCAATAGTAATATTCCTTAGAGATGGAAAACTGCCAGATGATTGAAAAGAGGCACACAAGACCAGACTGAAGTTGGCGCGATTTAGCTTAACAACAGAAGGACATCTCTACACAAGGTCTTTTACTGGTCCCCTTTTGAAATGCGTGCATTCCTTCCAAGTTGAAGACTTCTTGTATGAAATACATGAAGGAGTATATGGAAGCCACGTTGGGGGTAGATCACTTGCTCATAGAGCCATTACTCAAGGGTACTGGTGGCCCTACATGCAGAAGGATATTGAAGCCTACGTCAGAAAGTGTGAGAAATGTCAAAGGTTCGCACTTTTGATACATCAACCAACAGCAGATCTGAACCCAGTATCCAACCCTTAGCCATTTGCCCAATGGGGGATGGATCTTGTTGGACAACTACCCCAAGCAACTGGGCAAATGAAGTTTCTGCTCGTAGCAGCTGATTACTTCACAAAGTGGGTAAAAGTTTAACCTCTTGCGAAGATTCGGGATATTGATGTGAAGAATTTCATTACTAGGTTTAAGATCCCAAGGGCAATAATAGCAGACAATAGTACGCAATTTCATAGCAAGCTAATCAAAGGCTTCTGTGCAAAGTATAAAATCAAGAACTACTACTTTACTCCAAGCTTCCTTCAAAGTAATGATCAGACAGAAGCATCAAACAAGACTATCTTAGATGGGATCAAAAAGAGGCTGGAAGCAGCAAAGGAAAATGTCACAACCCAAACCCGCCCCTATGAGTTTAGCACCGTAACCGGCTAGTAATCCTAGATTACCGAAGGTCTGCTTAACAGTAATCCAGTAAAACAGAGTACAGGGGCTTGGCGGAAGCCAATACAGTAAATAAACAATGTCCAATGAGCTGTGACCGTCTGTATGCCAAAAAGATTTTTCATACGTTCACATATATATACGGTACAGAACAGTGTGCAAAACATTTACAAGCATTCAGGACAGGGATCAAGTCCCTAATAACCAGTACAGTACGGTCTATACAGTCTATACAGTAAACAAAACAGTACAGGAGGGGGAAAACTAAAACACCCCATAGCCTAAGCTTGGCAGGCTCGGAACCTCGCAGTGAGGCACATTGGTTGGCTTGACAAAACTGGATCTAACCCTGACGCCTCTAGCATTGGTCTGGTGCCTGTACACCTACATATATATATGAGCAGTGAGCTAAAGCCCAGTGAATAACATAAAGCGTAAAGAGGTTTAGAATGAATGTCCTTACAGTAATGAAAATAGTTCATTTCAATCAGTATAACAGTTGTTCAGTACAGTAAACAGTCATATGTGGTACATCCATTAGCATAACAGTAAACAGTAGGTCTTAAATGACCGAACAATAATGATGGCCATCAATCAGTAAACAGTAGTGGTTCCAACGAGGGAACCGACAGAGATCTCTGTAACAGTAACAGTAAACAGTAGGTGCTAAGGATGCCACAGTACAGTTCAGAAATAAAGGACATACATTCATTCAGTAATCAATATCAGTTCAGTAAACAGTTCAGTTCAGTATTCAAAAGATAATCATTTGAACATATCTTTACACAACTGTTACTCACAGAGTTTTGGGCTACAGTGAACTAGAGCGTCTCCTCGGAAAGCCAACCCTACACAATTTACAGATTGAACACACACTAAGCTACACAGTTGGGAAAGATAATAACTTAATCCCTAATTTGCCTCGGTGTGTTCTACATCTATATCCTCTTTAAGATGCCTTAAATATGCCCTAGGAATGCCTAGGATGGAAAGAGGATGCAAAGATACACTTAGAAAACATTTCCAGAATTTTCAAAAAAACAGATCCCCGCTCGAGCGCAGGTTCCCCCGCTTGAGCGGACATGCAACAAAGGGCCCCGCTCGAGCGTCAACTTACCCGCTCGAGCGGACTGATGAATAGTGCAAAGTACTGGATGCTCGATTTCCCCGCTCGAGCGGCACTTCCTCCGCTCGAGCGGACAACCAAAATCTGGAAATTCTAGATTTGAGCTCTAAGTTCAAAATCAAGTTTAAATGCACTAAATTCGATCCTCTTGGGCCAATTTTCCAGAAAACTCTTGTAAACTCATAGAATAACATGTTTCAAAGGTCAATTTGAGAAATCAAAGCCCAAGGGTGTTTCAATTAAACTCAATTTCAAACCAATTTTCAAGAACATAATCTCCAATGAACATGCAAGACTTTAAATCAATTCAAGGTTTCAAAACATGCTCTAATGAGCTCATTCTTTTCAAAACAAGTTGAAAACATGGACTTAAGCTTAATTATGAACATGCATGTGACAATTTGCCATGAAATCAACTCAAGATTCATCAATACACACATGCATGCATGAAATGAGTTCTAATTCAACATTATTAGACTAAGACATGACTTAGCTCTCTAAAGGCTCAAGAATCATGCATGAACAACCTTAAATACATCAATGAGAGGTTCAATTACCTTACCTAGGTCTTGAATGCAAGACGAACAAGCTCAACTATGCAATCTATACTTCAAACCCTTCAATTTCCAAGCAATCTACAAGTGAATTCAAGTCTCTCCCTTCCTCTCTCTCTAAATTCGGTGGGAACAAAAGAAAGGAGCTGATGAAATGTTTGCCTAAGTGTATGTAAGGCTCAACATGTTGAGGTAGTGGGCCACTAAGGGTGGCAAAATGGTAAATAAGGCAATTTATGCAATTTAGCTTATTTTAATCTAATTTAAACATACCAAATCACTTTTTCAATAAATATACCATAAAATCACATAAACTATGACGATCATGAAACACTAAACGATTTCCGGTTCGGCCGCCGATAAGGCCTTCAATTAGCAGTTTAACGTAAAGTATTGACAGATAGTCAAACAGTCAAACAGATAAAATGCAATTCAATGCAATTCAAACAGATACAGGCAATCAATTTAGTTTCAGATTTCAGTCAGTCGGTTCAGTAAGTCAGTCAGTTCAATTACTTTTCATATTCGATCTCCGTTTAGCAGTAATCGGTAATCAATCAGTTATTAATCGGTAAACAGTACGAGGGTTGTTACAGTCTCCCCTCCTTATAAAGAGTCTAGTCCTCTAAACTCGAGTTACCTTCATTCTGGAAGAAAACAGGATTCAGTGGAAACAGTTCATGATATCTCTTGGCCATGTCATCTTCCCTTTCCCAAGTGGCATACACGCCACCATGGTTTTGCCAGTCTACTTTCACTAACGGGATCTCCTTGTTTCTTAGTTTCTTGATCCGTCTGTTTACAATCTGTATAGGCCGTTCCTCGCAAGTGTAGTCGTCACTCAACACTACTCGAGTAGGCTCAATCACGTGGAAAGGATCCCAGAGATAATCTCTCAACATAGAGATGTGGAAGACGTTGTGCATATACTCCATTTCAGGAGGAAGCGCAACTTGATACGCCACCGGATTGATTTTCTCAATAATCTCATACGGCCCGACATATCTCGGCGCTAACTTGCCTTTGACTCCAAAACGAGTCTGGCCTTTCATTGGTGTCACTTTCACAAACACGTGATCACCCACTTCATATTCTCGGTCTCGTCTTCTAACATCTGCATAACTTTTCTGTCGGTTCTGTGCAGTTTTCAATCTCTGTTAAATCAGTTTCACCTTTTCAGTCGTTTCATACACAATCTCGGGCCCAAGCAAAGGCCCAACTCCAACTTCTGCCTAGCAGATCGGAGATCTACATTTTCTGCCATACAATGCCTCAAAAGGCGCCATACCAATACTCGAATGATAGCTGTTGTTGTAGGCGAATTCAGCTAAGGGCAAATGGCTTTCCCAATTTCCCTGAAAATCAAGGACGCACATTCTCAGTAAATCCTCCAGAGTCTGGATGGTCCTTTCTGACTGTCCATCTGTCTGAGGATGATAGGCACTACTCAGTCTCAATTCAGTACCCAATGCAGTCTGTAGACTTTGCCAAAACCTCGATGTAAACTTCGAATCCCTGTCAGAAACAATGGACACAGGCACTCCATGCAATCTAACAATCTCATCAATATAGAGTGTAGCCAATTTGTCCGCATTATAAATTGTCTTGACAGGTAAGAAGTGAGCAGATTTGGTTAGTCTATCAACAATAACCCAAATTGAATCCATACCTTTTCTGGAGCGAGGCAATCCAACGATAAAATCCATCGTGATATGCTCCCATTTCCACTCCGGTATGGGTAAGGGTTGCAGTAAGCCTGCGGGTCGCTGATGTTCCGCTTTAACTTGTTGGCAATGAAGACATTTTGACACAAAGTCGGCAATTTCTTTCTTCATTCCCGGCCACCAAAAGTTCTGTTTCAAATCTTGGTACATTTTCGTATTCCCCGGATGAATAGAAAATTTTGAGTTGTGGCCCTCTTGCAGAACTTTTCTTTTCAGTTCAGTGTCATTCGGTACACACAGACTTTCTTGAAATTTCAGTACATTGTTTTCAAATTTGAATCCCGGTCTCGGTTTAGATTCTCTTTCTTCGATGATCTTCTTCAAGAAGTCATCATGTTGCTGTTTCTCTTTAATCTCCTCAATCAGTGCCGGTTGTGCAGAAATAGCAGCTATTGTCCCACCTTGTTCTCTCAAAACAACTTCAATTTCAGATTTTTCAAGGTCACAAAGCAACTCTTTCTGTCCAGTGAGCAAACAAGTTAAATTTGCAATCGACTTCCGGCTCAGTGCATCGGCAACGGTGTTGGCTTTTCCCGGATGGTACAGAATCTATAGGTCATAATCTTTAATCAGTTCTAGCCATCTCCGTTGTCTCATGTTCAGTTCTTTCTGGGTGAAGAAATATTTCAGACTCTTGTGGTCGGTATATACTTCACATGTTGCCCCATACAAATAGTGACGCCAGATTTTCAGTGCAAATACTACTTCAGCCAGTTCCAGATCATGGGTCGGGTAGTTCTTTTCATGTGGTCTCAGTTGTCGGGAAGCATAAGCAATAACTCTCCCATTTTGCATTAAAACACATCCCAAACCCTTATGAGAAGCATCACTAAATACAGTATAACCATCTGTACCTGAAGGTAAGGTAAGAACCGGTGCAGTCATGAGTCGAGTTTTCAACTCTTGGAACGCTGATTCCCTTTGGTCGGTCCAGTCAAATGATATCCCCTTCTGTGTCAGTTGAGTCAATGGTAAGGCAATTTTGGAGAAATCTTTGACAAATCTTCTGTAATATCCAGCCAATCCCAAAAAGCTTCGGACTTCTGTCACATTTGTTGGTCTAGGCCAGTTCACTACAGCTTCAATTTTCTGCGGATCAACAGAAATTCCATCTTTGCTAACAACATGCCCCAAAAACATAACATGATCAAGCCAAAACTCACATTTAGACAGTTTAGCATACAGTTTCTGTTCTCTTAGGGTCTGCAGGGCAAGTCTCAGATGATGTTCATGTTGTTCTATACTTTTGGAGTAAATCAATATGTCATCAATGAATACCACAATAAAGTCATCAAGGTACGGTTTAAAGATTCTATTCATGAGGTCCATAAATGCTGCCGGTGCATTGGTAACTCCAAAAGGCATAACTAAAAATTCGTAATGTCCATACCTCGTTCTAAAAGCAGTTTTATCAATGTCTCCTAGTTTAACTTTCAGTTGATGGTACCCCAATCTGAGATCAATCTTGGAGAACACTTGAGCACCCTGTAACTGATCAAATAAGTCATCAATACGCGGTAATGGATATTTGTTTTTCACAGTTACCTTGTTCAGTTCACAGTAGTCAATGCACAGTCTCAATGAGCT
Source organism: Camellia japonica (assembly GCA_030407325.1). NCBI lineage: Eukaryota > Viridiplantae > Streptophyta > Magnoliopsida > Ericales > Theaceae > Camellia > Camellia japonica. The sequence continues at coordinate 61,700,881 of JAPPVO010000003.1, forward strand.
GTCTTTCTTTTTCACAAACAAAACCGGTGCGCCCCACGGTGAAGTACTAGGCCTGATAAACTTCTTGTCTAACAGTTCTTACAGTTGCACTTTCAATTCTTTCAATTCAGTCGGAGCCATTCGGTAAGGAGCTTTCGATACAGGCTGCGTTCCCGGAATCACATCAACGGTGAATTCAATCTCCCTATCAATCAAATCCCCTGGCAGATCATCTGGAAATACATCTGGGAATTCTCTGACTATAGGAATACAGTTCGCATCAGTTTTAACATTATTATCAGTAGACACAGTCAGTACAGAACACAGATATCCTTTACACCCCTTTCTAATCAATTTAACGGCTTTCACAGAAGAAATCAAATACGGAGGAGGTACTACTCCAACCCCATTAAATACAAATTCGGGTAACCCAGGTGGACGGAAAACAACTTGTTTTGTCACACAGTCAATGGTGGCATGATATTTTTGTAACCAGTCCATCCCCAATATTACATCAAAATGATCAATGTTCAATGGCAGTAAATCAATAAACAGATGCATATCCCCAACAATGATTTCACATGCAGGGTACATATAAGCACATGTCATGGATCCTCCTACGGGTGATGATACAGCTAGCAGATAGTTCATAGGTTCTAAGGGTCTATTCAATTTCCGTGAAAAAGCATGCGATACATATGAGTGTGTAGACCCCGAATCAATCAGTACATATGCATTTTGAGCACAAATAGAGAGGATACCTGACACAACGGTTTCAGTATTTTGCACGTCTCCCGGTACTAGGGCAAACACTCGGCCCTGCCTCATCGGCTCTTTCCCGGTAGCTTTGGGGTTAGGCTTTGGTGCTACAGTTGATGCTGCGGCGCTGCCTGCAGCTTTACTATTGCCCGGAGCAGTGGAAGGGCAATCTTTCACCATGTGGCCCACTTTGCCACACCTGTAACAAGCACCAGAAATTTTATAACAAACTCCCTTATGGTTCCTACCACATTCGGAACAGGGCGGAAAGGAACGGTTTCCTTGACTAGAAGTAGTCGTTGACCCTGTATTTTGCTTTTTGTTCGATTGATTATGCTTGCCTTTCTTGAATTTGAAATTCTGTCTTTTACCACGCCATTCAGACGCCGGTGTTTCAGATTGTTTCACAGCTTCGATGTTCGACTCGGCCATCAATGCTCGGTCAAGAACACCCACATAGGTCGGTAGCTTTAAAACATTTATTCTGTCCAGTATTGCAACATTTAGGCCGCCTTCAAACATTCTGGCCTTCTTGTAATCAATATCCACCATATGCGGTGCATATCTAGCGAGTCCGGTAAACTTTGTTTCGTATTCGGCAACGGACATCGTGCCCTGCCTCAGTTGTTCAAATTCAGTCACCTTCCTATCCCTGACACATTGAGGAAAGTACTTTTCAAAGAAGACTACTTTGAATTGAGCCCAAGTCATAACGGTGTTGTCCTCACGGGTAAGCATCCACCACCTTCTTGCTTCCTCTTGCAGAGTAAAGGTAGCCAGCAGCACTTTATGCGCCTCAGAACATGGAAAAACCTCAAACAACTTTTCGGTCTCAAGAACCCAAGCTTCAGCCTTTAACGGTTCAAGGCCTCCCTGAAAGGATGGCGGTTTCAGTTTGCTGAACTTCTGGGTAAGAGCAATTATATCCCTGTCATTCACATTCACAATCGGTTCCGGCTGTGCTGGAGGAGGAGGTGGGGGCTGTTGATTCTGTTGTTACTAAAATCTAGCAGTTATCAGTTCCATCATTCTTTTCATTCTTGCCATTCTTGCCTCCGTAGATGAGGATTCAGATTCATTTGCATTATCCATTTCACTATAAGCAGTTATGACAAGTATAAACATAAACAGTTGCATACTTAAACAGTTTAACACATTAGCACATATTCAGTCATGTCATAACCACATACTTATCATGCTCATGTAATGCCCTAATCGCTTTTCTAGGACACTTTATAGCTCATTTGGACACGTGTGTGCGGTATAACTCGTGGTTAAGTATCGCTCTGATACCATTCTGTCACAACACAAACCCGCCCCTATGGGTTTAGCATCGTAACCGGCCAGTAATCCTAGATTACCGAAGGCCTGCTTAACAGTAATCCAGTAAAACAGAGTACAGGGGCTTGGCGGAAGCCAATACAGTAAATAAACAATGTCCAATGAGCTGTGACAGTCTGTATGCCAAAAAGATTTTTCATACATTCACATATATATACGGTACAGAACAGTATGCAAAACATTTACAAACATTCAGGACAGGGATCAAGTCCCTAATAACCAGTACAGTGCAGTCTATACAGTCTATACAGTAAACAAAACAGTACAGGAGGGGGAAAACTAAAACACCCCATAGCCTAAGCTTGGCAGGCTCGGAACCTCGCAGTGAGGCACATTGGTTGGCTTGACAAAACTGGATCTAACCCCGACGCCTCTAGCATTGGTCCGGTGCCTGTACACCTACATATATATATGAGCAGTGAGCTAAAGCCCAGTGAATAACATAAAGCGTAAAGAGGTTTAGAATGAATGTCCTTACAGTAATGAAAATAGTTCATTTCAACCAGTATAACAGTTGTTCAGTATAGTAAACAGTCATATGTGGTACATCCATTAGCATAACAGTAAACAGTAGGTCTTAAAAGACCGAACAGTAATAATGGCCATCAATCAGTAAACAGTAGTGGTTCCAACGAGGGAACCGACAGAGATCTCTGTAACAGTAACAGTAAATAGTAGGTGCTAAGGATGCCACAGTACAGTTCAGAAATAAAGGACATACATTCATTCAGTAATCAATATCAGTTCAGTATTCAAAAGATAATCATTTGAACATATCTTTACACAATTGTTACTCACAGAGTTCTGGGCTACAGTGAACTAGAGCGTCTCCTCGGAAAGCCAACCCTACACAGTTTACAGATTGAACACACACTAAGCTACACAGTTGGGAAAGATAATAACTTAATCCCTAATTTGCCTCGGTGTGTTCTACATCTATATCCTCTTTAAGATGCCTTAAATATGCCCTAGGAATGCCTAGGATGGAAAGAGGATGCAAAGATGCACTTAGAAAACATTTTCAGAATTTTCAGAAAAACAGATCCCCGCTCGAGCGCAGGTTCCCCCGCTCGAGCGGACATGCAACAAAGGGCCCCGCTCGAGCGTCAACTTACCCGCTCGAGCGGACCAAAAGTACTGGATAGGTGAAATTTACGCTCGACGCCCGCTCGAGCGTGTCACCCAGTCCTCCGCTCGAGCGTACATTCCTCCGCTCGAGCGGACTGATGAACAGTGCAAAGTACTGGATGCTCGATTTCCCCGCTCGAGCGGCACTTCCTCCGCTCGAGCGGACAACCAAAATCTGGAAATTCCAGATTTGAGCTCTAAGTTCAAAATCAAGTTTAAATGCACTAAATTCGATCCTCTTGGGCCAATTTTCCAGAAAACTCTTGTAAACTCATAGAATAACATGTTTCAAAGGTCAATTTGAGAAATCAAAGCCCAAGGGTGTTTCAATTAAACTCAATTTCAAACCAATTTTCAAGAACATAATCTCCAATGAACATGCAAGACTTTAAATCAATTCAAGGCTTCAAAACATGCTCTAATGAGCTCATTCTTTTCAAAACAAGTTGAAAACATGGACTTAAGCTTAATTATGAACATGCATGTGACAATTTGCCATGAAATCAACTCAAAATTCATCAATACACACATGCATGCATGAAATGAGTTCTAATTCAACATTATTAGACTAAGACATGACTTAGCTCTCTAAAGGCTCAAGAATCATGCATAAACAACCTTAAATACATCAATGAGAGGTTCAATTACCTTACCTAGGTCTTGAATGCAAGACGAACAAGCTCAACTATGCAATCTATACTTCAAACCCTTCAATTTCCAAGCAATCTACAAGTGAATTCAAGTCTCTCCCTTCCTCTCTCTCTAAATTCGGTGGGAACAAAAAAAAGGAGCTGATGAAATGTTTGCCTAAGTGTATGTAAGGCTCAACATGTTGAGGTAGTGGGCCACTAAGGGTGGCAAAATGGTAAATAAGGCAACTTATGCAATTTAGCTTATTTTAATCTAATTTAAACATACCAAATCACTTTTTCAATAAATATACCATAAAATCACATAAATTATGACGATCATGAAACACTAAACGATTTCCGGTTCGGCCGCCGATAAGGCCTTCAATTAGCAGTTTAACGTAAAGTATTGACAGATAGTCAAACAGTCAAACAGTCAAACAGATAAAATGCAATTCAATGCAATTCAAACAGATACAGGCAATCAATTTAGTTTCAGATTTCAGTCAGTCGGTTCAGTAAGTCAGTCAGTTCAATTACTTTTCATATTCGATCTCCGTTTAGCAGTAATCGGTAATCAATCAGTTATTAATCGGTAAACAGTACGAGGGTTGTTACATAAAAATGGGTGGAAGAATTGCCCAATGTACTATGGGCATATCGGACTACGCCGAGAAGATCAACCGGAGGGTCTCCATTTGCTATGGCTTATGGCACTGAAGTAGTTATCCCACTAGAAAGTCGGCATTTTAGGGATCAGAACCCAGGGAGTGGAAAATGGTACTAATGAGGCATTTCTAGCCCGAGATCTAGACCTATTGGAGGAAAAAGGAGAGAGAGCAGCAATTCGGCTGGGAGCATACCAGTAATAACTTGCTAAGGCTTACAAGAAGAAGGTTAACCCAAGAGAGTTCAAAGTTGGAGACCTTGTGCTAAGGAAAGTGGTCGGCAACAAGAAGGATCTTAAGGAGGGCAAGCTAGGTCCAAATTGGGCGGGACCTTATAGAATCATCTCGATCGCCAGCAATGGGGCATATCGACTTGAGGACAGTGATGGCAAAGAGTTGCCAAGACCTTGGAACACTTGCAACTTAAAGTTTTTCTATCATTAGATTTTTGGTTATGTCATTAGCCGAAGTAATAATAAAATTTTAGCTTGATTTTTAGTTTGAAATTTGTGTGATTGGACTGACCAGTCCTGTGGCGATGTTTCTGATTAAAACATGATGAATAACTTAGACTTATTATATGACAGAGTTGAATTATACTTGCATATAATAGAGTTGAACTAAGTTGGCAATATTTTTGATTGAAACATGACAAATAACTTAGACTTATTATATGACAGAGTTGAATTATACTTGCATATAATAGAGTTGAACTAAGTTGGTGATATTTCTAATTGAAACATGATGAATAACTTAGACTTATCATATGACGGAGTTGAAGTATACTTGCATATAATGGAGTTGAACTATGTTGAAATAACCTAGACTTGCTATGTCGGCAGAGTTAAACTTAAAATGGAACCAAGTGTACTAAAATCGAATTAACATAGAAGCCAAGGTTGAAACACCTCGCCTAGTCTTTGTTTGAATCTGACTTCGGCGACAGGCTATAAATGCTTAATGTGAACTTAAGTGGAACTTAGGTTTACATTAGGGGGTAGAGAGCTGGAAAATGATAAAGTAACTTAAGAGTTTGGGTTTTGTTGAAATTTTCAAAAAAATTTACAAGTTTCAATGGGCTGAACACTTGTTGAAATTTCAAAGAAATTTACAAGTTGTAGTCAGCTGAGGTAACTATGTCCGAGATACATATTATCTGAGGTGACCAACTAGGTTGTCAAAACTTGGAAAGGGTAAAGTCTTAAAAGAAGATAACATATGGAGATACAAAAGAAATACTGAATAACACTTGTAAAAATATTTTTGATATTTTTGAGTGTTAGCCGAGGTGTGCTAATGGTTGGCCGAGGAAAACAGTCAAGGTTTTTATCCGAGATATTATATTCCAGAGTTATTATACAGTTAAAGGTATACTTTGAAGAAATGCAAAAATATTCTAAGCATGGAAACGTGAAAGGCATGAAAGAAAGTAGTAAAGCATACATGAAGCAAACATTCAACACTTAAAAGAAAAGAGAAGACTTGCATTCAAAAAAAGTCACTTCGGCCTAGCAAAAGACAACTTGTTCGAGGTACAAAAGAGGGCACATTGGCCAAATTAAAGCTAACATTGTTCAAAAATAAGAAGGAAAAGTACAAAACAAAGAAGAAATATCCTAAGTGTTAGGATTGGTCTGGGATTGCTCAACCTTGGATGTGGGAGTCTTGTCGGCCTCGGTTGGTAGCATTGTATTTTTCTCCACCGCTACTTCGACATTTATTTCGAGCAGAGTCTGGTCCAAACTCCTTTCGGCGCACTGGACCTCGGCCTCAGAGGTGGTTGGTTTGGGAGAAACGCCTTTGGAAACCAAGTCATTCTCCTCATTTTAAGTCAAGTCTTAGACTTGCTCATTTTAAGTCAAGTCAAGTCAAGTCTTTGGCAGCTTCCTCCTCCTCTTCATCGGCATTACCATCGTGGGCATCATCATCGTCGGCTTCTTCGCTAGAGTCCTTGGGCTTTAGAGGGAAAGACATTTGAAGTTGATTGATATCTTGGAGGTTGGAGTCCATTGGGACAGATAACTTGTTGAGCGCTGCCATCCAATCAAGGTAATAACCTCGGTTGCAAGCCAGGTTGACTTGCCCTTTGTATTGATCTCGAACGGCGGCTTGCCCTTCTTCAAAAGTTTTGTCATCAGCTGCCTTGACCTCAGCCTCTTTTGAGTCAAAGGCCTCCTGAAGCTTAGCCTCTAAATCAGCTGCCTTGGCCTTGGCCTTGGCAGCCTCAAGATCGGCTTTGGCGGCCTTGGCTTCAGCATCGACCTTTTTTGCTTTTTCCTTGGCCAAATCTTGAGCAGCTTTGGAAGCCTTGGCTTGATCTAGCAGGGCTCGATTGTTGGCCTCAGCATGATTAAGTGAGGAGAAGAGTTTGGCAGCTTCTTTACTCTTCTTTGCCAACTCCTTTCTTATCATCTCAGTCTTGACTGTGTATGAATGAGCCTGCTGAATGGCCTGCAAGAAGTTAAATAGATTAGTAAAATTTGATTAAGTATAGAAAGATTACAAAAGAGTAAGAAAGAGACTTACCACGACCGAGTGCCCATAAAGGCGAAGTTTTCATATTCATGCAGTTCGGCCATGTGGTTCATATCTTCTGGTAAAAGAACAGCTGTTGACAGGGCTGTGCCGACTTCAAGATTCATTGCGCTGTCGCCGGCTATCAGGGGTCTTTCATCCACCATGACCTCAGGAGCCTAGGTCATATTGCGAGGGAAGCTACGGCTACCTTCAGGTTGGTCAGACCTCGGCCTTTTGGGCGGTTGGGAATCAGATGGATCGACCTCGGCTGGCCTTTTCTCGGTGGCCGTTTGACTTATCTCTACCTTGGCCAATTTCAAAATTGGCATAGTGTCCTCAGAGTCAATCTGAGTCACTGTAGCCTTGGCCTTGGCCTTCTTCAATCTTTTCGACTTTGGCTTTGTTTGGGATGGAGAAGACAAAGATTGCACTGTCAATACCCCGGGGATATCGGCAAGGAGATCCTCAATGATGGTTGGTTTACGGCCCATTTCGTTGGTTGTGGAAGCAACTATTACCTTGGTGCCAAAATGTATCGCTGGAAGGGCGGTTGGAGGATTGGCCGGGTCGTAAGTCGATGCCTCAGAATATCAGCGTTTGCGGTTGCGAGTTCTGCCGGCAGGGGCACAGATTGGAGCTTGGCGTCGACGTTGGCGCTAGAGAAATAAGTTGAAGGGCAGAAATAGATGGTTGCTCAGTTGGGTCAGAAGTGGAGGCCTGATCAGGCCTTGGAGATGAAGTTGTTGGTGGAGTTGTGGCAGAAGAAGGGGTCTTACTTCGGCATGGAACGTCAGGCAAGGCCGACTTGTATGTTGGTATGTAGTTCAGTAGAAGAGGCACCTTGCGCTTCTGCACATGGAGATCTAACAACCTCTTTAGATCTCAGCTGGGAATGAATGATTGCCAAAATCCCTTCGCCGGCTAAGAAAGAACTATAGGAAACAAGGAGCAAACATTAGAAGAAATGAATAAACTAGCAAACCTTAATCAAAATGGAATTTTAGTACGAATGACTAAGTCTTACCATTACCCTCTTTAAAAACTGTTCGGCTCAGAGGATAAAGATGTATGTTGTCATCAGGTGAGAACTCCAAATTGCTCAAGACGATGAAGTAATCATCTCCAGCACCCTTGTTGGAGTCTGGGAGGTCGGCTATTAGTTTGAAGGTGGTGGATCTGGGCTTTAGGTAGTATATGTAGCCTTTTTTGGACTTGAGGCCACATATGATATAGCAAAATTGGATGTCAGCTAAAGTGATCCTAGTTTTTTCTCGGTGCGTTAGTTCAATTATGCCATTGATAACCCGATATGAGTTAATGGCTAGCTACATAAGGTTGAGCTTATAGTAGTGAATGACCTTCCTAAAGAGAATGTCTAGGGGAAACTAAAGTCCACACTCTATAAAGGCTACCACTGGGAAGGGAATGGAATCCCGATCAGGCATGATAGAGTCCTCCTCCGCAGCCAACCTAAGGTGAACATCGGCTGGGATGGAGAACTCTCGACGGAAATACTCTATTTTTTCTAGTGTATTTGCTCTCCACCTGAACATACCCATGATGTCGGCTGATAAAGATTAGGGCAAAATTTCAGAAAGGAATGTTTGGTGTGGGTTTAAAGACCTCGGCTAAAACCTTAATTTGGCAGCTTCTAGGGTTTTTTCAGATCTAAGGGGGGGTTTTGGTTCAATTTTTCCTAAGTATGTGATTTCTTTATCAAATCCCAAGCCTAAATCTACATGGAAACAAGAATCAATGGTAAGAATCTGGAAACAAGTCAAAGAAATCAGAAAAGGGCAAGATTCAGAGTTAAGAAAGCAACATTTTTTCAAGAAACACTGAGTGGGTGTGTGCTGATGTGCAAGGACCAAGAGCAGCGATAAACTTTGTTAAAGCTTCAAATTTGTGAACCATACGAAGCGTGTGTGCAAGAATCATGAATTAGTGTGTATAGACACAAGTATATATCGAAACAGTAACGAATCATAAGCCAATGCAATAACGAAGCTTAAGGAATGACAAAAGTATAAAGAGACGGGAAACTGATTCATAATCAAAGAAGAAACAGAGTACAACCACAGTAACAGAATAGTCATAAGGCAAAGAAGGAACATATTCAGACTAGTGGAAAGCTGAGAATAAAGAAATTAAGAAATTACCAAATAGGGCTGAGGAACCGTGGTCGGAGTAATGATCGCTGGAGTAAGATCGCTGTAAACACTGGAGCGGAACAGTGAAAAGAATGCCGGAGGAGACGGTTGGAGAAGTTACAGAAAGCTCAAAGAAGCGACAATTGTGGTTTGAGGGTTTTTCTTTGCTTTAGAGAGAGAAAGTTTGAGCAAAAACGAAGGAATGAAAAGTGAAACGACAGAGAGCGAGAAATTGTTTTTGTTAAAAATTTGAAAAGGCGACAAACCATAATGGAATGCCTTGGACGACGTGTTTGTCAGGCAGCGTGTGCAAAAGCGACACAACCTAATGGCGTGTGTCAGGTACGAACTAATGAGAGAAGGACACGTGACGGAAACGGTTGAGAAAACAATACATAACAGCTCATACGCAGACAAAACTTTTGGTGTTCTTGATTTAATGGAGCAAAAACCTCAGCTAGGGGAATGATCTCAGTTACGAAAATTGAAGAACTTGGTTTTTGGTCATTGATAAAGTAGACTGCAGAGTCTTGGTCATGTGAAGCCGATGGTTGATGATCTTGGTCATGAAGAATAGAGTAAGTCTTAGCCGACCTGCTATGTGGACAAACGATGTAGGTTCCATCACCTCAAAATGTTGAGGTAATAGAACCTAGGGGGCAGTTGTGGGGACGTATTTTGTGAAATAACAACACGTGGCCAAGGTGATGCCGGAATGTTAACCGTGATGCCACGTGTGGTCATGACGCTGAGGTGATCTCGACTACGCCGAGGTTATCTGCAGAGATACCGAAATCTGAGACGAGCGGATAGGGGACAGAAGTCCTAAAACTGGGGAGGACCTTAGTCTGGATAAAGATAAAACTCTTAGGGAGTTTATCTCTATCTAGCTGGGAGTCTAAGATGAGCATTGAGCCAAAGTCCATTGAAGCTAGGCTTCTACAAGGATCAGGTTAGTGCTGGCTATAAAAGCAGGACACTCTCGTGGGTCTAAGGTATGTTATACTCTGTCTAGTAAGTAAAGAACTATTGGCTATCTTTGAGATCCCTGGGTGGACGAATCACCGCCGAACTCTTATCTTTCTGTGACAGGTTGTTCAGGCTTAATTTATTCTGCCTGTGCTCTCTTGCTGACTATTCCATGTTTGGTTGTGTGATCAAAAATCAACACCTACATCAAATATTTATAACTTCATAACAAGATTAAATTTTATTTAAAAAAAAAAATTAAACAGCTATAATTATTATGATAATGTTTTTAAAAAACAATTAGTCTCGAACCATAGAACTATGCATTTCTGATTAATTTAATTTTTTATATAGATAACATAATTGACAAACCTTATAATATGAACTGTTTAAATTATCAAAATAGATTCAAAATAAGCCCTACAGACAACAGCTACTACTGTGGCTAATGTCATAGCAAGATTTCGAATCCTTGCCCAAGCCTCTTCCATACTTCACTTTTTATATATTTATTTATTTTTTACACAATTCTTAAAATATATACTCTATAATTACTTGATAAATATAAAATAAGAATTGCATAAAAATATGAGAAGTATACAAAGATTATAATATTTTGATTTATTTTTAGGTGAATAACAACCTATAAATTATCATGATAATAGAAATTTAAAAAAATATAGTAAAAAAATTATTTTTAAAAAAATATATTTTTTATCATTTACCAAATAGAAGTTAAATAATAAGAGAGATATCTTGAAAGTTGACTATAATTTATACCAACTTTTAGTAATTTTTTGATTTTTTACAAAAAGATGTGCAAAAAATATGACAACTTATAGTGACTTTTTAACTTTTGGCTAAAATTTCAAGTTGCCAAACGAGACTTAAGAATATCTCTAATTGACTTTTTGAAAATACTAGTTAAAGCACACGTGCAACACACGTGGCTATTTTGGTCCAACTTATTTTTTCACCAATTGTAGTAGGTAGTGTTTATGGATTTAAGCAAAATTTTGAGAATATTTTATATCAATTTCTGTAAGGTACTATTTGCATGTATATTATTTGGAAATGAAATTAAAGTTAGGTAAAGTAAAAAATATAAATTAATGTGTGAATTAACTTATGTGCACTTGTTTACATTACATAATCAAACTATAGGCATAAATTGCATGGAATTTGGACATAAACATCTAAAAGTGTATATTTAAACATAGTATAAGGTTGTGTATCATAACCATTAAATCAATCTGTCAAATATAAATGGGGATATTTTTTTTAACTAATTGATAAAAAAAAATATAAATGTAGAACAAAGAAAACTGAAGAAGTTATCAAAATTTAAAGTCGTTACACAAGAAAAATTTAGAAATTTAAAAAAATATGACAAAGTTCACACCATATCGAGTTGTATTCTTTATATATAAAGTTCCACATTATGTAGGTCTCACTGCTTGTAAGATATCTTTATCTCATTTTGTGTTTGGTACTTCGTACATTTAGACTTATTAGGATAATTCTATTTGTACCTAAGAAATCATTAAGCACGTCCAATTTTTCAATACACTTCCATTAAATTATTTAGAATTATAATTTACTCTCAATACACTCTATGTTTTGTTGGTATTTTTTCATAATAATACTAGGAAAATATATAAAATTAAATTAAATAGAAGTGACAAAACAATTATTATTATTTTTATATTAAAGAATGAAATACAGAATAAACTAAAAAACTAAAAAAACACTAGAATGAATTAGATTATATCATGGAACATATTAGAAGATGGTTCATATGGACATATAAAATAATATACGAGAAATAGTTTAAATTAAAATTTTGAAGAACAAAGATAAAATATGTAAATCGAAATCTGTGTGATACCACAATTTCCTTAAAACCAATTCACCGTCTCTCGATGGGTGTTGGAGGTACGCCGATGTTTCCCAAGATACAATGGTTGAAATCAGCTAGAGTAGAAACACCTTCTGAATAGTTTCGGCGAATTTGACAATGAAAACACTCTCTTTCTCTCCAAAAAGAACCAAAGAAGGGGTTAGCAAAAAGAAGATAGGAAAAAAAAAAAAAATTGATATAAAAATCATCTTCAACTTTATTACCTCAAAACACCATCTCATTTTCCATCATAAAAAACCTCTCTAAAAACAATCTATTAAGTTGGAGCGAAAATGCCTCTATTTATACTAGTAGGGGAGAGCTTTAGCCCTGAAGGCTAATATCAACAGGGTCATCAAATGTCATCAACTCTAGCCATTAGGGCTAGAGTTACAAAGGTTCAAAACTCTAAAAACATTATATAAATCATAATATGTATATAATACATAAGTTTTGAGAATTAAATTAGATAGGTTGCAAAATGGATATAGGTGTGGGTCACAACCTGATCCAAATCCAATCTCAAATACATGCACAAGCTAAGCTGAAAACAGCCCAGCCCAACCCAAGCTTAAGATTAAGTCCAAGTCCAAGTCTAAGACCAAACCCAGCACATATACAAACACAAGCCTAGGCCTAGTCTAAACTAAGATTAAGTCTAAATCTAAGCCCAACTTTTATTGATACCCACTTTATGAGACAATTTTCATTCATAACTTAATGGTTTCTGCTCACTATTTTTGTATTGCAACATTCTCACTTAAAATAATACAAAACTACTCGAACCCAACTCAACTGGCAGTTGAGTCCCACTTTAATTTTGAATTAAAGTTTTCGAAAAACCATTATTTTTCAACAATTTTTTTTTTCCAAATTATCCATCAATGTACATCCAAATCCCAAATTACACCATTTTGAAAAATTCTTTCAAAAATCTTTAAATAGATTTCTCATTACAGTTATTCATTTCGGATTTATTACTCTCTACCTGTTCTCTTCTTCTTCTATTCCATGGCTACCCTAAAACTTCTTGTAGTGATTGTTGTTTGTGTTGTTGCTTGGAGTGTGGAAGAAGATGAGAAAATAATTGAAATTTGGAAAATATGAAGAGAGTTGAATATGAAGAATACGTATAAGTGATTTGGGGGTACTATGAGAAAAAAATAATATTTTATTTTAGGGTTTAATATGTATTGTCGTTATTAATAAATTTATATTAAGGTATAATAGGAATTAAAATTTTAAATTTTAATTGGGTATATTGACTTATTATTTGAGTTCAAATAAAATCACCTGACTTATTGTTATATAAAATATGAAGAAATTGAAAACAATTTCTAAAACAAATCAACAAGACTTTTGGAATCATAAACAAAATAATGCATACCGTTTGTTGAACAAAATTTATTTATTTTAGAATAAAAACTTTAAGATAGAGTTCTAACTTAATAAGAAATTTCAAGAAATTGATTTTTTTTTTTAAATTATAATAATCTTAACCCAAAGAAAAACAATCCAACTATAACCACCTTCAACACAAAATAAAATTAAAAAAATATATTTCCGTCAAAGTTTCAAATGAACAAGAATTTCATGGTTTGACGTAACTTTAATTTCTATAATGTGATTATGAATTGATGAAATTAAAGTGAAACACAATTCAAACAGATTGAGTCCTGATAAATTGAAATTGAAAGTTAAATAAGGTTTAAGAGAAGTTAAAAGACACACCCAAAATTTTTATTTATAAACATCAATATATGATTCAGATTTGTTCTAATTCTACATATGGAAAAGTCTAGTTATTATGAAATTTTGTCAAAAAAATTGTCATGAATCAAGAAGTATTGTTGAGATTTAATTAGCATATTATGAGATATACATGCAGAATGAATCCAAAGCAAGAAAATTGTAATCGATGAAGAAGTGTGGTTGAGATTCAATTAGTGTATGGTGAATCCACATGTAGAATGAATTTGAACTACACATTATTATTTTTATATAAAATTTTAAATACAATTCTGGGTATCATATTGATTTATATCAAGAAAAAGTTTACAAGGAATAACTTTCATATATCATCAAACCCTACCCTTTAATGGCTTCGTCAGGACTCCATTCTTCCCATTGCTATTGCTACCAATATAATATAATAATATAATATAATTTTTAATCTAAATACATTTAGAAACTAGTTTATTTGATTAATTTTTAAAAAAAATTTAATGTTAAATATTATTATGTTTTAAATACAAGAAAATATCAAGACAATATGAAAAATTAGTACATGTTTATATTTATTTGTATTTAGTAATTTTTTTTACAAATATTTTACTTTTTAATTATACTTGGATTGAATATACATCTAAAAAGTATTATATATATAATATGAAGAAATTTACCATCACTAATCACTAAGGTTGAAAAAATATGAAATGAAAATCGATCAAAATTATGAAAAACCCAAATTTGAAAACTAGTTTTCAAAAATTAAACCAAAGAAAGTGGTTGTTTTTTAGAATTTTAATAGTATATGTGGATTATTAAAGCATCATGCAAAATAATATAATTATAAAAATCTAAACAAACAGAAAGTGTATAACAATAACCTACGAATTCTTGAGATGCAGTGCGTCTTCCTCTATATAGATTCAAATAGATGCATACAACTCTAAGATTTAACCCAAAATATTCACATCATTTTTATGTAGATTCAAACAAATGAATACAATTCTAAGATTCAACTCAAAATATTCACAGCGGTCTAATTCATGATGGATAGTTGTAAATAATATGTACAACGATATGGAAGTAAATAGAAGAAATAAGAAAGATTTTATAGTTCAATCATCAATTTGAAAAATAGGGACACAGATTTGTTATAGGACTTTTGAAAGGAAAGGAATAAGAAATTAATCATTTTTTAATGTTAAATAAATAAATAAATGTTAATGTTAATGTTAAGAGAAAAAAAAAAAAAAAGAAGTTGATTTATATAGGGCTCTTCATGACTTTTATGCATGATGCAATGGTTGGATTGAAATAATAGTAGATTTATTAAAATATGTTATATGACATAAAATGATAAATTTAAGTCTAATTTTATGTTTCAAGTATTTATTAATTTAGAAAGCAAGTAGATACTCCAAAGATGTATTTAATGTTAGTTTTGTTATGCAGTCCTAAGATGATGATGGGCGCATTTTTAACGAACATTGAAGATTAACTTGTTGGGTTATTATTTGTTGACATATTCCTTTCTTGTATTCTCTTTTCTTCCCATTTTTTATTTTAATTTTGAGAATAAATTATTTATTTTTAAAAAATAAATATAATTTGACTATGTGAATACAATCATCTAATTAATATTTTTTGAATAAATTATATGTTCTGAAAAAGCTACTAAATGAAAATTCATTTCATTAAGATGGATCCAATAATAGTGAGCCCACCAAAGTAGAATAACATTCTCTAATTAAAAATTCTCACAGGAGAGAATCCCAATCCAGTCCAAATTAAAGATTAACAAGGGCAAGGGAAGAGAGACAAAGATTCTATTAATCCTTTGGGGAACTTATTGATAAGTCTCATGTACTAAGTTCAAGATCCAGCTAATTCCAAAACAAAATACTTGCACCAATTAGTCCAACATATTTTTAATTGTTACCAAAAAATCCTTTTTTTTTTTTTTTAATTTACAGACACTGTTCACATCTTACTATCGTCGGACTTCCATCAAACGGTCGCCGGAGACTCGTCGGAATGTTCAACATCGCCGGAAAGTCGTCGGAATGTTTAAAACATGTTATGAAACTGTAAAATTTTACAATTCTAAAGCATGTTATAAAACTGCAAAATTTTACAGTTTTAAACCATGATTCATTCCAGCACAAAAAAAAAAAATTCAAACTGCAAAATTTTACAGTTTTCACCGCCTGTAACTAAAACTCGAAAATTACTTGTTCAGAATTCGAAAATTTTCTCATTACAAATCTGTGTGATAGCTGTACAAATCTGAGTCATTACAGATCTGTTTCAATGATATTATAGATCTATTTCATCATCAACAACAACAACCATAGATCAACAACTATCCCAAAAAAAATCTGTAAAAAGAGAGAGAAAGAGAGAGAAATTGACAAAGATATATACACAAATCTGTTCAATCTAAGCACAGATCTGAGGATGAGCGTCTTCTTGTTCTTGTTCTTCATCGTCTTCTAGTTCTTCAGTTCTGCATCGTACCAAATCTGGTCACTCTGATCAGATCTTCGGCGTCAATAATCGATCTGCGTGGTTGAGAAAGTGGCGACGGTGGTGCCGCAGAGGTTCAGATCGGCATAGATGTTCAGATCGGAAGGTCGTAAAGAGGGAAGCAAAAAACCAGAAAAAAAAATGAGAGAGGAAGGGAAGCAAAAAACAGAGAGAGAGAGGGGAAAGGACTTTTGGGTGCAGTAAAAAAGTTTTGGAATTAAATGGAGACCACATATTTCACATGGGACCTATGGGTAATTTCCCCTAATCCTTTCCCACTAATAATACACTAATCTTTAAAAAGGAAGTTAGTAGTTGGGTTGGGTTTAATTCCTCTGGGTTTTTTTTGGAGAGTGGAAGGTTGGGTTTGATTCTAAAAACCACATCTTGGGCTTAATTCTGCTGTCTTACCAAATGGACCCCTTTGTTTTGTTGTCTTGACACATAAATCTCAATGCCACTACCACCCTACCGTTTCCAAAAACTATTTTCAAATTTTCTTTTTAATTTGATAAAAACAACTTATGTTTGAGGAAACACCATAAAATTCTTTTCAATTTTTTGAAGACTATTTCGTAAAAAAATAAAACGATATGAAAATGATGGGAGTTTTTTTACCTTTGCATTATTTTTGTTTATGAAAATATGAAAACAAAAACAATACCGAACGAACCATCGATTTAGAAATAGTGGGGTCAGGTTCAAGCTATAGCAATATATATATGCAACATTATGATCATAATCAATGTTAGGACTAGCTTGGGTTTGAGTTCTCATGATCTACCCATGCTTGGGTTGACTTGGTGAGGCAGGCTATGTATGTTGTTTTGGGCCTTTCTTTCCTAGATGTGGAAAATTCATGAGATAGCTGACAAAGGGGATCAAATTTTCTCCTTCGAAAGCGATGTGTTAGATATTTGTCCCACGTTACTATTGTAAGCGTTAAAATTTGTTTCAGATAATCTAGAGGCCTCTCCAATTATTATCAATAAATTTTAGACTAGATGCCATCAAATAAACAATAGAATTGCGGATTGAGACTTTTTTTTTCTATGAAAAGTACGAAGCTATGCAGTTTTGAGGAGGAGAAACAAGTAGTCATGCACAAAAATCCTGTTCTCTTTTTTCGTTTTTTATAATGTCTTCATAGCACAACAAGAGAAATCAAGCATGTTTAGAAGTTTTTACTTAATCAACTTTTTTTGTTTTGGTTTTAAACAGCAGATTATCTATGCCCAATCAGCGACAAAGAACAAAGATAGTACAACCACAACACATCCCAGATCAAAAACTGAACATAAGGCTGTCAATAAAATGGAGTCAATAGGCTGTAATAAGTAATCAAAAACAGGATAAAAAACTGACGATAGTTACCAAACATAACTTTAATAAGTAATCAATAACAAAGGAGCTTCATAAATTAGGAACTCTCAGTTGCTTTGCTTTCCCAAAGTCAGCAATAAGCGTGTGCATATATGCTCTTCCTTTCTCAAATTTCTTCATCAATTGCCTAAGCAGATTGTGACACCACTAGTCACTACTAGATGGTGCAATTACTAGGTGAACTCTCAATCAATTCACTGTATATTTAGATCCTCAAAGGAGACTATTTAGTATTTAGCTGAAATGAAACCTAGCTTGCAATTAGTGGCGGAATCAGAAATTATGTCCCGGGGCCAAGGTGATTGTGTTAAAAAAAATAAATAAAAAAATTTGTTGTTACATTACTAATAGAGAGTAATTTCTTATATAAGGGTTGTGAAAAAATTACTTTATGATAAAAAAATAAATAAATCTAATAATTATTTTTTTGTTTCTTTATAATATTTTCTAAATTCATGAAGTATTAATGAAACCATTTTATTAATTAGTTGACAATATCTAGTAAATAAAAATAAAAAGAAGTGACATATAAATAAAATTGTGTAAATCATATTGATGCTAAGTAGGAAATAGTTAGAAATCAATTCATTATACATTCTGAAAAATTAATGAAATATAGAATTAGTAAAATAATTTCAAAAAATTAAGAGGCAATCCAATGATACATTTTACAAATACCTATGAATATAGAGGTAAAAGTGTAATTTTCCAAAACTGAGGGTGGGCATGGCACCCCCAGTCCCAATATTAAATATATCTTTAATATTTTAATTATTTTTAGCTAGATTCAATAAAAATTTATTTTATTCTATTTTTTACACAATTAAATAAATTTATTTTTAAAAAATTAAATACATTAAATAATTAAAATATCAATAAAAATAAATGTTATTTTTTAATAAAAATTTTAAATAAATTTATTAAAAAAAATAATAATTAAATAATGAAATTAAATAAAACATCTATTAAAATTTAAATAATGAAATTAAATAAATATAAACAAAATTTTAAATAAAATATCAATAAAATATCTATAAAAAATTAAATAAATAAAACATCAATAAAAATTAAATAAAATTATTTTATTTTTAAATTGAGACATTTAAATTTTATTAAATTTTACTAAATATATTAAGTAGTAGAGAGTCAAAATGTTCATTTCACCACTTAATCTCATATCCTCCCTCATTCCTCCATTTGTGTCCCCCCTCCCTATGGGACACGATAGTCTAACACATTTGAGACTAATAATCCGTAACAAAATTAAAAAATTAAATAACAAATATAAATCCTATCCCACCTTTCAATCCCTCCAAACAAACAAAGAAGCTAGTGGATAATGCTCACCACTTTTAAGGGAAGTTTCTCAAATGTGGCACTTCTTTTTTGTAGCCTCATAATTTTCTACAGTGATGCAGGAGGCGCATATGACAAAGCCCAAATAAATAAATAAATAAATAAATAAAATGGAAATGATAACTACGTAAATATTTCAAACTAGATTATCTTTTTTTTTACAGATGGGTCAAACAAGATTATCTTAATCCCCAGATAAAGTTTATGCATGCCATCACAATGTTATTTGCATACACACAAGTGGATCACTATCCCTACTTAAAATGACATACCCTAGAATGCATCATAATACTGCATAATCTTATGTATACTAGAACAGCATTATCTGTTTTGTGATCATACTGACGACTAAGGCCATTATAAAGGTGTATTCTTTCATACTTTGTTGTTTTAAATTTGTTTTTTTTTTTTTTTTTGAGACTTGCGTATAGATTTTAATAGGTGGATTTATTATTAAATAGATCATATGATAATTAATGACATTTTTTATTAAATAATATTAAAAAAGTCATTAATTGTTAATTTTCAACGACAGTTTGAAAATTTTAATACAAAAAATGTCACTAATTATAAATTTTAGCGATAGTTTAAAAATATCGTCACAAAAAAATCACTAATTTTCAACTTTCAGTGGCAGTTTGAAAGATTCGTCATAGAAAAGCGTTACTAATTGTAAGTTTTAGAAACAATTTATTAAAATCATAATAAAAAAAAAGTTCCTAATTATCAATTTTTAGCGACATATGTAAAAATTCATCACAAAAAATTATTTTTAACAACAATTTTATTAAAACTTATTTTTAATAGGATTTGATGGGATTTAAATTCAACTATTAATACTTATTGGTAATTTATCCAATTTTTTTGTTTTGTTTTATTTTTTTTAGCTCAAAGTTCAACACAAAACAATCGTAACATCAACATCTTGATATGCTCAAGTTGGTTCTAAATGATTCAATTCAATAAGTCTTTCTTCCAATAACTTGAAAGCCTCATTTTCTTTAAATTGATTTTATTCCAAGTCATATTTTTAATTAGAACCATTTAAAAGAATATCTCCTAATGTATATTATTTGTAAATGGTGCAATATTTGTTACAATAGAATGAATAAACTTCAAGCAAGAATTGGGGAGAGATATTTTAGAATTTAAAAGTTTGGGTTAATAAGTAATAAGCAACATTATATAGCCTAACTTTATGTAACAACCCTCGTCACTGTTTACCGATTGATCACTGATTATCGTTAAATTGAAACCGATTATGATTGGTAATTGAATAGAATGAAATACTGAACTGACTGACTGAAATCTGAAACTGATTGATTGACTGTATCTGTTTAAATGCATTTCTATCTGTTTGACTGTTTGATTATCTGTTCATATTTTTATGTTAAATGCAAATTGAAGGCCTTATCGGCGGCCGAATCTGAAATCGATTGGTGTTTTACGGTCATTGGAATTTATATGATTTTATGACATATTTATCTGAAATGTGATTTAGTATGATTAAATTAGATTAATAGTGATGAAACACAAGATTTGGACTTATTTACCAAACTACCCCCTTAGTGGGCCACTATACCAAACATTGAGAGATTTAATCTTGCATTGCACAAAACATTTCCTCAGCCATATTTGAGAGCTCAACCGACCAAGAGAGAGAGAAAGTGAGAGTTTGAGTTCAACTTGTTGATTTGCTTGGAAATTGAAAGAAATTGTAGGAGATTTGCCTTCTTAAGCCTCTAGACTTGTATTTGAGGACCTAGGTAAGGAATTCAACCCCTCATTGTTGTCTTTAAGTTGACTCTTGCATGATTCATGTCAAATAGTAGAGCTAAGGCATGATTTAGTTCTAGCATGTTGAATTGAAGCTCATTCCATGCATGCATGTGTATATTGAAGAGTTTTGAGTTGTTTTTCATGGCAAAAGGTTACATGCATGTTCATATTTATGTTTAAGTCCATGATTTCATCTTATTTTTTAGAGCATGTATTGAAGCTTTGAATTGATTTAAAGTCTTGCATGTCACATTTGAATATTGTTCATGAAAATTGGTTTGAAATTGAGTTTGAATTAAACACCCTTGGGCTTTGATTTCTCAAATTGAGCTTTGAACCATGTTGTTTTATGTGTTTACAAATGTTTTCCAGAAAATAGGCCCAAGAGGATTGAATTTAGTGCATTTAAACTTGGTTTTTGACTTGGAGGTGCAATCTGGATTTTCCAGATTTTGCACTCCCGCTCGAGCGGGGAAAGTGGTGCTCGAGCGGGGAATTCGAGCATCCAGTACCTTGCACTGTATTACAGTTCGCTCGAGCGGGGTATTTGGTGCTCGAGCGGCTATCGAGCGCCCAATCGAGCGTGATTTTTGAGCATCCAGCACTTTTGATTGTTTTGCATGTCCGCTCGAGCGTGGGAAGTGACGCTCGAGTGGGAACCATTGTCTGCATGTCCGCTCGAGCGGGGAAACCTGCGCTTGAGCGGGACTCTGTTTTTCTGAAAATCCTGAAAATGTTTTCTGAATACATCTTTGCATCCTCATCCCATTTTAGGCATTCTTAGGCCTAGTTTAGGGCATCTTAATGAGGATATAGATGTAGTACACACCGAGACAATGAGGGATTAAGTTATTATCTTTCCCAACTGTGTAGCTTAGTATGTGTTCGATCTGTTAACTGTGTAGGGTTGGCTTCCGAGGTGACGCTCTAGCTTACTGTAGCCCAGAACTCTGTGAGTAACAACTGTGTAAAGATATGTTCAAAAATGATTATCTTCCGAACAATTGAACTGTACTATTTTCTGAATTGCTACTGTTAACTGAATAAATATATGTCCTATATTCTGAACTGTATTGTGGCATCCTTAGCAACTACTGTTTACTGTTACTGTTACAGAGATCTCTGTCAGTTTCTTCGTTAGAACCACTACTGTTTATTGATTGATGGCCATCATTTACTGTTCGGTCTTTTAAGACCTATTGTTTACTGTTATGCTAATGGATGTACCACATATGACTGTTTACTGTACTGAACAACTGATATACTGATTGAAATGAACTGTTTTCATTACTGTAAGGACATTCATTCTAAACCCCTTTACGCTTTATGTTATTCACTGGGTTTTAGCTCACTGCTCATATATATATGTAGGTGTACAGGCACCAGACCGCAGCTAGGAGCGTGGGGTAGACTTCCCTTTTGTCAAGCCAACTACTGTGCCTCACTACGAGGTTCCGAGCCTGCCAAGCTATGGCTTAGGGGTGTTTTAGTCCCCTGTCTGTCTCTGCATCTGTTTTGTTTACTGTATATACTGTAAAGACTGTTACCACTGTTAATAGGGATTTGGTCCCTGTTTGAATGGTTGTAAATATTGTGCATACTGTTCCGTACTGTGTATATATATATATATGTATGAAAAGTCTTTTTGCATACAGACTGTCATAGCTCATTGGACATTGTTTATTTACTGTATTGGCTTCCGCCATGCCCCTGTACTCTGTTTTACTGTCTTACTGTTAAGCAGGCCTTTAGTAATCTCGAATTACTGGCCGGTTACGATGCTAAACCCAGAGGGGCGGGTTTGGGTCATGACAGAGTGGTATCAAAGCGATACTTAACCACGAGTTATACCGCACACACGTGTCCAAATGAGCTATAGGGTGTCCTAGAAAAGCAATTAGGGCATCGCATGAGCATGATAAGTGTGTGGTTATGACATAACTGAATATATGTTAATGTGATAAACTGTTTAAGTATGCAACTGCTTATGTTGATAACTGTTATAACTGTTTATAGTGAAATGGATAATACAAGAACTGCAAATGAATCTGAATCCTCGTCCTCCGAGGCAAGAATGGCAAGACTAGAAAGAATGATGGAACTGATAACTGAAAGACTAGATCAACAACAGAACCAACAGCCTCCACCACCTCTTCCGGTACAGCCGGAACAGAATGTGAATGTTAATGATGGGGACATAATTGCTCTCACCCAGAAGTTCAGCAAACTGAAACCGCCATCCTTTCAGGGAGGCCTTGAACCATTAAAAGCTGAGGCATGTGTTTTGGAGACCGAAAATTTGTTTGAAGCGTTTCCGTGCTCGGAGGCACATAAAGTACTGTTGGCCACCTTCACTTTACAAGAAGAGGCTAGAAGGTGGTGGATGCTTACCCGTGATGACAACATTGCTATGACTTGGGCTCAATTCAAAGTAACCTTCTTTGAAAAGTACTTCCCCCAGTGTGTCAGGGATAGAAAGGTGACTGAATTTGAACAACTGAGACAAGACGCAATGTCTGTTGCTGAATATGAAACAAAGTTCATCGGACTTGCTAGATATGTACCACACATGGTGGACACTGATTACAAGAAGGCCAGAAGGTTTGAAGGCGGCCTTAATGCTGCAATACTAGACAGAATAAGTGTTCTGAAATTACCGACTTATGTGAATGTTCTTGACCGAGCCTTGATGGCTGAAGCGAACATCGAGGCACTGAAAACTGAAACACCAGCGTCTGAATGGTGTGGTAAAAGACAGGGTTTTAAGTTCAAGAAAGGCAAAAATAACCCGTTGAACAAGAAGCAAAATACAGGGTCAACGACTACTTCTAGCCAAGGGAACCGGTCTATACCGCCCTGTTCCGAATGTGGTAAGAATCATAAGGGAGTTTGTTATAAACTATCTGGTGCTTGTTACAGGTGTGGCAAGGTGGGCCACATAGTTAAAGATTGCCCTTCCACTGCTCAGGGCAATAGTAAAGCTGCAGACAACGCCGCAGCATCAACTGTTGCACCAAAACCGAACCCCAAGGCTACCGGGAAAGAGCCCATGAGGCAGGGCCGAGTGTTCGCCCTAGTACCGGGAGATGTACAAAATACTGAGACCGTTGTGTCAGGTATCCTCTCTATTTGTACTCAAAATGTATATGTACTGATTGACTCGGGGTCTACACATTCTTATGTATCGCATGCTTTCTCGCGAAAATTGAATAGACCCTTAAAACCTATGAATTATCTGTTAGCTGTATCATCACCCGTTGGGGGATCCATGACTTGTGCATACATGTACCCTGCTTGTAAAATTATTGTTGGAGATGCACATTTGTCTATTGACTTACTGCCACTGAACATTGACCATTTTGACGTAATATTGGGGATGGACTGGTTAACGAAATATCATGCCACCATAGACTGTGTAACGAAACAAGTAGTTTTCCGTCCACCGGGTTTACCTGAATTTGTGTTTGATGGGGTTGGAGTAGTACCTCCTCCGTATTTGATTTCATCTGTGAAAGTTGTTAAATTGATTAGAAAGGGGTGTAAAGGGTATTTCTGTTCTGTATTGACTGTATCTACTGATGATAATGCTAATGTGAACAGTATTCCCATAGTCAGAGAGTTTCCAGATGTTTTTCCAGATAATCTGCCAGGGGATTTGATTGACAGGGAGATTGAATTTACCGTTGATGTGATTCCGGGAACACAGCCAGTATCCAAAGCTCCTTACCGAATGGCTCCAACTGAATTGAAAGAACTGAAGGTGCAACTGCAAGAACTGCTAGACAAAAAGTTCATCAGGCCTAGTACTTCACCGTGGGGCGCACCTGTTTTGTTTGTGAAAAAGAAAGACGGCTCACTGAGACTGTGCATTGACTACCTCGAACTGAACAAGGTAACTGTGAAAAATAAATACCCATTGCCTCGTATTGATGACTTATTTGATCAGTTACAGGGTGCTCAAGTGTTTTCTAAGATTGATCTCAGATCCGGATATCATCAGCTGAAAGTTAAACCAGAAGACATAGACAAAACTGCTTTTCGAACGAGGTATGGACATTACGAATTCTTAGTTATGCCTTTCGGAGTTACCAATGCACCAGCTGCATTTATGGACCTCATGAACAGAATCTTTAAACCATTCCTCGATGACTTTATTGTTGTATTCATTGATGACATTCTGATTTATTCCAAAAGTGTAGAAGAACATGAACATCATTTGAGACTTGTCCTACAGACCTTAAGAGAACAGAAACTTTATGCTAAATTGTCTAAATGTGAATTTTGGCTTGATCATGTTATGTTTTTGGGGCATATTGTTAGCAAAGATGGAATTTCTGTTGATCCGCAGAAAATTAAAGCTGTAGTAAATTGGCCTAGACCAACAAATGTGACAGAAGTCCGAAGCTTTTTGGGTTTGGCTGGATATTACAGAAGATTTGTCAAAGATTTCTCCAAAATTGCCTTACCGTTGACTCAATTAACTCAGAAGGGGATATCATTTGACTGGACTGACCAAAGGGAATCAGCATTCCAAGAGTTGAAAACTCGACTCGTGACTGCACCAGTTTTTACCTTACCTTCAGGTACGGATGGTTATACTGTATTTAGTGATGCTTCTCATAAGGGTTTGGGGTGTGTTTTAATGCAGAATGGGAGAGTAATTGCCTATGCTTCTCGACAACTGAGACTGCACGAAAAGAACTACCCGACCCATGACTTGGAACTTGCCGCAGTGGTATTTGCATTGAAAATCTGGCGTCACTACCTTTATGGGGCGACATGTGAAGTATATACCGACCACAAGAGTCTGAAATATTTCTTCACACAGAAGGAACTTAACATGAGACAGCGGAGATGGCTAGAACTGATTAAAGATTATGACCTACAGATTTTGTATCATCCGGGAAAAGCCAACACCGTTGCCGATGCATTGAGTCGGAAATCAATTAGAAACTTAGCCTGTTTGCTCACCGGGCAGAAAGAGTTGCTTTGTGACCTTGAAAGATCTGAAATTGAAATTGTTTTGCGAGAACAAGGTGGAACCTTAGCTGCTATTTCTACTCAACCGGCACTGATTGAGGAAATTAAAGAGAAACAGCAACTGGATGACTTCTTGAAGAAGATCATCGAAGAAAGGGAATCTAAACCAAGACCGGGTTTCAAATTTGAAAATAATGTACTGATATTTCAAGAAAGACTGTGTGTACCGAATGATACTGAACTGAAAAGAAGAGTTCTGCAAGAGGGCCACAACTCAAAATTTTCTATCCATCCGGGAAATACGAAAATGTACCAAGATCTGAAACTGAATTTCTGGTGGCCGGGAATGAAGAAAGAAATTGCCGAGTTTGTATCGAAATGTCTTCATTGCCAACAAGTTAAAGCTGAACATCAACGACTCGCAGGCTTATTGCAGCCCTTACCGATACCGGAGTGGAAATGGGAACATATTACTATGGATTTTATTGTGGGATTGCCTCGCTCCAGTAAAGGTATGGACTTGATTTGGGTTATTGTTGATAGACTGACTAAATCTGCTCACTTCTTACCTGTCAAAACAATTTATAATGCGGACAAATTGGCTGTGATTTATATTGATGAAATTTTTAGACTGCATGGGGTGCCTGTGTCCATTGTTTCTGACAGAGATTCGAAGTTTACATCGAGATTTTGGCAAAGCTTACAAACTGCATTGGGTACTGAACTGAGACTGAGTAGTGCCTACCATCCTCAGACAGATGGCCAGTCAGGAAGGACCATCCAGACTCTGGAAGATTTATTGAGAATGTGTATCCTTGATTTTCAGGGAAACTGGGAAAGCCATTTGCCCTTAGCGGAATTTGCCTACAACAACAGCTATCATTCAAGTATCGGTATGGCGCCTTTCGAGGCATTGTATGGCAGAAAATGTAGATCTCCGGTCTGCTGGGCAGAAGTTGGAGATGGGCCTTTGCTTGGGCCCGAGATTGTATATGAAACGACTGAGAAAGTGAAATTGATACAGCAGAGACTGAAAACTGCACAGAGCCGACAGAAAAGTTATGCAGATGTCAGAAGGCGAGACAGAGAATATGAAGTAGGTGATCACGTTTTCGTGAAAGTGACACCGATGAAAGGCCAGACTCGTTTTGGAGTCAAAGGCAAGCTAGCGCCGAGATATGTCGGACCGTATGAGATTATTGAGAAAATCAATCCGGTGGCGTATCAAGTTGCGCTTCCTCCTGAAATGGAGCATATGCATAATGTCTTCCATATTTCTATGTTGAGGCACTACCTCCGGGATCCTTTCCATGTGATAGAGCCTACACGTGTAGTGCTGAGCGATGACTACACTTATGAGGAACGGCCTATACAGATTGTAAACAGACGGATCAAGAAGTTGAGAAACAAAGAAATCCCGTTGGTGAAGGTTGACTGGCAAAACCACGGTGGCGTATATGCTACTTGGGAAAGGGAGGATGACATGGCTAAAAGATATCCTGAATTATTTCCACTGAATCCTGTTTTCTTCCAGTAAGAAGGTAACTCGAGTTTAGAGGACTAAACTCTTTTTAAGGAGGGGAGACTGTAATAACCCTCGTCACTGTTTACCGATTGATCACTGATTACCGTTAAACTGGAACCGATTATGATTGGTAATTGAATAGAATGAAATATTAAACTGACTGACTGAAATCTGAAACTGATTGATTGACTGTATCTATTTAAATGCATTTCTATCTGTTTGACTGTTTGATTATCTGTTCATATTTTTATGTTAAATTGCAAATTGAAGGCCTTATCGGCGGCCAAATCTGAAATCGATTGATGTTTTACGGTCATTGGAATTTATATGATTTTATGACATATTTATCTGAAATGTGATTTAGTATGATTAAATTAGATTAATGGTGATGAAACACAAGATTTGGACTTATTTACCAAACTACCCCCTTAGTGGGCCACTATACCAAACATTGAAAGACTCAATCTTGCATTGCACAAAACATTTCCTCAGCCATATTTGAGAGCTCAACCGACCAAGAGAGAGAGAAAGTGAAAGTTTGAGTTCAACTTGTTGATTTGCTTGGAAATTAGAAGAAATTGTAGGAGATTTGCCTTCTTGAGCCTCTAGACTTGTATTTGAGGACCTAGGTAAGGAATTCAACCCCTCATTGTTGTCTTTAAGTTGACTCTTGCATGATTCATGTCAAATAGTAGAGCTAAGGCATGATTTAGTTCTAGCATGTTGAATTGAAGCTCATTCCATGCATGCATGTGTATATTGAAGAGTTTTGAGTTGTTTTTCATGGCAAAAGGCTACATGCATGCTCATATTTATGTTTAAGTCCATGATTTCATCTTATTTTGAAAAGAATGAGCTCATTAGAGCATGTTTGAAGCTTTGAATTGATTTAAAGTCTTGCATGTCACATTTGAATATTGTTCATGAAAATTGGTTTAAAATTGAGTTTGAATTAAACACCATTGGGCTTTGATTTCTCAAATTGAGTTTTGAACCATGTTGTTCTATGTGTTTACAAATGTTTTCCAGAAAATAGGCCCAAGAGGATTGAATTTAGTGCATTTAAACTTGGTTTTTGACTTGGAGATGCAATCTGGATTTTCCAGATTTTGCACTCCCGCTCGAGCGGGGAAAGTAGCGGTCGAGCGGGAAATTTGAGCATCCAGTACCTTGCATTGTATTACAGTCCGCTCGAGCGGGGTATTTGGCGCTCGAGCGGGACCTTGTGTCTTGCGCTCGAGCGGCTATCGAGCGCCCAATCGAGCGTGATTTTTGAGCATTCAGCACTTTTGACTGTTTTGCATGTCCGCTCGAGCGTGGGAAGTGACGCTCGAGCGAGAACCGTTGTCTGCATGTCCGCTCGAGCGGGGAAACCTGCGCTTGAGCGGGACTCTATTTTTCTGAAAATCCTAAAAATATTTTCTGAATGCATCTTTGCATTCTCATCCCATCCTATCCTAGGCATTCTTAGGCCTAGTTTAGGGCATCTTAATGAGGATATAGATGTAGTAAACACTGAGGCAATTAGGGATTAAGTTATTATCTTTCCCAACTGTGTAGCTTAGTATGTGTTCGATCTGTTAACTGTGTAGGGTTGGCTTCCGAGGTGACGCTCTAGCTTACTGTAGCCCAGAACTCTATGAGTAACAACTGTGTAAAGATATGTTCAAAAATGATTATCTTCCGAACAATTGAACTGTACTATTTTCTGAATTGCTACTGTTAACTGAATGAATGTATGTCCTATATTCTGAACTGTATTGTGGCATCCTTAGCAACTACTGTTTACTGTTACTGTTACAGAGATCTCTGTCGGTTTCCTCGTTGGAACCACTACTGTTTACTGATTGATGGCCATCATTTACTGTTCGGTCTTTTAAGACCTATTGTTTACTGTTATGCTAATGGATGTACCACATATGACTGTTTACTGTACTGAACAACTGATATACTGATTGAAATGAACTGTTTTCATTACTGTAAGGACATTCATTCTAAACCCCTTTACGCTTTATGTTATTCACTGGGCTTTACCTCACTGCTCATATATATATGTTGGTGTACAGGCACCAGACCGCAACTAGGAGCGTGGGGTAGACTTCCCTTTTGTCAAGTCAACTACTGTGCCTCACTGCGAGGTTCCGAGCCTGCCAAGCTATGGCTTAGGGGTGTTTTAGTCCCCTGTCTGTCTCTGCATCTGTTTTGTTTCCTGTATATACTGTAAAGACTGTTACCACTGTTAATAGGGTTTTGGTCCCTGTTTGAATGGTTGTAAATATTGTGCATACTGTTCCGTACTGTGTATATATATATGTATGAAAAGTCTTTTTGCATACAGATTGTCACAACTCATTGGACATTATTTATTTACTGTATTGGTTTCCGCCATGCCCCTGTACTCTGTTTTACTGTCTTACTGTTAAGCAGGCCTTCGGTAATCTCGGATTACTGGCCGGTTACGGTGCTAAACCCATAGGGGCGGGTTTGGGTCGTGACACTTTAACAAAACTAGTTTTCTATCAAAGTTGTAAATTAACAAAGCAAAGTAGACCCTCCTAAGAAAACAGGGCCAGTTTTGACATTTTTTGGGTCCAAATTGAGCTCCCAATAAAGGGCCATTTATACATTTAAGAAAAAAAATATATTTTTAATCAAAAGATTATACACCATTTTTTTTTACATGAAATTTACTTAAACATATAACAAAGTTTACAATAAGAAAAGAAGGCTGTTATTAGCAGCCACCTAATTTTTTGGATTCTCCATTTCTTTGAACCCACACTCTAAACCCTAAATTATAGCAAGATTTATTTGAACACTCCACTTAATACTAATTTTATCCATATTCATAATATCATCACACCCAAATGCACACCCACCTAATTTTGCATACCATCTCTTATTCTTTTCTCAATAAATGATGAACGATTGAGAATAACAAACGATTGAGAGACGAATCAACTGTCCCTCTCTTCTTTTCCTCTCATAAACAATGGTCTATTTCTCCTTGTCATCGTGAAGGATAGTATCTCAGTCGGAAATCTTGTTAGAAATCTCTTTGATGGTCTCTTTATTTTCTCTCAAGTAACCTTCAACTCCTCATCACATATATATATTTTTTGTTTATTTCGGAGTAAAACTCTTGATACAAGGGGGTTTTAGAGGGAAAAACCCTCAGAAAAAATAGAAATAGGGGAAAAATACTGCAAAATGGAACCGTTCGACATTTCAGTATCGAACAAAATGTTTCTTCTCAGTATTGTATTACTGAACAGAATCTCAACAGTCGACAAATCAGTAATGAACCGAAAACGACCAAGAATCGTAAATGTAAGATAGATAAACTTACCAATACAACGCCAATCTCATCAGAGTTGTTGTCATTATTCTCCATTGCTCTATAAGTATCAATGGATGGTGACAACAATCACAAATGTAGAAACTCGGAGTCTGTAATAGGTTTGTTTGCAATGTTAACTGATTTGGAATACCGAATAAATTTGAAACCACCAAACAAAACGTTAATTGATTAGGTGATTTTAAATATTTTTCATTGAAGATGAATACGTGGGCTTAGGATGGTAATGAAGAAAAATGCAGTTAAGAGTTTAGGCTAGTAAGGAATATGTATAGATGGGAATGAAGGTGGGTGTACAACATTATATAGTATCATTCTAATTATTTTTGTTTGGTGGATGTGTTTTTTATTAAAAGTTGTCCCTTAATGTAATTTTACTTCAGGGTATAATTATAATTAAAAAAAAAAAAAAGTGAGAATTGAGGAGTCCAAAGAAATTAGGTAAGTGCAAATAGCAGCAATCTAAGAAAAATATCCAAAATAATCTAAACTTAAGTACTAAATAAAAAGTAAACAAATTATAACAAAATATCACTTAAACATCACCATTCTCACATTTTTAATTGCAAAATTGCTAATCAAACTTGTATAATTCAACTTATCAACTAAATATTTTTCAATAGCTAAGATTATTAATCCATTTAATCTTTGTTGAGACATAGGTAAGATTTATTCAATTTTAAATTTGATTCTTTTTCTCTAGAAACAATTCTAATTGGCATAATTAATTGTACTCTAAACGCAATCCGCAAATTTGGGAAATGATCATCCATTAATTTCAAATAACTCATCAAATCAATAGGTTTTTCGATATTTTTAGAGTAAAAATAATTATCTATTCATTTTAAATAATTCACCACATTAACCATTTAATAGTTTTGAATCTTTATTGAATTTTAATGAGACCTTTTAAATTTCGGTAGATTTTTTATTTTTTTAAAATTTTTTTATGAACAAATATAATAGATAAAAATATTTTGAAACGTTTTTTTAAATCAATTTTCAGGACCCAAAGCGGCGGCTTTACCGGCTTTGGGCCAAAGCCAGCCCTACAAGAAAAAGTCCAAAATAACATTTCATCCCTTTCAATACTATACCCTAAAATTTCCTCTTGCTTTTCTTTCTAGAATTTCTTATCAAGGAAGAGGGAGATGATAATGATTCCCCATCCCTCTGATCTACTTACAGATCTGGTCGTTAACTCAAATATGATATTTGATTCACCAGTCCGACTATCACTACCTTATTTTTTCCATCCTCGAGCTCAAAACTTTAAGATTTGACTTCAGATCTTCTCACAGTGCAAAGGCTGACACTGAATAACGTGTTCGTTTCACCATTAAGTGACAACCTCAACTTAATGTTCTATCTTGACCAACGAAGGTAGGATTTTTATATTCCAAGTTAAAGGTTGCGGAGTAGTAGAGTTTTGGATGAGTTTGCACTACAAGAAAAAGCACTATTGGCGACCAAAAAATCACATTTCGTCACTGAAAGTATAGCATTTGGCGACTAAAAATGCATTAGTAGCCAAAAGTAAAGATTTTTGGCGACTAAAAATCTGTTTGGTCGATGATATATGACTTTTATTGACTAAAAAAATTTTAGTAGCCAAAAGTAAGGCCTTTTGGCGACTAAAAAAAAATTAGTAGCCAAAAGTGAAGCATTCAGCAACTAAAAACATGTTTAGTAGCCGAAAGTGAGGCTTTTTGGTGACTAAAAAGAAGTTTAGTAGCCAAAAGTATAGAATTGGCGACTAAAATTATGTTTAGTCGCCAAAAATGGTGTCCTTTTTTTTTCTACTAAATTATGTTCAATAAAAAATAATTATGTTTATATATATACTTTTATATTAATATGGGTCTAAGTACTATATAAATTATATATGTTGCATATATAATTATATGATGTTATGGAGACGTAGTGGAAATAGTTTGTTGTATAAGGTTTATGGTTTGGAAGGTTCGAATTTTCACAAGAGTATGGTGTATTTTTTTTTTTTCCCGGAATGAGCTTTTGGCGACTAAATCTATTTGGTCGCTGATTCCTTGAGCATTGGCGACTAAAACATTAGCCGGTAAATGTATAATTTAAAAAAATATAATTGACTATTGGCGACTAAAAATTTAGTCGCCAAATGTATAATTTAAAAAATATAATTGACTATTGGCGACCAAAGTCTTAGTCGCTAAAGACTTGCTTTTTGGCGACTAAAAGTTTTTTAGTCGCCAATACCTTTCCCGACCATTTTCCAGCGACCAAACCGGCGACTAAAAAATTTAGTCGGGGAAACTTAAAAACCGACTTTTGGCTACTAAAAATTGACTTTTGGCCACTAAAAATTTAGTCGCCAAATGTGTTTTTTCTTGTAGTGTTGGTGGTGACTTGGATCTAGTATTTTTTTCTGTTTGGTTTTTTTTAATTTATAGTTTCTTGATGTA
This sequence comes from Camellia japonica, assembly GCA_030407325.1. NCBI lineage: Eukaryota > Viridiplantae > Streptophyta > Magnoliopsida > Ericales > Theaceae > Camellia > Camellia japonica. Next base: position 61,733,997 of record JAPPVO010000003.1, read on the forward strand.
ATAATCATTTTTGTGTGGAACTTTATTTCTTTCCTTTGTGTGAGTCTTTTCTCCTCCTCTATGGAAGCTTATATCCTTCATTCTGTGGAGATTATTTAGCTCTTTTTAAAATGTTGTGATACCATTGTACCAAATATTTCTTTTTGAACTGATACCACTATACCATATTAATACAATCTTTTATTGATTTTGTAATGAAGATTTTTCTTTCTGATTAGAAAAAAAAAGAAAAAACTTTAACAAAACTAGAGATAGTGATGAATATATAAACTAAAAATTGATGGGTAAGAGATAAGAGTGACAATTTTTGATTTATTGAATTAATTATTTATAAAAATGAAGAGATTAAGTAGGATGTTGGCAAAAAGATAAGGTTGTGTTGATTCATGATGTGAATTTTTGTTGTTAGAAATATTCAATTGGATCTTTCATACTTGTTTTATTCTTAACTATGACTTCATTCTCTATTATCACAAAAATTACAACCCTTTAATAATAAAGATTGAAGTATTGAAGTATCCTTATTGTAGGGACAAAAAAATAAAATAAAATAAAATAAAATTATTCCAAGTTCCAAAAAACACTCAATACCTAAAGGCCTCTAATAGTAAAACTTGTAAATAAATCTCCTAAAAATAAAATTTATAATAAATATATAACTTATGTGTCACACCTTTCATGATCATATTAAATTTTAAGAGAGATACGATTCTATAATTTTGCATATCTCTTCCAATTGATTAGAAATAAGTCTCCCATTATGAATTTTATACTACAAAAAATATTGAAAAAAGGGGCCATCATTGTTTTGGACCTTATGACATTGTCAATAATTTTTTTTTTTCTTCTTGTCAATGAGAGTAATGAGTATCTTCTAGGGTAGAAAATTCATACTACTATTCTTTCACAAATTGGAATATTCATTTGGGCACATAAAGATATACATACTACAATCCATCAGTCTTTGCCTATTGACCCCTTACATAACCCAAGTTTTGTTTTTTTTATGAAAAAGCATGTACCATGTAAGTAAATATACGGACCGACGGTAGTGATGGTGGCCCACGTGTACTATTGGAGTACCCAAAATTTCTAAAATCATGTTCTAATCTTTGAATCACAAATGGCCACTCTTCATTTGACAAATGGCCACTCGTGGGATAGATTTTTTCCTCAGTTACGGCTTTGATTAAGTGGCTTGGATGTCACGGCTGTGAGGAGTGGGACGCTTATTGAATTCCACGTGGTTATCTGCAGCACAGACTGGGGGCATGTAGGGTTGGTTATCATCTTGGTTTCGGCTTGAGGGTTGTTGTTTTGTTATTGTGTTTGTGTCTATTGTGTTTATAAGTTTGTGGTGTCTTTGTATCTTTGCCCAAATATTCTCCTCTCGTTTTCATCTATTATCTCTGATGGTAGGGGTTACTTGGGGGTAAATAGGATATATGGACAGAGTTGGGTTTTTTTTTTGTATTTTCTATTGTTCTGATGTACCCTTTCTTAGGGGTGTGTAGTGGTAGTTTAAGTTGATTATCTTGTTTTTTTCTTTATTGTTGGGCGTGCCTGGGGTATGCCCCTTGTAAACTTGTATAATTTTATTGTCTTTATTTTATGACTTACTTATCCAAAAAAAAAAAAAAGAAATTTACGGTCAGTGCTACTTTCAAAATTTAATTATAAACTTATAATTTTATTTTTTTAATGTTATAAAACTTGTCACTAATTTAAAAATATTTTTCACGTTACTCATTTATGTGAAATTATCCAATATTATAAGTAAAATAATTTTCAATAAGTGCTATATTTAAGTATATAGAAAAATGTCTACAAAATAAAATACAATGTAAATTGTTTCTAGTTTATAGTAAACTATATTGTGCAGTTCAAGTCTATTTGCCATTATGAGTTTCATTTAATAATTAAATCATTTGTCATTTAGGCTTGGGTGAAATTACCCAATATTATAAGTACAATAATTTTCAACAAGTGCTATATTTAAGTATAGAAAAATGTCTACAAAATAAAATAGAACGTAAATTGTTTCTAGTTTACAGTAAATTGTATCGTGCAGTTTAAGTCTATTTATCATTATGAGTTGCATTTAATAATCAAATCATTTGTCGTTTAGGCCCGAGTCTTCAAATCATATATAAAAAAAGGATAATTCCTGGTAGCTCGAATCAGTGGCTCGATTTTGGCTCGACAGCCCAAAACGACATCGTTTTGGGTTGTCTCTTTTTTTTTTTTCTCTTCCTTTTCTTTCTTTCTTTTCTTCTTCTTCTTCGTTTTTGTTGAACACAGGCGAGAGAAACAGAGGGGAAGAGGAGGAGAGGAGGAAGAAGCAGAGGAGAAAGAGGGAGAGAAGAGAGGAAGAAGAGAGGAGGGAGGATCGTCGCTGCTCGCTCGCCACCGCCACCGCCGTCGCCTCGCTGCCGCCGATCGTCGCAGCACCAGCGATTGCCGGCTCTGCCTCGCCTCCGCCCCTCGCCACCCGCTTCCAACCCCAAATGTTGGGCCCCCTCCAGTCCCTCCTCCTCCTCCTCCTTCCTCCTCCCCTCCTCCCCACCTCCTCCCTCCCCTGATTCGAGCCATTTCGAGCCGCTCGGTTTCGAGCTACCTATCAGTGTCGATAAAAAAATTTAATTTAATTTGATAATTGTTGCTATATAATTTCAATATATATATTTTGAATAAATGAACTATTTTTTAAATAAGTGGCCACTGGTCTGGTGGCTGCTTTCTCATTTTGTTTTTTCACGGAATTGGAATCTATATTTAGAACATAGGAATAGATTGCGCTAAACTTTTAGGCTCGTTTATAATTGGGCCAGATTTGAGAAAAATCTTTGAAACACAACGCAGTATGACTTAGCCAGATTATTAATTAGTATAATACGTATATAATTTATTTAATTTTGCTTTTCTTTCAATAAAAACTATATTTAGAAAAACACACCCACCAAGCTTGAACTGAGGATGTAATGGATAAATACTAAACTATAATATCTGTGACAACCAAACTATAATATTAATGTTTAATTTTATAGTTTTTATTTTTAATATAATTTATCAATTTGTTGGACGAGCTTGAAATTTTAAAATCATTTTAAGATCAAACTTGGAATAAAATTTTTGGATTTTTTACTAGCCGGTCTCAATAATTGAATCTATTACTCATTAGATTCTAAGTTTCTATTTCATATACCAGGAAATCCTGTTATATTTTTTTTATCTCGATTTTGCCCCTGCTATTATACTGCCAGAGCCATTGATGAATTAGTGTTGTTGATGAACATGAGAATTGCCAAGGCCATTGATGAATTTGTTGGTGTTTCTGAACATGAGAACTGCCTCTGTGACCCTTGGATTTGAGAGCGATAGTGTTAGATCTGAGAGAGCTCAAGAAAATCGACTTGAATGGAGACGGGGTGTATCGACATTGACGAGTTCTAGAGCCATTAATGAATTTGTTGGTATTAGTGAACATGAGAACTGTCTCTGTGGCCCTTGGATTTGAGAGAGATGATGTTAGATCTGAGAGAGATCAAGAAAATCAACATGAATGGACATGTGTGTGTCGACATTGAAGAGTTCGGAACTCTGCATTGTTTAAACCAGTGATAATTTGTTTAAACTAGTGATAAATTTGTTTAAATTAGTGATAAATTCGTTTAAGCCAGTGATAAATTTGTTTAAACCAATGATAAGCTACTAATAAATTTGTTTAAATCAGTGATAAATTTATCACTGATGAATTTATTAAAAAATTTACAAATAGCATACTTGATTTGAGAGACAGAGAGGGGAGGTATCACAACAAATTTATCAGATCAGTTACACGTCTGTAGAAGATCAATAACACCTTTCAATGCACTGATTGGACACTTTGCATCCCAAACCGGTGATGGAGGAAGATGGTGACAACGACGATGTCGAAGTTGATATATTGGTGATGGAAGAAGATGGTGGCAACAACGATGTCGAAGATGGTAGATCGATGATGGAGGATTACAGTGTTGAAACTAGCAGATGAATGATAGGGGAGGAGCAACGGTGATGGCAACGAAGGAGAAGGAGATGATGGTTGGTGATGGAGGAGGAGGAGAAGGAGAAGGAGGAGGAAATGGTGTGCTAGTGACAGAAATAGAAGAGAGAGAGAGAGAGAGAGAGAGGCATGTGTTTGGGTTTAGGATAAAATCACTCAATTGAATGTAAGGGATAAAAATGAAAGACGTGCTAAATTATTTTGGGTTAGGACTTTCTAGGAATTAAGTCCGGTCCTAAGGATCGGCCCGTAACTCCCACTAAAATTTTTAGGTCCGATTTTTTCTAGTCTAGGCTTGAACTGGTTGACTGCCACTCATACTTATCGTTAATTTCCTAAAAACAAATATACTAAAATCATGCGGATACGATTGTTGGATTAATTTGAAAATTTTCAAGGATTATTTACACAGTCTTAAAAGATGAATGAAATGGATTATTGAAATAAGATCTATGATGAACCCACATGTCTGAGTTGTACAATCTAGTCCACAACAGTATAATCCTAATCGAATGATATATATTGATCGTGCGGCTCACATGATATCAATCTATATTACACACTTTATTTTATAATTTTTTTTCATAAATATATTACGGTAGAGTCTAGACTATAGATTAGTAGAGATGTAATCAAGAGGTGATCATCTCCCTCTTCCCATGATAAGTAGCTGAAACATCTACATGGTATCCATAACTAGTCATAAGCAAAGATTAATTAAGTCATAATAATAAATTATGATGACCACACCCACTAACCCAAAAGATTGGGGTCACTCTCCTTCATTTGATGTGATGAGATTAATTTCCCACCACCACCTTTTTAGTGCCACACTCCTGCTTGTTGACATCAACAATGAATTGAGTCCTCTTTTCTCTGCCAATCCTTTCCACTCAAAATTCAATATCCCCAAAAAAGCAAAGTGACAATGGCGCGCATCCAGAAATATAGAATCTTATCACATTATATCATCTATATAACTTATCAGTTGTAGCCATATTTGCATTATAATATAGTTTTTAGGGGGATGGTGATGCATGCACAGTGTTGCTTGTGCCACACAATTTTACTTTAGAAAAATGATCCAGATCCCTTTCCCTCCACCCTTTGACCCCCTCTCTTTCTGATTAGTCAATTTTTTTTTTCCTGCTTCTTCAATCACCGTCCGCCACTTGTGTGTGGGGTGGTGGGGTGGTGATGGGAGGGGTTCTCTATCACATCCCTTTTACTTATATCTTCTTGTGCCATGTGGAATATCATTTACTCTTTGTGGACCCCTGAGTGATGTGAACCGTTCTTAATAGGATCCTGTAGGTGTAAAAATATCACAGGAAAGAAGAAGAAAAAAACAATGTTTGGTTGTTGAGAAAATTGAAAAGAAAAAAGGGCCAGTTGTAATTTTAAATTTGGTGTCTTTTGTTGATTTGGCTTCTCACCAAATAAAATAAAATAAAAGGGCAAGAAGAGAATGTTTGTCAAAGAATAATTGTTGTTGTAGGCTCATTGGAGAGTTCTTTATATCTTTCATCACATGTGTGAATCTGATAAAAAAAAAGAAAAAGAGAAAAACGTACTAAGCCTTGCAACGGTGATTTCCTGTTAGAATAATACTTTGTAGCTGGAAAAAAATTGATCTAAAATGGCTCGAACACTTAAAACAATGTCGTTTTGGGTATTTTTTTTTTCCTTTTCCCTTCTCTCTCTGAAACAAACAGAAGAAAGAGAGAAGAGGCGAGAGAGATAGAGAGAGACAGAGAAGAAGGAAAAGGAGAAAAGATGGAGAGGAGGAGGAAGAGAAGAAGAAAAATAGAGAGGGGGAACAGATCTGTGTATACACAGAGGAGACGGTGATGGCGGCGCCGGTGGGTGGGTGGCTCTCTCTCTCTCTCTCAATATATATATATGTATACACATATAGATCTGTGTGTACACACAGATTTGGCGATGCTGATGAATGGAGGGGGCGGCGTCGGTGGGTGGCTTTGTCTTTGTCTCTCTCTCTCTCTCTCTCTCTGTGCCGATGGGTGACTTTCTCTCTCTCTCTCTCTGTTCCCCCTTCATCTTCTTTTTTTCTTCTCTCTTTCTCTCTCTCTCTCTTCTTCCCTCCCTGTTTTCTTTTATTATCCTTCAATTTCTCAATGATTAAAATGAGTGAATTTATTTATGGTGATGCTACTCAAACTCAAAAAGTAGGACTCTATTCTTCAACTTAATAATACGCCAATTTATTAAAATATATAAGGCAATTCTCTTTCTTATATATAATATATATATATATTAGTATATGCTTCGTGCTTGAAGGCAAGGTATATAAATAATATTAGAATTAGAATAAAATTGTAATCCCAACATTATTAAATTTATTTTTTAATTTGATAAAATCACAAATTTATTATAAAATTTTAGAATTCTTACAAAATTTTTCACAAAAACTCGCTTTTGTTATATATATATATATATATATAAGCTAGATAGATAGATGTGTCTAAGATACATATAATTTTCACGGACATATATACAATACTGTTTTTACTTATATAATTATATGTAAATTGTATGTATGTCCGTAATGTCCTAGTGTATTACGTGCATATATACATTGTATGAAAATATGTGTAAAATATATTGAACAAAAAAGAGAAAATAAAAAAAATAAACAAATAGAGAGAAAAATAAAAACGGGAAAAAATAAAAAAATAAAAAGAAAAGAGAGAAGAAGCGGGATCATGGGATCATGGAACGAGGGGTGTAAGAAAAGGAAAAAGTAAGATCAAACAGGAAAATAGAAAGTGTATATGTAGAACATTTTTTGAAAAATATTTTATAATTTGAACAGATATGAACTATCCAAATGTCCTAATAGGACAAAAATATGTTGAAAATTCAAAAACCGTCTTACGTTATTAAAATATATATGTTGAAGATTCATATGAAGTCTAAATTTATGAAGTCTATAAGGTATTCAATATATTTAAAAATAATAATTAATTGTTCAAATTCATTTAATTTGTGGACTATAAAATTCATTAATTTAATCTCAACTATACACGGTAAAATCTGGCTCCTAATTCTAGGATCATAGACTTTTTCATATAATATGAATAAAAATAAGTGAACAAAAAGGAGAAAATAAAAAAAAATAGAGAGAAAAATAAAAATGGGAGAAAATAAAAATTTTAAAAAAATAAAAAAAAGGAGAGGAAGGTGGGATCATGGGATCATAGAAGGATGGGTGAGAAAAAGAAAAAGTAAGAGAGAGAAGCGGGAAAATAGAAAATATACATGTAGAATATTTTTTGAAAAATATATCTCAGCCGTTGTTTTATAATTTGAATAAATCTAAGCCGTCTAAATGTTCTAGTAGGACAAATGTGTGTAGGACAAATTCAAAAACCATTATACTTTATTATATAGATATTTTAATTAGTAACCAATCATCTTACTTACACATAATTGGTCTAAAATATGAGTATAGAAATGAATTTGTATATTATTTTTCATTTATATAGCTTTTGTGTTGATTTGTCCCTTGTGATTGAGGGATCAAGAAGCAGCCACAAAAATTGTGAACATATAATATGAACAGAAATAAAACAACAATAACTTCACCGACACAACCAATTAAAGAAAAAAGAAATTGATATAATTTGAGTAAATTAGTTTCTTTAACAGCAATCGATGTGTATATCTAGATTTATTAATAAAATAATGAGAAAAATTAGGGATGATGAAAATTTTTTCATGAAAATGATCATGAAAGAGTTATGATCCTTGGATTATCTTGATTAGTGTGTGGTGCTTTATTCTAAGTGTAATCCAAATGTCACAAAGGTTTCATGATCATTTTCATGAAAAATTTTTCACGATACCTACCATTGCAGTAAAATAATTATAATAATCAATTTGACTTTCGCGTACACATCTTCACGGGCATGAGCATGGCGTTGTTCTTTGTCACGGGATTTATTTCTAGATTTTTTTTATGATCTAAATCATTAAATTTGTAAAATTTATCGAGTTAATTATTTATGTAAAAAATTAAATTGATTACATATCAATTGCCAAGTAATTTGGTCAAATTTGCCTTAATTATTTTATTTATTTATTTATTTTTGTCAAAAGACAGTGGCCTGGTTTGGTTTAGTTTTGATATCAATTTTGAAGATAAATTTTGTAAAAGAGTTTTTAATATCTGAAAATTTGTTTGACTGTATATTTGAAAATAATTTTATAGTTGGAGTTTTATAATTTGAGATGATTTAGTATGTTTTTTTTGTTGTTGTTGTTGTTGTAGTAGTTAGATAGATGTGTGTGAGAAAAAAGTAATTGATTGATGTCAATGACATAGCCAGGAAATTAAGTTAGAAGGGACATTTATTAATTATAATTTTTTATTTAAAAAAATCATAATCAACTTATTAATTTTAATCAGTGTGTTTGGTTTTAATTTTCTAAAAGTTGAGTTTTTTTATTTTTCATATTTTTTTATTTTTAGTGAACATTTTTAAAATTTTAAGCATTTTTTTTTTTACTTTTTTAGATACACCATACTTAAATGTATCTAAAAAGTAAAATATTTGTAAAAAAATATTTTAAAAAATCAATAAATACACAAGAATACAAAAATGTACTAATTCTCTCCTTTTTTTTTTCTTATTTTTGGTATTTAGTAAATTTTCTAAAGATTTTTTTTCCACAAATATTATACTTTTAAGTGTATTTATGTTAAATGTATCTAAAAATTAAAAAAATTGCTTAGAATATTAAAAAAATTCAATGAAAAAAAATATATGAAATACAAAAAGTTTTAATTTTTTGAAAAGTGAATTTTGAAAATCTAAATCAAACAAGATGAATAATTTTATGAGCTAAATTTAAGTATAAAAAATTACATATTCATTATTAATAGGAACAAATTAAAATTCTATAATAATGTAGAATAACTCGGTGATGGATGGTGATGTAAGTTTGTAATTTTAGCACAAAAATTATGGATCAAAATTCCTAATTTAAAAAAATAAAAATACATCATTTATAGCACAAATTATTATAAAATTTATTTAATTTTTATTTGACAAAAAATATTAAAGAGGTGACATTGCTTATAAATTATGTGTTTTGAATGAAAGTTATTAAACAATCTTAGAGTATCTTATAGCGTTGCCTACGGATGCTCAAAGCATGAAAAATCACAAATCATATTAAGTGGTCGGTCAATTAAATTACCTGAAAATAATGAGTTCATTATATCCAATCTATAAAATTTTTTGCTACACTATTGGTTTAAACTACTACATAAATAATATCACATAGTACTCTCAAAGTATCAAATGATTACTTGTTGTGAACAATACAATAAACTCTTAACCAAAAAACATGTTAGGAAGAAAGAGAATACATTTTCTATATGAAGAAAACAAAAGAAAAGTTTAAAATTGAGGGGGGAACGTGACCTCCCAGCCCATCTTTGCCCTCGTTCCTTATTGATGTGTAGAATTTGAGAAAATGAGAAATGAAAGAAAAAAAAGTGATTGGTTGATATACGTAAGATGTGAGAGAATAAAAGAGGGGATAGAAAAAGTGTTTGAAAACAGTTTTAAGAAAATTGTAAATCAAACAAATTTTGAATTTTAAACTCTCAAAAATTGAATTGAAAACTAAACCAAACAAGTCTTGTGTTTTTAAGAATGAACATTAAATTTTTTTTTTTAAAATATAAATATGATTGATCATATAACTATTAATACCCAATTAATATAATATTTTTACATAGGTAATTTTCCTAACAAATTATACAAAATAAACCATTGAAATCATGAGCACCACAATGGGACGTAACACTCCCTACAGTGCCTGAGGAGGCACAGGGACCCCAAACAGCATCTTCACTTATCTTCCTTCTCATGGAAAGTACATGCTGCAAGATGTCACTACCCCCTCTCTCTCTCTCTCTCTTGTATGTGGCTGAAATATTTTTATCTAAACTTTTTATGTGACATAATTTTATTATTTGAGTGTTACATATAAATATAATTTTATTATATAAATACATATAAAGGAAATGAATAAAATAATAAAATATATCGAGAGATGATATATAATAATCTTCATATATATAAAAATGAATTAAAATAATAAAAATAAATTCAGACGATAAATAATATTTCTCTAGTAATAACAATAATATATCCCAAGTGAAGAAGATAAATTTAAGTGGGGGTGGCCACATTGGTGGCATCCACGTCACACTACTGGTTTATATATATGTTATTTTTTTGTTTTGCGGTTACTCTCTCTCCCTCAGCCACCATCCATTTCCAAATTGGTTTACTTTTTTAACGATGGTTGGTTATTTGTATTAGCTCATACAAATGCTGGTATAGTACTCACGTCACTAGTTCAAAATAAATAAATAAATAAATAAATAAAACTCACATCACCGCCACACATTTATAAAACTTAACTTTTCTCCATTTGTTAATAATTTTAGGGTGGATTTTTCTCTTTTTTTTTTTTTTTTTTTTTTTTTTTTTTTTTTAATGCACCGCCCAATTCTAACTCTTACAACCATCATGGGCCCATTTTTAGAGAGGTTATTTGAGGATATTTGGAGTACTAGTTTACATTATTTATATTGTCATGTTTGTTTTATTCTCTCCTTAAAAATAAAAAAGCAATGGTTTTTATTGTTTAAATTGATAAAAATTAAATAATGACACAACATATTATTCTTGGAGACAATTCATTGAATTTGAAGATTTTGTATATACATTATTCACAAAAAATTAGATTGAATTAATAATTGTAGGTACATGATTCATCAATGAAATATTTTTAAAATAATACATGTCTATTTTTTTAGACAAATTAAATTGATAAAATTATATAATTATAATTATCTGATCACTATTTTTTTTTCATGAATAATTTGTACACGTCTTATAAAATAAACAAATTGAATCGTTAGAATAAAATCTATAACGAGCCCTTAAGTCATAATTAAACTAGGCTAATTCACCTAGAAACAAATTCAACCCAAATAAATAGAATACTGCTACAAGCACTAATTAGTATACCAACTAAAATAGCAACTAAGACATAAGACATACAGAGATGATGTGGATGCTGTGGGGCCATTTGGGTCCATTTTGAGGTCTGTTTAGATGATTTAAATTGTTCATTTTTTAAAATATATTGAGTAGAACATACTTGTAAAAAAATCAAGTTGATCGAATATCAATAATTCTTTCATCGAATCGTATTTGTGTTTAGTTTTATACTTCAAATCAAAATTGCTTTTCATTTTTGTAAATACAAATACAATTCGATGAAATGATTAACATATCTGATTAATTTGATTTTTTTTATAGGTATGTTCAACTCAATATACCTTAAAAAGTAAAAGATTTAAATTATCGAAATAGTTCAGATTTAAATTATCGAAATAGTTCTTGAAATGGACCCAAATGACTACATAATAGTCACACTATCTTCTCATACATACATGTAGGTTCTACCGTGCAAGGATCTTCTATCCCTAAATAACTCTGTCCCTTTGTCTCAATTCACTCACAACCATTAGACATGTTTTGAAATTTTCATATCTAGAAATTTTTATATGATTCAATAGTTATGAGTGGATTGGGATAAAGAAACTGTATTATTTGAAAACATAAAATCTTTACACAATTTTACCACTTAACATAACTCACACCTTATATTATATTTAATTAATAAATTAGTTAGTATATTAGTTAGTGTTGTTAACTTTACTCAAATAATATATAATATATATAGGTATGGTCATACGAATAACATCTTTAAACTGTCATTAATGAGCATATAATGTTAAAAAATTGATAATTTTAATACATATTTCTCTTTCATGAGATATCCCGCTATTAAAAATAAATATCTTGTTATCAATTGTTTGGTAGTGCGAATGTCTCACGTAACCCATCTATCTCTAGCTGTCAACTCCAACGAGAAAGAGAAAGAGAAAGAGAAAGACAAAAGTAGTAGACTAGTAGTGAGTGACGAATTGATTGCATTGCATGTATATAAGCTTCCAATATCTCTATCTATTCACTGTTATTATGGCAATCGTACAGATACCGTAACTTAGGTCAAGTTTGGCATAATTTAAATAATATAAAAAGTTAAAAAAATTATTATTTTATTTAAATTATATTATCTTATTTAAATTACATCACCTCTTTAACACATCACATCAAATCTAACCCAAACCCAAATCTAACCCATATAAACCAATAAGTCAAAAAATACACTTTTTAAAACATTCCAAACCAACCCTTATAATCACGTAAATTCCAACATTCATCTGTTTGAGGGCGGCTCAGAGTCCGTCACTAGTTTTTTAAGTTGTGTTTGATTTGTAAGTTTAGAAATTAGAAATAAAATTTTAAATTCCTCCTAAAATTTACAAAACAAACACAATTTTTGTGAATTTTTTGTTGATGATTTTTTTGTCCATACTTTTTAATTTTTTTCTAATTTATATTTGTAGGTTGTACTCGATTATACGAACCGAAAAAGTAAAAGATAAGAAAAATTTCACTAAAAAATAAAATAAAAATGAAATATTGATTTTTTTTTAACTTTGGTAAGCTTTTTTTTTAAAATTTAATTTAATTAATTATTATTATTATTTTTTGGCTTTTTAGATCCTTCTATACTAGATGGATCAGAAAAATATAAAATTTTGACACAAATTTGAAAAAAAAAAAAATTAAACTGCTAAAGAACTCATTAAGTCCATGGAAAGAAATTATCTTCCCAATTTGTAGATTAAAAAAAAAAAAGGAAAAAAAAATATTTTTGTTGCATTTGTAGGTATAAGTCATCGACTGAATGAAGTACTCACCAAAAATTATGGCAAATGTAAAACCTTATGTAGGTTTTATTTTATTTTATTATATATATATATATATATATATGAATTGATAATGCAAAGAAACAAAATTATAGATCTCCAAAAAATGTGTTCATAAAAAATGATCAGATTTCGTTTATTGGACATCCAAATGCATGCCTCTTCGATAAGTTGAAAGATTTTCAATGTTTTCATTTAAATTTAAAAAGAAAAAATAAATCATTCGATCATAGAGTCTAATTGCCACCATCACTTTTTAACACAAAATGCGGTGCTCAACTAAACTTTTAAAACAATAGAATTGCAAAACGACCGTGGATAATCTTCTTGCAGATGTATTAAGATGAGTTGATTCTCTTGCTTTCAATCTTTTTTAGATTTTTTTTTTTTTTTGGAACGAGAATCTTTTTTAGCTTTTTTATTGCAGTGTAAATTGGTAGCACCAACAAAATCTATCTTTTAAGAGTTCATAATTTATTTATTTTTGGGTCTAGCAGATCCAATCAAACACTTCACACACCACTACCCTTTTCTATTTTATTTTTTTAATTTTTCTCCCAAATCTCTGTTAAATAAAATGGTCAGATTTCTTTTCAATTGGATTTCCAAGTTCCAAGTGCCGCTTTGATTTGTTATAAATAACTTTTGAGTTCAAATATTTTCGATGCATTCGTTTAATTTTTCAAAAAAAAAAAAAAAGAAGAAAATTAATTTGATGTTAGAATGTTATAGCCACGATTGCTTTGAACTTTTGAAACAATATATAATTGCAAAAATGTCGGTGGATGATCTTCTTTGCAGATTTAATAAGATGAGTTGATCCTATATTGCTTTCCAAGTGTTTTAGCTTTTGTGTTGCAGTAAATTGGTAGCATCACCTTCAAAATCCATCTTTTTAATTGTTTAACAGATCCTTTCACTTTAACAATAAAATTTTCTATTGTTTTCCTTTTTCTTTTTGGGTCTAAAAGTTCAAATCAAACACTTAATCAATAAATGTATATGTATATTGTTTGTATTATAGAGCAATATACATATATATATATATATATATTTTTTAAACTGACCTTATTTAAAGAAAATGAAGGTTATGCATTGAAGATCATCTCTACCAAATCTCAAAGGGTTGGGTGGTTAAGACGTGAGTCTCGGGAGTGTATTTTCGGTAAAATGTTAAGTTTGAAACCTCCTAAATGCAAATAATTTCAAGACTGTGCCCTAATTTAAATTTAAATATGAACTTGTAAATTAATAATTTTGATAAACTACTTGGTAAGAATTTTTTTCGACCCTTGTAGGAAACATTTTTTTTAGAATTTATTACAAATGTGGTAAATAAAACCTAAAATAGAGAGATCAAAATAGAAATCAAGAGACAAATAGGTCACATTTAGAATAAATTTAATTAATATATTTTAAATTGTACGTATATATATATATATTTAAAAAAAAGGAGAAGAAGAGAAGAAAAAAAGAAAAGAAAGGAAATTAAATTAAAGATTATTTTGGGAGACTTTAAGAAGCCTTTTAAAAGGATCTATAGTTTGGCGGCTGCTAATTTAAGATATGAGAATCTTTAGAAGCTTTTGCCGTTTCACATGCGACATCATAAACCAAACACAAAATTTTAAGTAAAGCATTTGATTGATTTACTCTCATTTTTGGACAACATAGTACGTAGAATTCATATATCTTTTCATTTTATTTCACTTAAAAAGATCACACCACCCACAAAAGTTCCCTATGATTTCCAGCTTTTCAATTGTTTTTGTCCATCAATTTCTCCTTTTTATTTTATTTTTTTCTTTTCCTTTTTCTTTGGCTTCTGTTTCATATATTTTGGCCTTTACTTAAGTGAAGGGCCACCACCAACATTTTCTCAAATTAGATGGAAGGAGGAGAATAAGATCTAGCAACATCCTTCCATTAACTTTTATATTTTTATACTAATTTAAGCCAAGCAAGCAAATTCTTGTTATATTTCTTTTCTTTTGTCTCCTTTAAAAAGGTTTTAATTTTTTTTTTCACTTTTTAATTTTTCTTCTTCTTAATTTAATGGCGAGGAACCTCTTTAAGATAGGATTTATATGAACTTATGACTGAAAAGTAAATTTCGAGTATATATAATTACTTACAAACTATAGACATCAATTAAGTTTGAGATAAACACAACAAGAATTGAACTTAAAATGTCAGGGTTTATGGCTAGTTTCAAAATTTTCCCCTACTTGATCTTGCCAAGACTTTTCCCACTTTATTACAGAAGGAATTGAATTGAATTATATAGACAATGACATCCATTGAGATTTAGAAATAATGCAACAAGTTTCACAAATTTGACATAATTAAATTGGATTTTCTTAAATTTTTAATTCAGATAACACTCTACTTTATTTTTGATAAGAAATTTGTTAGTCATGTGAATGTGAAAGTGATATTGTCATCTGTTTTATACTGAAATATATATTTTATCTTATTTATTTTTGTGTTTTCCCTTTAGACCTATTAAAAGGGTAATCAGCATAATTGTATCAAAATTATGAAATTATTTTAAAATTATGAGACTTACTATATTTTCTCCAAACTACATAATTTATCCCACTTTTATGTCCTAGTTGTAAACCAACCATACATTGGAAGTACGCATTCTACAAACTCTTCTCCACTACCATTGTGTGAATGGTCTACGAATTCCATCTCATTTTTTCAAACAAAAAATCGAAAGCTAGATTTACTAAAATTTAGTCTTTGACATGCTATTAGTAGTCAGAGGTTGTCTTTCTATGTTGTTGCTTTAATTTAATTTCCAAGTGCTTCACTTTATGAGTGCATAGAAAACAAATGCACAGACACACACGCACAGAGAGAATAGAATGAGAGGTGGAGCGCAAGAACTCTTTTTAACAGGAGACTTTGGCAAATTTTAATTATTATACTACTATTACACATACATGAAAGTTACATCAACTTATCTAGATTTCATAAGAGTGATAATGGCTTACATCAGATCCACAAGGTACCTATCACACGGGGAGTATGCGCGCGCCAGATGGACGGCCCAGATTCAAAGTCATCATTTCAAAATAATACAAAACATTATCACATTGTTTCGCTACTATGCAAAATGACTCGTATAAATACCAAGTACTATGCCCCCCCTAAGTTTCCGTATACAACAACAACAACTAACAGGTGGAATCACTTCTTTAAGGAAGAAAGAAAGAGCAAAAGAAAAAATGGTGCAAGAGGAAATCAGAAAGGGTCCATGGACTGAACATGAAGATGTTCAGCTGGTTTTCTATGTGAATTTGTTTGGCGATCGCAAATGGGACTTCATAGCAAAAGTTTCAGGTTTGAAGGTGGCGGGAGACAAATATACGGTACGTTTTATCTGGGCATGTCATGGTTTTTCCATGGAGCTCTATGTTTAACCACATGATTATGTTGTAGGGTTGAAAAGGACAGGAAAGAGTTGCCGGTTGCGTTGGGTTAATTACCTCCACCCTGGCCTCAAACGCTGCAAGATGACCCCCCACGAGGAGCGGCTTGTGCTTGAACTTCACAACAAATGGGGAAATAGGTTTGAAAATTTCTATATATGCATAACACACAAGTCACTATGATTATAGTTCAATTCATACATATCCCCTTTTTATGTTTATATGCATAGACATAAGAATTATTAAAAAAATGATGATCTAATACACGAGACTTCTGCTAAATTAGGCCTTTTGCTATGATTAATATTATAATTGAATGCAGATGGTCAAGGATTGCCCGCAAGTTACCTGGGCGAACTGACAACGAGATCAAGAACTACTGGAGGACTCACATGAGGAAGAAAGCGCAAGAGAGGAAACGAGCCACGTCTCCAATATCCTCTGTTTCCAACTGTTCTTCAGCGTCAAGCAATGCTCCTGTGGACTCTATGCCGGTGGTTGAGACCAAGGAACGAAGCTTTTACGACACCGGTGGTGTGGTGTGTGCTCCATCTTCAATATCAACTTCTAAAAGTTCTTCTGCTTCGTTGTCAAACAATCCTCCAATGGATTCCATGGTGACAGTCGCAGAAACCAAGGAAATAAGCTTTTTTGATACTGGCGGTCTTGAGATGTCGGTTCCAAAGGGAAAGAAGGATCAGGAAGAGTATTCCATGGATGACATATGGAAAGATATCGCTATGTCTGAAAATGATACAATAAAATCATATCATGATGGCTATGGCGAAGAGGGCTGCAATTTCTTCGGCCAAACAATGACTTCTCCAGTCTGGAACTACGCTCCTGACTTGGCATGGATGATGGAGGAAGAGGAGAGTAAGTTGTTCCCCGCTATAAGCGATCAAATTTTTGGATGTTATGAGCAAGCGAGCTCAGATCTAACCGGCTAATCATATTCTCATTTATTCAAATTTGTTCATAGGTGTAATATAGGTAGTATGGATAAGGAAGCAACTCTAACTTGTATAGCATGGGGTTTGAATTTGCAGCGTTCAGTTATGTTTGCAAATCGACCTCATGCATATATAATTATAGTCCGTGTCTGTGTCTCTGTCTGTGTCCGTGTTTGTATGCTATATAATCCATGTAATGTGTACTATACAAGTCTGTGTTCCTATAGTTAGATGAAGATTGTGTTCTATGAAATTTGTATCTCTTTTTATGCATACAAACCAAACAGAGATAAATGGTTGTACCCAAGAACTCTGATTTCATCAAATTTGCTGATAAAACGGATACACAGAGATTAAGGATGATAAAAATACTGAGCATACAGAGCTTTTGTGCCTCTAATGGAGGTTTAGGATAGTAAAGGAATAATTCCACTGAAATAGCTAGGTAATTAAACAATTTCATATTCGAGATTACAAATAATTAAACAAAAAACCCAGCCTAATTAATATATATATATATATATATATTTTTTGGGTGACCAACAGCCTAATGCTAATATTGGTCAACTATGGAGATAAATAATGAATCAGAACCTCATTCCTGTTGTATTAATGTATAATAAGTTATATGGTAAACTTTTGATTAGTTAACATCATTCATTTAATTGTGGACATGGTAATCTTAAAATTTGAAGAGAGGGAATACATGGGTGTCCACATTTTTTTTTTATTCTTTCTCGACAAAAAGGGTAGGAGGGTGTAACCAATTGCAAAATTTCTCCTTAAAGACGGACTTGAGCCATAATTTGAACCATATGTCTTCACAAAAAAGTTTTGTATACTAATAGGGTACCAAGTAGTATTACCGTTCCACCAATCATAAATATATATGCCTCCTAGTGTCTCCAAACACCCAACAATATTGTCCATGATCCACTACCTTCCACCAGTCATAATAGTGGAAGGTACCACATGCATATACCCTATCTACATATAAAAAACACTATTAGTATAACATAAAAGATTCAAAAATCACTATTAATTGTGTGCACAGTAACCGAACTTTAGAAGATTCAGATCCCATATTGTATAATATAGAAGGTACCTCCCGTACTTCTTCAAGTACTAAGGCGAATTTTGTTCAATCTGAAAATTACTACCATGTTGCTTCATTAAGACCTTGTTCACAAGGAGTATAACAAGTGCTTTTCACAGTTACATGAGAATACATTTAAAGTAGTAGTTTGGTATTTTAAAACATATATAAGAAATAAATAATAAGAATAATTTAGTGGTAGTGTGCAAGCGGTGAGAGCTCGTGCTTTTGCAAAGCGGTCCGAATAAAAATGTTTTTAACATTATTTATAATCATAGCATAATATAATATTCTATAGTTATATAGTGGCTGAGTGCTTACCCACCAAAATCCATTACATAAATTTAATAATTAAAGTCATTAACCTTTTATCTCACAGTTTACTTAATTGTTTTCTTTGATTGAGAATGACATATTAACAGCTAAAGTAAGAAACAAAGTTGATTGAGATTATTTATTTATTTATTACGTGTGGACCGGTTTAGGCCAACACATCATTTGCTGATTTGAGCCAATAACTTTTTGATTAGGAGAGGGAAAATAATTAACCTGAGACCAACAAAATGCTAAATACTAATAATGTGACATTTCTTGAGAGTTAATTACCGGATATATATGGCTACCAAAAAAAAACTACAAAGTGGTTGAGGGTAGCCCTGCTTTTAATTATATTTGAAATATTGGTTCCGGCTTCTCTTTAATAATCCGATTGAAGAGGGGCTGTTGGAGTTTGGTGAGCCCACCTTAGAATCAGTTTGGTAATTCAAGTCGTTTATTTCGTGAAAGAGTTTATCGAGCAAATTATTCATGCCAAAAATAAGTTTGATCAGACATAACCAATCATATGATTGGATTGGATCACATTTGTCTTGAGAAATAAACTGTATGTTATCTATTTTTGCAATATAAATGTGTTCTAATCATTTGGTTGTTATTGTCCAATCAATTTAATTTATTTTATTTTATTTTTTACATAAACGATCTAATCGACAAAAACTTGTAAAAAAAATAATTTATTAAAATAGGTCTGAGAATCGCCCAGCAAGCCTAACAGCATCTCCCCAGTCGAATTACCAAATGCAGAGAAGCATATCATATTTATTACACCACTTTGATGGATTGATTCTCCACATACTGGGTATTTTTTTTTTGTTTTTTATGATGGAGAAAAATTCTCTTTAGCTCAAAATCGAGAATAGAGGGGTAGTTTGAACCTGGGAAACCCATCATGAGACCCGTTTTTATGATCTAAACTAATCATTTTGTTCAACACTTCTTGTATTTCATCTACACAAAAAATTAAGTTGATCCAATAACTGTAATTTGTTCAATTTATCGTGTATTTCACTTCAAAAATGAACAATAATTGTGTTTTTAAAAAATAAATCATATATTTTTTTGATGACAAAAATACTAATAAATTGAACAAGCTTTAATTATCAAATCAACCTAATTTTTTTTTCAATGAAATACATGAAGTTCCCAACAAAAATGAACGGTCGAATTTGAAACGGAACCCGTGATAGACCCCACGGTCCCAAACAACCCCTCCAGTCTAAAATCTTAACTAAAATCTATACTGGAAGGAATCTTAAAGTATGTACTTAGATAGAGACTTAACATTCAAGTAGGTAAAATGGCCACACCACTTAGGCCTCGTTTGGCAACTTTCAATTTTAGTGAAAAAATCACTATAAGTTGTTACATCACTCTTTTTTTTTTGCACATTTTTTTATCAAAAAATTAAAAAATTACTAAAACATTTTATTCCCAAACGAGACCTCAAATATTTTTCCTAGTAAAAATTCCACAATTACAATTAGAATCTTATTTGGATTATCATTAATTTCATCATAATCCAAAAGATTCCTCGACTATCACAATTTTTATTTTATTTTATTTTTAATGATTTTGCATTGATTTAGACTTCCTTGGGGAACATATTATTTTAGTAATTTTTTTTATTTTTTTTCTAAAATATGAGGTAAAAAAAATTAATATATTTAGAATGACTTTTTGATTTTTTATAAAAAGACGTGCAAAAATTTTTAAAAAAAATATTTGATTTTTTGGTATAGATTATAGATTTTTTAATTTTTATAATAACTTTTTAACGTTTAAATTAAAAGTGTTACATGCCAAATGAGGCTTAGTCACATTCCTTGTTATAAATTATAATGCCATTATATAAATAAATAACGAGAAGAAGAAGAATCACGCAAAAGTGATAAACAAAGCTACGCAACTTTATGGTATTTTGGTTTGCCTTACGCATCGGAGATATCTGAACGGATTAGGGTGTTTAAAAATTAGATGAACCAATTTGACCGACTAAATTAAACAGAAACCGATCAGTTTTGATAAGTTTTTCATTGAACGTCTATTTAGTTTTAGTTTGATTTAGACAAAAAGGAAAAAGAGTAGCAGTTTGTTTAACGGTGTTCAATTTTTGGGAAGCAAATCTCACTCAAATTGATGGATTCAAGCGTCTAAATACTTGGGCAATTTTTATTTTTTAGATAAATTACAAATATATCTCTGAGATTTGCTTAAAATATAGATTGTCCCCTATAATTTGAAAAATTACAAATACCCTGTTATTAAAAAATTTTATTTAACAGAATTAACTAAAAAAATAAAATTTATAATTGCTCTCCTATACAATAATAAAATTATCTAAATTATTGATTGAAACATATTTTTAATATCATTAAAAACTGTTAATTGACTTGATGATTTATTAATAAAATGGACGATTTGTTATAAAATTAAAAATCTCAGATGGTAGAATGTAATTTTTAAAATCGCAAAGAACGATTCGTATTTTAATCAAATCTTAAGGGATATATTTATAATTTAATTTTTATTTATTTTTATTTATTTATTTATTTATTTTTTTTGTACACATGCAAATGACGTACTGTATATAATAAAACATGAGTCTTGTGGGCTGCGGTTATCATTTTTTTTTTTTTTTTTTGATGAAGGCCTTGTGAGTTGAGATTTCTATTTTGTTAAACTGACTCCCATTTTGTTTTGATAAATGCCTTGTGAATTGAGATTTCTATTTTGTTAAACAGACTTTTGTAAGAAGCAATTGTGGTAGTGATTTGTTGAAGTTTTGGGACCAAAATATTTTCAATAAAAATGTTTTATGGCAAAACAAATAGAGCACTAATTTAATGTTTTGTTTCCATGCCCTTAAATTAACTTAGGCCATGTGTGGTTGGGGGTTTGGAAGGGTGGATTGGATTGCCAATCTGTGGGACCCACTAAGCCCTTGTTTGGATGAAACAAAATGTTATAGGATTAGTAGTGTAGGGGGCTTAGTAATCTCCCTCTGTAGGGGGATTGGTTTGGGTGAATTTTAGGTGAGATTAGGAAAATAGTAAAGGGATTAAATCTATTTTATATAAAAAATTAATTTTTTTTATTATTACCAAATGCATCTATTTGTTTTAATATTTTTTTTTACTTTTTTTTAATATAAAAATAATTTATTTATTTATTTTATATAAAAATAATTTAACAATCCCATCACTAATCATCTCCTTTACTATCATCAAAACAAACACACTTTTACTTAATTTCCTCTCTAACAATCCACACATTAACAATCTTTTTATTAACAATTCTCTCACTAATAATTCCAGACAACCTAATCCGCCAAACAAACGTGGCCTTAAGATTGTTTTGAAAAATTAGTTAAAAGTTGATTTTTTTGATTTTTTATTAAAAAAAAGGTATAAAAATGTACAGAGATAATATGACTGAAAATAGGTTAAAAGTCAAAATTTAACTTTTAACTATGTTCCCAAATTAGGCATTAATACAAGGCAATTTACTTAACAAGCCCTAAATTGAGAATGCCCCCAAGAAGCCTGAGGCCAAGACCTCTCTTTGGCATTAATCAGCAAAACTCTAGCCCAAGCAATCCAACAAGAGTGTGAGCCTTTTCTCAACCTCCTTCTCACCCTCTTCAAACCTCCAATTACTCATATAAATCTGACCCAACACCACATGTGGCTCTCCAACAAAAGGCTTGTTCTCAACACACCTCTCCGAATCGGTGTACTTGAAAAGGATGCCGTCGTGGATGAGAGGCTGGCGGGGGACGATGCAGAAGAGGTGGATGAGGAGTTCGGCGGCGGACGGTGGAGGGGTCGAAGATGAATTTATAATGAATTGTGTTTTGTACTTAAATTACCTACTTAAAAGTAGTATTGTAAGGAGAATTATTGCAAAAATCTTATTATCTGAAAAGATCATGTCAAGCTGTTAGGAAAAAATAAGCCTACTTGAACGACCAAAACGTTAATTGATTTCTCTAGTTGACCGGCCTCAATTTTAATTTTAATTTTAATGATTTGATTCATTGATTCATTTATTTATGTTTTTTCGTGTAAAATATTTGTAAAATTAATTTATTGTTAATCTAAGAATAGTCATTACAAAATTATATATATATTGTAAAAAAAGGCTGAGTAGTTTTAAAACGATACCTAGTTATGTTTTGGATAAAGATAATGAAACAATGTAAGCTCGGATTATTATACGTTTATAAGCTGGAATTAGAAAAGGGTTAGGTTGGGTTGTCTGGACCTGTGGTACCGTTTCAATAATATAAACTATTTACTTTATAAAAAAATTTGTGTATATTACCCATACACAAAATTAGGTCGAGCTGATATTAAATATGTTATGAATTGACCTAAATTAAATAAATTATAATTATCAGATCAACCTAATTTATTTTAGAGTCATGTTATAGAATGTGTACCATATGCAAGTTATGACATTTATTGTGTTGCTCACCACAAATGTCATTAGATTCTTTTCAGTCATTACTAAAAAAAATTATATTTTTGAGTTATAATTAAACGCTACATGAACTATAATTAAAGACTTTTTTACTCATAATCAAAATAATATCATAACCAATATTACAATAGGATTGGCTTGACAATATGCTATTTTAGTAATTTTTTAACTTTTTTTTCTAAAATATAAAGTGAAAAAAATTAGTAATTTTGAGGTAAAATTTTGACTTTTTATGAAAAATGAGTAAAAGTATAAAGAAAACAAAGTCTTGGCTTTTGGTATAGCTCTTGTGTTTTTGGCCTTTTAAGCTGTTATTTGATGTTGCCAAACTTACCCTAGATCATAATTAACAACATAATGTGTATAAATAAGTTATGACTAACACCCTAATAAATTATAATCACAACTATGGAGGTCAAAAAGAGTACGTATGATATATACTGTAGAATTTCCTTGAATTTTAATGTACAGGGTTTGTAAGGGTTGAATGCATTTTCCTAAGGGCAAATTATATTTTACCACCCTCAATTATCACCATTTTTCACTTTACCCACTCAAATTAAAAATTGATATAATGTACCCTTTCATCTTTTGAAAAAATTCAATTTAACCTTTGTCTCTATTTTATTAACAAAATTGACTGCAAAAATATATGTAATATGCACATGTCATATTTATAACAACTTTTTTAAAGGTATTTTCATCATAAATACAGCATGTGCATATTACATGCACATTTTCTATCAGTTTTGTTAATAAAATGGAGACATAAGGATTAAATTAAAAAATTTCAAAAGATAAAAAGGTATATTATATCAATTTTTATTTTGAGAGGTAAAATGAAAAATGGTGATTGTTGAGGGGTGTAGAGTATAATTTGCCCTCTTCCTAAAATGTCATTCCTTATCTCAAGACCCGTTCAATATTGTTTTTCTATCTGAATGGAGTTTTTCATAAATTAATCACATGTATGGGAGAAGTTTTTTTTTTTTTTTTTTAAATTTAAAATTTTATTTTTTATCTTATCTTACGGTAAGAGGTGTGTGGATCAACTTACGCGCAACTCGTCTAATTCCTTCCTCAGTCCGGTTGAAAGCAAGTCATCCACGCTAACACTAAGAAATTTACAAAAAATTTCTTTCTTGTGGCTTGACTCCACGAGTTGAACTCTAAACAATTGTGTGGGGAGCATACTCACCAACTATTTAGGACCCTCAAGGTTGTATGGAAGAAGTTATTTGACGGTCCAAGCAGTCACGTAGTGCCCTAGGTATGTTATGATTTATAGAAAAGATTATATTCATAATTTTGTAATCAGTGGTACTAGAGACCACTAATTTAGTGATTCTAAACCCACCACTAATGAGGTGGCAAAGCAAAAAGAAAAAAAAAAAAAAAAAAACAGACACAATACATAATGTGGCAGTGGGTGGACCCACTGCCACATCATTAGTGATAACTCTAATTAAAGAGCCCACTCATTTTCCTTTTGTAATGGTGATTTGAAAACAAAGTATAATGATTTGTGATTGGTCAGAAATATAATCATGTGGTATCTCTAACCACGAAATAATTTTTCCATGTATGCGCTACAGAATTTGTTGGGCTATATTATTTAAAGGCCACCAGGGCTAAAACAAATACCAGACAGACATCTTGAGAATATTTTGAAATAGTCCAATCCAAAAGCCCACAATTCCAGCATCAAGCGCACCCTATATTTATCCCCCTACAGTGTACTTCTTGTTGCATAAGGGAAAAACAAATAAAGGGAAATTACTGTTCAGAACATGTTTAGAAAAATAATTACAAAAAAATGGTAAATTTTATAAATATTTATAATTTAAAAAATTCATTAATATGTAGTAATTTTATATAAATATCACTGCAAAGTAATTTTCCCAAAAAATAATAGGCGAACGTCTATTTACACTTCTAAACACATTCATAGAAAAGAAAGAGGATGTAATCTTTGGAATTTCAGACATGCCTAAGTAGTCAGATCAAAAAAACAAAAAAAAAAGATATGCCTAAGTAGTAAATAAATAAATAAAAATAAAGAGGCAAAAAACATAAATTGACATGAAAAATGATTTGTGGCACTAATTTTCCTAGCACTAATGGCACTAATTTCTTGTTTTGGTAAGTTTGTTTTTTTTTTTAACCTGATATAGAAATTCGGGGCATTAGTGCCCCTGAATTTAGTGCCACAAATCACAACTAAATTGACATATAGTTTATTCTGTACATTAATTTGTACTCACGGTTTTTTTACTACTAGAACAGACTACACAAAGACCCTTAAATTAAGAACTTCGCCACAAATGCAGAAATGAAATACATGATTAAACAACTGAATATATATATGATGCTAGGCCAAAGCTTAATTCTTAAATTATTTTAAAAGTAGGGAATTTTACCTAACAAGCCCTAAGTTGAGAATGCCCCAAGAAGTCCGAGGCCAAGACCTCTCCTTAGCTTTCATCACCAAAACTCTAGCCCAAGCAATCCAACCTTCCCAAGACATCCTCTTATCCCAAGGACTCCCCCACTCCAAAATGAGTGTAAGCCCTTTCTCAGCCTCCCTCTCAGCCTCCTCAAACCTCCCTTTACTGAGATAAATCTGACCCAACAACACATGTGGCTCTCCAACAAAAGGGTTGTTCTCAACACACTTGACCAACATCTCCTCAGCTCTCTCCATCATCCCTTTTTTAGACACATCACAAACAACACCTTCCCAATACATGTCCCTCCCAACTATCTGCTCTCCTGCACCCAACACCCTAGTACAGTTTTCAAAAACTGGTGGTATCACAAGCTCAATCTCTTCATCTCTATCCACACCAATGGCAAGTCCATCCCTCTTCCTCCTTTCCATGAAAATCTCTTCTTCTCTCACTAACAGACTGTATATTGCACCCATTCTTGAAATTGAGTTCATCCACAACCCGGGTTTGCCGTCTCCGGGCCACAGAGCTGTGAAATTGTTGCCGGAGAACTCGAGAAGGCCGTTGTGATTCTCAAACAAGGCGTCCTGAAAACCGAAGAGCTGGTCACTGAAATCCGCCATTGTCATCATGACAAAGACCGCGACGACACGCCTCGAAACGACGACGTCCTCGCCGGTCTTGATGTGCTTCACGGTGACCCCATTTTCGGGAACGATCGACTGCAATTTCTTCCTCCAAGCCTCGTCTTCGTCGAAAACCCCTCTCTCTTTCGCGTTTTTGAGAGAAATCTCGGAGAGTTTGAGGTGTTCGACGAGTTCCGAATCGGTGTATTTGTAGAGGATGTCGTCGTGGATCAGAGGTTGGCGAGGGACGATGCAGAAGAGGTGGATGAGGCGTTCGGCGGCGGCGCCGACGTGGTGGCGGACGGTGTCGCGGCCGGTGGAGGGATCGAAGATGGCGAGGTTGACGTAGGAGTTGGAGTAGGCGGAGTGGAAGAGGCCGCAGAGCGAGACGGAGTCGGGGGCTTTCCAGAGCTTGAGAATGCGGTAGATATCGAGGAGGTGGTCGAGGAAGCTGCCGTGCTTGTGCCAGCACTCGCCGGCACCGACGGAGCGGAGGACGGCGAGGAGGGAGGGGAGGTTGGTGTCGATGGATTCGAGCTCTCCGCGGAGGAAGGGACAAGCTGATTCGAGAAGCTTTTGGAGGTATTGGGGGGTCTGAGATGAGGATGGTGAAAGTGAAGAAGAAGGCATGGTTGATTGAATTGGGTTGGATCGAGGATTTGAGAGAGAAAAGTGATGAGAGTGAAGGTGCTTTAATGGTGTCGCAGGGAGGAAGAGAGAGAGAGAGAGAGAGAGGGGAAGAAGGTACGTGACGTAGAGAGATTCTTTCCAAGTTTTGGTTGGGTATGTATATCCCTAGGAGAAATTACTTAGTCCTGGAGCAATATGGTTATATTTCAAGGCAATTATTAACTACTTAGTTCTCATGTGATTTCTCATTTTTAATATAAGGTCAAGTTTGGGAAGACTAAATAAGTGTATTTTTTGATTTTTCTTGTATTATGTGTAGAAAAAGTAGAGAGGAGATATTGATTGATATGACCCAAAAAGATAAAAAGATGAAATAAGTGCACTTTTTTAGTTTAGCCAAACTTGACTTAAATGGTGAGCTCTTACTTTTATTTATCAATTAAAATATTATAAAATATCACGGATTCATATTTTCAAGAATACTGAATAATCATTCATCGTAAAGGATGTGACTTATGTCTAGTTTGTAATCAAATTAGACTGTATCATTGGGTCTCGTGAGTTTATTATGACATTCGTATTGATAATTTGAATCGTTAATGTGTAGGTCTCGTTGAATATTTTATTTTTATAAAAAAATTATGTTGATTGGATATCGATAAGCATTTGATCATATTATATTTCTGTCAATGTTCAGTATGACTTTAAAAAAAATTTACTAATAAAAATGTAATTTAAACAAATAATTATTAATATTCGATTAATATAATTTTTTTATAAAAATAAAACACTTCATAAATTTTATATATTAATAATTTAAATTATTAATATGAGCTCCGTAACAAACCTAAAACAATCGGAAAATACAATTCAATCCGAAACCAGACCGAAAACGAGCCTATATTGAAATGAAAGGATAGGCTTCGGTTTTATTGTTGCGACAAATAAGATGTGATGTTGTTAGGTAAAAAAAGATAAGGATGAGCAGCTTCTATTTCCACCTCACAAATGCTAAGAATACAAAATATATATTATCAAAAAATTTATTAAATATTAGTGTGGGATTTATACGAAATAATTAGTAAAATTTTTGTTCAACAATTTGTTAAACATTTGGGATTTTAGTATTTTTGTTTCCACGTATTGTTAGCACACTTAATGAATTAATTATTTTAATTAATTTTTTAATTTTTTACTTAAAAAGGTTGCAAAAAAATAAAGACTTGAGTTTTTTTTTTTTTTGGATAACTATCAACAAATTTGTGCGGAGTGAAAATTTTATATTTTTTAATTCATCACATATATTTAAGGAAGTTTTTTTGATAAATTTTTTTCTAAGAATTTTATTCCATCTAACTCATTATTTTTGACTATTCCATTAAGTTCTATTTGAAGTAAGAAAACCAAAACACCCTCAATCTCTTCTATTCCCTATTAATGTTGATATTTAATGTTGATTATGATTATGTTTTGGTAGTTCCCATACATCAAGATGTTAACTATCATTATATTCATATTAATTTGAAATGAATTTTTGTCATTGTGTTGTCAATTACATGATATAAATATTCACATCATGCAATTGAAATGAATATTCGCATCATTATATTCACATTAATTTGAAATAAATTTTTTTGTTATTGTGTTGTTAATTACATGATGTGAATATTCATAATAAAACATACAAATGTGAATGTTCACATCACTGTGTTAGATGAGAGAGAATGTTTACATGTTGTGAATAAGAATGTGTTGTCAATTAAAAATAAGAAGGTTCACATGTTGTAAACGTTCATATCACTACATTAAATGAGAGAGAATTTTTCGAAAAGAGATTGTGAACATTCACATCAGATGAGAGAGAATGTTCACATTATTTTTAACGTGTTGTCAATTAAAAATATATTCACATTATATATGAAATTTCATATGTCTTGATCCTTTCCCAATATTAAATATAAGGGCACAAGAGTTTAAGAAAATAATGTAAATCAAGAAAAAAAGACTTTATGAAATAAAAGTATAAATATATGGGACTAAGTGGGTTAAAAAATTCCTTCATAGACTTCTTAGGTTAGAACACTTCTAAATGTGATTTATCAATAAAAAGCCCTATATTTAAACTCTAGAAAGTAATTTCTATTAAAACAAAAAATAGTTTAATAATTTTAAACTAACTAATAAAATTTAATTGTTAAGAAAATGTCAAATTTTGTAAAATTTTGGTTAAACATTTGGGATTTTAGCATTTTTGTTTCCACATATTGTTAGCACACTTAATAAATTGATTATTTTAATTAATTTTTTAATCTTTTACAAAAAAATTGTAAAAAATAAAGGGAAGAGTTGATTTTTCATTTAATTTTTTTTTATAATAGATAACTATCAACAAACTCGTGCAACACACAGAGTGAAATTTATATTTTTTAATTCATCGTATATATTTAAACTTTAGAAAGTAATTTCTGTTAAAGCAAAAACTAGTTTGATAATTTTAAACTAACTAATAAAATTTAATTGTTAAAAGAATATCAAATTTTGTTAATAACTATTATATTCTATATTGATTAAGTGAATGGTCTATTAACTCGGGTCGGATTGACTTGAACTATATAAAAAGATTATGTGTCAACTCAATCTTAACACAATGTAACTTATTAATATCCCAACCCTAAATATTGGGTGTCTTGAAGTGCTTTTAAATGAATTTTTCATTTTTAATAATAATTTCAATTTGGACGATTAGCAAAATTCAATTGAAAATGATTTTTTCCCTTTTAATATACACATAATTTTTTATTGTTCATTTTTTATAAATGATTTGAAAAAAAATATAAATAGGCAGAATGTTAAAATAAATTATTTCAAAAAATATTGTTTAGTGCAGAATGTTAAAATAAATTATTTCAAAAAATATTGTTTAGTTCAAAAAAAATTTTGATTAAAGAAAATTAAAATGAACCAAAATAATAATTTTGTAACATTTGCACTTAAAATAATTAATGTTAAGATAATCAGTAATCTCATTACACATGTATTTTTAAATTCATATATGTGATTTATTCATTTATTTTATAAAGAAAGTATAACTAATTCATTAATAAGTATAATTTAATTTGGCTATAAAAAAAGAAAAAAAAATGGCAAAGTCATAATATTTTCAAACTCATAATTTTTTTTATTTTTTTTATTTTATGTTTTTTTAATCTTTAGTCAATTTTTTTCATGTTTCACTATTTTATTTATTTTTAAAATTTTTAGATACAGTCTTCGTTTCAAAACAGGCTATTTTAGTAATCTTTTGATTTTTTTTTGCTAAAATATGAGGTAAAAAAATAGTATGTTTAGAATGACTTTTTAATTTATTTTTTTTTTACCAAAAGATGTGAAAAAAAATAGAGAAAAGAAAATCCTTGACTTTTTGGTATAGGTTGTTGACTTTTTTATTTTTTTTAGTAACTTTTTGACTTTTAAGCTAAAATATTGAGTTGCCAAACGAGACATAATCTAAATGTACCTAAAAAGTAAAATTGTGAAGAAAACTAGAGGAAAAAAAAAAAAAAAAAACTAAAACTGAAATGCTCAAAAATTAAAACAAAAAAATGACACATTTTCTTAATATTTTGGCTTTAGTAATTTTTTTTATAATTTTCTTTCATAAATATCTTAGTTTGAAGGTGTATTTCACTAAAATATGAAAAAATAAAAAGATTTTATTGAAGACAAAGAAAACTCAAAAATAAAAATTAAATCAAACAAATCTGATAAGTATATTTTAAATAAAAATAATTAAATAATTGTTAATAGTTTTTGTTACATATGTACTTTATATGTAAGAATTAAAATATAATTTTGAAAATCTTTCCATATTAGTCTTTCCATATCGTTTTTCTTAAATTATGTTACCAAAATTGCAATGTCATATTATTTGAAAATAATTATTTTTTGTATTATTTACAAATAATTCTTAATTTGACAAAAGAAACCCTACATCAACAAAAGTCAATTTGAAAATAAAATTTGTTTTAAATTAAAGAAAAATTACCCATAAATCCCATTTGGGAGAAAGTTGTACCATTTGGTCCTAGAAGTTTTCTTGCAATCCAATTAGTCCTTTTTATTTTTGGTATATTGTTTGGGGTTTTGGAGTTTACTTGATTGCCCTTTTAAGTGATGTTGTTTGAATTTTTTTGGTGATGTTATATACGCTGCTAATTTTGTGGAGATAAGGTAGGCTATATAGGGTGCTAATTTTGTGGGATTTTGTTAGACTGATTAGTGGGTGTTGATGATGATGTTATTACGGTCGTCTGGTGTTTTTTTGATTTGGAAGGACTGTATTTTCGATTATTTTCGATCTCTGTAGTTCTAGGTTTGTCATTTTCATTGTCGTTCCAACATTGTGGAAGATGTTTCAATTGTCTTGGTTTTTTGTGTGGTAAGTTTGCCTTGTCCTTTAATTTTCTATTCAATTTTTGTTGATTAGTGTTTTATTTCCTTGGGGAAGGGTTGGTGTTGTTAACATTACAGGTGTGGGTTTGTGTGTGGGGTGATATTTTGTTCTGTCTCATTGATGGGGTTCCTTTTGGGAGGGGTGCTGGTGGTAACATTACGGCCATGGGGTTGTGTGTGGGGTGAGGTTTTGTTTTGTCTCATTGATGGGCCTTGTGTATGGGGTTGTTTTTCTTGTGAGGTTTCAACTGATCTAGTTTTTTATGTGGTAAGTTTCCCTTGTCCTTTAATTTTGTATTCAATTTTTGTTGATTAGTGTTTCATTTCCTTGTTGGAGGGGTTGTGTTGTTCACATTACGGGCGTCGGGTTGTGTGTGTGGTGATGGTTTGTTTTCTCTCATTTACGGGGTTCCTTTGTGGGGCTGTTTTTCTGGTTCCTAATAATGGTGTTCTTTATGTTGTATGTGATTCTGTATGCAGGTATAGAGGCTGTGTTGTTTCTGATGTGCACGTATGGACAGACTAACGCGGTTGTTCGTATTCATGATGCTTTCACGTTTGCTGGGTTGGTCGATGTTGTTTGTGGGAAGTTTGGTATTTCATCGCCGGCATTGGTGTCTTTTTTGTTCGTCATCCCTGGCTACAATAAATTCAAGGTTGATTATGACGACGATGTTCACAACATGGTATGCCTTGCGAAGTCATTTGATCTTCATCATGTTGATGTGCTAATCCAGACGCGAAGTAGTGGATCCAATATTGAAGAAGGGGTTGCGGATTGTAATAGTGTTGATGCGGTTGACATTGATGATAGACTAATCTATGGCATGGAAGACCGAACCGATTTGTTGCCGTTATACTGTCCTCACAACTCCAAGACGTTTCTTTCTGCTGGATGGGCATATGGTATTACTCATGTTGGTCAAATTTGTTTGGCTGGTGCTAATGAATTTCGTACGGTCTTATGCAAGTTTGCCGTCGAATTTGGGTTTCAATTTAAATATGTCAAGAACGACTCGGTGCGAATCACAGCTGTGTGCAAATTTGCCACATCAACTAGGTGTGCATGGTTGGTACACGCAAGGGTGTCGGCGTCTAATAGGGTGTTTTGCTTGAAGAGGTTTGTAAATTTACATTCCTGTGGTGCTGCGGTACGCTGTAGACGCGCTCCGGAGAACTTTCGAGAAAATCTCGTTTTGTTCTCTAGCATACTACAGTTCGGACTCAAATATCACGGTTCTGAATCTAATCTTACAATGTGCGATGTAAGACCGATAAATCACCAAAGAGTCCAAATTCGGCAAATCGTTTTGGAAAACTGATTTTTATAAAGAAGTGTCAAACATGGACTGCTTTGCCAAATACAGAGTCGCCACCTAAATATTTTATTTTGGGGGAATTTAGGAAATCCTGACTCGTGCCGAAGGCCACGTGTCCGTCATCACCAAAGTTGCCTTGGTTCGGGAACTTGGGTACGATTGGGGAAGGTCATCTATGAGCACCCCCGCTCGCTCGATCAAAGATCGGCCACTACTAAGCATGATATCGAGTTTTTGAAAACACATGTGCTCTTATTCCGATTAATTAGCTAGAATTACTATATGATGCGCACAGCAAAACAAGTATAGACTAGATCGCCTAATTTGGAACAAAGCATTGCATATCCGTTTGTTTGGAAAATAGTTTGAAGTTTGCTACTCGCAAATAGGCTAAAATGTGGATTTCGATGAATTGTCCCAATTCAGGTAATCTAACCTTCACCCACAGGCATTCAGGCAGTTAATCACATAAGCAAATAGCCTCATGGCAAACATGCTGTCATGGCAACATTAACACACATGCAGTATGCTAAAGCGTAAACACTCACAGTGTACTCCGAGCCAAAAAAGAGAACTAGTTAGAAATCATGCATGATCCTAGTTCATGTTAAAGTGGCTAATGCAACACATGCGAAAATGTAGCTAAAATAGGGTCGGCTATCCTAATCATGTCATGTGAATTGCAACTTGATACATGTATTCAAATTGGAATTGAAATACAATGTGGTTATTATGATGCGCCGAGCCCGGTGCATGCAATACAGATGAATGATACAAACATGCGAGCATAAAGTATGCTAAATGAAACGTGCCCTAAAACTAACCATCGTAAGCGGTTAAGTAAAAGGGAGAAAGAAATGAGGATTGGAAGACATGTATCACACACACGCACGCTTATTACAACAATGCGCCCTCTCGAGGGAGGGACCGAATAAAGAGCTAACTAGCTAACCTAAACTAATTAAGCTAATTATTACATAATAAATTAATTAACTAATCCTAGTTAACTAATTATTACAAAATGAATTGAAATAGCTAACGCATTAACTATTAAAGGTACAGACCAAAGAAAACCTAGCTATCCAAGCATGGCAGCTAAGGAAAGCAGTAAATCAGGAGCCTCGGAAGTAGAGGAATGCATGCATGTCCAGTCGCCTCGTTCGAAAATCCAATGCAATGCCCCGATTTGCCTCTGTTTTCATTGTTCTCAGAAACTTGCACCAAGCTCCAAGAAGCTGAAACTCCACCTTGGGAATCCTGTGGGAGGGTGGCCGACCACTTTTGGTCTCTAGAAACACCTGCCGACCACTTTTGATTGCTGAAAATCAAGAAAAGTGGTCGGCCAGCTACTTTTTCTGGCTGGCCGACCAGTTGTTGCTGCTGAACTGCAATTTGCTGCAACAGAGAGCAAGAAAGGGCATGGCAATGTATTTGCAAGATATGTGTGCACAACTACCCTCCCTATCATGTAATGAACTCAAAGGAGTGTAGTTCTTGACCCTCGGGCCACCAATCGCGCATTTCAATGCACGATGGCCGAGAGTCAAAGTTGCACAATTCAATATGAAATGAATGCACAAGTAAACACATAAAGCCTAGAACTCTATCATGGATGATCAAGAGCGTCGGCGACCGGAAATCGAGGCACGTTTCATCACTTTAAGTATGAAACGTCCCTCTTTTCCCGTGTTTGGACTAACACCTATTCCAAACACAATGCAAACAAGCATGGCATACACAATGCGACTCAAGCATGCAAGTATGCAATATGACTTAAGCATGCAGACATGCAATGCAATATGAACAACCTAACAAGGCTAATGGCATGCACAATACTAATGCATGTATAACTAGCATGCACAATGCAAATATAAATTAGCATGCACAATGCCATGATGTAACTTAAACATACACAATGCAAGGTATAAGGCATACGCAATGCGATGATCTACATGGCATACACAATGCAACTAGCAACCTAGCATATGCAATGCAAGGAATAACATGGCATACACAATGCTAAATGCTAAGAACTAGATGGCATACTCAATGCAAGGCAATCATAGGGTTCCAAGCATAATGTAATGTATGCATGCACAATGCAATGCAACAAAGGCAACTTATGTAATATACCAAGCATGGCATGCTCAATGTAATATACATGGTATACTCAATGGACTTAAACCAAAAGGGTAGACCTCAGTCATGCCCAAATCAGTGGCCATTGATGATGAAATAAAGGCACATAAAGCAAGGCATGCATGCACAATGCATTGGCCATCAACGAGGCCAAAGAGCACAACTCTCAAAAGTGCTCAATGAGTGACAAAAGTGGAAGTGTAACAACACTAAGTGTACTGAAATGAAGCAAGAAATGATGCCAAATCATTCAAACAACATAAGTAAAGCTTGCTAGGGTCCTAAGACATGAAAGCTAGCAAAGAGCAACACAAAGGAGGCACGCAATACATGGCACAAATGCATGAATTAAGCATGGACAGAGCTTAATTAGGTCTAAACAAGGACCAAAACATGCTGAGATGAGGGCCCAAAGACCTAGGCATGCAAGCATACAAGCTAGGCCATAAACTAGGCAACAATGCATAACACTCAAAGGCACTTAAAGCATGATTGAGGTAGGAACATTGCAATGCTAAAAGCTCTGAAATGTCATGTTAAGTGATGCCAAATCATGTACAGAACACAAATGAAGCATGCAATGTGCTCAAAGCTTGAGGTAAGCAAGAGCATTTGTACTACAAGTATACAAAACATGAAGCATGTGGTTAAGGTAACCCAAAATAGTTCTAGAACATGTTAAAATAAGTCTAAAACATGCATGAAAGGAAGCCAAAACAAGCTAGCATGGAGGGCATGAGGCATGGTACATACAAGGTAAATAAGGAGGATTACACTACACCTATTAGGACCAAGCATGGGATGACTCGAGCAATAAAAATCAGAGTTATCTCATGGCATAATAACCCCAAAAACACATTGAAATGATGGCTCGCAAGTAAGGGCATGAAGGCATACGCAATGGTTCATGTTAAGACATAAAGGGGCAAACCCTCCAACGCATTGAATAGATGAAAGATGCAAGTGCATGGCCATGAAACATGGACTGAAATCATGTAACAAGTGATGCCAAATCATTGAAATAGGCCAAGTAATGCATGCTAGAAAATTCAATACACAAAGCTAACAAGCTAGATTGAACCAAGGCTATACAAAGCAAGTCATGCATGGCCAAAACAACTAAAATCAGAGCTAAAGCATGCTAAAACATGGACAAAAGCTTCATGAAATTAAGCCAAAAGCATGCTAAAATGACATGTTACAACATGATGCATGTTAGGCTATTTCATGGAAATGCACTACAAGTGTATGGAGCATGCAAAGGCTAACCAAACCAAACCTAAACAGGGGTATGACATGGTAAAACATCACCAAAGACATACTGAAATGGACTCAAACCAAGCTAAAATGACATGCTACTTCATGAAGCATACAAAGCTAGTTTAAGGGATTTACACTACAAGTGTATTAGGCATGCAAGAGCCAACCAAACCAACCCAAAATAGATCTAAGGCATGCTAAAAAAACACCAAAAACCCACTGAGATGGCTCGAAAACAAGCTAGAAACACATGCTCAAACATGAGGCATACAAGACTAGATTGTGTGATTTACACTACAAGTGTATTAACCATGCATGGAGTGACCAAACTAAGCAAAAAAAGTGGTATGCCACAGCAAAATAACCACAAATACAAGCTAAGATATGGTCAACATACACTTAGTAAAGATGCTCAAACATGAGGCATATTAAGGTATGTAAAGAAGATGCAAGGAGAGGGGATGGCCTTCTGCTTCTTAGGACCTTAAAACACCATCCCCACCACTAAAATCCCTCTGGATTTCAGTGGTGAGAAGGCCAATACAAGGTGGTCCCGAAGCTCACAAAAAAAGGCTAAAAAACAAGGCCAAACAAGGCCTAAGAGGGGGTAAACAACCCCAAACACAAAAGTGATCTTAAACAAAGATCAAAAGCATGCAAAAACAAAACTTTTATCAGTTATAAGTTAAGCTTAAAACAGCATGCAAGATAGGCTAAAAGCTTAAGCAAGAAAGGGAGATTTAAATGTCAAAAGCTCACCCTTGAAGACCCTCTTTATAACTACAACTCCAGCAGGTTTTTCAAGCTCAAGGCAACCCAAGAACACCAAAATCAGCCCCTAAGCACCTCAGTAGCAAAAGGATGGTGTTTGAGTGTGTGTTTGTGTGTTAAAGTAAGACAAATCTACACTTTTGAACACAAAAATGAAGAACAAGAGTGATATAGAGACAAAGCTATATCTAACTCTCTAATGGCAATTTCTGAACCTCGAGGAGGGAGGAGGAGCCTCCATCTCATAGAAGAGGAAAGCCAAAGTTTCTTGGAGAAGCTAAGCTTGAATGCCATCCCTCCATACACGTGTATGGAGGATGGCTCAAATGCTTTCTAGTTGTGCCAGCTGTCCCAAAATATCTCCAAAAAGGTGCCAAAAAGCAGACGACCACTTGAAGTGGTCGGCCGACCACTTTAGGTGGTCAACCAGGGTAGGAACTAGTCGGCCATAGGTGGGAGAGGTCAACACACTAAATGTAAGGTGGTGGTATGGTGGCCGACCAGAAAAGATGGTCCAAAGACCAAGAAAGCCAGTTATCCGACAAGAAAACTAGCTGGAAAAAGGAAAAGTGGTCTCCAAGGAGAAATACTGGTCTCCCACCATTGTACCGCCTTCCAAACAAGGAAAGAAAGGTTTGTACCAAAGACAAACCAAAGCAGATGCAAGACGAGAAATCGGGAAGCAAAACACGCAGCCAAAAGCTCCGAAAACTAGCTGACGAGCATCAAAAGTGGTATGCAACCACAAAAGTGGTCTCCCGGACCACAGTGTTCCTCTAGGCAAAGGCAACAAGGTGTGGTTCGAAAACCGTGCCAAATAGAGAATGTTAAGCGGTCCCGAGACAAGGCGCGCGGCCAAAGGCTGTAAAAACTGAAAACTAGTCTCCAAACGGGAAAAGTGGCCTACGACCATGAAAAGTAGTCTACGACCATAGAGAGATAGTCTACAAGACCACTCCCTCCCTCCGGGAAGGGAAAACAAGACTTGGTCCGCAAACCGAGCCGAAGCACAAAAGAGTTTAGAGGCCCGGAGGCAAGGCTCTCAGCCAAAACTCCGAAACCTCAAAACGAGCACAACATGCACCATCACCGAGCGCTTAATTGATGACGTCTGAGTCTTAAGATTGGTAAAAAATGAGGTGTCTACAGACGCACGTACAGGAACTCGCGTACTGGATCCGATTTGGTGTCAGATGTCATTGCGGATCGCGTACGTGAACAACCACTCACTTGCCCTACGGACGTTGTGTTTGGTATGAAAAACGACTTTGGACTGGACATTAGTTACCGGGTTGCATGGTTGGGCGTTGAGAAAGCTAGGGGTAAAGTGTATGGAGACCATGCTATGTCGTTTGACCGACGTAGGTGGTATAGTAACGCTGTTATTGAGAAAAATCCATGAAGTTACATTAACCTAGATTTTGATCAACAAACTGGCAGGTTCGTACGCTATTTTATTTCATTTCGTGCCTGCATTGATGGATTCAAGCGTTGTCGCCCACTTTTGTTTCTCGATGGTACATTTCTGAAGGGGAGGTTTAAGGGCAATATGCTTGTGGCTACCGCTAAGGATGGCAATCAAGGTATGGATTAAACATCAAAAAAATATTGTTATCGTTTTACCAAATTCATACGACTCTTGCGTGTTTTGTTTATTGTATACAAAATATATTTCGTTGGTCTCATATCATGTGAAGATGTCTGTTTTGTGATTCAACTAAGATGCATTTTTTTCACATTTAAATTCGTCAGGTTTGTTTCCTGTTGCTTTTACCATTGTTGATTCCGAAAATGCATGTAACTGGTAGTGGTTCTTGCGGCAGTTATCGGAAATTATAGACGGGGGTAGGACGTTGACCTTCATATGTGACCACAACGTTGGTCTGCTTCAAGTTATGCCTACTGTTTTCCCATCGTCCCATCACGCATTTTGCTTGTTACATCTTCAAATGAATTTGAGGGATCGAATGAAATATGTTAGCAGGGCAAGTGAGTGGTTGTCCAGTCCAAAGTCGTTTTTCATACCAAACACAACGTCCGTAGGGCAAGTGAATGGTTGTTCACGTACGCGATCCGCAATGACATCTGGCACCAAATCGGACCCAGTACGCGAGTTCCTGTATGTGCGTATGTAGACACCCCATTTTTTACCAATCTTAAGACTCAGATGTCATCGATTAAGAGCTCGGTGATGGTGCATGTTGTGCTCGTTCTGAGGTTTCAGAGTTTTGGCTGAGAGCCTTGCCTCCGGGCCTCTAAACTCTTTTGTGCTTCGGCTCGGTTTGTCGTGCCCGAACGACTTTCAGTGGTCTGGTATAGCCACCTGCCTGTGTTTGCGGTGAGTTCCTAGGAGACCAACTGAGACGGTGGAAACTAGAGTTCGAATGGCTCATGCCTAGAACGCAAAGGTTCGGGATTTCCGAGACTAAAGTCTGGTTTAAATACCCAGGGGTATATCCTCGGCTTGAAATCTGTATGGCAGCCCCATAGATTGAGATGGCATATGTATGCGCCTCAATTCTGGATACTAAATCAACCTAGTCTGTCACCCTGTTGGAGAATAGGGAAAGCCGCGACCATAGTTAGGGAGAAAAGTAGTACCTGTGGTTCGACCAAGAAGAAGCGAGAGATCCCCAGCAGCATGAGGCAAGTTATGAGAATGCGCATATGCACCTACAATTTTGTGCTTCGATCACAAGATCGAAGTATTACAACAGTGTAGCCCAGTTGTAGTTGGCAATTTCTTAAAAGATTTGGACCCGAAGCATTGGGTAAATGCATATTTCAGGTATCGTACAGTCAATGTAATTTCCAACATTTACAAAATCCCACAATGTTTGTTTGATTAACACTCGACCTGTCTTTCTTTTGTGCAGTGGTTGCAGGTATGGTGAGATGTGTTCCAACGCTGCGGAGTCGTTCAACAATTGGCCATGCATAGCTTGTCATCTCCCCATCACGCAGTTGGTGGATGCCATACGGGGTCAACTCATGGAACAAATGGCAAAGTGTAAAGCTAAATGCAACGTATGGTGTGGGAAGTTATGCCCGAAGATGGCAACAACTCTGGAGTTGGCGTTCAAAACTAGTAGATCTTGGATCGTTAGTCAAGCAGATGAGAATGTGTTCGAGGTTCGATCACATCCATCGGTTTTGGTTGACATTGGTGCACGTACATGTTCTTGTTTTCAATGGCAACTGAATAGGTTCCCATGCCCACATGTGGTCGTGGTTTTCCGGAATAATAGAAAAAACATTTACGACCACATCGTTCCATTTTACCGTGTAACAGAATTCCCGGCAGCTTATTCCAGGACTATTCAACCAATTCCAACAGCAGGAAAACCCAATTTCTCAGCGGAGGACTACTTAATTGCTCCACCTACAGTGAAGCGACCACCAGAAAGGCCTAAACGTAAAAGGATTCCATCAAAGGGTGAGGTCGTGCCATGCATTCGTTATGGTCGGTGTGGCAAAATAGGCAATCATAACTGCAAAACATGCAAAGAACCTATGTAGTTCATGCACGTGTTCATTTATGTTATTTACGTACAATATTTGTTGCGCAATAGATATCGAATCAGTCCTCATTTAATAAATTGTGACTCATTTACATTACAACATTGTGACTGTCTCAGTGTTCTTTCTGGGTTTATATTTAAGTTGTGTTTCTGTTTCGTAGCAGGTTTATGATGTGTATCACAGTTCTTTTACAAATTATACATTCGGTGTTAATCACGTTTGGGTTTATAATGTGTATCACACTAATAACATCAACACCACTTACGAGTCAACTGCTTGCTGGGGGTTTTCCAAGACCTGTACAAGCGTGCCATCAAACTCTGCATTGCCTCCAACACTAGTCGTAACCCTTGGTTTCACAAATTGGTTGTGATGGTCAACCACCCACTGTTTCTGCAAATTGTTCATTCACGGGGTAACACTTACAATCATGGCTGAGTTATACCAACAATCAAAACGTATGATGTTTTAGTTTCCCTTTAAATTATATTACTACAGTCACAATGTGTTCATCAATCACAAATGGCATAATGCTTTGTGATACTACTATTGGTCTAAACATGGTTTACACCACAGTACCAACCGAATTCATGAATACTTAACCCGTTTACTCACCAACTTCAGTGCTTCGTTGTAGTGCTCATCTCGCACTCCTCGTCGTGGCCTCATGGAATTGTAGTGTTTCCATGTACCACTTTCTGAGTCATGCACCATTACTGTCCAATGATTACAATGGTAGATCGGGTAATGAGTGAATCTGTGTGCTCGCGCTGCCTTGGAGTGTACATTTAGATACTTCGTTCTTGACAATGCGCTACTGTTCCTCATCATGTCCTGCACCAACAATTCCCGAAAATCATTTCATTTCTCTTGGTATGCCTATGCATGACTAAACATAACCAAACCCACATATCATTATACATACCGCACACACGCTGCTATACACATAAGATGTGTACACATACTCATTCCTTTCAGATGCCCGCGTTTGCAAATCCATAAGCATGTCAGCATATGCGTCAATCACCTTAAAATCAAAAACAACAACAAAACCAATCCAACACTTAAAATTACAATATTACATACATTACAACACACTTTAACTGATCAAATTTTATGCGGAGGGGCACATACATTTCCATTAATTGAACTCTGTCGGACCAAATCCTGGACATCCTTAAAGTGCACTTGAATCCCGTTGTCACCACCGTCCCATATTACGGCCCTGCAACCCATTATTAAACATTATTATCAGTTACTTACATCAAAGTAACCACTGTAACATAGAATACATACAAATATTAAAAATTAACAAAATTTACCAGTCACCCTCGACGTTATAAACATCCTCTAATAGATTCATCTCGTCCTCATTCATCATATTCCACACCGTAAACTTTCTGTTCATGCCAAAACCACTCCACGTTTTACGTTCCACCTCAACGTCGTCAACATTACAAATCACTCCGAGCTCCAACCCAACTGCATTTGACATGTTAACCCCCTGTTTACCACGTCCAGCAACTCCTGTGTATTCGTAGTCTGAAAGTTTGAATTCGCGCCTTACTTTGCTTTTAACCCGCCTAACCATAGACGTAATCTTACGCCCAGGACTTGCCGCAACTGCCTGCTCCACCTCCACACTGTTGCCGCCGTCCACATCAACTAATTCGTCCCTCACCATGTCCTGAAGGGGGCCAATGTTTTTGTTTTCCAACCTAGTCCCAATTGTACGTACATTACCACCACCAATGTGTACATCATTTACATCTTCCACCACATCCACGACGTCCACCAAAGCTGCCACGTCATCCGTAACATGGTGTTCACATGTTTCAATAGCTGACCTACCTTGTCCATTATCCCCGCTACGTAAATTCCTTGAACCAATACTCCCACCAGACTTAGTTTCAGAAAGCGATTGCTGTTTTGGGTTACTAGTTGTAACGGACTGCGTAACAACATGTGCCGCGTGGTCGTTGACTTGGTTCTCCAGTCGTGTTATTGTTTCCCTTAACTGCTCTATCACTTTATTAAGCCGTAAAATTTCAGCATCTTTAGCCCCAAGAACACAGTCAAATCCAATATACAAGTTGGTTACCTGTGCTCCAACCATTCCTTCCATCTTTTCGACACGATTCTCCAACTCACTTACACGTTTGGTCTTCAAACAGACCTCATTCTTTAACTCATTCACTTGTTCTAAAGCTTTACTTAGCTGCTCCTTCGTACAGTTTACGTCATCACAAACTTTAGCACCTTCCGGTGTGCATGCCAAATCTAACAAATCAAGGAACAAAACTGGTGACACGTCATCCGCAACAAATATCTTAACATCAGTTTCCTTTGCAAGGCATGATGTTCCGCTATCCTTTTCACTTTTGTCTATTACTTCTTTACATTTGAACTTAACGCCACTAGGCAAATCCGGCTTCCAACAGTCAAAACTAGCTTCCACATTACACCCTTCCTCTATATCCACTCCACCCACACACTCATTCTAAACATTAACCGGCTCAACTTCCAACACCACCCCCTCTGCCTCCTTCGCTACCTTACTAACATGGCCCGCCTGTACAAAGTAATGCTCTATTATAGACGCACTCAGTTTGTCACAATTCACCTGCAACATTATACCATTGACAAACAAATTAGCATATACCAAACCAAACTATGCACACATTACTAACTACAATTAGTTTTGGTACCTTTATCCCACCCTTCACCGACAATTCCACTATTTTAAGTTTCCCAACTAATGCACCAACATTCCATCTGCAAAACCTTGGTGACACATTTGGCCTGTTCGGTTCAACGATTGCAGCGTGCTCGCAAATTAAGAACTGCACCGCACCATACACATAATCATTTCACAAATTCACATAAACAAGTAACATAATTTTTACACACTACAAATAGATTTAAGGCCAGCGTAACGTACCAACAAAGCAACGACACAGCCAGTAACCTTCTCTGGCCTGCCATGCATATCATTCAACGAATCAATCAACGTGTTACGGATTGCTGCAGTCCAGTCATACAACCGTAATGTCTCCAGCTTGTCAATTATGCACACAAACGCCCACCCAATTGACTCAGCAATGGTGGCAAAAAAAAGCTTCACACAAATGTACAAACATAGTAGTTTCGCAACATCTTCTTCATCACAACTAGTAGTCCCACGCATAGCATCTACCAACAAGTCTTTAATGACTTTTGAGGAGATCCTACTAACACTCCCACAACGCCGCTGTATAAAATCTGATGGACCTTTACCCCCTTGCGTCAAATCCAGCTTATCCTTCCCACATTGGACCCCAAAAATTAGCCGAATGTCACTGTTCCTAAGTGGCAGTCCACTACCCCCAATGTGAAACTTCTCATCGTTCGGACTGTACGTTTGGATAATTCGGCAAACAGTTGCGTCATATTTTTTATACCCTTTAGGATCTAACTTACGTACACGAATGGCCTCAATCATAAGCCAGAACGGTGTCTTTTGAAGCTGC
Organism: Camellia japonica; assembly: GCA_030407325.1. NCBI lineage: Eukaryota > Viridiplantae > Streptophyta > Magnoliopsida > Ericales > Theaceae > Camellia > Camellia japonica. Next base: position 61,777,923 of record JAPPVO010000003.1, read on the forward strand.
ATGATATGTTCTTCGCGTAGCTGCAGCTCCAAAACAGTTGTAATCACTCCAGTAACGTTTGACCGATACATCAATTTTCCTGTGTTCATAACAGGTTTTCTGCCACTCCCTCCAACTTTCTTTTTCCCCAAAAACAATAATTGCTTTTGTTTTTTTTATGCCAATCTTGTTGACGTTTGAACTTTCAACTTCGAACGTGACGAATTCCCACCGTCACTATGTTTCACCAAGAGTCGTCCACCACTACCTGTCACAACAGGAACATCACACATCATAACGCATTCACGTTCAATCAATAACACCATAAGCATGTAATTACCATTGAAATTCACCAAAGTATTGTCGTTTACATGCACACGCCCAAACATACTTACTTATATGTGCAACCCACACAAACTACAAAACAACATCACAACAACACCAGACAACTGACACCACTACGAGACAGTAAACTAATTACTGTGCACCTACAAAACACCTGTCTTCACCAATTCACACTTCACTCCAACCAATTAAACAAACACCTACACCCAATACAATGAACAACTTACGAGTACACACACCAGAACACATTCGCACAAATAACACCACAACATTAACAAATGTCTACATCACATTACACTCAACGCGTTGTAAACCAAACAACCAACACCATGGTTACTCACTACGGAAACATCAACCACCAACATGACACACTTCATATACATGAAAACGTTCGACATGCCACAACAACACCACAACATTAGACACAATACACATACGACATAGGTACATACAACAAATTATTAAACAAATCAAAGACCGCCAACACCATTACCAGGCAAATGACACTATAACATGAACACTCTATTTGCGAATCATTTACTATGCTCACAATCACTGTTATCCATGGTTCTACCACACCAATACGATGTAATCGAACAAAATAAACATACATTATACGAATCACATACCTGACGTCATCTACAACCACCAACTAGGGTGACACCGCTGCAACGATTGAACGCAATCTTCAAAAACACCTGTCGCAACGTTATCCCAACTCACACACTGCTTCAACCCATACCTCAGAACACCAAACAGAATGCGCTACAGAAGGTCGATTCGTATTTCTAGGGTTTGAGGGAGAAACAATGAACAAATTGGAAACAACAATTAAGGGTTTAACATTACCAAACACTGAAACATCGGAAACGAACAAATCATTTCCAGATTTACATTACCTTGGTAGAAGATTCCATGTTCATCTCTTCCGTAACGCCCGCGAACGAGGGAAAACCAAATAAGGCTATAGTACGCTTTTTTGGGTATATCAGTAATTTCAACATTGTTAAATTACACTAGCACCCACATCAAATGTGGCAACACACTCCAACATCGTGTCCATAACTGTCATTACACACCAAACGGGACTTATCAGTTCTAATGTTTAAACACGGGACTAAATGATTTTAAAGTATTTTTCTTAGGATTTATTGGTGCATTGCCCTTAAATTAATCCATTAATAATGACTTTAGAAATTTCCTTTAATTATATTGCTTCCAAAGACTAATATGAATAGATCTTGAAAATTGTATTTTAAATACTTAAAAAAAAAATATGGAAAGAAAAGTCAATTTGAAAATAAAATTAATTTTAAATTAATCCATTAATAATGACATTACAAATTTTCTTTAATTATATTGTTTCCAAAGACTAATATGGAAAGATTTTCAAAATTGTATTTTAAATTTTGAAAACATTAATATGGAAAGATTTAGGTGTAGAGTTTCCTTTTTCAAATTAAGAATTATTTGTAAATAATAAAAATAATAATTATAATTGTCAATTTGAAAAAAGAAACCCCACATCAACAAAAGTCAATTTGAAAATAAAATTAGTTTTAAATGAATCCATTAATAATGAGTTTAGAAATTTCCTTTAATTATATTGCTTCCAAAGACTAATATGAAAAGATTTTGAAAATTGTATTTTAAATTCTAAAAAAATAATATGGAAAGAAAAGTCAATGTGAAAATAAAATTAATTTTAAATTAATCCATTAATAATGACATTTCAAATTTTCTTTAGTTATATTGTTTCCAAAGCCTAATATGGAAAGATTTTCAAAATTGTATTTTAAATTTTGAAAAGATTAATATGGAAAGATTTAGGTGTAGAGTTTCCTTTTTCAAATTAAGAAATATTTGTAAATAATAAAAATAATAATTTTTTTCAAATAATATTACATTGCAACTATGGCAATACATTTTAAGTAAAAAAAATTATTATAATAGCAATTATCATATCTAAAGTGACACTTTTAGAGAATTTAAAATTTAAACTTAAATTTATATAAATTTCATTTTCGACAATCATTACAAGACACATAATTTATAAATAAAAAAAAATTCTTAGAAATTAAAAACATTTATCTCTTAATTATTAATTTATTTAAAATAATTTTACCTTATAAAATATATGTTATACCAAATGCTTTGACATAAATTCTTAAAAATATATATAAAAGACTAAATAAATCACGCTGAATATGGGTTATATTCAACACATGCAAAATTAAATATGAACATGGAGATATCTTATTTACATACTTAATCGTTACAAACCTTCCATCATATTTCTCTAAAAAAATTTAGGAACAACCCAAAACATTAACTTTGAAAAAAAAAAAATACTTTAGCCAATAGAAAATATTCTAGCGGAGAATATACTTTGCTAATAGAAATTTATCAAATGATAGATGATTTTGGAACTGATCTACACTTTAGATTTGTTGATGCCAGCCTCCCTCTCCACCCTATAGCTAGCACCTTCTCCTTGACCATACCACACTTAGCCATGAATTCTAAAAAAAAAAAATTAGGACATAATCAATTAAAAAATAATAAATATTAACCAACCTTTAATATTGAGAGAGTAATTTATATGTAAATTGGGCCGAGTTGGATACTGGGCCGTTGTGGGCCACAGTAGGAAGGGCTGAGTAACAAGGCATTCAAGTTAGCCCGGTCCAAGAGAGCCTTGAAGATAGTCCGGTCCGGGAGAGCTTGGCAGTTAGCTCGGTCACCCTACTCTAAATTAGCGCGGTCATGGCATATTGTGGTTAGCTCGGTCAAAACCTTGCTATTTGTTAGCTCGGTCTAAGTACGCCATGGTTTGTACAGGAGAAGCCGAGGTAAGAGCAGTGAAAGAAAGAACCGAACTAGATTTAGTTCGGTCTACTCTGCGGCTTAGCATAGCCATGCTTCCCTCGGTCATATAGGAATCCGACCTTGGTAAAACCATCTCACTTGATTTAAGCGGTGAGGGGGGTGTTGAAGGATAAGCATTATCTTTCAGGAATTTGATTCCTAGGAGGACTCTACCTGGAGGAGTAAGTGTCCTACTAGGATTGTGCCACACGGAACCTATAAAAGCTCACAACATCACCTATGGAGAGGTAACACAACTTTGATTCTCGAATACACAGAGCTTTTTGTCTATTTGTCTATTTTTGTTGACTTAGGCATCGGAGAGGTATCCGGCACACACCCGCCGACTAGCTCACGTTTGTGTTTTCAGGAAGTAAAGCGACGTTGTACGGAGGAGCGCAATCTTGATCAACAGGATTATACGAGGACAATATTTCGTGCTCGTACAATTGGCGCCGTCTGTGGGAAAAACAGAAAGAACAAAACCTCTTGATCAAGTGATCCTCACTGGTTAGAAGCAATGGCGCACAACGAAGATTTGTCGCAGTCCGCCATCGACGGACAAACCCCAAAGGGGGGTGGGAGGCGCGAAGGTCTACCTTCTATCCCTCCCATGTCAGACTTAGAGCCCCCGCGACAGAACCCTCGAAGGAATGCAAGGGGGAGGCGTAACAACAGCCCCTGTCGCTCTCGCTCACAAAGTCCTGAAAGGCAGAGGCGAAGAATCGACCCTCAAGCTCTTGAGGATCGCGTAAAAGAGCAGGATGAACTAATAAAGAAGATGGCGGCGAATATGGAGGCCATGAAGCGCCAGATCAAGGGAAAAGGAGTAGCGACAGGAGAGGGGCGTAAAGGCAACACACCCCCTCGCCACTCAGAAGATCGCAGTAGGCATACTACGCCATCACAAGCAGAGAGTAGGAGCCTCAGAACAGGCGACACTCACTCCAGGACTTTCAGAACTCGTCACTCCAGGTTTGAGAGGACGAGATCTAAGAGGACATACACAGAGGGAAGCACCTATCAGCCCTCGCGCACGCACCAGACATCATCTAGGCAGACGAAGTTTCCTAGATCGTCCGACTTACGAACTGTGCTAGAAGAAAGGGCACGATGGAAGGAGGATGCCAGGGCGCGCGACCCACACAGAGCTTCTGCCCTTCAGCGGTTGGCTCCTCGAACACATGGAAGCGTCGAGGTAGGAATGCCAATACCGCACCCTGCCTACGAACCTACAGACAAAGCATTAGCGAGGCTGCAGACCTTGCCGTTCGTTCCGACAATTCAGAACGCGCCATTACCTTCCGGCTTCCTACAGTCCAAATTCACCACGTATGAGGAGAAGACGGACCCCTACTCGCACTTGAGCCACTTTCACCAGGTTATGGCTGTATACCGACGAAACGAGGCTTTGATGTGCATCCTATTCCCATCCAGCCTTGGCGACCTAGGATTAACCTGGTTCGAAAGGCTACCAGAAGGCAGCATCGCCTCCTAGGCACAATTAGCAGAGGCGTTCATGACAAGGTTCAGGACGAACACCAAAACGCCAGTGGAGATAGACTAGCTTCTCTCCATTGACATGGGCGACAAGGAGACATTAAGATCCTACAATAGTCGCTACTGGGAGACCTTCAACCAGATTGGGGATTGCCCTACCAATCTTGCCATCACGCAGTACAAAAGATGTCTTCCAGTCGAGAACAGGCTGAGGAACTCAATCACCATGACGCCACCCCTCACAATGGAGGCCTTAATGGAGAGAGTACACCAACACATTCGGGTGGAGGAGGATGGCGCCCGTGCTAAAACGAAGTCTGGTGTAACCGCAATACCAGATAAAAAGACTTTGGCAAAAGTCAATACGGTAGAACGTCCAAGCAGAAACGGACGAGGCAGGCGGGACAACGAAGAGGACCGAGATAAAAGATGGCTGAGAGTCCGCACTGCCATTACCACGGTATTCAAAAAACCGATCTATCGGATTCTAAACGAGATACGCAATGAACCTTTCATCAGATGGCCAGCTAAGTTGGGAGAAGCGCAAAAGGACTACGACGGAAGATCCTGGTGCACCTTCCATAAGGAAAAGGGGCACCGCACTAAAAATTGCACACCATTGAGGCAGCATCTGGAGGAGTTGGTGGCAACCGGTCATCTGGACAAATACATATAAGGAGGGACACAGCCAGCCCCCCAGGACCACAACAACCCAAATGGAATGCCAATCGACGCCCCACCTCAAGGCGTGATCAATGTAATCCATGGGGTATTCGAACCTGAGTGCGTATGCGAGCTCAGGGGCATGATCAAGAAGGCTGAGCACTTGAGGGAGGTACTAAGCGCCCAACCTACCATCAAAAATGGGAGAACAGAAGCCACGAATGTCATATCTTTTTCAGATAGAGACTTGGCAAGGATATACTACCCTCACAATGATGCACTGGTTGTCACTCTCCGAGTCAAGAATTTTGACGTCAAGCGCATTTTAATTGACCAAGGGAGCTCGTGTGAGATAATGTACTACGAAACATTCAAACAATTGAAACTAGAAGACAAAGACTTAGCACCTGCGGTATCTCCCCTGATCGGATTCAACTCAATGCCAGAATGGCCAGTTGGCAAGATAATCCTCCTAGTCAGAGCAGGAAGCGTGACGAAACAAGTGGAATTCTGGGTATTGAAAGTCCCTTCCACTTACAACATAATCTTGGGAAGAACATGGCTGCATGCCATGAGATCAGTAGCATCATCTTACCATCAAGTAATGCAGTTCCCCAACGAAGCCGGAGTAATTGAAGAGGTCTTTGGAGACCAAATTATGTCCAAGCAATGCTTCGTCACAGTAAATGGCAGCCGAGCTGCCAAGGGGTTTGTTCAGATGGTGGAAGAACCAGAGAGCAATGAATTGTTCGCGGATGTTGGCAAAGCCGCTGAACAGAAGGTCGTGGAAGACTTGGTACAGGTAAGAATAGATGAAAAGAACCCGGATAAGTTCTTTTTGCTTGGCTCATCTATGTCCAGCACTGAGAGAATAGAGGTCATGGAATTCTTGACCTCTAACATTGAAGTGTTTGCTTGGACGCCGTATGTTATGACTGGCATTGACCCAAGCTTCATCTGTCACCGATTGAATGTCCACCCAACCGCCAGACCAATCATTCAGCGCACTCGCAGATCGGCACTCCACCACGCCGAGATAGTGGCGGAAGAAGTAGAAAACCTGCTAGAAGCAGGAGCTATCAGAGAGGTGCACTACCCCAGATGGATCTCCAATACAGTAGTGGTGCCAAAAAAGAATGGAAAATGGCGTGTCTGCGTAGACTACAAAACAGTCAACAAGGCATGCCCAAAGGATAGCTTCCCTCTACCCCGGATAGATCAACTAGTAGACCTAACGGCGGGGCACAACCGACTTAGCTTTCTTGATGCGTACAGAGGCTACCATCAGATCGTTATGTATGAACCAGACCAGGAAGTCACATCTTTTACAATGCCAAGAGGACTGTACTGCTACAAGGTCATGCCCTTTGGCCTAAAGAACGTAGGGGCAACATTCCAACAGATGGTCACCAAGATGTTTGAACCATTGTTAGGCAGAACAATGGAAGCTTACATCGACGACATGGTGGCCAAGAGCAAGGATAAGAATGACCATCTCAAGGACCTAGGTGAGATGTTTCAGATCCTGAAGAAGCACAAGCTGCGCCTCAATGCGTCCAAATGTGCGTTCGGTGTAGGATCTGGCAAATTCCTGGGCTTCTTGGTAACCAACCGAGGTATTGAGGCAGACCCCTCTCAGATCAAAGCAATTCAGGATCTGGAGAGGCCTAACTCAGTGAAAGAAGTACAGCATCTCACTGGCATGGCAGCTGCACTCAACTGATTCATAAGCCGGTCGTCGGACAGATGTCGACCATTTTTTCAAGCATTAAAAGCCAAGTTCGAGTGGGATGAAGAATGCGACCGAGCTCTAGAAAGCTTGAAAGAATATATGTCTTCTCCACCACTGCTTGTAACCCTAATACCTGGAGAAGAACTCTTTCTGTACCTGGTAGTTTCGCAGCACGCAATTAGCGCAGTGTTGGTCCGAGCGGAAGGAATCCAACATCTGCTCATCTTTTATGTTAGCAAGACATTACTAGGCGCAGAAACAAGGTACTTACCACTAGAAAAACTGGCCTTAGCCTTAATGATGGCCTCAAGGAAGTTGTCGCATTACTTTCACGCCCACACCATAGTCGTCCTCACAGCCTTTCCATTAAAAGCTTTGTTTGAGAGGGCAAACTTTTCTGGGCGAATCCTAAAGTGGGCAGTAGAGTTGGGACAGTTCGACATCAAGTTCCAACCCACAACCGCGGTAAAAGCCCAAGCCTTGGCAGACTTTGTCGCAGAATTTACCCTAGGAAGTCATCATATCTACCCAGTCGACCTGACTGATACAACCGAACTAGGGTTGGAAGTTGACGCCGGAATAGCGCAATCCCTGGTGCAGGATACCCGGTCAGACCCCAAGGCAGACCAGAGTAAAGTAAGGGAGGAAGAAGAAAACCATGCCACACCAAGCCAAGACTCACCAGCTAATAAAGACTCGGTACAATCAGATAGCGAGGGGCAAACCGTAAGCATGGACATTGAAGAAAACACCAGTAACACTTTTGATCCTGAGGCATCATCTGATCCCTCCACTTGCTGGAAATTGTTCGTTGGAGAGATGTGGAAGCTCTTCGTGGATGGAGCGTCCAACAGGCACGGTGCAGGACTAGGCATAGTCCTCATCTCACCAGATGGCCTAGTGGTGGAGCAAGCAGTCAACCTTGGCTTCCCAGCTTCAAACAACGAAGCGGAATATGAACCGCTTCTGGTAGGCTTAAAATCAGCATCCTACATGAAAGCCACCGAGCTAATGGTCTACAGTGACTCACAACTGGTGGTAAACCAAATTTCTGGTGACTACGAGGCGAAGGATGACAGGATGGCTAAGTACCAAGAGCTAGTCAGAAAAGAGATCAAGAAATTTAAAGTAGTGCGGATAGAGCAGATCGACAGGGAAGAAAACAGTAGAGCGGACGAACTAGCAGGCTTTGCTTCAATGGCAGATACCTTCATCCCTCATCCATTGCTGATTGACTACCTACCAAGACCAAGCATTGAAGAACCTGAAGTAGAAGAGGTATGTTGCACCGAACTAGGCCCTTCGTGGATGGATCCCATTATACTGTTCCTAAAAGATGGCGTCTTATCGGATGAAAAGAAAGAGGCCAACAAAATAAGAGCAAAGTCACAGCGCTTTTGGCTCTCCCCATCAATGGCACTGTACAAGAAATCCTTCAAAGGACCTTACCTAAAGTGTGTCCACCCCAGCAAAGTGGAAGCATTCTTGTTCGAAATACACGAAGGCGTATGCGGAAGCCATCAAGGAGGAAGATCATTAGCTTACAAAGCCATTTCACAAGGATATTGGTGGCCTTACATGCAAGCAGATTCAGAGAAGTATGTCAAGAAGTGCGAGAAATGTCAGAAGTTCGCACACCAAATACATCAGCCAGCCAGAGAACTCCTACCGTTGACAAGCCTATGACCCTTTGCAATGTGGGGCTTGGACATAGTAGAACCACTTCCAACGGCACCCGGCAACAGAAAGTTCTTCCTTGCAGCAACAGACTACTTCACAAAGTGGGTAGAAGCAGAAGCACTAGCATCAATAAAGGAGAAAGATGTGAAGAAGTTCGTCTGGCAGAATATCATCACTCGGTTCGGCATACCAAAGCTCTAATATCCGACAACGGCACTCAGTTCAATGGCAGAATCTTTAGAGGCTTTTGTGAAGAATACAAGATAGAGTTCTACAATTCTACACCGGCATATCCCCAAGCAAATGGCCAAGCAGAAGCATCAAACAAGGTTGTCTTGGATGGACTGAAGAAAATGTTAGAGAAAGCAAAAGGCAAATGGGCAGAAGAGCTCCCTCATGTTTTATGGGCTTACCGTACCACACCTCGGCGATCAACTGGAGAAACACCATTCTCTTTAGCCTATGGCATGGAGGCAGTAATCCCATTAAAAGTTGGCCTCCCCACAATTAGAAGCGAAAATTTTGATCCAAACTTGAATGGCGAAGCCATAGCATTGAAGCTCGACCTTACGGAAGAAAGAAGAGAAAGAGCACTGGTTCACATTGCCTCCTACCAACAAAAGTTATCCAGAAAGTATAACAAAACAGTACATCCGAGGCAATTCAAAATCGACGATTGGGTACTGCGCAAAGTGATGGGAAACACTTTTGGTACCCGGAGATTAGCAGAAAAAGGTGCATACCACTTGGAAGATGAAAACAGCAAAGCCATTCCAAGGCCATAGAACACTGCCAATCTCAAATTATTTTATTTTTAGCTTTTCTTTCAAATATTTGTAATTTTTTCCTTTCTCAATAAAACAAGCAGTTTCTTTTCAGTATAGCCGTTTCCTTTGTAAAAGATTGTTTTAGTGAGTTAGGAAAATTGAAAGCATAGTTGGCCGGAATACCCAACTGTGCACCCCTCCTAAGCCCAGGATAAGGATCCAGGCTGCAGGACGTTTGGCTGGAAAAATCAAACACTTTACTCTAGGTTGGTAGGAAAAACCAACTTAGAGGTTGGCTGGAAAAACCAACACCCCTCCTAGGCCCAGGATAAGGATCCAGGCTGCAGGAAGTTTGGCAGGAAAAACCAAACACTATACTGTAGGTTGGCAGGAAAAACCAACTTAGAGGTTGGCTGGAAAAACCAACACCCCTCCTAGGCCCAGGATAAGGATCCAGGCTGCAGGAAGTTTGGCCGGAATAACCAAACACTTTACTCTAGGTTGGCAGGAAAAACCAACTTAGAGGTTGGCTGAAAAACCAACACCCCTCCTAAGCCCAGGATAAGAATCCAGGCTGCAGGAAGTTTGGCAGGAAAAACCAACGCTTAGTACTCTTCAACCAAGATAAAGATCAAGGCTGAAGAGTGGTTGGCTGGAAAAACCAACACTTAGTACTCCCCAGCCGAGATAAAGATCAAGGCTGAAGAGTGGTTGGCTGGAATATCACTTGTTATGATCCTCAGCCGAGGTAAAAGACCTAGACTGAAGAGATTAACAGGTAAATCCAAAGATTTCAAGGATTAAAACCGGGATAGTTATCCCGGCTGGAGAATGTTACACATCATTGAGATTACAATTGGAAAGGTAAAGCAAGCATAGATTAAACCGGGATAAGAGTTAAAACAAAAGAGGCATTCATTCAAAGTTCAAAAGTACACAAGGATGTTACTTCAGCCTGATTACAATTATCCAAAAGCAGAAAGAAGAAAATACAGAAATCAAGCAAAAAGGTCATCTATTTCTGCGTCAAGTTCAACTCGGAGCCCGGTCTTGTAGACACCCCATTTTGACCAGCCCTAAGACTTGGGCACTTTATTTTGACCACCCTCACCAGAAAAATCAAATTGAAATTTTAATCCCAAAACTCACCAATTTTGGTCAAATTAACATATTTTTATTTGAATTTATAATTTTGTATAATTTTATATAATTTTGTGTGTTTGTACAAAATTTTAGGTGTGTTTATATAAATTGGCATGTGATATAAAACTGATAAAAACACAAAAAAAAAGGAAAAATAGAAGTAAAACATAAAAAAATAGAAAATCAATAAAAAGAAAAAAAAAATGGGAACAAAGAGAACAAACAAAAGAGAGTGGTGGTGGACATTTTAAAACAAAAAAAAAAAGAAAAGAAAAGAGTGGTAAGAGGAGACACGAGTCACACACTCAACACCCCACGAGGCAACACACATGCAAAGAAAGAGGAATCTTTTTTCTCTGGAAAGGGCGGACCGAAGGGACACACTCATATACAGACCACCAACTTTTCTCACTGGAGGGACCGACTGAACCCACCTCTCTCGCTCTCCATGGTGCACTGGAATCCTATGCATGAAAAAATTCACAGAGAACAACTGGACACCATACACAACACACCCAGAGCTAACACACAAGACAGACACGACTCACTCTCCTCTAAAACAGAGACCCAGCTCACACGGGTTAGAAAAGAGAGACACACAGTTTAGAGAGGGAAGGGGAGAATCACACAGCCACACCACCCATCTCTCTCTCCCTCTCGGCGCACAGACCCAGCACACCACCGACACAGCCCTCTCTCGGCATGCACACAGCACCCCTGCACACTCACACCTCTCACACAATCCATGCACATACGACACCATGCACACACGGCACACCACACATATCCAGTAGCCATAACACCCGTCACGGCCATGCACACACACCCACGGCACACACTCATACCCATACACTCTCTCACTGCAATCTCACTCTCACTCTCGGCACCTCTCTCTCTCTCCCTCTCGGCATCTCACTCACTCTCTTGTCACACACTCACGACACACAGACCCAATACACCATGCACAACACACACATGGCACTGCTACACACCCGGCACCCATCGCTGCCCATCACCACTCTCTCACACACGGCATGCACACCCAGACACATACACGAGGGAGACACTCAACAGAGAGAAGAGAACGAAGCACAGACAGGAGAGGGGGAAGGGGATGCAGATACACAGACCACCCGATCACACACACGGTGATCTCTCTCTCCTTCCATACACACACTAGAGCTTCAAGACTGATAGAGAGACCCAAGACACACAGGCACGGGCTCTCTCGCTCCCTCAGGTGAGAGGAGAGGGAGATAACAGCATTGTTTTAGGAGGGGAGCACACACATGCATGAGATACACATACGGATGAACACACACTGAAAGACACATGCATCTTCTCTCTCACTCTCCAGCCTCGGCATGCACATGCATATACCATAGAGGCTAATCTCCGCGTCCACTGACCACCACCTGGACACCAACAGCTCATCAAACCCACCAGCCAATGTCTCTCTCTCTACCTTCACTCCTCCTCTAATCACACACACACATCACACACTCACGGCATACACACACACCAAACCCAGCTCTCTTCTCTCTCTAGATTCCTAGGCTTCTCTCTCTCTAAGACACACAAGCCACCATGAACACAAAACACACACTGATACACACACACAGAGCACACCTCTCACACATGCACTCTCTCTCCATGCATGACAAAGATACACACGGGCTCTCTCTCTCTCTAACCCACCCATCTCTCTCTCTCTAGAGACCCACTCATACACCACCCACACCACACCACGGCAGCAACATTCATGCACACTGCCATCCTCACCCACTGATACACTCACCATGCACACACGGCAGACACCAAACGGACCTCTCTCTCTCTTGTGTGTTTCTCTTTTCAGGTTGAGTGAATATGTCATCTGTAGTACCTAGCCAATCTTCTGGCAGTTCGGGGCGATCAAAACACAGTGCTAGAATTATAGCTCAGACCACCGTAGATGCAAAGCTTCACGAAGATTTTGAGAAGCCGGACCGTCCCCGCTGCAACTCCATGACCGAGCTACCATCTCAATTAACTAATTGATGTTAATTAGTTAGTGTAGTCCTAGAATTAATTAGTTTAGTTAGTTAATTTAGTTAATTAGAATTTGATACTTAATTAATTCGTTAGTATAATTAATCAGTTACTTCATTAGAATTTTATAATTAATTAAATTAGTTAGTTATTTCGTTATTTAATTGGTTATTTACTTAGATTAGTTATTTAAATTTGTTACTTCATGTTGTAATTTAATTAGTTACACTGTAATTAATTAGTCAGTGTAGATTAGTTAATTGGAATTTTATAAGTAATTAATCAGAATTGTATAATTAATTTATTAGTGTAATTAGGTAGATAAGTTAATTAGAATTTTAATTAATTAGGTAAATAGGTAATGAGGTCATTAAATAGAATTTTATAATTAATTAGTTAATTAGGTTATTAATTAGCATTTTATAATTAATTAATTTGGTAATAGTTAATTAGATAGTAAATTTTATAATTAATTAATTAGGTAATTCATTACTTAGTGTAATTAATTCATTAGTTAATTAGACTTGTATAAATTAATTAATTAGTGTAAATCATTTAATTAGTTAATTTGAGTTTTATAAATGTATCAATTAATTAGTGTAATTAATTAATTCAAATTAATTAATTAGTGTAGTTAATTAGTTAGTTCATTATAATTTTATATTTAATTAATTAATGTAATTAATGAGTTAGTTTAATTAGGATTTTATAATGAATTAATTAGTGTAGTTAATTAGTTAGTTCCAATTTGTAATAATTAGCTAGAATAATTAATTAGTTTAATTATTAATTAGTTAGTCCTAATTATTTAATCAGACGATTTAAGTAGAGTAATTATTTAATTAGTTATTCCATTAGATAAGTTATTTAATTTGATTAGCTATTTAATTAGTTAATTCATATTCACTAGCTTAGCATAATTAGTTATTTACTTGTTGTAATAATTAATTAGCTTTGATAACTAGCTTATTTATTCGAATTTTGTAATAATTAGTTAAGTAATTTAGTTAGCTAGTTAGTTCATTCGGACCCTCCTGCGTGAGGGTGCATTAGTTCATTCGGACCCTCCTGCGTGAGGGCGCATTAGTTCATTCGGACCCTCCTACGCGAGGGCAAACAAATTTGTAATAATGTGTATGTCTTCCAACCCCACGTCTTTCTCCCTTTTATTTACCAGCTTATGATGGTTAGATTAGAGATATCATGTTTTATTTAGCATACTCATGTTTGCATCCACTTGTATTGCATGCACCAAGACTCGGTTCATCATCCAATTCGCATTGTCGTTTCAATACTTCTTTGAATACATACTTAGACCGCATGCGATCAATTCATTTCATATGCCATATTAGTAGTCGAGTCTAGTAATTGCATATCACATGTGTTGTATAGTTAGGAATCATGCATATTTTCTAACTTTGTTTTGTAGCTTGTTCGCGGGACGTCGGTAAATATGTGAGTTGTTATGCTTTAGCATCCCGCTTGTACATAATTTTCTTATTATGTTTAGCATCCTACCATGAGGCTAATTGCTTAAATGATAAACTGTTTAAATGCCTGTGGATGAAGGCTTGTTGCTTAAATTGGAATGATTCAACGAATGTACGTTTTAAGATTCACAAACCTAAGCCCACCTAAGGGTGGCAAATTAAGCCCACCTAAGGGTGGCAAATTCAAACCCTTTTCGAGAAACAAATATGAAATTGAATTGTTCCAATTTGAGCAAACTAGTCTATACCTTGTATGCTTCACATAATAAATTTTAGGATTTATTAAATAATCAGAATAAGAACATATATTGTACATAAGAATCACATCATAATTAGTAGAGGCCGATCTTTGATCGGGTGAGTGGGGTGCTCATTATTAACCTTCCCCTCTCATACCTAAGTTCCCGAACCAAGACACTTTGGTAACGACGGACTAATGGCCTTTGGCATGAGTCACGGGTTTCCTAAATTTCCCATAAATATTTAGGTGGCGACTCTGAAATCTGGCAAAGCAGTCCATTTTTGGCATTTGATTCAAACATCGATTTTCCAAAAACAATTGCCGGATTTGGACTCTTTTTGTGTTTTCACTGTTTCACATTGCACTTGTGAAATCAGATTTAGAACCAACACAAGTGGAGTCCGAACTGTAAGGGCTATTTCATTCTTCCGAAGGGGGCGCGAAAAGCCGAGCTACAGGTCTCATCTGGTAGCCCGGTCTCATCTGGTAGTTTGGTCATCAGATCTTCAACCGGTGGCTCCAACTGAGCTGATTGAGCAGCAGGTTCATTAACAACCGGGGTATTGTTTGGCTCGGTCTCTTCTTCATCATCCTCCGCCTGAAGAAATTATTGCTGAATGGCGGTAGCATACTCCGTCATCGAACCCGGGATAAAATACGGAGGAGGGTTGAAGACCTCGGTCTCTGACCCATGACCGAGCTGTTCCATGGCCGCCCTCCATCCGCATTTAAAGAATAAGTCTTTTGCCGCCTCACACTACTTAATGTACAAGGCCTCACCTTCTTTGAAACCGAGGTCCTCCGCGTCCTCGACCTTTTTCTCCCACTCCTTTATCTCGGCATTCTTCTTCCCTTCAAGCTTTGCAAGCTCGCGCAGATACTTGTCTTTTACCACGGCCGCGGCCTTTTTCTTCTTCGCCTCAGCTGAGCTGACAAGCCCAGTCAGACGAGCCATCTCGGTTTGTAGCTCAGCTATCTACTTCCTTGACTCTTGTAGCTCGGTTGTTTTGGCATCAACCTCCGCCATGGCCTGCCTTGTGGCTTTTCGCAATTCTAACACTCGCTTGTGAGCGATATGGTTTTTCTGTATGGCCTGCAAGAGGATGGTAAGAAACTTTTAAAGTAAAACTGAGCAGAAAGTTGTAAAGATTAAAAAGATGAGCAAAGGGACAACTTACCAGCACCATGGACATTGTGGAAGAACGGATTGCTTTCAGCTCGGTTAGGTGGTCGTGGTGTGACATGTCGGCTGGAAGGCATACGCCTTTGGCAAGATTGAATGCCATTAAGTGGTCTTTTTCAGCGACCACTGAATCAGTGTCCTTGATGGCTCGGTTCTGGAAAGTGATCTTTGGAGCCCACTTGGAGGAGCTAGCCCGGTCCGAACGCTCCGGTGGTGGGCTCGAGCGTGGTGGAGTGGTTTGAGGGACCACAGTTTCATCTTCATCGACGAGGCGTTGCTCGATTGGGGTAGTCCTGGCACGCTTATTTGGGCGAGATGATAAGGGTTGGCGAGATGGAAGGGCCACCACGGTCTCCTGAGTTTGACCGGTTGGTGGTACCTCGGTCTGGTTGGTTTCGGTCAGAAGGGCTCGCACGGCTCTCTTCTTGGCCATTTCTTGTTCGGCGGTTAGTGGGATGAGATTGATTTGGGGCAAGGATGGGTCTGGTTCAGGAAAGGCTTCCAACAAGAAGTCAATTACCTTGGTCTTTCGTTTGCCACTGTACCGATAGGTCAGCTCAAAGTTCAATAGCTCGGTCCAACTTCGGTTTGGATATCGAAGCGCGGCGCGAAGCACATCCAAGTTGGGGTAGTTGTATTGGGACTTAAGAAAGTTCAAATCTGCAAGAAGGAAGACAACAGTCAGTACGGTTCAAGATCAGAAAATCGAAGTAAAAGAAAAGCATGGGATTGAGCCAAGGTAATTCTACCGGCTACACCCTTGTTCCAGTTTATTCTGTGGCCAGGAATCTGGGCTTGTTGGTCCTCAAAAGAAATCATCGTCATTCACGTCTTTATCCAGAGTATCCTTTATTATTTTTTCACGCCGACGCCTTATTCGTAAGTAGTAAACCCAGCCATCTTCAGCTGATCCTATGGAGTATTAGTGAAAAAGCTCGGCTAGGCCGAGATTAAGTCCAGCCCAGAGGTTTAGCTCGGCTATTCCGTTTATTATACGGTAAGAATTGGTGGAAAGTTGGGTGGGGCAAAGCTTGGTTTGCCTAAGAAATTCACATAGAAGGGGCTGTACAGGGAATCGCAGACCGCACTCTACGATGGAAATAACGTTAAAAATGACAAAACCTTGTTTCCCCCAGGGAACGGTTTCTGGTTCAGCCAGTGAGAGGTAGACGTCATCTGGAATTTAGTAGTCCTTACAAAATTCAGCTATGGCCCCTGGTGAGTTTACTAAAAATCTATACTTTCCCATCTGTGGTCTAAGTTATGAATAAATTAAACTAAGTGTTAGCTCGGTCGAAGAATGGTGCTGAGTAGCTCGGAAGAGCGCTCAAAGGAGTGCCTGGGCAACCTAAGTCTGCAAAGTGAAAAACAAAGGTGTTAAGCACAGATCGATGGACCATGCTAAAAGAAACAAAGGCAAGATAAAAGAAGTCTTAGCACGGCCACGTGGGATGCTATCATTCTTAGCCCGGTTTGAGCGAGGGACTTTTATCCCTGTTGAGCATTTGGGGCAGCAGTCTTAGTCTGGTTTTGACTAAGAGCTGGTTTAGCCCCAAGTTTTAGCTCGATTGGTGGTTGAGGCTTTCTAGCGCGGTATTGCGCAGACTCAGTACAGTTCAGTAGCTCGGTTAAAAGAAAAAGAAGGACCCTAACCCATTGAAATTACAAATTTGGCCTGAAGTTTTAGTTCGGTTTTTGGGTAGTCGGGCTTGCAACTAATACAAACAGTATCCTAGTTTGGTTGAGGTGTGATTTTGGATCAAAAACAGTGTTTCTCAGGTTATTCGTAAAATGCAATGGTTCTATCACAAGCTTTTTTTCAGAAATATAGAAGTAAAAGTAATATGTGTTTTGAGAAAACATACAAAATACATATGCTATGTATTAAACAAGTGCGAAATCAACGAAAAGGAAATTAGTTTGAGCAACATACCAGTCCAAGAAGAGGGCATTGAAGATGAAAATCGTAGTAGCAAAGAACACAGCAAGCACAGGGCTGAGGAGAAATGGAGGCTCGAAGAGAGAGAGAGAGAAGGAGATGAATAGTGATATGAATGATTCAAAACAAAAGGTTTGGTTTTGTGAAAAGGGAAGGAAAAAGGCGGGACTGTTCAAAAATTATGGAGTACAAAGACGGCTGACAGCTGCATTTGGCCAATAACAGTTCGCCACGTGTCCATAGAATGGGAATCGATTCAGTTATAGTGACTGAAGAGACGTTTTGACCGGACGGACAGAGTCTAAGGGTTTTAGCACGGTTGAAAGGCTAAAAGCTTTTAGCTCGGCTGGATACAGGTAATCCCTATCATGCTGCGCAGATGGAATTAAGGGGCAATTGAGAGGGTAATTTATATGTAAATTGGGCCGAGTTGGATACTGGGCCATTGTGGGCCACAGTAGGAAGGGTTGAGTAACAAGGCCTTCAAGTTAGCCTGGTCCAAGAGAGCCTTGAAGATAGTCCAGTCCAAGAGAGCCTTGAAGATAGTCCGGTCCGGGAGAGCTTGGCAGTTAGCTCGGTCACCCTGCTCTAAATTAGCTCGGTTATGGCGTATTGTGGTTAGCTCGGTCAAAACCTTGCTATTTGTTAGCTCGGTCTAAGCACGCCATGGTTTGTACAGGAGAAGCCGAGGTAAGAGCAGTGAAAGGAAGAACCGAACTAGATTTAGTTCGGTCTACTCTGCGGCTTAGCATAGCCATGCTTCCCTCGGTCATATAGGAATCCGACCTTGGTAAAACCATCTCACTTGGTTTAAGCGGTGATGGGGGTGTTGAAGGATAAGCATTATCTTTCAGGAATTTGATTCCTAGGAGGACTCTACCTGGAGGAGTAAGAGTTCTACTAAGATTGTGCCACACGGAACCTATAAAAGCTCACAACATCACCTATGGAGAGGTAACACAACTTTGATTCTCGAATACACAGAGCTTTTTGTCTATTTGTCTATTTTTGCTGACTTAGGCATCGGAGAGATATCCGGCACACACCCGCCGGCTAGCTCACATTTGTGTTTACAGGGAGTAAAGCGACGTCGTACGGAGGAGCGCAATCTTGATCAATAAGATTATACGAGAACAATATTTCATACTCGTACAAATATATATGGAAAAAGTGTTTAAAAGTGTTGTGGTGATTTATTACATAAAATAATATTTTGAGCAAGAAGCAAGTTTTATATAGTGTAAAAAAATTATTTGTGATTGTATAATAGTTAGGATTTTGTGTAGAAAGAATAGATTGGAGAAAAAAGAGAATGGAGACTGAATTTTAATCTCTCCTTCTTGTAAGAGATAACAGGTTTGAACAAATTATGAAAGATTTCTTTTAACTTTTCTTTTGAAAAATATAAATCATTAAATAATTAGTATTTTTATAATTATTACAATAATATGTTAGCCAATAACATTTTAAATTTTTTTTTTATTCAAAAAGTCAGTTGAAAGCTTTGGAAGTTTCACAAACTCTTCACGAAAAGTCATTTGCTATAATATCTACTAGTGGTAACCCGTGTTATGCACGGCATGTAAAAAAATTAATAATTTATTTTTATATAAAATAATATAAATAGTTAAATTTTTGTATGCAAAAAAACAAAGAATATTGAAATTTTTAATTTAAGTCCCATAATTTTATCACAATTTATTTATTATTTTTTAATTTGTCACAAATTTAATCATGTAACTTTCAACCCTTTGCTAGAATTGCAAACTTAGATGAGCTCAACCCAAGCAACCTGAGTCGAGCTTAAAAACTTTTAAAAATTGAACAATATAATTTTTAATTAAGCGAGGACCTATGCAAAAATTTAAAAATTCAAATTAAATTTGAGTGGATTTTGGCAAAAACGCCAAATAACTTAAGCAACCAAAACAAAATTATATATATAAATATACAAATTATTTTTTAATTTATTTTTTAAAATAATAAATAAAATTAATTAAAAGTTTAATATTAATGAACAAAAGAAAAAGCAATATACTTAAGATTTCTAATAGAATTTTCTTGAAAATATTTAAAAAATACACCTTTTAGAAAGGGATCATCAAATAAAGGGTTGTTTGGGAAGTGCCATATTAGCTCACTTTTTTATCTTTTTATATTTTTTGGATCACATCACATTTCTACTTTTCTACACATCTTTTCGTAAAAAGTAAAAAAAACATACTTAATTATCTTTTTTGAGTCACATCGCATCTCTACTTTTCTACACTTATTTTTGTAAAAAGTAAAAAAGTATACTTATTTAACACTTCTCAAACTACCACTAAATTGATATTAAAAAAATTTACCTTTTATAATGGCATAAATAATTTAAATGTGATTTTTAGAAATTATTTTTAATTTAAAAATTACAATAAAAAATTAAATAGAATAAAAACAAATTTCTTACAAAATAAAAGTATTTGAACCGAAAAAAAGTAAGAAGAAAATTTAATATGGTATTTTTATTTAATCTAAAAATAATTCTAGATAAACAATAAATTATCACCTATAATCTTTTTTTTTTAAATAAAAAAAATTTAACGAACTATTACTTTTAATAAATAAATAAAAAATTAACGTTTCTTTCTAATTTATTTTAACAAAAATAACTTTTTAACAATTTGAGCCAAAGATATCTTTATTCTTTATTTTAATTTTTTTAATTGACAATTGAGATTTAAAAAAAAAAAATTCTAACAAAATCAACCATGTTTGGTAAGTATTAAAAAAGTTATGTATTATTCTTTTGTTAAAAAAAATTATATTAAAAAATATTATTGTTCAAGTCCTTATAGATTAGAAAGATATAATTTTTTTTATAAAATTTAAAACAAAAAAAGAAAAAAAATAATAGCGATTAATAATTTGAAAACATGTATTTAAAACAAATTATATTTAGACCAATAATATTATGACACATTATTATAACACATTAATTCCATTCTAATTGTAGTAATATAATTTGAAAAAGAATTTAAATTTGAAATTTTATTTTATAATTTAATAAAGGATGTAAGATTTAAGGAATGAATATTGATCTCATTCCAATTATAGTAACATAATTTAACTAAGAATTCAAATTTGAAATTTATTTTAAGAATATAAAATTAATTTATAGGCTAATCATATCGTAACACATATTAACTAAAAATTAAACAAAATAAAAAAAATGAGAAAAAAGAATTACAACTTTCGATTTTAATGAAATGACAATATTTTACAATTATAATAGTATATAGATATATGGATATATAAATAAATTATGGAATAGATTATCATTTAAAACTTATATATTATGAGATAAATCATTGTAATTTTAAATTTAAATTAATGAAATGCTTTCCATAGTTAATGCCCCTCAAATTTGAATTTGAAATGGATTAGTATACTTTCTATTTTTTATTTTATATATTTGATATATTTTCTATTTGAAAGTTATAAATCAAGAGACATTAATTTATTATTATTATTATTATTTTGCTTGAATGAGAGCTATAGACGATTTTTTTAATTATTTAAAATCAAAAAATTAAAAATTTTAGTTTGAAATATTGGAACTCCCACAAGACTTGCCCATTTTACTTATATAATATATAGATATAGATTGATAGATAGATTTAATAAGAATTTATATTTGTTTTAGATATTTTTTTAATATACAAATTATATTTTTTTATCTTTTTTTATAAAAATAATTTAACAATCCCATCACTAACTATAGTGTATGGAAGAAATTGGAAATGGTGTAACAGTAGGTATGAGAGAAGTCAAAAAGGCTTGTGGGTTGGGAGAAATTAATAAATGCTGAGTTTTTTTTTTAAATAAAAAATTAAAAAATTGAGATTAGGATATTGGAGCAACTTATATATTATGGGATAAATCATTATAATTTTAAATTTGAATTAATGAAATACTTTCCATATTTAGTGTCCTTCAAATTTGAATTTTGAAATGAATTTGTATACTTTCTATTTTTTATTTTATATATTTGATATACCTTCCATTTGAAAGTCATAAATTAAGAGATATTATATATATATATATATATTTATTTATTTATTTTTGCTTGAATGAAAGTTATAGAGGATTTTTTTAATTATTTAAAATCAAAAAAATTAGAAATTTTTTTGGAGCACGTTGGATTTTGGTCTTCATCTCCGTTTGAGCTCAAACTTTGAGGTAGGGATATCCTACTCCTCTTTATGAGCTTTGTCTTTGAATTTTGGTATTTTGATATGTTGGAGGTTGTTGTGTAATTATGAGAAAGTTTGGGTCTTTTGTGTAATTTTACAAAAGTTGGGGTTTTGTTTATAATAAATCAATATGCATGTTTGGCATAGAGAAATGAGTTAAATGATGGATTATGGATGAAAATGGAACCTTAGGGTTGTTATGTAACTTATGGGAAAAATGCCCTAATTACATAGTTAAATTAATTGGTATAATTAATTTGAAGAAAAGAGGAATTGAATTAAGAATGTTGGAATTGGATGTGTATGGGATTAAAGGGTGTAGTTAGATTCATTCATCGCTCACCTAGTTGAAATGTTGATTATGTATCCATTTGGTGCATTTATTTTCGGTATAGAAATAACTTCTTTGGGCTATCGGTGGAGGATAGTCTTGATTGTTGTAGACAATGCATGATGATTAGGCAAACTAAAACTAATCGATTGAGTATGCTATCGAATATAGTGACCGGAATAATACATTAACTTTATGTATTGATTGATTGTATATGATCTATGTTTATATACATGTGTTGTGTGGGAGGAGATAGGGGATGTACTCCACGGTTTAGGGGAAGATAGGGGATGGACCTCTAAATCGGATTTTGTGTGACATTGATACAGCACTACAATGTGTATCAAGTGTTGATTATGAAAGTGTTCGAATTGATTTGATATAGCACTAAAATATATATCGTTATCAGTTGTGAAATATAGAAGTGATTCTATGTTATGTTGATACAGCACCGAAATATGTATCTTTCGTAATGTGTGGAAATGGTTTATGGGCTATCGATACAGCATTAAATTGTGTATCCATCATGAATTTCGAAAGTGTTTTAAAGATGAGTCTTAATCTCATTAAGTTAGTTGGCTAGGTGTTGAGCCTTGTTTTCAAACTCAAAGTTGAAAAAGAACTGGGAAATGAAATGTAACATGAACTTAATGTCATGAAACCGGAATGTGATATATGTGGATGTATCTGTGTTGACCATCTATCAACTGCTAATCTTTTAGTCATTGTTCATAGCTGGTTTAGTGTATTTCTACTGGGCTGTGGCTCACCCTTTATGGGACATCATTTTCAGGTACAGGTAGCATGTCCCCTCCAAGGACATAGCTTGGAAGGCTAGAGGCAGACAGACTTTTGTCGTTTTGTTATCTTTTGGATGTATTACATGTAAATTCAAGCCAAGGGCTTAATGTGTATTTGAGTTAGTACTCTTTTTTGTAACCAAGTGTTAACTTGGAAAGCTATAAGCCCGTAGGGCATTTGCTTTTGTTGTTAACATGTAATACTCATTGTAATGAACTACTCTGATGAATAGAAGAATATTTACCTTTTATATCAATGCATGTCTAAATTGATGGGTTTCAATGTTATTATTTTGAGGGCGTTACAATTTTAGTTTGAGATATTGGAATTCTCACAAGACTTGCCATTTTACTTATATAATATATACATATAGATAGATAGATAGATAGATTTAATAAAAATTTATATTTGTTTTTGATATTTTTTTAATATACAAATTATATATTTTTTTTTATAAAAATAATTTAACAATCCTATCACTAATTATAGTGTATGGAAGAAGTTGAAAAGGGTGTAGCAGTAGGTATGGGAGAAGTCAAAAAGGCTTGTGGTTTAGGAGAAGTCAATAAATACTGAGGGTTTTTTTTTTAAATAAAAAAAATTAAAAAATTGAGATTGGGATATTGAAGCTCCTACAAGGCTTGTGGGTTAAAAACCCCGTTTTCCTTATATAATACTAGCAAATCACCTGTGCTATGCATGGATTATGTTTACAATTATCTATATATGTGAATTGTGATTTTTAAATGTTTTTATTATTTATAAATGTCTTCTTTTTTATTCTTTTTTATATTTTATTAAAATTTAATATTTTGATAATAATCATATGTATTGAACTTTTCAAGGAATTAAATGTCTTCTTTTTTTTATATTATATTAAAGTTTAATATTTTAATAATAATCATATGTGTTGGACTTTTCAAGGAATTCTATGTGTTGAACTTTTCAAGGAATTTTTTTTTGCTTGTTTTTAATACATTAAAGTGTTATTATGAAGGTAAGGCTTGGGCGTTGAGAGAAGTTAATAAATGCTAAGTTTTTTTTTTTTTTTAAATCAAAAAATCAAGAAATTTAGATTGGAATATTAGAGTTTCCACAAGACTTGGGGGTTAGAAACTCCCTTTTCCTTAATATATACTAGCCTATCACCCGTGCTATGCACGGGATAATTATAGATATTTATATTTGTTTTAGATTTTTTTTAATACATAAATTATGTTTTTTAAGATTTTTTATAAAAATAATTTAAGAGTTTTATTACTAACTATAGTGTATGAGAGAAATTAAAAATGATACTGCAGTAATCATACACAGATTGTATCTATAATTATTTGTATGAGGGGATTTTAAATGCTGATCAGAGGATTTTGATCAAATCAATAAATGCAGGCATGCGGAAAGATATGTGGATTGAAAAAAGTTAATAAATGTTGATTAGGGGATTTTTACCAAATCAAAAAATGCTGAGTTCTTTTTTTTTTAATAAAAAATTTAAAAAATTCAGATTGGGATATTGAAGCTCCCACAGGATTTGGGGTTAAAACACCCTAAAAATTGTAAAAATTGATTTGTAGGAAAAAATTAGGATTGGGAGTTGTGCAGCCGTAATTGTTGACTTTTGGTGAATAGTGTTAACTTTTTAACTTTTTGAGTAACTTTTTGGCTTTTTAGCTTTTTTGCAATATGCCACACTTGGCCTATATATTAAGCAAAAAGGGGTTTTATTTTTTTTAAAAAAAAAATCAAAAATATTAAGAAATTAAGGTTCAGATATTGGAACTCCCACAAAACTTATGGGTTAGAAATAGATATAAATAAATAGATAGATATAGATATAAATATTTATATTTGTTTTTAATTTTTTTTAATATACAAATTATTTGTTTTGGAAAAGGTACTGCAGTAATTATGAGAGAAGTCAAAAAATCTTGTGGGTTGAGAGAAATTACTAAATGCTGAGGTTAATTTTTTTTTAAAAAAAAAACAAAAAATTAGAAAATTAGGATTGGCATATTGAAGCTCCCACAGACCTTGGGGGTTAAAAACCCCATTTTGCTTAATATATAACTAGCCTATCACCCGTGCTATGTACGGGATAATTATAGATATTTATATTTGTTTTAGATTTTTTTAATATATAAATCATGTTTTTTAAGATTTTTTTTCTTATCACTAATCATAGTGTATGGGGGAAGTTGAAAAGGATACTGCAGTAACTATACACGAATTGTATCTATAATTATTTGTATAAGGGGATTTTAAATGCTGATCAGGGGATTTTGACCAAATCAATAATTGCAGGCATGTGGAAAGATATGTGAATTGAAAAAAAGTTAATAAATGCTAATCAGGGGATTTTGACTAAATTAATAAATGCTGAGTTTTTTTTTTTAAATAAAAAATTTAAAAAATTCATATTGGAATATTGAAGCTTCCATAGGCCTTGGGGGTTAAAAACCCCCTTTTGCTTAATATATAGTATAGATATAGATAGATAGATAAATATATCTTTTTATTTTTATTTTTATTTTTGTGTGATTTCTATTCGGGTATTTTTTTTTTCAATTTATTTAAGATGGAGTTGTGGGTATCTTTTTTTTAAAAATTTAATTTATCTGTGGTTTCGATTTGTTTTTAATTATTATTATTTAGGTAAGTTACGATGTGAGTTAGACATGTGATAGACATGTGAGTTTTATTGATTTAAAGTTTATTTAGATAAACTTTAAAGATTTTTTTTTAGTTTTTTAGTTTTTTTTGTTATGTTATAATATAATATATAAAATATAGGTAGATATCTACAACTTTAATAGAAAATATTATTTGATTTTTTGGGGAAGAGAAAATGAATGCAAGTTTTAATATTTTTTTTTGAAAATTTGTGAGAGAGATTAGGAGGGAGAGATTATGAAATATTTTTGTTATTAAATAAATAAATCAGTCAATAGTTTTTTTTAATCTATTTTGTAAATTAAAAATCAATAATTTTGAAAAATTGATTAATTTGTCCCATTAAGTAATTTAAAATTTTGATAGATATACATAAAAAAATACATAATTATATTATTAAATCACAATTCAAATTTAGATATTATATCTTTTTGAGATCTATAGCTAAATTCTTATCTTTTTTTAAAAAAAATTTTGTGTGTAACCATAGTGTATGGGAGAAATTGAAAAAGGTGTTGCAATAATTATGAGAGAAGTTAAAAGGGATTGTGGGTTGAGAAAAGTCAATAAATGCTGAGGTTGGGTTGGGAGAAATCAATAAATGCTGAGATTTTTTTTTTAAAATTAAAAAATTAGAAAATTAGGATTAGGAGATTGGAACTCCTATCTGATTTTTTGGGGAAGAGAAAATGAATGCAAGTTTTAATATTTTTTTTTGGAAATTTGTGAGAGAGATTAGGAGAGAGAGAGATTATGAAATATTTTTGTTATTAAATAAATAAATCAGTCAATGGTTTTTTTAATCTATTTTGTAAATTAAAATCAATAATTTTGAAAATTTGATTAATTTGTCCCATTAAGTGATTTAAAATTTTGATAGATATACATAAAAAAAATACATAATTATATTATTAAATCATAATTCAAATTTAGATGTTATATCTTTTTGAGATCTATAGCTAAATTCTTATCTTTTTTATTTTTTATTTTTGTGTGTAACCATAGTTTATGAGAGAAATTGAAAAGGATGTTGCAATAATTATGGGAGAAGTCA
The DNA here is from genome assembly GCA_030407325.1 of Camellia japonica. NCBI lineage: Eukaryota > Viridiplantae > Streptophyta > Magnoliopsida > Ericales > Theaceae > Camellia > Camellia japonica. The sequence goes on from JAPPVO010000003.1 coordinate 61,804,575, forward strand.
AAAGGGATTGTGGGTTGGGAAAAGTCAATAAATGCTGAGGTTGGGTTGGAAGAAGTCAATAAATGCTGAGTTTTTTTTTTTTTTTAATCAAAAAATTAGAAAATTAGGTTTAGGAGATTGGAGCTCCCACAGGCCTTGGGGTTAAAAACCCCCTTTTGCTTAATATATAGTATAGACTAGCCTATCACCCATGCTATGCATGGGAAAATTATAGATATTTATATTTATTTTAGATTTTTTTAATATATAAATTATGTTTTTTAAGATTTTTTATAAAAATAATTTAACAATCTTATTACTCGCCATAGTGTATGGGAGAAGTTGAAAAAGGTACTGCAGTAACTATACACTGATTGTATCTATAATTATTTGTATAAGGGGATTTTAAATGCTGATCAGGAAATTTTGACCAAGTCAATAAATGCAGGCACGTGGAAAAGACATGTGGATTAAAAAAGTTAATAAATGCTGACTAGGGGATTTTGACAAAATCAATAAATGCTAAGTTTTTTTTTTAAATAAAAAATAAAAAATATAGAAAATTCAGATTGGATATTGAAACTCCCACAGGCCTTGGGGTTAAAAACCCCCTTTTGCTTAATATATAGTATAGATAGATAGATACTAACTTATCACCCATGCTATGCACGGGATAATTATAGATATTTATATTTGTTTTAGATTTTTTTTTAATATATAAATTATGTTTTTTTAGATTTTTTATAAAAATAATTTAACAATCTTATCACTAACCATAGTGTATAGGAGAAGTTGACAAGGGTAATGCAGTAACTATACACGAATTGTATCTATAATTATTTGTTTGAGTGGATTTTAAATGCTGATAAGGGGATTTTGACCAAATCAATAAATGCAGGCATGTAGAAAGACATGTGGATTAAAAAAAGTTAATAAATGCTGATCAGAAGATTTTGACCAAATCAATAAATGCTGAGTTTTTTTTTTAAATAAAAAATTTAAAAAATTCAGATTGAGATATTGGAGCTCCCACAGGCCTTGGGGATTAAAAACTTCCTTTTGTTTAATATATAAGATATAGAATATAGATATACTATATATTAAGCAAAAAGGGGTTTTATACTATCTAACTACAGAAAATAAAAAGATTAAATCACATTAAAAAAAAGAACCATTGAACAAATTACAATTGTCTAACTTCAATCATATTAAAAAAATCAAATTATAAACAAAAGGAGATAATTTCAATCATACAAATCACAATTTTTTTAATGCTATCTAACTACAATCACATTTTTCTCATAATAAATAAATAATTGAAAAAAAGAACCATTAAAATAGTAAATAAAAAGATTATTTAGAGCCATTGAACAAACTACAATCACATTTTTTCTTTTTGTGAGTGTTTATGTTTATCTAACTTCAATCATATTAAAAAATCAAATTATAAACAAAAAGAGATAATTTCAATCATACAAATCACAATTTTTTTAATGCTATCTAACTACAATCATATTTTTCTCATAACAAAAAAAAAAAAAAAAACTTTTAAAAAAGAACGATTAAAATAGTAAATAAAAAGATTATTTAGAACCATTGAACAAATTACAATCACATTTTTATTTTTGTGAGTGTTTATGTTTATCTTACTTCAATCATATTAAAAAAATCAAATTATAAACAAAAAGAGATAACTTCAATCATATAAATCACAAATTTTTTAATGCTATCTAACTATAATCATATTTTTTTCGTAATAAAAAAAATAATTGAAAAAAAGAACCATTAAAATAGTAAATAAAAAGATTATTTAGAAGCATTGAATAAACTACAATCACATTTTTCTTTTTGTAAGTGTTTTTGTTTATCTAATTTCAATCATATTAAAAAATCAAATTATAAATTAAAGGAGATAATTTCAATCATACAAATCACATTTTTTTTTAATGCTATCTAACTACAATCACATTTTTCTCATAATAAAAAAAAAATAATTGAAAACAAGAACCATTAAAATAGTAAATAAAAAGATTATTTAGAAGTATTGAACAAATTACAATCACATTTTCCTTTTTGTGAGTGTTTATGTTTATGTAATTTCAATCATATTAAAAGAATCAAATTATAAACAAAAGGAGATAACTTCAATCATACAAATCACAATTTTTTTAATGCTATCTAACTACAATCATATTTTTCTCATAATAAAAAAAAATAATTGAAAAAAAGAACCATTAAAATAGTAAATAAAAATATTATTTAGAACCATTAAACAAACTACAACCACATTTTTTTTTGTTTGTGAGTGTTTATGTTTATCTCACTTCAATCACTTTAAAAAATAAAATTATAAACAAAATGAGATAACTTCAATCATACAAATCACAATTTTTTTAATGCTATCTAATCATCATGAATAATTAAAACAATCAATCACAAATTAAGTCAATTGATAATTAAAAAATACAATAATTTATTTTTCAAAAAACATAATTAGTTAAAAAGATCAATTACAATTTTTTTTGGAGGGTCAAAATACAATCTAATCATCATCAATAATTGGTACATTATGTGACCCTAATGAGTACACTTTATTTTGTTTTTCAAAAAACACAGTGAGTTAATAATCAAATCACAAATTAAGTGAATTGATAGTTAAAAAAACACAATAATTTTTTTTCAAAAAATATAGTGAGTTAAAAAAATCAATTACAGTTTTTTTTTCAAAATACAATCTAATCATTATCAATAATTGGTACTTTAAAAATCAAATCAGAAAAAAATAAATCAAATCACAAATATTTTTATGCTATCTAACTACAATCATATTTTTTTCATAAATAATTGTAAAGAAAAACCATTAAAACAGTAAATAAAAGATTAAATCACATTAAAAAAAAGAACCATTAAACAAACTACAATCACATCACATTTTTCCCATAATAAAAATAAATAAATAAATGAAAAAAAGAACCATTGACTAACTACAATCACATTAAAAAAAAAAGGAACCATTGAACTAACTACTATCACATTTTTTTCTTTGTGAGTGTTTATGTTTATCTAACTTCAATCATATTAAAAATAAAATTAAAATAGTAAATAAAAAGATAAATAACATTAAAAAAAAAATCATTGAACTAACTACAACAATCATATTAAAAAAAAGAGCCATTGAACAAATTACAATCACATCACATTTTTCCCATAATAAAATAAATAAATGAAAAAAAAAAACTATTAAACTAACTACAATCACATTAAAAAAAAAGAATCATTCAACTAATTATAATCACATTTTTTTCTTTGTGAGGGTTTATATTTATCTAACTTCAATTATATTAAAAAATCAAAAATAAAAATAAAATAGTAAATAAAAAGATTAAATAACATTAAAAAAAAACCATTGAACTAGCTACAACAATCATATTAAAAAAAAGAGCCATTGAACAAATTACAATCACATCACATTTTTCACATAATAAAATAAATAAATGAAAAAAAAGAACTATTAAACTAATTACAATCACATTAAAAAAAAAAGAATCATTTAACTAATTATAATCACATTTTTCTCTTTGTGAGGTTTATATTTATCTAACTTCAATCATATTAAAAAATCAAATTACAATTTTTTATTCGCTAGACAAATCACAAATATTTTTATGCGCTATCTAACTACAATATTAAAACAGTAAACAAAAGGAAAAGTCAAGAAGGAGAAAACAAAAAAAAAGACTTATTGTTTGCATACGTGGTCACTAAAGTTGAAAGTGTAGAAGTGAGAAGTCAAGAAGGAAAAAACAAAAAGAAGACTCGTTGTTTGCAATAGGTATGTGAAACGTTAAAAAGACTGTGTGTATTGGAGAAGTTAAAAAGACTTGGAAAAATTTAATAAGTGCTAAGTTTTTTTTTTTTCAAAAAAAATCAAAAAATTAAGAAATTAAGGTTCAGATATTGGAACTCCCACAAAACTTGTGGGTTAGAGATAGATATAGATATAGATATTTATATTTGTTTTAAATTTTTTTTAATATACAAATTATTTGTTTTGGAAAAGGTACTGCAGTAATTATGAGAGAAGTCAAAAAGTCTTGTGCATTGAGAGAAGTTAATAAATGCTGAGATTAATTTTTTTTTTTAAAAAAAACAAAAAATTAGAAAATTAGGATTGGCATATTGAAACTCCCACAGGCATTGGGGGTTAAAAATCTCATTTTGCTTAATATATAGTATAGACTAGCATATCACACGTGCTATGCACAGATTGTGTTTACAATTATCTATATATATAAATTGTGATTTTTAAATATATATATATATATATATATTTTAAATGTCTTCTTTTTTTTCTTTTTTATATTATAGTAAAGTTTAATATTTTGATAATAATCATATATGTTGGACTTTTCAAGGAATTAAATGTCTTTTTTTATTATTATATTATATTAAAATTTAATATTTTGATAATAATCATATGTGTTGGACTTTTCAAGATTTTTTTTTTTTATGTTCGTTCTTAATACATTAAAGTGTTATTATGAGGGATAATAATCATATGTGTTGGGACTTTTTAAGGAATTCATATGTGTTGGATTTCAAAGAATTTTTTTTATACTTGTTCTTAATGTATTAAAGTGTTATTATGAGGGTAAAATTTAGGAGTTGGGAGAAGTTAATAAATGCTAATTTTTTTTTTAAATCAAAAAATCAAGAAATTTAAATTGGGAGATTGGAGCTCCCACAAGACTTGGGGTTAAAAACCCCCTTTTGCATAATATATAGTATAGATATAGACTAGCTTATTACCCGTGCTATGCACGGGATAATTATAAATATTTATTTTTGTTTTAGATTTTTTTTAATATATAAATTATGTTTTTTAAAAAAATTTATAAAAAAATTTAACAATTTTATCACTAATCATAGTGTATGAGAGAATTTAAAAATGACACTGCAATAACTATGCATGAGTTGTATCTATAATTATTTGTATGAGGGGATTTTAAATTCTGATCAGGAAATTTTGACAAAATCAATAAATGCAGGCATGTGGAAAGACATGTGGATTGAAAAAAGGTAATAAATGCTGAACATGAGATTTTGACCAAATCAATAAATACTGAGTTTTTTTTTTAAATAAAAAATTTAAAAAATTCAGATTGGGATATTAGAGTTTCCACAGGCCTTGGGGGTTAAAAATTTCATTTTGCTTAATATATAGTATAGATAGTATAGATAGATTGTCAAAACAAGACTTTTAGGGAGAAAAAAAAATGTTCAATTAATATACATTAATATATATTTGAGAGAAAAAAAATTAAATACACACTTAATTTTTGACATAATATACAAAAAAATATGTACTGTGTACACAATTTTTTTTTACTTTTTTGACTTTTTATAATAAAAAAAAAATTTGTGCACAAAATAAAGAAAAAAGTTTACTTTTTGTTAAGTATTTTTTGACTAAAATAACCTATTGCCAAAAGAAAATGTTTGAAATCCTAAAAAAGTATCTACAATTACACCCATAATGATATGGTAAAGGAAAATAGGAGAGACCCTCACCACCTCCCGTGGGTGTTGATTGACCCAAAATTTTTTTTTTTTTCATCCTCTCTTGGACCCTCACATGTATGTGGGGGTGGTGGGGGTCACCCCCAATGGAGGTTTGCAACATGATTGTATGGTAAAATATGTGTTAATTTTTAATTTGTTGCACACTTAATAATGATGGGTCCAACTCTCATGTCACATCAACATAGTTGAATTTATGAATATAAATATGTGAGTCTCTAATATTACTCATTGTCAAAAACACCTTTTAGTAATTAGCACCGCCTCTCTTATAAGAAGTTATTGGATAATCTTAAAATACAATAATATGATATGATAATTTAAATTTATTGTGATTAGTTAAAAAAATAGATTCCCAATTTTATATTAAAAAGAACAATAAGACAGGGTGAGTTTTTTTTATAAATGAGGAATGACCGTGTGGTGTGCTTCGTAACGAAACAATTCACCGAATCATCAACCGAAAGTGACTCACCTCGCTGAAAGTGACTCGGTTAGTCCCTATCAATTCCTACGGAGAAGCTGTTGGTTGATTTATTTTAATAATTTTTTGATTTTTTTAGTTAAAATATGAAGAAAAAAAAAAGTTAGTATGTGTAGGTTAATTTTTTAATTTTTTATAAAAAGATGTGTAAAAAATATAAAGACAAAAAATATTTAACTTTTTGATATAAATTATAGACTTTTAATTTTTTTAATAATTGTTTTACTTTTAAACTAAAACAGACACTTGCCAAATGAGGCCTTCAGCTACTGTCGAGGAGTGTTTTCAATAGGGTTATAATTGATGAAAAGATAAAATTGATGAGATATGAGATTTACCAATTTATATTAAATAATTAAAAATATATAAAAAATATAATAAATTATAATTAACAAGAAGTATGATTACTGGCTGACGAATCGATAATAACAATACAGAGATGATCCAAACTCCTACCACTCCCATATATACATAGGGGATAACGAGAGGAGGAAAAAAAATAAAAATAAATTGGGTCAATCAACATTCACTGGAGGTGGTGGGGTCAATTCAACGAAAGTGACTTGGTTTTTCCTTATCAATTCAACGCAAGGCTATAATAACAATAGGATTAAAAAAATATTATGAATTCTAAATAATTTATCAAATTTTTTATATAGGTGTAGGATTTACACAAATTTATATGTGTGTGAGTTTCACACCCATGTGAGAAATTTAGTAAAAAATTTAATAAATTATTTAGGGTGCCTAGCATCATTCATAGGATTAATCACAATTAATCATGTATGTCAAACTAATATAATTAAAGTTGTATTTAGTTGAAGGATTTAGAAACAAAAAAAGGATATAAATAAAATATATTTATATTTTACTTAATTTTACACACATTTTTTTCTTTCTCTTCTCTTTTCTAAATCTCTTAATCAAACAAAACATAAGAGATACGTGGTAACAAGAAGAAAAAAAATACAAATGTTTATAATACAAACCACCATTTTAAAATGTTATACTTTTTCCATGAATTTATATATTGAAATGGAGGTTTACGACCTAATATTAGGCCGAGTTGGTTTGGGCCAGAGATAAGCCCTTGTTTGGTCAGACGTTGGGTGCACATTAGACCGAGGACTCAGTTTGGTCGAGTTGGAACAACTTTGGATTGCCAGTCCGGAGGGGATGTGCGCTCTATAGAGTTAGACGGGATTAGTCCTCCTAACATCAGGATGGACCGAGCAAGAGCTCAGTCGTGACTAAGGAGCTCAGTCGAGCCACGATGTGGAATTATTAAAGAAATCAGACAAGTAACACGGTCGTAAGGTGATGGCGTGGCACTTCGCTAAGCGTAGTTCCATGGGGAGTACTACACGGCGCCACGTGACTGCAAGAAGGAGATTCCGTCGTCTGTATGCGTCAATACCGTTTGGCGGTTTCATTGGGCGGTGTTTAGCTGTATTGGTACTGACACGTAGGGAAATGTGAGAAGAGAGTAGGTCCACGTGTTCCGAGGGAAATGGGCGCAAAAGCGCGCGCAGAAACTATATAAACGACGCTGCGCCTCCATACTCAGGTCTGAAACATCTTTTAATCAGAGCTCACCTACCACTTTGTCTCTTCTCTTTTCTCTCTCTCTAAGTGTGTTAACTTGATCGTCGGAGGGGTTTTCCAGCAGTACACCGCTGAGTAGCTCACTATCATTGTGTTCTCAAATCGATCGGAGTGAAGCACAGCTTAGATACGGGAAGTACAGATAACGTCAGATATTTGGTTCCCATACATATATATATATATATATATATTGTTACCACCGTGTTATTTCTTCCATAATTATTTAATTTGAAAATTAACTTTTAAACTATTGAATTTTATTCCAAAATCAATTTATTAATCAAAGATATAGATTTTTTTTTTTTTTTTTTCAAAACTAGATTAAAGGTATAGATGAATTGAAAATTTTTGTTTAGAAGTTGAATCAAATAATCTTATTTAAAAATTTAGAGTAAATTATATAAATAGTCCCTATAATTTGTTTTTTGTGTCATTTTAATCATTAATTAGTTCAATTTTAATCTTAAAATTTGAAATTTATGTCATTTTAATCTAATTGAAAGCGGAAGTTAAGAAATTGACAGAAAATTTGCACGGGAGTGGAGTGGCACACCAATTATTTTAAGGGGCAAAATTATCAATTCATTCATATTCTATCAAACCTTTTTGAGTTAACTTGGTAACTCAAGGTGAACTCACTTAACTATCAAAAATACATGTGGAGAGAGAGAGAGAGAGAGAGAGAGAGAGAGGGGTCAGATGAAGAGACAGAAGTTGATGGGGTAAGGAGAAGAAAGCGGCGCGGGATTGCTGAGGGCGAGTAAAGGAAGCGACAGGTGTTGTTGTGGGTGAGAGGGATGAGTCGACTAGGCCCGACTCTAAGGGCAGGCAAGAGAGGCACGCGCTTTGGGCTTTTAAATTTGGGTTGAAAATAGGGACTCCAAATATAATTTGGGCTTTTTACTAGCCGGTCCTACTTTTTGTAGTTATTCCCGTCTTAATCCTGAATATTGATGTTGTGCACCAATAGGTCCTGGAGTCTTTTTTTTGTACCTGTTTTACCCCTGTTTTGTTTTCCCCTGTTTTGTCACGTTTCTATTTGATTTTTGCCATCAAAATACTGTAATATGAGTTTGGGTTTGGGTTTGTGATTTGGATTTCTGTGGAACTTTGTGATTTGTTAATGCATTATTGTAGAGCTTCGTGATTTGTGATTTCGCGCTTGGTGTATATTTGGATTTTGCGATTTGCGATCTCATGGAGGGAGCTTGATTTGTGATTTGCTTTTTATAAATCTGTGAATCTTCGTGTTTTGTGATTTCGCGTTTGGTGTATAGTTAGATTTTGTGATTTGCGATTTTGTGGATGGAGCTCAACTGGTATGTTTGATTTTGATTTCAATTTCGATGTTTTGGTGTTTTTTAGTTTGAGTTTGTGATTTTGATTTTGTTTATGATATTGTTGTTATTCTGTTGTTTCTGCGATTGAATTTGTATTTTTATCATGATTTGAAAGCTTTGAGATATGTATATGTAATGAATATTATATATTTTTTTTTTTGGTTACGAAATTGTTTTGGTTGAACACTGGTGTTGGTTTGTGATTTTCTACAGTGATAATTTTATTACTGAGTAGTTTGGGGGTATTATTGGATTAACTTTTTCAACACTGATAAATTTATCAGCGAGTATAGGAATAGGAGATGAAAAAGTTGCATAATATAATGGTAAGATTTAAATTGAGTTACCATGCCCAATAAGTGTAACCCTTATTCACTGTTCATGCTCTTGGTCTTAGGTAGTGTTAATTGTTAAATTTATCACTGTTGGTTTTTGGATGTGTTTGAGTTGGTTGATAATTCTACCACTGTATTAGATTTTGCTTTAGGTTGTTTGAGTTGTTTGCTAAAATATAATTGTTGTTTGTTGCAAGATTTATAGTGATGGGAAATTCTTTGTTTCTTATGTGCAAATTTAGAGGTGTGACATTGGTTATCAAGTATAATGATGGATTTAATTTCAAGAATTTAGTATATAAATTGTGTGCAAAGTGGAGTGAGTTAGTTAGTAGTTCTTTGAATATATCGTATTCAATGCCCGTACATTCTTATTATGGTCTACAAAGTGAAGAGGATTTGGAGGTTATGGTTAGACTCGCATTTTTTTGTGATATTCATCGTATTGATATTTTTATTAAGTGTTGTTTTTTGGGTGAAGGTTATATGATTTGTGATGGTGAACTGGTAGTAGTAGTAGTGTTGTTTGTGAAACTGATTTTTTGCCTTCATTTTATTCAAATCAACGGAAACCTTTGCTCTCCGATAGGTGGATTAATTGTATCAAAGGAGTGGGTCAAAGGTTTGCTCAAGGAGTTGTTGAATTTCGAGATGCCTTGTCAAAGTATTCTATTCATTCCAATTTTGATCTTGATTTTGTTAAGAATGACAAGGATCGTGTCACTATTCATTGTAAGAGAATGGCTGATTTGGGATGTTTATGGAGCGTGCATGCTAGAGTGGAAAATTCTAGTAAAGCTTTTGTTATTAAACAATTTGATGATGTTCATATGTGTGGATCTTCTTTTCGTACAATTAAACATACTACGATGACTTCGAGTATGATTGGTGGGCTAATTTCAAGCGAGGTTCGTAATAAGGCTTTGACATCGGTTAGTGAGGTGGTTTGTGATTTCAAGGACTATTATGGAACAGAAGTTTCTTATCGGCGAGCTTGGATGGGTGTTGAAAAAACAAGGGATGTTGTTTTTGGTGACTATTCATCTTCATTTGACGATCTTCGTTGGTATGTTGATACCACTAATGATTGTAATCTGGGGAGTGTTTTTGATATGGAATTTGATATTGATAGTAAAGGAAGACATTTCAAATGCTTGTTTTTCGCTTTTGAGGCATGTATTCATGGTTTCAAGTATTGTCGGCCTGTGTTGATGCTTGATGAAACTTTCTTGAAAGGAAGACACAAAAGTTGTTTATTGGCTGCTACGGAAAAAGACAGTAACCAAGGTATATTCTGTGTCTATTTGTTATTATTATTAAAACAATGATAATTTTATCATTTTTGTTACTGGAGAGTGTTGATTATTGAGTATGGTCAATCAATTAGTGATAAATTTATGCTGTATACTTTTGTATGCTGTATACTTTTGTTAAATTTTTATATTTATACAGTGATAAATTTATTATGCCTTGATTCTATATGTTGTATGTTTTTATTGAATTGTTGTAGTAATACAGTGATAAAGTTATCTATGGTTGGTGCTATATGTTATATACTTTGCGTTTTGCTTTTGTTTTGTAATCTTTTTTATTTGTTACAAATAATGTATATATATTTTGTTTGTAGGTTTATATCCATTATGTTTTGCTATTGTTGATAGTGAACGTTATGACAATTGGTATTGGTTCTTGTCAAAGTTATTTGATATTTTGACTCCGGGAAAGGATATTACGTTTGTTACTGATCGACATGGAGGTTTGCTGAAAGCTTTAGCTAAGGTCTTTTCGTTTTCTTCTCATTCTTTTTGTCCAATGTATTTGAAAACAAACTTGAATACTTATTTGTCAGTAAAGAGTCGCGAATCTAAAGAGTATTTGCTTACTCCTTTTAGTAGATGTGCATATGCTCCTACTATTAAGTTGTTTAATGGGCTATTTGAAGAATTTAAGGGTCGTTGTGGTCATAATGTTCAGAAGTTTCTTGAGGATTTGCCTAATGAGTGTTGGTGTAACGCTTATTTTCAAGGCAAGAGGTATGGTGAAATGTGCACAAATGCTGCAGAATCTTTTAATTCATGGATTAGGGATAAGCACCATTTGTTTTCAACTAATCTTGTTGATGCTATAAGGGTGAAACTAATGGAGCAATTTTCAAAAATGTGAGAAGTTGGAAATAAGTGGAATCGTATTGTTTGTCATTTTGCAGAGAAAAAGTTGGAAGAAGCTTTTAATGATACAAAGGCATGGATAGTTAAGAAATGTAGCGATGATATTCATGAAATTCAATTGGATCATTCAGTTATGGTTGATATTGGGAAACAGTCTTGTTCTTGTCAATTGTTGGAAATTGATTCTTCCTTGCAAACATGGTTTTATGCTATAAAGAGAAGTGAGAAGGATCTGAATTGTTTTCTTGATGATTACTACCATGTTCGTAGTTATTGTGATTCTTATTCGCATTTTATCTATCCAGTTCTTAGTATGTGAAAGCCAAATGTAGTTCTTGATGATGACGTTGTTTTACCTCTTCTTTATAAGAAACCAGTTGGACGTCCAAGAACAGAGAGAATACCTTCGAAGGGCGGATCAAGAGAATTAAGTGCAGTAGGTATAGAAAGATGGGAACTCATAATCGAAAGACATGTAAATATGCTTGCTTTAGTTGTATTGATTTTAATTGAATTACTTTTGTTGGGAGTTGAGAGGTGTTACTTGCATTGAATGTTTGAGTATTTTTTGAAAGATACATCATTTCGGTAGTTGCATTGGATGATTGAGGAATTTTTTGAACGAAAATTATATTTTTTGTTGATATTTTTATGAGATTAAGTTTCACAGATTTATATTCTTTGATTTTGGTTAAATGTAGTTGATGTTTTTGGTGTTTTATACAGTGGTAAATTTATCCCTGGTTGGTTTGAATGAGTTGGTGGATTATTTTTTTTAAGAGTGATAAATTTACCATTGTCTGAAAGAAACAATCAAGTATTAATGGGGTTGCTGAATTTTGTTATTTTTAAGAATGATAAATTTATAACTGACTGTATGGAAAGAGTTGATGGTTTATTACATTTATGTTAGTGGTTGATAAATTTATCACTGTCATATCCAACCAAATATTCTTTTTTACAATAATAAATTTATCAGTGGCTTAAACTCAAGAAAAATCAATTGTAGGTAGTTTGGGACTAAGTTTCCCAATCTGTGCTACATTACTGCCACTATGCAATTAACTATCAGTGGGATCCTTGAAGCAAAATATTTCGAGTTTGTAATTCATTTTCAGATTAAATTGTCCAAAATTTCAGTCTAAGAAATGCTTTAGATGCAACAGTTTATCATCAGGTCTTGAATAAGATCATATTTTTTCATAAATAACTGGTTCTTGAAGTTAAATGTTAAAATGTATGTACGGTTTGTTTTTTTGGATTTACTGTTAGAACTTTATCTCCACTCCATATACCCAGAATGGCATGTTCTTACGTTCATTCCCAAACTTGAAAATATCTACAAATTGCAACAGTGTTTTAATTCTCAATTTAGACAATGTAATAGTGTTTGTGTTTTAATTTTCAATTTAGATAAGCTATTTATTATTTTTTATATTGTTTTGTTTACTTGAATTAGGAAAAAAGAATGAGAGAGAGAGAAAGAGTTGCTGATTTTTGTTAGTTTGAACAGTGATAAATTTATCAGTGTAAAAAAAAATGTCATGTTAGTAAATGAAGGGATCCAAACTTGTTATTAAGCATAAAGTAAGACTGATATCAAAGCCAGATCTGATAAAAATATAGCTAAAAAAGACTGAATTTTCATTTAATGTATTGTCTGTAATTTTAACATTGTAACAACCAAGCATTATAATATTTATTGAAGTAAAGTACGAACGAAAATGATCAAAATATAGATAACACTGTAACAACCAAACAAGTCAAATGTATGAAATATTCACATTCTAACAACTAAATGAATCAATGTTTCCTTTTTATTACATTGTAACAAACAAACAAGCAAAATGTTTTCTTTTCTTCCAGATCTGTTGATTATTGCGGAGGCAAGTCATTAATGTTTTCATCAACTATTTATTGTTGAGCAGTTTATTGGTCAGTCAAGAAGATAGTTAATATATCGGCTCTCAATTGATCGCATTCTTCTTTGGAAAAAGTAGACATTATGTTGTTGTTGGAAACATATTGTCTCGTGATATAGCAAACAATGATTCCACAATCAAGCCTGCAAAAACATTTGAAAACAAAATATTATAATTTGGTTTCGTTGCATTTTTTTTTTTATAGGAGTGTTTTGTTATTGTTCAACTTACGAAGTGTCTTCTTATTGTGGGCTGTTGATAACTATCTCTGAATTAGGCAAATTAAGCAAATCTATCATTGTTATAACAATTTTTATCACTGAATTAGGCAAAGTAAGGAAATTTGTCATTGTATGGCAAATGTTATCACTCAATTAGGAAAATTAAGCAAATCTATCATTTTTATTGCAAATTTTATCACTGAATTAGACAAAGTAAGCAAATCTATTTTCACACCCCACTTTTTATTACTCGAAAACATTACCAAAGCCTGTAAATTTAGGTCCATATTTTTTTTTTATATATATACATTTATAAATGTCTATTACACTTGAGTAATAGAATCACAAAGATACATGTTCTCCCTCTCTGAATAAATACAACAACAATAATACATGCCAAGCTTCTGCCGCGAAGCTACAAATAAATAATTACAAATACCACTCCACTACCTTTACATCTACTAAGAAAGCTATACAAATGAACTGAAGAACTCCATAAATCTTCAATCAAATAACCTAAACTTTCTTCCTGTAAAAAGATTAAACAACGACGGGGTGAGCACTAATGCCCAGTAGGAATCTCATAGTTCTAAATCAATAACGAACACACAGATAGAAATGATCATGCATGCGGGGTGATACAATATAGTAGGGTGACATTTCATAATCTCAAAATATCATAAGTAAGGTATCTTTTTTTCAAAAACAATTTAAACGCTTGTAAGAAGTACCTTCATCCATTAAAATCATCCCTTAACTTTAGAAAAACCATAGATCCTTGTGAAACAACCATATTTAAGAAACAACATCATTTAAATGTTATTAACCAATTTCCCAAACATTTCTCAATTAATTTTCCATTGTTAATACTCTTCTTTTCCTTCCATTCTTCTTTTCTACTCTTCACTTTTAACTTAAAACCCCATAATTTCAAGTTCAAGTTCCTTTTTGACTCGCCAACAATTCTCCTATACTCATTTCACCCCGTTAATTACACCCGCAAAGTTTCATTTCAAGATAACACAATGTTAATAAACCCTTCCAAGCCAATCCTTTATGTAATTAAGGAACAACTCTCACAATTTATTTTTATTAACACAACTATTTCGTTAAGTTTATCATCATAATCTATAATCCTTATATCTATTTTTTTGGTTCCCATTATTTACAAATAATGCCCATGCACATTTCCTCTTTAAACCAAATTATACATCAATATGAAATTTCACAAATTCATCACAAGCAACAAAAAAAAAACATCATCAACTCAACTTACCTCTCAATACATAGCTCAACACAATCTACCTTTTGCCGGCTTACTACGGCGGGATGTGAACTCCCAAAAACCATTTTCGAAAACCAACTATTCTTTTAAAATAAATTTCCAAGTTTTGTAGAGTATTCTCACAAAGTATGTACACAGTTATGCTTTTTTTTTCCTCAACACAAAAGTAAATGTAAATGCAATGCTATGCCAAGATAAATCAATGAGGAAAAACATCTGTTCCAATGCATTGTTTCAAAATCACCATGTTCTCAATGTCATCATGTGATTCAATTTCAATTGTTCGAAACTCAACAATTTATTTCAAGGGCGGTAAATACAACTCTGGTAATCCCTAGGTCAATGTCTGCAAGTAGACTATACAAGTACTACCAATTTGTCATTTTTAGCAGTATCATTTGGAGGGCTCGACACCCATTCTTTGTCATTTTTACCAGTCACAAGCTGGAAGGTTCGACACCCATTCTGTCATTTTTACCAGTCACAAGCTGGAAGGCTCGACACCCATTCCGTCATTTTTACCAGTCACAAGCTGGAAGGCTCGACACCCATAATCCACACTACCTGTCAAGACTTACCACCGTATTTACCCCAAAACCATTTCATGAAAACATTTATCATACAAATCATTTCTGTCATGAATGCAAATCTCTTCGATTTAGAACCGCCATGCACAATAATAAATGAAATGATATGTAAATGCAACAATTTCCATGGTTCATAACATTCTTTATCAAGTCAACCATATGCACATGAAGTTTTCAAAACCATTTCTCCAACTCAATATATTTGAAAGATTACCATTCTTGCAAAACACATTATGGAATTTACACCCATTAATCTTTTATTCCAAGAAAGAAAAGAGTTTTATGAACATTTTCATGTTCCCCAAAAATCTCCAAATTTCTAGGGTTTTCACCAAAAAAAAACAAACGTATCCCATCCCCATCAAGAAACTCCATTAAATCATCCTCTTGAGTTGAATGACTAAACAAGCCCACTAGGAATTTAATAAAATGATTTGAGATTAAACCCATCTTGGAAAACTCTACATTTTAGATCACAAAAACCAAAATCAACATGATTCAACTCAACACCCTTAAATATAATTCAAGAGAAATTCTTAAATCTCATTCAACATTCCATAACCGAGTTTATATCATCTATATCATTAATAAATCATTTCTCCCAATTTCCTTTCTCATTATAACATGGTCTCCAAAGCTCATAACAAAGTTCATTCGCAAATTTTAAACATAATTTTCAAATATAACCAAATTCCAATTAAACTTGTACACATGTAATTCAACCTACAAATTTCATGATTCTACTTTCAATTTGGGCCAAATAATTGATTATCCTCATAAATCAACTTAGGGTTTCCAGATAATCTAGGAATTTCAAGAAAAATTTCAACTTCTTAACCCATTATTTTCTTCTTCCAATTTTCCCCTTGATTATACATCCTAGGTTCCTAATCCATAATCTAAACCCAACAATAAAACCCCAAACTCTTCAAATCCGAAATCCCCCAAATTACCATAATATAACTCTATATGCTCAAAATGTAGATTTTGCATTTATATACTCCAAAATACCACAAATCTATCTATTAATGTAAGCATTGAAGGAGAACTAGGACCTCTACCTCAAGAATCAAGCAAGAGAACGAAGCTTTGAGAAGAATCCTCCACAAATCCGAGCTTCAATCGGTTGAAAATGTAGATCTTCATGCCTTCTTCACTTTTTGGTGGAAGATCTTGATCAAACCTTAGGGAAATTGGAAGTATTTGGGATCAAAACCCTAGGGTTTTCGGACCTAGGGCAAGAGGGATGAAGAGAGGGGAGGAAAATGTGATGAATGATCTAGAAAAGTGATTTTAAACTTGCTGAATTCGCTTCCCACGCTCGAGCGTCGCTTCCCACGCTCGAGCGTACTTGCTTCCAGCACAGATTCCAAAACTTCAAACAGGTATAACTCTCTCATCCGGACTCCGTTTTAGGTCGTTCTTGTGTCCAAATTGAAGCCCCGGAAATAAGCTTTCCAATGATTCTAACCTCACATCCAAATTCAAAGTGTGGAGAAAGAAAAGAGCAAAAGAGTGACGGCTGATCGTAAGATAACTATTCGAATTAAATTCTTTGGTCCAATCTTACTTTACCATCATATTACCACCTCAACCAAAACCCCAAAATAAAATAAGAACATTCCAAATACACTAATAAAATGTCAAAAATGAGCCCACGTGCCTCAGGAGTACAACTCAACCTGGAGACCCGCTCGAGCGCCCAACCTTGCGCTCGAGTGCGCAAACCAACAAAGCCGTCCGCTCGAGCGTAAACTCCCCCGCTTGAGCGGAGAATCACAACTCCCAGAATCTTAGGCCGTCTGCAAAATTGCTGGAAACCCCAAAAGTCCGCTCAAGCGGCAACTCCCCCGCTCGAGCGGAGGGAAAAATTTCAGATCATTACAACCTTCCCTCCTTAAGAAATTTCGTCCCCGAAATTGCATCGGTTCTAACAAAATATCAACAACCTTAAACTCCTCAATTCTCAACAACCCCTAGTCCAAAAACAAAGCATAAGAGCACCCATATATATCCACCAAACTCCAACAACTTTAAATCCTGCCTTATCTCAATTCTGAACCCAAAAGTACAAAGTGTCACAACCTCCCTTCCTTAAGAAATTTCGTTCTCGAAATGGAGAAAACCAAACAAAAGAAAAATCAAACTTGAACAGAATCACACCCTTTAATAGTCAAAACTAAATCCACTCTCGGGATAAATTCTCGATTTCAAGGAAAAGCAATCACCCTTAAACCATACCAAGTCAATACAAACAAAACCGGTAACACATTACCTCGTATGATCCAATACCACAATTTTCAATTACATTTCAATTAATTGCGTTATCTATTTCTTATCCCTTAGCACATAAAAGTAGAACAGATCAAATCATTCATGAACATATTTCAGTCTTTAACATTTAAATTTTATCAGGCCATCCCAGGCCACATATAAAGAAAGTAAAGTTCCATTTTCCACATTAATATCAACATTTTCCCAGTGAATTCCAATCATCACCAAATAACATCCGCCACCCATCCGGTGACATCACAACGCAATTCCCATGTACACTTGCAACAACAACAAACAAATAAGCCAACATATTTATTACCAATATCAACACGTATCTCAACATTCAACACACATATACACACATTGGCACCAATGCACTTCAACAATTTCCATTCAAACATTTTTAATTCAATTAGAACAGTCTCACCAATTACACAAACAACACACTCATACATGCACGAATAAGACTCCATGCCCTCTAGTACCCCTAGAGACACCATTCACTCATACTTCTATTATCCAAAACAAGCCAAATCCCAATATAGTTAAGCATTAATTAGCTTCAAGTAACATTCATCAAATTCACCAATTCAATTTCAATTTACAATTTCAAGTTTTCATAGAAACTACTTATTCCAAACCAAATCAAACCAAACCAAAATAGACCCAACACTTACTGAACCTTTTTCAAAAATATTTCTCAAACCTGCCACCTTACTCATTGTCAAACAAGCCCAAAGGAACTATTTGTTACCCAATCCTTAATACCAAACAATCAGTTAACTACTCCATAAAACTCAAATTTTGGCACTTAAACATCCATAAATTGCCCTGAATCATTTACTCTGAGATAGAGCTTCATACACCTTCCTATACGTCTCTAGAATTTCACTATACTCCTCAAATACTCATTGTCTTATCATTAGTCCCAACAATCCCGTCACTCTCGTGCCGATATGGCAACACTTATTTCGAGTCATACAAAAGAATCATCTATCACACACACCGATTACAGTAATTACAATCCACACTTCTTCTCAAAACTACCTCTAGCGTTTAACTATTAAGTTTCCTCCATACGCATGAATTCTATAATTGCCTTAATCATGTCACTTAATACCCAAGTACAACAACCCCCTTTTTCGCCTTATCATCACAAAACACAATTCTCACATTCCCTTTTCAAACTTTTCACAATCTCCTACATAACCCAAACTAACCCCATACCGTTCAAGACCTCGCCTCATCTCACCTACATTCCTCATAAACCACACAAGTCACACATTCCATGTTCCACAAACACTTCCATTCTATTTAAGATTCATAAGTCAACAAACCCTTTTTTTTTTTTTTTTACTACTATTTAATGGCCCCCTCATTGCAGATTAATAATTATCCTACAACTCTCATTAACTTCAACAACAACATTAGTCATCAATAACCGAACTCCAGTCTTTTCTTAAGACTCTTACCCTTCCTACCTCAACACAAAACCGACATATAATCACACAACACAAAAACAGGTTTAAGCAAGAAGCCACATAATTGAGTCAAGCCTACAAGGACAACCATTTGTCCCGGAACTTCCAAGGAACCCCCATTAGAAACCACGTTGATCAGACGTGTGTTCCAATGAGATCTCAAAGCAAGTTAGCCGGCCACAAGCACTATCCCTGAAGCTTAACCCATGCTCACACAATGCACACAACATGTCCTACACTTCCTAATTCTATATGCGATTATCCTCATCGAGCGAAGCCAACCCACTGTGGTAAAAATCACTTCCCACGAGCTCCAGGTATTCAAACCCGGTTAGCTCTGATACCAAGTTGTCACACCCCACTTTTTTTTACTCGAAAACATTACCAAAGCCTGTAAATTTAGGTCCATATTTTTTTTTTTATATATATACATTTACAAATGTCTATTACACTTGAGTAATAGAATCACAAAGATACATGTTCTCCCTCTCTCAATAAATATAACAACAATAATACATGCCAAGCTTCTGCCGCGAAGCTACAAATAAATAATTACAAATACAACTCCACTACCTTTACATCTACTAAAAAAGCTATACAAATGAACTGAAGAACTCCATAAATCTTCAATCAAATAACCCAAACTTTCTTCCTGTAAAAAGATTAAACAACGACGGGGTTGTAACAACCTCGCGGGGGACCTCGCTACAGTTCGGACTCGATTTGTGTCACGGTTCTTAATCTTGAACCAAAGAGTCCAAATCCGACAAATCGTTTTGAGAAAACAGATTTTTTGAAAGAAGTGCCAAACATGGACTGCTTTGCCAGATACAGAGTCGCCACCTAAATATTTTATTTTGGGAAATTTAGGAAACCCTGACTCGTTGCCTAAGGCCACGTGTCCGTTATCACCAAAGTTGCCTCGGCTCGGGAACTTGGGTACGATTGGGGAAGGTCACTTCGTGAGCACCCCCGCTGGCCCGATCAAAGATCGGCCTCTACTAACCATGATATCTAGTTTTGAAAACATTGTGTGTTCTTATTCCGGTTATTAGCCTAGATTTACTATGTGATGCGCACAGCATACAAGTATAGACTGAGTCGCCTGAATTGGAACAAAACATTTCACGCTTGTTTTTTGAAAGATGGTTTGCTACCCGCAAGTAGGCTTAAAATGCAGATTTTGCCACCCTCGGGTGGGCTTAGAAAAGATGGTTTTGTCACTATTTAGTGGGCTTTAAAACTCACAGTTGATGATTTGTTCCAATTCAAATAACCCAACCTTCACCCACAGGCATTCAAGCAGGTATATCACATAAGCACATAGCCTCAAGGTAAGCATGCTATTCATGGCAGTCACTCACACGCATGCAAGGATGCTAAAGCATAAAAACTTACCGAGTACTCCAAGCCAAAACAGAAACTGATTAGAAATCATGCATGATCCTAAATATACAGAAGTGTCTAATGCAACACATGCAAAAATGCAACTATAGCAGGCTCGGCTATTCTAAACATGGCATATGGAATGCTACAGCTAACACGTATTCAACTTAGAATTGAAATACAAATGCAGTTAGTATGATGCGCCGAGCCCGGTGCATGCAAAACAGATGAATGAATGCAAACATGCTATCATACTGTATGCTAATTGAAACATGCCCTAATCTAACCATCATAAGCTGGTAAATAAAAGGGAAGAAAGACGTGGGGTTGGAAGACATACATCACACTCACGCACACTTATTACAATTATGCCCTCGCGCAGAGGGTCCGAATAAATAGTACAGTCCAAATAATACAGTCCAAATATGTACAAATCCCTAATTAATTTACAAATTAACTAAGAAAAATAATAAACTGGCATGCAAGCTAGGGACTGCCTTGATTCCGCTTCGGATGATGAATGATGCATGTCCGGAGTTGCCTTTGCGCGGAAATCCACTGTGATGCCCCAATTAGCCTCTGTTTTGCAATGGTTTTTTGGAAAGCGCGCCAAGCCTCGGAAGACTGTTGATTCTTGATTTGCTGCAACAGAGAGCAGGAAAGAGGCATAGCAATGTATTTTCACAAATGTATGCATGCCTCGATCCTCGTGCCACCAATCACGCATCTCGATGCATGATGGCCGAGGAGTCGAATTGCACAACTCGATATGGAATGAATGCACATGAAAACACAACTAAGACCTAACTCCATCATGGACAATCCGGAGTGTCGGTGACTGGGGAATTGAGACATGTTCCGTCACTCGAAGTACGAAACGTACCTCGTTTCTCGTGCTCGGGCTAACTCCTATCCCGAACACAATGCAATATGCATGATATGCATGAAATGCAACTAAGATACAACCTAACATGCAACATGCTATGAAATGGCATACACGATGCACGAGGTAACATGGCATACACAATGCACTAACATACAACCTAGCATACACAATGCTATGGAAGGAAATGGCATACACAATGCAATATGGACTTACACTAATACAAGTGGACCTCAGCCACACTCACATAAGAGGCCATAAGATGGAAATGAGACAACTCGAGATGCGTACACACGTGCACGCAAACCAAGGACCGAACCTACGGCACGGAATGCCACTCTAACAAGACATGGCGAAACATGGAATATGGCATACTGGCATGCAAATTTCAGAGGCAAAATGAGATGCAAAATAGCCCCGAAACATGGCAAAATGGTACCCGATGCGTGGAACGAATCCCGAAACATGAAATTAGGCACATGAAATGGCCTATAGCTATGCAATACAAGCATAATTTGAACATGAAGTGTAAATATAGAAGCAAGGAAGCCCCAAAAAAAGCATGTTTACAGTTTAAAGCAAAGCCAAACAGTGAGCACAAATGGGGCTAAGCTAGCATACAAAAATGGCCCCGAAAGCAAGATGTTGAAGCAACTCGCAGATTCTGGCCCCGAACAGAGAAGGGCCTTCTACAATATTGAAGAGGGGCCAAAAATATGATGTTTTAAAGTTTATGACAAACCCCAAAAACAGATACAAGTATGCTCAAAATGCTATGCAAAATAAGGGCCAAAATGGAGATAAAGAAGCAACTGATACATGCTGGTCTCAAACAGGTAAGAGCCCTTCAACAATGTTGAATAGGGGCCCAAAATATGACTTTTTACAGTTGATGGCCGAGCCCAAAACAGTGTAAAACTATGCTCAAAATGCAATGCAAGATATGGCCTAAAAGAGAGGCTACAACACAAAGTATACAAATGATGCTCCAAACAGCAATAGACCCTTAATGAAACATGGATAGGGGGTCAAAAAAAGGCCATTTTCAGTTCGGACCAAGGTCCAAAAACAGAAGCTCAATAGGCTAATAAATCATGCAAAAATGGGGCTAAAATATGGATATCAAAGCAAGTAGCACATGGAGGACTCAAACAGTGATGAGCCCTTCTACAATGTTGAAGAAGGACTCAAAATAAGCCTATTTACATTTTATAACATGCTTCAAAACAGATTACACATGAGCCTAAAATACTACACAAGAAATAGGCATACAAGAGGGATAATGAAGCAAGTGCAAAATGGGGGCCTCAAACAGTGAGAGGCCCTTAATGAAAGATGAAATAGAGATCAAAAAAACACTACTTTCAGTTATGGCCGGAGCTCAAAAGTATAAGAAAGAAGGGCTAAGAAATAATGCAAAAATGAGCTCAAAAGAGGGAGAAAGCAACTCACCCTTGTAGACCAACTCTTTGACAACCTTTGGACCAAGAAATGCTGCCTCCTAAGCTCTGAGAAGACCTTCCAAGCTGCTGGAATGGAGTGGTGGTGTGATGCTAGGTGATGGTGTAGAAATGAGGTAGGATTTAGGAGGTTTGGAGGGTTGAAATGAGAGAGATAGAGGAGATATGCATATAAGGCTCTTAGCCAATTTTTTCCAACCCAAAAACCAGAGCTGGAGGCTGGTTTTTATAGACAAATGAGGGGGAGAAAGAGGGGGAAAAAAAGGGGGGGAAATCACTCCAAGTTTCCCTCCAAAAGTTGCCCCCCGGATACAGAATCTGGGGGGAAACAGAATACATATTTGGAAGGAACAGGACCCAAGGAACATGGCCGGCCAGTTTGCTAGGGTTTGGGTGGCCGGCCGACCCTCCCCATGGCCGGCCGGCCAAGGGTCAAAAGGGTCAAGTGAGATTGTTGGCCGGCCACCACATATTGGTGGCCTCCCATGTGTGCCCAACACAACCATGTGGTCAAAAACAGGCAACTGTGAACCAGGAGAGAGAACAACCCACTTTTCAAAGGGGTTCAAAAGGTTCAAATGGAATTAATGGCCGGCCACCAAATATTGGTGGCCTCCCAGATGTGTACATCACAAATATGGGGGTTAGGGTTGAAGAAAATGGCCCAAGGGTGGTCAACATGGGCTTTGAAGTGAGAAAAACGGGGCGATGGAGGGCGATGAGGCAATATAACTGGTTGCTGGAACAATTACTGGCCTCCCACCCTTCTACGAGCTTCCTGGTGATGAAACAGAGGTTCCTGCCAAAAATAAACCGATGCAAAATGAAGGTTCGGGGGCCGAAACGCGCAATCCGAGGCCCCGAAAACTGATTGTTAGGCACCGGGAGTGGTGTTCGACCACGAAGTTGGTCTCTCGGACCAAAGTGTCCCTCAAAAGGGAGTAAATAAGATGCATGTCGAAAACCGGGGCAAACGGAGGTGGTTAGACGGTCCCGAACCGAGGCACTCGGCCCGACGGCTCCGAAAACCGGGAACCAGGCTCCGAAATGGCCAAAATGGCCTACGACCATAAAACATAGCCTACGGCCACTGAGAGATGGTCTACGAGACCTCTCCCTCCCGTCGGGAAGAGAAAACAGAGAAAACAGGGCCTGATTCGCAAACCGAGGCAAGGCACAGAAAAGCCCGGAAGTCCGGAGGCAAGGCTCACGGCCGAGACTCTGAAACCTCTGGACGAGCACGATATGCAACATCACCAAGCGCTCAATCGGTGACGCCTGAGTCTTAAGGTCGGTCAAAAATGGGGTGTCTACAGTTGCCCCTCTTTGACAGAACTCGAAAGTCATAAGAATGACGGGAGTGAATGTCAAAGCCCAGAGACGACCCATTTTTGACAAGGCCGAAGACTTAGACAAAAGCAGACAAGATAAACAAAGGCGTGCCCGTAGGCGTGCCCGCAGGCAGGGGGCAAAATGCAAAGCGATATGCATAAGGCCAGAGGTAACTCAATGATCACGCGAATACAGCAAGCTGTAATGAAGCAAGTATTCGCAAATAGATGCAATAGTTTTAAGCAAGAATGCAAAGCAACAACTGCATTTCATGCAGTCAAGAATGCGGAGAATTATTCGATTCTCGTCGCGTCTCACACGAAGAAGATACGATACTTGCGCGATTCGTCTGGTCGCACCAGTTTCAAATGAACTGTACATACAATATCGTGCCTGCAAAAGAGAGAAACTCAACAAGCACAACATGCTAACAACATATGTTCAATGCGATATCGAAAGTTTGACAAGCGCGGTGTCGGTGGGTGAGTGCATCGCAATGCGAGAAAGGAGCGTACGTGATAACGCAAGCTTAAGCACAAAGGCATGGCAATATCAAAGATATGTGCATAACAATGCAAGTATGTTCATGAGAATGCAAGTTAGATGCACAATAATGCAGAATAATCGCAAATCAGGACGCGTGTTTGTCACAAAACGGCGAGCGAGGAAATGCGCGTTTCGGCGAGGGCGACTCGATCGTGGCCTCCGGTTCACCTTCCGGAGAGGTTACAACATGTTCAAAAAGGATACTCCTTGATTTTGATGAGTAATGATGAGACACACGTCAGAAGTTTGAAACTGAAGTTTCGACGGAGCGATTTCGACAGAAAGTACACTTCTCTTGTACTTTTTCAGGTCTCGGGGACTCCAATTTTCCCCAAAATTTGCAGAGAGCTTGGGACCCACCTAGGGATCACCACCGGCCAGTTTTCTTCCCCGTTGGAGGCCACCGGCCACTTTTCAAAAAGGTAATGGCCGGCCAGCCTGAAAAAGTGGCCGGCCGGCCACTTGTCCAAAACAGTGGGCATTTTTGTCTTTTCACCTCCTTTTCTTTAAAACCATTCGGCCAAACTCTTTGAGCTCATAACCTTAGCTCCGAAATCACCTCCTCTAGCCTCCCAAACCATTTTCCTCCTCAGATCCACGCCCTATACGCGTTTTCCAACGCCCCACGCAAGTTGTTTTCGCAAAAACTTTCAATTTTAAGCACTTTGAACCGATGAAATTTTGATTTCGGTGCTTCTTTTCTCATTTTTGCCACTTGAGGTGAGTTTATCTCAACATTTGGAAGATTTTCTCGGGAGTTGACTTTTGTTGACTTTTTCATTTCCTGGGAGTTGACTTTTGTTGACTTTTTCCAATTTTTGCTCATTTTTGCAGATTTTCTGAAATGGCCAGTCATTTTCCTCACGGTGGAGGTCCTGCAGATGCCGGAGGTGATCCTAATATTATGGCTCTGCTTCCGAGGGTTCGACCCTTCATACCCGAGAGGTATGCCCC
Source organism: Camellia japonica (assembly GCA_030407325.1). Lineage (NCBI taxonomy): Eukaryota > Viridiplantae > Streptophyta > Magnoliopsida > Ericales > Theaceae > Camellia > Camellia japonica. Next base: position 61,830,397 of record JAPPVO010000003.1, read on the forward strand.
ACCAGCACACATTCTTCCGCGAGCTGTTTTTCATCACTTCACTGACTTTGATGAGCGGGCGCCCGGGGATCTCCTTCTGCGGGAGCCAGAGTATCACCTCTCCCGTGAGGCACGAGAGGTATTTACTTCGTTTTCACCCTTTCTGCAATATATTATGTATTTTTTCGTGCATTCTATTTACATTCTGAACACACGGTTCAATTACTTGAGTTTCTGAACACTTAGCCCATAAATTGATGGTGAACACACGGCACACACTGATTGATATTTGAACACGCAGCCCAAACACTGATTTTCTGAACACACAGTTCGAATTGAAGGTGAACACACGGCACACACTGATTGAGAGTTGAACACGCAGCCCAAACACTGATTTTCTGAACACACAGTTCGAATTGAAGGTGAACACACGGCCCACACTGATTGAGAGTTGAACACGCAGCCCAAACACTGATTTTCTGAACACACAGTTCGAATTGAAGGTGAACACACGGCACATACTGATTGAGAGTTGAACACACAGCCCAAACACTGATTTTCTGAACACACAGTTCGAATTGAAGGTGAACACACGGCACACACTGATTGAGAGTTGAACACGCAGCCCAAACACTGATCTTCTGAACACACAGTTCGAATTGAAGGTGAACACACAGCACACACTGATTGAGAGTTGAACATGCAGCCCAAACACTGATTTTCTGAACATACAGTTCGAATTGAAGATGGACACGCAGCACACACTGATTTTTTCAACACACAGCTCAAATTGCATTATTTTGCACACAACCTATTCATTTTATTTGCACGCAGCTTATTCATGTTATTTGCACGCAGCTTATTCCTTTCATTTAACGCATGTATTCATTTTGAATGCAGGTGACTTCTCGCACTGTGCGGGGATACGGCTCCACCGTAGCTAGAGATTGGTACGCCGAGCTCCCGGAGGCTGTCCGGGATTTGGTTGAATTGGCGCGGTTTGGGCCCTTCTATGCTGGGCTTTCTCGTTGTACTGCCAGGAGGACGTTGATGGCAGCTTTGGTGGAGAGATGGTGGGACACCACCAACTCCTTTCATTTTTTCGCCACGGGGGATCTGACTATGACCCCGCTTGACTTTGCTGTGTTGACCGGCCTTGACGTGGGAGGTTGGCCCATCCCTTACGACGAGGATATGGGCCAGTGGGAAGCCGCTTGGGTATATTTGCTGGGGGCTCACCCACCTGTTGATAGAGCTTCGGGCAGAGTCCGATACACCTGGTTCTCTTCCCATTTTCGGAGGGTGGAGATGGAGCCCGGGACTCCTGAGGAGGCAGCACAGTATGCCCGTGGTTTTTTGATGTTCCTCTTTGGGACCACTTTGTTTGCCGACCGGGGGAACACTGTTGGGCTGTATTTGTTGAGCGCCTTGGTGGACCTATCACAAGTCAGACGGTATGACTGGGGTGGCGCCGGCCTGGCTACCCTTTACTGCTATATGAGCGTGACCTCCCGTGGATGGGGGGACTTACTTGGTGGTTACTGGAGAGCCTGGGAGGTACTTTCTGCCCTCCTGATTTACATTTCTGCTCCTCATTACTTGTACATTGCACACACGGTGCACTTTACACTCTGTACTTTGCCCTCAGCACTTTGCATTTACATTCTGCACTGTTTTCTACAGTTATGGGTCTATGTATATTTCCCGGTATTAGCCCTAGAGATGGTGGTGAGGGGGCCTCTCATGACCCCGTATTCACTGGTATTCGAGGGCCAGCACCGACCAAGACCTCGAGAGTCTCTCCTTTATCTACGGCAGTATTTTGACACGGTGCGGTCGACGGAGGTATTCCAGAACTCTCAATTCTTTGTGTTTTCATCTTTGATATGTCTTGTACCTTCCTGACTCTTGATTGATTGGTTATCCGCAGATCACATGGGAGCCCTGGGCACCCTTAGGTGAGGGTCTCCGATACCAGTTTGCTGGAGGGCGGGGTTCCTCCCAGTACAGGATCCTATTCGAGGGGCCAGTTGGTAGAGCCTGGTTTCTGGGAGAGCGCTTCTTGCGTCAGGTATGGGGCTATACTTCTCAGGACCCTTCCTCAGCACCCCCAGTCGAGATGCGGATTGCCGATAGGCTCTCTTCTCGGGATGTTGTTAATGCTATGCTGGGTACTGATGCCTTACTCCATCTTGAGGAGGGAGATTATGCCACTTACCGTCATGTATATCTGATGCCTCCATTGACGGGTGTCCGTACTCCAACGATGAGGCCTGCTGGTATGCCGTCTTCGAGCCGGGCCCAGGCTCGGGCTGCGGACGCTCCTTCCACCAGCGGGGCTGGTACATCCAGAGGCGGGCGCAGATTTATTCCACCGGTTCCCCCGACTTATCATCATCCTGGATGGCCGGATATGCCGGCTGAGCTGATGGGGTGGTAGTATGGGACTACCTCTCCGATTTCGATCCCGATAGAGCCTCCAGTACCTGGCCACCGCTACGTCAGAGACCCCGACTCACCACCGGTATGTTTTACAGCTTTGATTCATCACTCAGATATTTGAACGTTCATTCCTTTACTGGTACCCTTGCCTTTGCATCTGCAGCCCCCTGTTGAGTGCATGGATCAGGTGCTCGAGATGGTAGCCTCACTTGAGGGAATGGTCCTGCGGAGGGAGGCGCAGTTGTCCATTATGGGCTTCCAGGTACCCTTTAGTTTTCCAGTATTGTACTTCTGATCACATGCTGATTTTGGACATTTTACTACATTAATAGGCTACTTGCGTAGAGCACATCTGACACACACCACCTTCATGCATTATTCCTGTGTATATCCACCCTGCGTAGCGTGTTTGCATCTGTATCTGATATACATGTTTTAGCTGATGTATTCAAACTGCATTTTTCATTTTCAGATGCCTCCAGTATATGCTCAGCCACAGGCCGGGCAACCTGGGCCTTCTCGGGGAGGTGGACCATCTGGGTCTTTTTGAGGAGCTGGGCCACCTGGGCCTTTTCGAGGAGCTGGGCCATCCAGGCCTTTTCGAGGAGCTCGAGGAGAGGGATCGTCTCGCAGACGCAGGGCACATATTATAGAGGCGGAGCCCGATGAGGATGAGGAGGAGGATGTTGCAGATCGTCAGTCAGAGACATCTGCTGACCGAGAGGAGGGCTCCGGTCTTGGTTCCGAGAGTGGAGGCGAGGCTGAGGGGGATCCTGAGGATGACAGCTCCGACTCGGACGATGATGGAGGTGCAGAGGCTATTCCGCAGAAGAGGATGAAAAGGGCCTCTTATTCCCGTTCTCGAGAGCATTGATGTTGCGGTTCCCTATTTTATTTACCTTTGCACTAGTAGTTTGTAGCACATTGCATTTTGTTAGGCAGTTTTATTATTTTTGTAAAACTTGTGCCCTTTTGTTTGTGAAATGTTGTAACAAACGAAGCATGATGAAATGAAACAGCTTTTGAAAAAGTGTTGTATTTTAAACTCTCAGCATCATATCGCGTCGTTTTGCACCATAATGAGATTGAATGAAAGTGTGCATTGTGCATTGTGCATTTGCCCAGTCAGGTAGTGAACCGACGCAACAACTCTAACTTACTAAGACATAACAAAATCTCAGCCAGTTTACAACTTGATAAACAAAATACAACAGTGTTGACGACTCAATAAACAAGACTCAAACAAGAGTAACAATTCAAAACACAAAACACGACAGCTCGACAAACAACTCGATAAGCAAAACGACAACTCGATAAGCAAAACAACAACTCGACAAAGTGTAATCTGGATGATCTGGGCAACGGAACGCATCCGAAACAGAGGGAAATGGAGGCCTTCGACATACCCGTTGCATTGAAATGCGTGAAACTTCCTCCCGGGGGGTAAAACAAGGCCAAGGACACACATGGGAGCATGGCCGGCCACTTTTGGGGGCCGGCCGGCCAGTTTTTTGTTTCTGAGGAGAGAGAGGTGGCCGACCTGCTAGAAAAGGTGGCCGGCCGACCATCTTGCTCAGCAGCCACCAAATTTTTGCCATGTGTCCCTCCGAATAGTGTTTTCTCCTCTTTAAAAGCTCCAACTTCGGGACTCATTCATTTCATCACTCCTTTGCATAAAAATGGAGGCATTTCTCGAAGAAAATGTCACAGCTTGGATGGCTTCCCTAGATGGCTCGGAAAAGTTGAATTTCCGGGGCTTTGGCTTGAATGCACTATTCACGCTGAGCCGTACTCCGCTGCACTTTCCCTTCCTCCGCGCCGCGGCGAGGTTTTGGAACCCAGTGACGCATGCCTTTAGCTTCGGCGGGCAAGAGGTATGTCCAACTTTCGAAGATTTTCAAGTTTTGATGGAATCTGAACGTTGTGAAGAGATCTTGCCTCAGTTCCGTTTTGGCCACGCCCAAGCTTTAGGGCGAATGTATGGACTTACCGCGCACGATGCTCGGTCTTTGATCTGTAATGGGGAACTGGATACCCTCGGTTTGATTCATCACTTTTCTGGTGCCGGTGACTGCGGCGACCACCATTGGCAAGGTTTCCGGCAACATGCCCTCTGCTTGTGTATGCTATCTTACTTCCTGCTTGCCCCGGGCCTGGGTGGACCCGACATCCGTTTGATTGAAGTTGCTCAGGGCTTGAAGGAAGGGAAGAGCTGTATTGCTATGGCATTGGCCGAAACATTGATGGGCTTGGACGCTTTCCACCGTCAGGAGACGACCAGATTTGCAAGGAGTCCACTACTGCTGCAGGTAATGCTTCCCACCCAATCTCACATATGTGTTTGCTCACATCACTCGGCCCTCAGGCTCGGCTTTTCTCGCAAAACCCCTTTTCTCACTTTTCTCTCACCGTACATCTCTCTATTCTTTATTCTCTCATTTTTCATCCCTCCCCAGGTATGGTTGATGGATAAATTGCAGGTTGTGGACTCTTGCCCAGCCTATTTAGCTCGCGGCTACTTCTTTCGCCAACGTCTAGTTGATGCCCTTGATGAGGGATGGTGGTTCAACTGGATGTGCAATTTGTCTGCAGATTGTATTGCTTGGCGCTGTCCTTGGCTCAATCTTCCGGCGATGAGCTATGGCATGTTCCAGCAGACTGGGGTCCAGCAGACTGGGGTCCAGCTGATTGGTCTGACTCACTGTGTGTTCTATTTTCCATTCCGTTTCCAACGCCAGTTTGGCCATGATCAGACTTGCCCGCCAGAGGGGATTGAATACCCGGCTGCATTCCCGGTCCGAGGTGCACGGCTTGCCTGTTATGCCACAACATGGAGGACTCGAGAGCTCCTGGCCCCCGCTCCCAATTTCAGTTGCATTTTGTCTGACGAGTGCTGGGATTGGCTTAATGAAGAGGCGCAGATTGGGCCTAGCTTGGCATCAGAGGCTTCGACTAGCTCTGGGAGGAGGCGCAGGGACACCTGACTTATCGATGCCCCGGATTTATTGCTTTATTAGTACTTTCAAGTTTTCTTCATGAGTGTAAGAAAAAGCAACTTCAATATGTATGCAAGAGCAGGAGAACTCTGTTTTGAAATCAATGAAATTGAAGGTTGTGGTACTGAAAATTTTCCGCTTTGGTCCAAAAATGGTCTTAGCTGTAGAAAGATTGATTTGAACAAAGTCAACTTTTATTAAAACTTTCCAAAACTATTTTTGATATGGATCAGAACTGGACACGACTGAGATCTGTCATTGAGATGCACAACCCCGGATCCTAGCAACTGGAAAGTTGCCCCTAGTCTGAATAGCGCTGCGGCACTGTGTGGCAACGGAAAGTTGCCCCTAGTCTGAATAGCACTGTACCGGAGATCGCGATGAATGCTGATGGAAAAAGATGACTGAGATGATCAAAATGGACAAAGTTGATCGGGGAAAAGTTTACGGCTGATGTAATGACCCTCACCACTGTTTACCGAATAACCACTGATTACCGTTAAACTGAACTGATTATGACTGATAGTTGAGCTGGATAAAATACTGAATTGACTGACTGAAAACTGGAATTGGATTGATTGAATATATATATGTTAATTTGCATTTTATCTGTTTGTTATCTGTTTGATTATTTAAATATCTATTTAGTCTGTTTTGTTTAAACTGGAAATTGAAGGCCTTATCGGCGGCCGAACCGGAAATCGTTTAGTGTTTTATGATCGCCATAATTTATGTGATTTTATGGTATATTTATTGAAAAACTGATTAGGTATGATTATTAGATTAAATATTGATAAAATGCTAAGTTGGCCTTATTTACTAAATTGCCACCCTTAGTGGACCATTTAGAATATTATATTGAGCCTTATTGCATGTTGATCAAACACATTTCCTCAGCCTACTTCATTGTTTTTGCCGACTAGGAAGAGAGAGTGAGAGGAAAGTGTGAGTTCATCTTGTTCATCTAGAGTATTACTTGGAAATTGAAGGATTTGAAGCATAGATTTCATAGTTGAGCTTGTTCATCTTGCATTCAAGACTTAGGTATGATTTTGAACCTCTCATTGTTGTAGTTAAGATTGTTCTTGCATGATTCATGTCATATTGTGGGAGCTTAGAGCTAAGACATGGTTTAAGTGGTGAATTATAGCTCAATTGTTGCATGCATGGCTATATTGTTGCATTTTGAGGTTGATTTCATGGGAATTGGTACATGCATGCTCATATTGTTGTTATAGTCCATGTTTTCAACTTGTTTTGAAAAGAATGAGCTCATTAGAGCATGTTTTGAAGTTTGAAAGTTGTTTAAATTCATGCATATTCATGTGAGATCATGTTCTTGAAATATTGGTTTGAAATTGAGTTTAATTAAACACCCTTAGGCTTTGATTTACCAAATCGATCTTTGAAATACATAAGGTTACATGTTTACAAGTGTTTTTCCAGGTTTTTAGCCCAAGAGGATCAAAAATTTGGCTTTAAGACTTGATTTTGAGCTGGGGACTCAAATCTGGAATTTCCAGATTTTGGGCCTACGCTCGAGCGAGGAAGTCCACGCTCGAGCGTACACTCTGTGATTCTGCCCTCCGCTCGAGCGAGAAAAGTTACACTCGAGCGGGGAATGCGAGCATCCAGTACTTTGCATGTGTTCACAGTCCGCTCGAGCGAGGAAACTCACGCTCGAGCGAGGGCTTGTGTCTTACGCTCGAGCGAGGGTCGAGCGTCCATCGAGCGTAAAATTGGAGCATCCAGCATTTTTACTGTAGCACACAGTCCACTCGAGCGAAGGAATTGACGCTCGAGCGGAGCTCCTTTGTTTGCATGTCCGCTCGAGCGTAGAAAGCCACGCTCGAGCGAGACCCCTGTTTTCTGAAAATTTTGTAAAGTGTTCAAAAGTGCATCTTTGCATCCTCTTTTCATCCTAGGCATTCCTAGGGCATATTTAAGGCACCTTAAAGAGGATATAGATGTAGAACCACACCGAGGCAAATTAGGGATTAAGTTATTATCTTTCCCAACTGTATAGCTTAGTGTGTGTTCAATCTGTAAACTGTGTAGGGTTGGCTTTCCGAGGAGACGCTCTAGTCCACTGTAGCCCAGAACTCTGTGAGTAACAATTGTGTAAAGATATGTTCAAATGATTTGAATACTGAACTGAACTGTTTACTGAACTGATATTGATTACTGAATGAATATATGTCCTTTATTTCTGAACTATACTGTGGCATCCTTAGCACCTACTGTTTACTGTTACTGTTACAGAGATCTCTGTCGGTTCCCTCGTGAAACCGCTACTGTCTACTGACTGATGGCCATCATTACTGTTCGGTCTTTTAAGACCTACTGTTACTGTTATGCTAATGGATGTACCACATATGACTGTTTACTGTACTGAATAACTGTTATACTGATTGAAATGAATTGTTTTCATTACTGTAAGGACATTCATTCTAAACCTCTTTACGCTTTATGTTATTCACTGGGCTTTAGCTCATTGCTCATATATATATGTAGGTGTACAGGCACCAGATCAAAGCTCGAAGCGTCGGGGTAGATTCCCAGTTTTGTCAAGCCAACCAATGTGCCTCACTGCGAGGTTCCGAGCCTGCCAAGCTAAGGCTTAGGGGTGTTTTAGTATTTCCCCCTTACCGTACTGTTTTGGTTACTGTATAAACTGTATAGACTGCACTGTACTGGTTAACCGGGACTTGATCCCTGTTCTGAATGTTTGTAAATGTTCTGCATACTGTTCTGTACCATATATATATATATATATATATATGTGAATGTATGAAAAATCTTTTTGGCATACAGACTGTCACAGCTCCTTGGACATTGTTTTTATTACTGTAATGGCTTCCGCCATGCCCCTGTACTCTGTTTTACTGTCTTACTGTCAAGAGGCCTTCGGTAATCTCGGATTACTGGTCGGTTACGGTGCTAAACCCATAGGGGCGGGTTTGGGTCGTGACAGCTGAACTCCAGGATGAAGTTGCCTACGTATCCCAAAGATGGGAATCAAGCCTTACGTAGTTCAGGCTTAGGTTCGCTCGGGTATTTTCACTCTCCTTTTACGCTCTAACTTTTGCCAAGGCCGCCCTTTGCGGGTTTTCAACCTTGCGAGCTTAGTTTTTATGATTTCAAATTTTCTGTGCTCTGAGTTTTGCCTAGGTCGCCCTTTCGGGTTTTCGGCCTAGCGAGCCTCTCAAGGGTAGTATTTCTTCAACTTGTCCATATTGATCGGTTGTGAAAACTCCAAGCCATCTAGATGCATCAGAACCACAGCTCCACTTGACCAGATTGACTTGATGATGTAGGGACCAGTCCAATTGGGTCTGAACTTGCCCCTTGGGTCATGGATGGGAGCTCGGTTGTCCTTGAGCACCAAATCTCCTTCGTTTAAATTCCTGGACTTAACCTTCTTGTTGAAAGCCCGGGCAATTCTGCGTTGATAACCCTGAACATGGTATAGTGCTTTCAGCCTTCTCTCATCAAAGAGCATGAGTTCCTCAAATCTGCTCTGCTGCCAATCTGCTTCGGCTATTTGACACTCAGCCAATACTCGTAGTGACGGAACCTCAATCTCGATAGGTAGAACGGCCTCCATCCCATAAACCAGAGAATACGGAGTCGCCCCAGTAGAAGTTCTGATTGAAGTCCGGTAGCCCCACAGAGCAAACGGCAGCTTATCTGGCCAGTCCCGGTAGGTTTCCACCATCTTCTGTAGCATGTGTTTGATATTCTTGTTGGCGGCCTCAACCGCTCCGTTGGTTTGTGGCCGATAGGTAGACGACTTATGAAAAGCCACATTGTATTTTTCCAACAAATCAACCACCTCCTTCTTGAAGTGGGAACCATTGTCTGAAATTATTTCATTTGGGACTCCGTAGCGACAGATGATGTTGTTTCTGATAAATTTTGTGACGTGCGAAGCCTTCAACACCGCATAAGATTGGGCCTCGACCCACTTTGTGAAATAATCTATCGCTACCAAGATGAACTCATGCCCATTCGACCCCTTCAGCATGACAGCTCCGATTACATCAATTCCCCAGACTGAAAATGGCCATGGCGAAGTCATGTTGTACAGTTTAGACGGCGGAATGTTCATGCGATTTGCATGAATCTGACATTTGTGGCATCGCCGGACAAAACCAATACAATCCTCCTCCATGGTGGACCAGTAATAACTCTGTCTGAGGATCTTTCGTGCCAGCATTACCCCATTCATGTGCGCGCCACATTCTCCTTCGTGGATGGCTTCCATCAGACGCTTTGACTCTTCGGCATCAACACACAGTTTATGCATTCCCAGATAACCCCTTTTATATAGTTTACCCCCACAGATGATGAACTGAACGGCCATTCTTCTGATTGCCCTTTTGTCCTTGGCATTCACCTCTGGCGGGTATGCTTCCTTTTCCAGGAAATTCCAGATGTCGTAATACCAGGGGTTTTCGTCCTGAACTTCATCTATAGCAGCAATCGACTCGTAGGCAGGTGCAAATTTCTGGTCGATGATAACTGGACGCATCCGGACTCCACACTGGATGTCTATCATGGAAGATAGAGTTGCTAAAGAATCTGCGAACCTGTTGTTCTCTCTTAGTAGATGAGTAAAACTTAGCTTCTCAAACCGAGGAATCAGCAAGTCCAAGGTCTGGTGATACATCATCATCTTTTCCTCTTTCACTTTCCAGTCTCCTTTAGCTTGAGACACAACAAGGTTCGAGTCCCCAATGACGTCCAACCGTCTTGCCCCTAGTTCCAGGGCTGCTTCTATACCAGCAATGCACGCCTCATATTCTGCTTCATTGTTCGAGACTTTGAACCGGAGTTTGAAGGCTAGAGGGATACGGGAATTGTCGGGTGCTATCAGCAACACTCCTATCCCATACCCGTATTGATTGGATGCTCCGTCAAAGTACATCGTCCAAGCTTCGTCGTCGATGTGCAAAATAGCTTCATCTGGGAATAGGTACTCGACCGCTTCACCCCCTTCCACTGGATGGTCGGCTAAAAACTCTGCCACTGCCCTTCCTTTGACTGACTTGCGTGTTACATACCTTAGATCAAATTCGGAGAGTAACAGCAACCAACGAGCTAGCCTACCCGTAAGTGCTGGTTTCTCGAAAAGATATTTGATGGGATCAAGTCGTGAAACCAACATTACAGAGTGAGCTAACAGGTAGTGCCGCAGCTTCCTGGTAGCCCATACCAAAGCTAAGCAAGCCTTCTCCAACGGAGTGTAGCGGGTTTCGTACTCTAGCATCTTCTTGCTTAGATAGTAGATGGCTTTCTCCACCTTGTCTTCTGATTCTTGTGCAAGCATGCAGCCCATTGTAGTCTCAGTCACTGAAAGATACAATATCAACGGTTTCCCCGGTTCTGGCGGTGACAGCACGGGCGGGTTCTGTAAATATTCTTTAATCTGTTCAAAAGCAGCTTGGCATCGGCCGTCCCATTGGAATTTCTTGCCTTTCTTCAGGAGACCAAAAAGTGGTTCACAAGTTAAGGTTAATTTTGAGATAAACTGTCTTATGAATTGCACTTTACCCAGAAAGCCTCGCACCTCCTTTTCAGTCCTTGGTGGGGGCATTTCTAGGATGGCCTTGATTTTGGAAGGGTCGACTTCGATGCCTCTCTGTGTAATTAGAAACCCCAGCATTTTTCCCGCTGTAACACCGAACGTACATTTTTTAGGGTTCAGCCGTAACCGGAATTCTCTGATCCTTTGGAAGAACTTTTGTAAGGCAGTGTAGTGGCCCTCTCTTTCTTTAGACTTGACAATCATGTCGTCCACATGCACCTCAACCTCTTTGTGGATCATGTCGTGCAATATTGTGGTCGCGGCCCGTTGATAAGTAGCTCCAGCGTTCTTCAACCCAAACGGCATTACTCTGCAGCAATACGTCCCCCACGGGGTGGTGAATGCAGTCTTTTCCCGGTCTTCTGGTGCCATTACTATCTGATTGTAGCCTGAGAAGCCATCTATGAATGAGAGCAAAGCATGCCCTGCTGTGAAATCCACCAACTCATCAATATGCGGCAAGGGAAAGTCGTCCTTCGGACTAGCTCTGTTCAAATCCCTGAAATCCACACATACTCGGATCCTGCCATCCTTCTTCGGCACTGGAACAATGTTGGCCAACCAAGTCGGGTATTCGGATACCAGAAGGAAGCCTGCGTCGATTTGCTTAGTGACCTCCTCCTTAATCTTGAGAGCCCAGTCCGGGCGGATCCTCCTGAGTTTCTGCTTGACAGGTCGGGCCTCGGGGTCAAGGGGAATCCGGTACTGTACAATCTCAGGATCGATTCCAGGCATGTCTTCGTAGGACCACGCGAAAACATCTTTGAAATCTTTTAATAAAGCGACTAAGCGCTCGCGTTCCTCCGAAGACAACGTGGACCCGATCTGGACCAGCCGCGGGTCCTCCTCAGTACCAATGTTCACGGTAGTGATTTCATCCATTAAAGGTTTGACAAATTTCTCTTGCTCTTGCTCAATTAAACGTTGCAAAACTGGAGGAACTTCGTCCTCGTCATTTTTATCAAAGTTTTGAAAGTCTGAATTAATGCAATAAATCAAGGGCACAGAAAAGTACTCAGAAACCATAGTCACCTGATTCTCATTAAGCACATCCAAATTGTCCGATTCATTTACAATAGACTCAAATGAAAAGGAAAAAGATGACCTAGACAGGACTGTGGTATCCGGGTCATCATCCCCAGGATTACCAGACTCAGACTCAGTCGAGCTGGAACCTGATTCCGACTCACAAGACTCGGTGGAATCAGATTCCGACTCACTACCTGACCCGGTGCTGCTGGATAGAAATCCTTCCTCGTATTGCCAAGTGAGAGAGGATGCGATAGATGCATCCAAGATAGTCGCTGGTAGGCCTGCAGCCGTTTCATCCCCAATCATGGAAACCGAGAAGTTATCCCCCAAGCACTTATGGTCGATCGGAGGATCTGAAAGTAGACTTGCCAATGCTACCCCCACTTCGATTTCAGCGCCCTCGGCATCCCCTGCTTTACACTGCTCAACCTCAGCTGATGGGTCTGTCTGCTCTGTGGCAACGTCATCCCCAGATAGTTGCAGGTCGAAGAAGATTTCGAAACCCGGCACACGCTTCTCCTCCGCGTTTAGCCACGGCTCTGGGAAGCCGCAAAATGGAAAGTCCTCCCCCTCCCGGACAAAGCGTCCGTTCAGGGTACCCTGGATGGGCCTATGTATTAATTCAAAAGGCTTCCCAGCCTGCTTTGCTCTGGCTCTTCCGGCCATTTCTTTTCCCTTCCTCACCCAATCCTCTTTGGTGGGCAGATAACCCAAGCCAAAGGTATGAGGGTTGTGTGGCACTTCGGCCAATGCTGCGACGCCTTTTCGGCCGCTCCTTCCCAATCCCATCCCGGGGATGTGTTGTAGCTTGTTCATGAGGTAGACGGATTGAGCGCTGACGTACACCCCCTCATTTACAGCCATAATATTCTGCACCACCCGGGCCTCAGCCAAAGTGAACCCTGATAAGAACACGTCTTCTGTGCCATGCTCGATTTCCAGGACTGGCGTAGATACCTCCTGAGGCGGATGGATTGATGAGTTCCCGAACACAATGGCTACTCCCTTCCCATAGGGGTATTTCACCATCTGATGTAGAGTGGAAGAGACTGCCTTCACTTGGTGCAACCACGGCCGCCCCAAGAGTAGATTGAAGGTTGCGGGAACGTCCAAGACATGAAATTCGATGTTGTGTTGTCCCGGACCAACCTGGGTCTGAACCTTGACAGTCGCCATCACTTCCCTGCTAGTATTATCATATGCTCTGATCACCTGAGTAGTTGGCACGAAGTCCGCGGGCTTCAACCCGATTGCATACGCTGTTCTGGCTGGGCAGACATTGATGGCGGACCCGGTATCAACAAGTACCACCGGTATCCACTTGTCTCTACATTCCACGGAAACGTAGAGGGGTTTGGTATGATTTGTGCCCTCAGGCGGTAGTTCCTTGTCTAAAAAGGTTAATGCCGGGGAACCTCCTCCCGGAAAAACCAGCCCATCCAGCTGCTCTGGCGTAGTGTCTATAGAGAGTTTGGCCTTGTCCATAGCAGATAGGACGGCCTGTCTGTGTACCCGCGATGCCATAAGCAGTCCCCAGATGGAGATGTCTGCTTGTATCTTCTTCAATTGCTTGAGCACAGCTTCTTCTTCAATCTGTTTCTCCTTCTGTTTCTCAACTTCTTTGTCTTTCCCAGACGCCTCAGGTTGGTCTAAGTGCTGGGGCTTGAAATACCGCCCACTTCTTGTCATATGAGCGACCTCGTCGATATACTAGGTATCATCTAGTTGATTACTTCCCCAATCCTCATCTGTGTGGGCAAGACATAAATCATCGTCTTCCCACCACATTCCATCGGCAGCCGACAGACACCTGTCCGGCTCCGGTATGATCGTACTCGCAGCACTTTCAATCCTCATGCCCGCAGCATTTTCTGTTCCCGTGCACACAGCACTTTCAACTCCTACATGGGCCTTAGCTTTTCTGATTCTCTCGGAATCCTCAAATCTTTGTTGTTCCAACTGCGTCAGTACAGCTGGTTGTTTAATACTCCTTGCATTTACAATCCCCAAGTTTTGAGCGAAATTCTTAGTGCCGGCGCTCTCCGGCGGTGTATTCTGACTCTCGACCCTTCCGGCCACCACTGATACTCTCACCCCTACCGGGCCCTGTTCTGGTTGATATTCTACGACATCTGGTTGATCATCTAACCATCCGGTAACTTCTGCCGACTCCTCATATTCGAACCAGTTGATTGCTGCATCCCCTGATTCTTGGTCACTGAAGAACTGGAGGTTGGCAAGGTCCTCTCCCACAGCTGTTAGATCATCTGTTCCCTATTCAAATCTGTCCCCCTGAATCACGCATAACTCAGCTCTTTCTGGCAGCCATATACTCAGCTCAGACTGGCCCACTGACTGGATGTATTCACTTGGATCACAGGCTCCTTCAGCAAGATTCCCAGACTGTTCAATCTCAGACTCAGTAACCCCACTTTCCTCTGAAACCTGCCATGTCCCATCTTCGGTGGTCACCACCATCGGCTCAGATCGGGTTGTAGAGATGTCCGTCATGCACAAGTCAGTGCAGACAGGAAGGATCACCTCCGGCTTAGGTAGGTGGGATGGGGTGATATAGATACTAGGATCGTAAGACGCGACCCCAGTTTGGATGAAGTTGATTCTATTGGGAGGAGGAGCTTGGTTATGTGGTGGGAGAGGATTTGTTGTGATGTTGGGTTTTTCGGGAGGCGCAATCACTTGCTTGTCAATAAGATCCTGGATCTCATGACGCAATCTAAAGCAACGGTCGGTGTCATGACCATGTTGTTGGTGATACGCGCAGTATTTTGCCGGGTCATGAGAGGGAGGGAGTGGATTTGGTAGTGGCCTCGACTCTAGGGGTGTCAAATGCTTCTTCCTGATTAATACCCCTAGAGCTTTGGACAGGGGCATATATAGGGGGCTGAAGGTTCTTTGGCCTCTGGGCTGGTATTTGGCGGTTTGGGTATTGCTTCCAGATGTGCCAGAGAAAGGCGTGGCTGTCATGGGTCTTGGGGGAGGGGGAATGGTGGTGACCATGCTCACCTCTGAAGCTCGTGCAGTTGCAGCGCCACTCGGGCCTGCGTTGTTGTTACGGTTGAAAGTCCTCTTGGGTTGCTCCCTATCCTGGTCGATCAGACCTTGTTTCATGGCATCCTCGATCTGTACCCCCATCTCGTGTAAATCTGAGAAGGTGGGAAAAGGGAGTACGATCATCTTCTGCATCAATTTTGGTTGGAGATTGCGCACAATCATCCTGATTTGATCTTTGTCTGTAGGCCTCAAAGTCATCATCGATGCCTTCGCCCGCCATCGAGTTACGAAATCTGAGAAAGTCTCCTTAGGCTCCTGCCTAGTTGTTTCAAGATCACGAGTTGTAATTTCGATCTGGGTATTGTACGAGTACTGTGCAACAAAGGCCTCAGCCATTTCGTCCCAGTTTCTTTTCACCTCATCCTCTAACTTCGCGTACCAGATGGCGGCCACACCCGACAGGGTTCGGCCGAACAACGAAAGCTTTTGTGGTCTGGTTAGGCCCATTGGCCGTAGGATGTCTGAGAATAGCCGAAGATGGACCATGGGGTCCCCGGACCCGTCGAAGCAGTCTATTTGCGGCATCTTGAATCTGTCTGGTAATGTTATGGCCACATCGGTATAACCATCTTCGATGTCCGGAATGGCCTTCACTCCTTGTGATTTCTTGAAAAGCTTCTCCAGCTTGCTCAGTTTCAGAGCTGTATGGTCTATTTCGAACTCGAAGGGAGAGTCCGGATGGTTGGGTGTATGGGTCTTGGACAGTTGAGGCGGAAGTGGCGGCGGAGCTGGCCCCGTTGGAAGGTTCGTGTCCTCTTGGATGTTCTGGGTATTTGGCCCGGTGTTCTGGGTGTTTGGCAGAGCATTCTGGACAGTAGGTGCCTGCTCGGGCAATGGGGCCCCTGGTGGAGAAGGAACTTGATGCGAAGCAGATGCCGCATTCTGCTGTTGCAGTCTGGTGATTAGCTCGGCCTGCTGGGCCATGATTGTGGCTTGTTTCTTGGAGAACTCCGCTTGGCGGGCAGCGTCCTCTTGCATCTGTTTCATGCTCTCATGCATTTGGCGCATCAGGGCTTCCACCCCTGATGTATTTTGCTGATCCATCCGACTGACCGATATGTCTATTTCTATAGCAACAATTGAGACCTCAGTCCTACTGTCCTCTGATGGAGTAACCCACTGTTCTGGCAACCTCTGTTCTGACACACTGCGCTTCCTTGGCTTTCTCCTGACAACGGGGGGTAGGGAATGGAATACGGGCTGTCCGTCAACCAGATCCTCAGATTGATTGAGCCGGCGACCTCTTTTCCAAAGTGCTTAGGGAATATCTACTGGGTTGGAAGCAATTGTGCTAAAACTGTCCCTAGCAAAAGATAAATAAAGCAAAAAAGGAAATAAATAACCAGAGAAATGAACAGCGTGACAGCTTAAAATAAATACACAACACACAGTCGGGCACACAACACACGGTTGATAAGCTGAATACACACTATCTCCGAATACTGATCACTGTCCCTGAATCACTGTTCCCCAAAGACTGAATCGGATACCCGCAGATAACTGATTCTCAAATACTGACTGATGCCCGCAGGCCTGATGCCCAAACTCATACACTGATACATGCATTCCTGTAGAGACGCACTCTAAAGCACATAACAGATACGTGAGAGCCAAAACACCCCTATGTTGGGGTAGGGTTTCCCTGTCCTATTTTGTCAGCAGCTAGGGTTTCACTACGCACGCAGCGGTTTCAAACAACCTATATCAGGTAAGCAACCTGTCCTAGTTTGGAATGGTCACTACGGATTTCGATATGCACTAGGTCTAATGGTCAAAAAGGGTGCCTCGGTAAAACCGGGGTTTGTGTTCCCATACTGGCAGAGCCCATAACCGGTCAGCCTTATGGTCATGCCTTGACAAGACAAGCCTCCGGCAAACCGTTCAGGAATAGCAGATGGCAAACACGGTGTCCTAGGCGCACCAATGCAAATGCAATGCAAAGAAACACACAAGTGCAGTCAAAACCAGATATCATGAGTTCGAGTCAAGTTTTCTAAATCCCCAGCGGAGTCGCCAGAAACTGTAACAAGCCCGCGGGGGACCTCGCTATAGTTTGGACTCGATTTGTGTCACGGTTCTTAATCTTGAACCAAAGAGTCCAAATCCGGCAAATCGTTTTGAGAAAACAGATTTTTTGAAAGAAGTGCCAAACATGGACTGCTTTGCCAGATACAGAGTCGCCACCTAAATATTTTATTTTGAGAAATTTAGGAAACCCTGACTCGTTGCCTAAGGCCACGTGTCCGTCATCACCAAAGTTGCCTCGGCTTGGGAACTTGGGTACGATTGGGGAAGGTCACTTCGTGAGCACCCCCGCTCGCCCGATCAAAGATCGGCCTCTACTAACCATGATATCTAGTTTTGAAAACATTGTGTGCTCTTATTCCGGTTATTAGCTTAGATTTACTATGTGATGCGCACAGCATACAAGTATAGACTGAGTCGCCTGAATTGGAACAAAACATTTCACGCTTGTTTTTTGAAAGATGGTTTGCTACCCGCAGGTAGGCTTAAAATGCAGATTTTGCCACCCTCGGGTGGGCTTAGAAAAGATGGTTTTGCCACTATCTAGTGGGCTTTAAAACTCACAGTTGATGATTTGTTCCAATTCAAATAACCCAACCTTCACCCACATGCATTCAAGCAGGTATATCACATAAGCACATAGCCTCATGGTAAGCATGCTATTCATGGCAGTCACTCACACGCATGCAAGGATGCTAAAGCATAAAAACTTACCGAGTACTCCAAGCCAAAACAAAAACTGATTATAACTCATGCATGATCCTAAATATACAGAAGTGCCTAATGCAACACATGCAAAAATGCAACTATAGCAGGCTCGGCTATTCTAAACATGGCATATGGAATGCTACAGCTAACACGTATTCAACTTAGAATTGAAATACAAATGCAGTTAGTATGATGCGCCGAGCCCGGTGCATGCAAAATAGATGAATGAATGCAAACATGCTATCATACTGTATTCTAATTGAAACATGCCCTAATCTAACCATCATAAGCTGGTAAATAAAAGGGAAGAAAGACATGGGGTTGGAAGACATACATCACACTCACGCACACTTATTACAATTATGCCCTCGCGCAGAGGGTCTGAATAAATAGTACAGTCCAAATAATACAGTCCAAATATGTACAAATCCCTAATTAATTTACAAATTAACTAAGAAAAATAATAAACTGGCATGCAAGCCAGGGACTGCCTTGATTCCGCTTCGGATGATGAATGATGCATGTCCGGAGTTGCCTTTGCGCGGAAATCCACTGTGATGCCCTAATTAGCCTCTGTTTTGCAATGGTTTTTTGGAAAGCGTGCCAAGCCTCGGAAGACTGCTGATTCTTGATTTGCTGCAACAGAGAGCAAGAAAGGGGCATAGCAATGTATTTTCACAAATGTATGCATGCCTCGATCCTCGTGCCACCAATCACGCATCTCGATGCATGATGGCCGAGGAGTCGAATTGCACAACTCGATATGGAATGAATGCACATGAAAACACAACTAAGACCTAACTCCATCATGGACAATCCGGAGTGTCGGTGACTGGGGAATTGAGACACATTCCGTCACTCGAAGTACGAAACGTACCTCGTTTCCCGTGCTCGGGCTAACTCCTATCCCGAACACAATGCAATATGCATGATATGCATGAAATGTAACTAAGATACAACCTAACATGCAACATGCTATGAAATGGTATACACGATGCACGAGGTAACATGGCATACACAATGCACTAACATACAACCTAGTATACACAATGCTATGGAAGGAAATGGCATACACAATGCAATATGGACTTACACTAACACAAGTGGACCTCAGCCACACTCACATAAGAGGCCATAAGATGGAAATGAGACAACTCGAGATGCGTGCACGCGTGTACGCAAACCAAGGACCGAACCTACGGCACGGAATGCCACTCTAACAAGACATGGCGAAACATGGAATATGGCATACTGGCATGCAAATTTCAGAGGCAAAATGAGATGCAAAACAGCCCCGAAACATGGCAAAATGGTACCCGATGCGTGGAACGAATCCCGAAACATGAAATTAGGCACATGAAATGGCCTATAGCTATGCAATGCAAGCATAATTTGAACATGAAGTGTAAAGATAGAAGCAAGGCAGCCCCAAAAAAAGCATGTTTACAGTTTAAATCAAGGCCAAACAGTGAGTACAAATGGGGCTAAGCTAGCATACAAAAATGGCCCCGAAAGCAAGATGTTGAAGCAACTCACAGATGCTGGCCCCGAACAGAGAAGGGGCCTTCTACAATATTGAAGAAGGGCCAAAAATATGATGTTTTAAAGTTTATGACAAACCCCCAAAACAGATACAAGTATGCTCAAAATGCTATGCAAAATAAGGGCCAAAATGGAGATAAAGAAGCAACTGATACATGCTAGTCTCAAACAGGTAAGGGCCCTTCAACAATGTTGAATAGGGGCCCAAAATATGACTTTTTACAGTTGATGGCCGAGCCCAAAACAGTGTAAAACTATGCTCAAAATGCAATGCAAGATATGGCCTAAAAGAGAGGCTACAACACAAAGTATACAAATGATGCACCAAACAGCAATAGACCCTTAATGAAACATGGAGAGGGGGTCAAAAAAAGGCCATTTTCAGTTCGGACCAAGGTCCAAAAACAGAAGCTCAATAGGCTAATAAATCATGCAAAAATGGGGCTAAAATATGGATATCAAAGCAAGTAGCACATGGAGGACTCAAACAGTGATGAGCCCTTCTACAATGTTGAAGAAGGGCTCAAAATAAGCCTATTTACATTTTAAAACATGCTTCAAAACAGATTACACATGAGCCTAAAATACTACACAAGAAATAGGCATACAAGAGGGATAATGAAGCAAGTGCAAAATGGGGGCCTCAAACAGTGAGAGGCCCTTAATGAAAGATGAAATAGAGCTAAAAAAAATACTACTTTCAGTTATGGCCGGAGCTCAAAAGTATAATAAAAAAGGGCTAAGAAATAATGCAAAAATGAGCTCAAAAGAGGGAGAAAGCAACTCACCCTTGTAGACCAACTCTTTGACAACCTTTGGACCAAGAAATGCTGCCTCCTAAGCTCTGAGAAGACCTTCCAAGCTGCTGGAATGGAGTGGTGGTGTGATGCTAGGTGATGGTGTAGAAATGAGGTAGGATTTAGGAGGTTTGGAGGGTTGAAATGAGAGAGATAGAGGAGATATGCATATAAGGCTCTTAGCCAATTTTTTCCAACCCAAAAACCAGAGCTGGAGGCTGGTTTTTATAGACAAATGAGGGGGAGAAAGAGGGGGAAAAAAAGGGGGGGAAATCACTCCAAGTTTCCCTCCAAAAGTTGCCCCCCGGATACAGAATCTGGGGGGAAACAGAATACATATTTGGAAGGAACAGGACCCAAGGAACATGGCCGGCCAGTTTGCTAGGGTTTGGGTGGCCGGCCGGCCAAGGGTCAAAAGGGTCAAGTGAGATTGTTGGCCGGCCACCACATATTGGTGGCCTCCCATGTGTGCTCAATACAGCCATGTGGTCAAAAACAGGCAACTGTGAACCAGGAGAGAGAACAACCCACTTTTCAAAGGGGTTCAAAAGGTTCAAATGGAATTACTGGCCGGCCACCAAATATTGGTGGCCTCCCAGATGTGTACATCACAAATATGGGGGTTAGGGTTGAAGAAAATCGCCCAATGGTGGTCAACATGGGCTTTGAAGTGAGAAAAACGGGGCGATGGAGGGCGATGAGGCAATATAACTGGTTGCTGGAACAATTACTGGCCTCCCACCCTTCTACGACCTTCCTGGTGATGAAACAGAGGTTCCTGCCAAAAATGAACACAAATTGATGCAAAATGAAGGTTCGGGGGCCGAAACGCGCAGTCCGAGGCCCCGAAAACTGATTGTTAGGCATCGGGAGTGGTGTTCGACCACGAAGTTGGTCTCTCGGACCACAGTGTCCCTCAAAAGGGAATAAATAAGATGCATGTCGAAAACCGGGGCAAACGGAGGTGGTTAGACGGTCCCGAACCGAGGCACTCGGCCCGACGGCTCCGAAAACTGGGAACCGGGCTCCGAAATGGCCAAAATGGCCTACGACCATAAAACATAGCCTACGGACACTGAGAGATGGTCTACGAGACCTCTCCCTCCCTTCGGGAAGAGAAAACAGAGAAAACAGGGCCTGATTCGCAAACTGAGAGAAGGCACAGAAAAGCCCGGAAGTCCGGAGGCAAGGCTCACGGCCGAGACTCTGAAACCTCTGGACGAGCACGATATGCAACATCACCAAGCGCTCAATCGGTGACGCCTGAGTCTTAAGGTCGGTCAAAAATGGGGTGTCTACAGGGGTGAGCACGAATGCCCAGTAGGAATCTCATAGTTCTAAATCAATAACGAACACACAGATAGAAATGATCATGCATGCGGGGTGATACAATATAGTAGGGTGACATTTCATAATCCCAAAATATCATAAGTAAGGTATCTTTTTCTCAAAACAATTTAAACGCTTGTAAGAAGTACCTTTAGCCATTAAAATCATCCTTTAACTTTAGAAAAACCATAGATCCTTGTGAAACAACCATATTTAAGAAACAACATCATTTAAATGTTATTAACCAATTTCCCAAACATTTCTCAATTAATTTTCCATTGTTAATACTCTTCTTTTCCTTCCATTCTTCTTTTCTACTCTTCACTTTTAACTTAAAACCCCATAATTTCAAGTTCAAGTTCCTTTTTGACTCGCCAACAATTCTCCTATACTCATTTCACCCCGTTAATTACACCCGCAAAGTTTCATTTCAAGATAACACAATGTTAATAAACCCTTCCAAGCCAATCCTTTATTTAATTAAGGAACAACTCTCACAATTTACTTTTATTAACACAACTACTTCGTTAAGTTTATCATCATAATCTATAATCCTTATATCTATTTTTTTGGTTCCCATTATTTACAAATAATACCCATGCACATTTCCTCTTTAAACCAAATTATACATCAATATGAAATTTCACAAATTCATCACAAGCAACAAAAAAAAAAAACATCATCAACTCAACTTACCTCTCAATACATAGCTCAACACAATCCACCTTTTGCCGGCTTACTACGGCGGGATGTGAACTCTCAAAAACCATTTTCGAAAACCAACCATTCTTTTAAAATAAATTTCCAAGTTTTGTAGAGTATTCTCACAAAGTATGTACATAGTTATGCTTTTTTTTTCCTCAACACAAAAGTAAATGTAAATGCAATGCTATGCCAAGATAAATCAATGAGGAAAAACATCTGTTCCAATGCATTGTTTCAAAATCACCATGTTCTCAATGTCATCATGTGATTCAATTTCAATTGTTCAAAACTCAAAAATTTATTTCAAGGGCGGTAAATACAACTCTGGTAATCCCTAGGTCCGTGTCTGCAAGTAGACTATACAAGTACTACCAATTTGTCATTTTTACCAGTATCATCTGGAGGGCTCGACACCCATTCTTTGTCATTTTTACCAGTCACAAGCTGGAAGGCTCGACACCTATTCCGTCATTTTTACCAGTCACAAGCTGGAAGGCTCGACACCCATTCCGTCATTTTTACCAGTCACAAGCTGGAAGGCTCGACACCCATAATCCACACTACCTGTCAAGACTTACCACCGTATTTACCCCAAAACCATTTCATGAAAACATTTCTCATACAAATCATTTCTGTCATGAATGCAAATCTCTTCGATTTAGAACCACCATGCACAATAATAAATGAAATGATATGTAAATGCAACAATTTCCATGGTTCATAACATTCCTTATCAAGTCAACCATATGCACATGAAGTTTTCAAAACCATTTCTCCAACTCAATATATTTGAAAGATTACCATTCTTGCAAAACACAATATGGAATTTACACCCATTAATCTTTTATTCCAAGAAAGAAAAGAGTTTTATGAACATTTTCATGTTCCCCAAAAATCTCCAAATTTCTAGGGTTTTCACCAAAAAAAAAAAACAAACATATCCCATCCCCATCAAGAAACTCCATTAAATCATCCTCTTGAGTTGAATGACTAAACAAGCCCACTAGGAATTTAATAAAATGATTTGAGATTAAACCCATCTTGGAAAACTCTACATTTTAGATCACAAAAACCAAAATCAACATGATTCAACTCAACACCCTTAAATATAATTCAAGAGAAATTCTTAAATCCCATTCAACATTCCATAACCGAGTTTATATCATCTATATCATTAATAAATCATTTCTCCCAATTTCCTTTCTCATTATAACATGGTCTCCAAAGCTCATAACAAAGTTCATTCGCAAATTTTAAACATAATTTTCAAATATAACCAAATTCCAATTAAACTTGTACACATGTAATTCAACCTACAAATTTCATGATTCTACTTTCAATTTGGGCCAAATAATTGATTATCCTCATAAATCAACTTAGGGTTTCTAGATAATCTAGAAATTTCAAGAAAAATTCCAACTTCTTAACCCATTATTTTATTCTTCCAATTTTCCCCTTGATTATACATCCTAGGTTCCTAATCCATAATCTAAACCCAACAACAAAACCCCAAACTCTTCAAATCCGAAATCCCCCAAATTTCCATAATATAACTCTATATGCTCAAAATGTAGATTTTGCATTTATATACTCCAAAATACCACAAATCTATCTATTAATGTAAGCATTGAAGGAGAACTAGGACCCCTACCTCAAGAATCAAGCAAGAGAACGAAGCTTTGAGAAGAATCCTCCACAAATCCGAGCTTCAATCGGTTGAAAATGTAGATCTTCATACCTTCTTCACTTTTTGGTGGAAGATCTTGATCAAACCTTAGGGAAATTGGAAGTATTTGGGATCAAAACCCTAGGGCTTTCGAACCTAGGGCAAGAGGGATGAAGAGAGGGAAGGAAAATGTGATGAATGATCTAGAAAAGTGATTTTAAACTTGCTGAATTCGCTTCCCACGCTCGAGCGTCGCTTCCCACGCTCGAGCGTACTCGCTTCCCACACAGATTTCAAAACTTCAAACAGGTATAACTCTCTCATCCGGACTCCGTTTTAGGTCGTTCTTGTGTCCAAATTGAAGCCCCAGAAATAAGCTTTCCAATGGTTCTAACCTCACATCCAAATTCAAAGTGTAGAAAAAGAAAAGAGCAAAAGAGTGACGGCTGATCGTAAGATAACTATCCGAATTAAATTCTTTGGTCCAATCTTACTTTACCATCATATTACCACCTCAACTAATACCCCAAAATAAAATAAGAACATTCCAAATACACTAATAAAATGTCAAAAACGAGCCCACGTGTGTAATAACCCCGACCCTGATTAACGCTAATTGGAACTTAATTAAGCCTAATAATAATTAAGAGGAAATCCGGGATTAAATTGCATGTGCATTGCTTGAATTATGTGTTCTGATCTGTTCGGTGTCGGAATATCTGTTCGTATTTTAAGCTTTAAACGGCAAATTGAAAGCCTTATCGGCACCCGATTCCGAAATTGACTAGTGTTTTGGACTAATTAGATTTTATGTGATTTTATGGTAGGTTCAATTAAATTTCGATTTGGAATGTTTAACCTTGATTAAATAACATTTTAATAATGAATCTAGTGTAATTACCAATATGCCATTGTTAGTGGAATGTGTAGGCAACTTGTATTGAGTTAATTGCACTTAAACAAAACTTTCTCCTCAGCCATTTCTTGATTCCAAAACCAACTAGAGAGAGAGGAGAAGGGAAATTGGTGTAGAATTGGGAATTTTGAACTCAACAAGTGATTTGGCTTGATCTTGGAGAGGATTGAAGGAGTGTGTGTGTAATAGAGCCTCTAAGCTTGACATTCTAGACTTAAGGTGAGAATTCATCCCCTCATTCATATGATTAAACTAGTTCTTGCATATTTTCATGACATATTGAAGATTAGAGTCTAGAATTAGCTTGAATTGTTGAATTGGGTAGTGTAACATACATGCATGTACACATTCATGGAAATTGAAGTTGTTGGGTGTTAAATTTCTACATGCAGGTGCATATTTTTGCTAAAGCCTTTGAGGTCAATTAATTTCTGAGTTAAATGTTGCCTTGGATCATGATTTGAAGCTTTGAAATGTATTTAAACTCATGCATGTTTGTTTAACCACTTGGTTCTTGAAAATTTATGGAATGGTGCTCAATTGACTCACTTCTGGGTAATGATTTTATAAATTGGCTTTTAAAACTTGTTGTACTATGAGTTTGAAATGTTTTTCCAGAATTTGGGCCCAAGAGGTTGAGTTTTTGGTTGTAGAATGCTTGGTTCGAACTTGGAAGACAAATCTGGAAATTCCAGATTTTGCTTCCTCGCTCGAGCGAGCACCTTTGTCCAGGGCTCCGCTCGAGCGAGCATCGAGCGACCATCGCGCGGAAAAAATCAGCATCCAGTATTTTTACTGTTTCGACAGACCGCTCGAGCGAAGGAGTTCTCGCTCGAGCGAAGCCTTTGATTTTGGAAGCTCGCTCGAGCGAGGCTCCTATTTTCAGCAACTTTTGAAAAATGTTTTCTAAGGCAATTTTTGCATCCACATTCCATCCTAGACATTCCTAGGCCATGTTTAAGGCTCCTTAATAAGGATAAGAGGTTAGGTACACACTTAGAATCATTGGTGTGAGTTTTGTACGTTTAGAAGTGCGTATTTCAAGTGTGTATCCGTGATGTGTTATGTAGGTCACGTGCCGCAATCCGTTTGACCCTCTTGACTTCGTCTACTTGTATCAACGCCCACTGTGAGTAATAACTTTGTAAAGTTATGTTCAATGTTATGTATTTTCAGTATACTATGATATGAAATGATTGGTTCTTAAAAAGCTATGATATGTTGGAAATGAATGAATGAATGTCCAGTTTTTGTGAAAAGTATTTGTGGCACCCTTAGTCGATAAGGCCCTCGCCCGGGGGATATAATACCGAGGCATAAGGCCCTCGCCCGGGGGATACAATACCGTGGCTACTTGCGCGCAAGATATGGACCCTCCTGGTCGTTGGTACCAACTCTGTCTGTGGTCTCTAGACCAATCTGATCTGTTAGCTAATGGGTGTACCACATATGATCTTATGCAAAATCTGAGTATGAATATGAAAAACAAGTATGTATCTGTATCTGTTTCTGATTTGAAATCTAAAAATGCATAAGACCCTATTTCTGATATGATTGTGTTTCTGATATGAACTTTGGTTTCTAACTCTGTGATGGACATCATTCATTAAAATCTTTACTCTGTTATTATTCACTGGGCTTTCGCTCACAGTTTATTATATATATGTAGGTGAGCCGGCACAAGGCCCTGGCCAGAGTTGATGGCCCTCTGTTTTGTTTTTGGTCAGCCACCTGTTGCGCCTCCCGAGGAGGTTCCGCCTGAAGTCTAACACCGTGGCAGTTTTGTACCTCGTGCTAGTCTGTGGTAGTGTCTTGTAAAGTCGGATCTTGGGACGTACTTATGTAAATATTCTGTACATATTGGTGTACTTTGATTGGCATGTTCATGTATATAAATAAGTTTTGAATCTCCTGTCCCATGTATGTCATCACAGCTCATTGGACCTTGTTTATTTTACATTATTGCTTCCGCAGCCCCCTTAATATTTGTTAATGTCTTCTGAGGCCGTAGGTAATCCACGGATTACTGGCCAGTTACGGTGCCAAACCTAAGGGGGCGGGTTTGGGTCGTGACAGAGTGGTATCAGAGCACGAGTTATACCGCACGCACAGGTCCTTATGAGCTTAAGATGTCCTAGTAAGAATTAGGGGCATTCCTCTATCACGACCCAAACCCGCCCCTTAGGTTTGGCACCGTAACCGGCCAGTAATCCGTGGATTACCTACGGCCTCAGAAGACATTAACAAATATTAAGGGGGCTGCGGAAGCAATAATGTAAAATAAACAAGGTCCAATGAGCTGTGATGACATACATGGGACAGGAGATTCAAAACTTATTTATATACATGAACATGCCAGTTAAAGTACACCAATATGTACAGAATATTTACATAAGTACGTCCCAAGATCCGACTTTACAAGACACTACCACAGACTAGCACGAGGTACAAAACTGCCACGGTGTTAGACTTCAGGCGGAACCTCCTCGGGAGGCGCAACAGGTGGCTGACCAAAAACAAAACAGAGGGCCATCAACTCTGGCCAGGGTCTTGTGCCGGCTCACCTACATATATATAATAAACTATGAGCGAAAGCCCAGTGAATAATAACAGAGTAAAGATTTTAAAGAATGATGTCCATCACAGAGTTAGAAACCAAAGTTCATATCAGAAACACAATCATATCAGAAATAGGGTCTTATGCATTTTCAGATTTCAAATCAAAAACAGATACAGATACATACTTGTTTTTCATATTCATACTCAGATTTTGCATAAGATCATATGTGGTACACCCATTAGCTAACAGATCAGATTGGTCTAGAGATCACAGACAGAGTTGGTACCAACGACCAGGAGGGTCCATATCTTGCGCGCAAGTAGCCACGGTATTGTATCCCCCGGGCGAGGGCCTTATGCCACGGTATTGTATCCCCCGGGCGAGGGCCTTATGCCTCGGTATTGTATCCCCCGGGCGAGGGCCTTATCGACTAAGGTTGCCACAAATACTTTTTAGAAAAACTGGACATTCATTCATTCATTTCCAACATATCATAGTTTTTCAAGAACCAATCATTTCGTATCATAGTATACTGAAAATACATAACATTGAACATAACTTTACAAAGTTATTACTCACAGTGGGCGTTGATACAAGTAGACGAAGTCAAGAGGGTCAAACGGATTGCGGCACGTGACCTACATAACACATCACGGATACACACTTGAAATACGCACTTCTAAACGTACAAAACTCACACCAATGACTCTAAGTGTGTACCTAACCTCTTATCCTGATTAAGGAGCCTTAAACATGGCCTAGGAATGCCTAGGATGGAATGTGGATGCAAAAATTGCCTTAGAAAACATTTTTCAAAAGTTGCTGAAAATAGGAGCCTCGCTCGAGCGAGCTTCCAAAATCAAAGGCTTCGCTCGAGCGAGAACTCCTTCGCTCGAGCGGTCTGTCGAAACAGTAAAAATACTGGATGCTGATTTTTTCCGCGCGATGGTCGCTCGATGCTCGCTCGAGCGGAGCCCTGGACAAAGGTGCTCGCTCGAACGAGGAATCCTTCGCTCGAGCGAGGAAGCAAAATCTGGAATTTCCAGATTTGTCTTCCAAGTTCGAACCAAGCATTCTACAACCAAAAACTCAACCTCTTGGGCCCAAATTCTGGAAAAACATTTCAAACTCATAGTACAACAAGTTTTAAAAGCCAATTTATAAAATCATTGCCCAGAAGTGTAACAACCCCCGTACCGTTTACTGATTAATGACTGATGGATTACTGATTACTGTTAACTGAGACTGATAATGACTGAACTGACTGACTGAAATTGAAACTGAATTGATTGAGTTTATTTATGGTATTGCATATTCTATCTGTTTGACTTCTTGATTATCTGTTCATGTTTATGTGTTTAAACTGTTAATAGAAGGCCTTATCGGCGGCCGAATTGGAAACCGATTGCTGTTTCATGATCGTCGTGATTTATGTGATTTTATGGTATATTTATCTAAAAAGTGATTAGGTGTGATTAAACTAGATAAAATATTGATAAAATGCAAAGTTTGACTTAATTACCATATTGCCACTCTTAGTGGGCCACTTAGAATAATATATTAGGCCTTATACATGTTGAAACAAACGTTTCCCTCAGTCTTATTCTTGTTCCAATCGACCAAAGAAGAGAATTAGAGGGAGAGTGGGGGACTTGACTTGACCTTGAGGTTTTGGCTAGCAAAATTGAAGGAATTGTTAACTTAACTTCATAATTGAGCTCCTAAGCCTTGAATACAAGACTAAGGTAGGCCATCCGTCCTCTTATTGTTGCCATTAAGCTAGTTCTTACATGATTCATGACTCATTGTAGAACTAAGTCATGATTTGGTCCAAAAGTGTTGAATTGAAGCTAAATCTTTGCATGCATGTGTTCCTTGTTGAGTTTAAGTGGAATCCATGGCTAATTGTTGCATGCATGTACAAGTTCTAATTAAGATCCATGAAACCATCATGTTTTCAAAGTATTGAGCTCATTAGAGCATGTTTTGGAAGCCTTAAATGGATTTAAAGTCATGCATGTCATGTTTGAATGTTGTTCATGCATGTTCTTGAAAATTGGTTTGGAAATGAGCTTGATTAAACTCCCCTTGGGCTTTGATTTTACAAATTGAGCTTGGAATCAAGTAACATTGTGTGTTTTAAAGAGTTTTCCAGAAAATGGGCCCAAGAGGATCAATTTTGGTGCTTGAAAACTTGGTTTGGAACTTGGAGTTCGAATCTAGGTTTTCCAGATTTTTGCCTTCCGCTCGAGCGGGGGAAGTGCCGCTCGAGCGGGGAAATCAAGCTCTCAGTATTTTTTTGACCTGTGTTGCAGTCCGCTCGAGCGGATAAATTCGCGCTCGAGCGGAGAAATCGCACATCCAGCACTTCGCACTATTCATCAGACCGCTCGAGCGGGGAAATGTACGCTCGAGCGGAGTGTTGGGTGACACGCTCGAGCGGGGACATTGCCGCTCGAGCGGGGACCTTTGTTTGCTTGTCCGCTCGAGCGGGACTCTGTTTTCTGAAAATTTCTGAAACTGTTTCGTGTACACATCTTTGCATCCTCATCCCATCCTAGGCATTCTTAGGCCTAGTTTAAGACATCTTAATGAGGATATAGATGTAGAATACACCGAGGCATAATAGGGAGTTAATTATTCCATTTCCCAACTGTGTAACTCAGAGTGTGTTCAATCTGTTAACTGTTTAGGGTTGGCATTTCGAGGAGACGCTCTAGCTACTGATAGCCCAGAACCCTGTGAGTAACAATTGTGTAAAGATATGTTCAAAATGATTATCTTTGAATACTGAACTGAACTGTTTATTGAACTATTACTGAACTGGTATTATTTACTGAATGAATGTATGTCCTTTATTTCTGAACTATACTGTGGCATCCTTAGCACCTACTGTTACTGTTACTGTTACAGAGATCTCTGTCGGTTCCCTCGTGGAACCACTACTGTTTACTGACTGATGGCCATCATTACTGTTCGGTCTTTTCAGACCTACTGTTACTGTTATGCTAAGGGATGTACCACATATGACTGTTTACTGTACTGAACGACTGAAATACTGCTTGAAATGGACTGTTTTTATTACTGTAAGGACATTCATTCTAACCCCTTTACGCTTTATGTTATTCACTGGGCTTTAGCTCACTGCTCATATATATATGTAGGTGTACAGGCACCGGACCAAAGCTAGACGCGTCGGGGTTATTCCAGTTTTGTCAAGCCAGCCTACGTGCCTCACTGCGAGGTTCCAAGCCTATCATGCCAGGGCTTAGGGGTGTCTTAGCATTCCCCCTTCTGTACTGTCTCACTGTTTTGTATAAACTGAATGCTTACTGTACTGTTATCAAGGGATTAGGTCCCTGTACTGTGTGATTGTAAATTTTGTATAGACTGTACTGTTCTGAATGTGTGAATGCACGAAAAATCTTTTTGGCATACAGACTGTCACAGCTCATTGGACATTGTCTATTTACTGTATTGGCTTCCGCCAGGCCCTGAATTCTGTTTTACTGTACTACTGTTAAGCAGGCCTTCGGTAATCTCGGATTACTGGCCGATTACGGTGCTAAACCCATAGGGCCGGGTTTGGGTCGTGACAAGAAGTGAGTCAATTGAGCACCATTCCATAAATTTTCGAGAACCAAGTGGTTAAACAAACATGCATGAGTTTAAATACATTTCAAAGCTTCAAATCATGATCCAAGGCAACATTTAACTCAGAAATTTGTTGACCTCAAAGGCTTTAGCAAAAATATGCACATGCATGTAGAAATTTAACACCCAACAACTTCAATTTCCATGAATGTGTATATGCATGTATGTTACACTACCCAATTCAACAATTCAAGCTAATTCTAGACTCTAATCTTCAATATGTCATGAAAATATGCAAGAACTAGTTTAATCATATGAATGAGGGGATGAATTCTCACCTTAAGTCTAGAATGTCAAGCTTAGAGGCTCTATTACACACACACTCCTTCAATCCTCTCCAAGATCAAGCCAAATCACTTGTTGAGTTCAAAATTCCCAATTCTACACCAATTTCCCTTCTCCTCTCTCTCTAGTCGGTTTTGGAATCAAGAAATGGCTGAGGAGAAAGTTTTGTTTAAGTGCAATTAACTCAATACAAGTTGCCTACACATTCCACTAACAATGGCATATTGGTAATTACACTAGATTCATTATTAAAATGTTATTTAATCAAGGTTAAACATTCCAAATCGAAATTTAATTGAACCTACCATAAAATCACATAAAATCTAATTAGTCCAAAACACTAGTCAATTTCGGAATCGGGCGCCGATAAGGCTTCCAATTTGCCGTTTAAAGCTTAAAATACGAACAGATATTCCGACACCGAACAGATCAGAACACATAATTCAAGCAATGCACATGCAATTTAATCCCGGATTTCCTCTTAATTATTATTAGGCTTAATTAAGTTCCAATTAGCGTTAATCAAGGTCGGGGTTATTACAGTCTTCCCCCCTTAAAAGAGTTTGGTCTCCAAACTCAAGTTACCTTCATTCGGAGTCAACGTTGGGTCTAAAGGGAACAACTCCGGATATCTCTTCTTCATGTCTTCCTCGGTTTCCCAAGTTGCGTAGGTTCCCCCATGGTTCTGCCAATCAACTTTCACCAACGGTATCGCTTTGTTCCTCAACCTCTTGACCCTCCAGTTCACAATCTGAATAGACCTTTCTTCATAGGTATAGTCATCTTTCAAAAGCACATGCGTCGGCTCGATGACGTGGAGTGGATCTCTCAAATATTCTCGTAGCATCGATACATGGAAGACATTATGCATATGTTCCATCACCGGAGGTAAGGCTATTCGGTAGGACACCGGATTGATCTTTTTGAGAACTTCGTATGGTCCAACATACCTCGGAGCCAATTTTCCTTTAACACCAAATCGGGTTTGACCCTTCATCGGGGTCACCTTAATAAACACATGATCTCTCACTTCATATTCCCTTTCTCTTCTTCGAACGTCGGCGTAACTCTTTTGCCTACTTTGTGCAGTTTCAGACGCTGCTGTATTAATTTCACTTTCTCAGTTGTTTCTTGCACAAGTTCCGGTCCCAACAAAGGTCTGCCACCTACCTCAGCCCAACATACTGGAGATCGGCATTTTCTTCCATACAATGCTTCGTAAGGAGCCATCCCAATACTTGAGTGGTAACTGTTGTTGTACACAAACTCCGCTAATGGCAAATAAGCTTCCCAATTCCCCTGAAAGTCTAATACACACGTTCTGAGCATATCCTCCAGAGTTTGGTTAGTTCGTTCAGTTTGGCCATCAGTCTGTGGGTGGTAAGCACTGCTCAGTCTCAATTCTGTTCCCAAAGCCTGTTGCAAACTTTGCCAAAATCTTGACACAAACTTCGAGTCCCTGTCAGACACAATAGACACTGGCACTCCATGCAGTCTCACAATTTCAGTCATATAGATGTTAGCCAGTCTATCAGCGTTATAAATAGTTTTAACAGGCAGAAAATGTGCAGACTTAGTCAAACGGTCAACTATAACCCAGATAGAGTCCATACCTCGAGAAGAACGAGGCAATCCCACTATGAAATCCATGGTGATGTGCTCCAATTTCCATTCTGGTATTGGGAGTGGTTGTAGCAAACCGGCAGGTCGTTGATGTTCAGCTTTAATCTGTTGGCAGTGTAGACATCTAGCTACAAAGTCTGCAATACTCTTCTTCATTCCAGGCCACCAAAAATTCTGTTTCAAATTGTGGTACATCTTCGTGTTCCCCGGATGCATAGCAAATTTACTACGGTGAGCTTCAGTCATAACACGTTTCCTCAGGTCATAGCAATCAGGCACACAAAGACGGTTCTGAAATTTCAGCACACCATTTTCAAACACAAATTCGGGCCTCGGTTTCGAATCAAACTCCTCTATAATCTTTTTCAAGTGTTCATCCTCACATTGTTTTTGTTTAATCTCATCAAGAATAACAGGTTGAGCAAAGATAGCAGATATCAGTCCATCTTGTTCATAGCCCGTTGACAACTCTTTTCGGCTAGATAACAAACACGACACAGTTGCACCAGATTTTCGGCTTAAGGCATCCGCCACGGTATTAGCCCTTCCCGGGTGATACAAGATTTGTAAGTCATAATCCTTGATTAGTTCCATCCAACGTCTCTGTCTCATATTTAACTCCTTTTGTGTGAAGAAATATTTCAAGCTTTTATGGTCGGTGTACACTTCACAAGTTACCCCATACAAGTAATGACGCCATATTTTCAAAGCAAACACCACGGCTGCCAATTCGAGATCATGTGTTGGATAATTCTTTTCATGAGGTCGGAGTTGTCTAGAAGCATAGGCAATCACCTTCCCATTTTGCATTAGTACACACCCTAAGCCTTTATAAGAAGTATCACTGTACACTTGGAACCCATCAGTACCATTTGGCAAAGTCAAAATTGGTGCAGTCACTAACCTGGTTTTTAATTCTTGGAAAGCTGCCTCTCTTTGATCATTCCAGTCAAATGGCACGTTTTTCTGAGTTAACTGAGTCAATGGCAAGGCAAGCTTTGAGAAGTCTTTCACAAATCTCCTGTAGTAGCCTGCAAGTCCCAGAAAACTTCGTACTTCTGTCACATTTGTAGGTCTCGGCCAGTCCACAACAGCCTCAATTTTCTGAGGGTCCACAGAAACACCATTCTTGTCAATCACATGGCCCAGAAATGCCACACTGTCCAGCCAGAATTCGCACTTAGACAATTTAGCATACAACTTCTTTTCTCTCAATATCTGCAAGGCGGTTCTCAAATGCTTTTCATGTTCTTCCCTGTCTTTAGAATATATCAGAATATCATCAATAAATACAACAATAAAATCATCCAGATATGATTTAAACACTCTATTCATAAGATCCATGAAAGCAGCAGGTGCATTAGTCATCCCAAACGGCATTACCAAGAATTCATAATGTCCATATCTAGTCCGGAATGCAGTTTTCTCTATATCTTCGGCTCTAACCTTTAACTGATGATACCCAGACCTGAGGTCAATTTTTGAAAACACTTGGGCACCCTGAAGCTGGTCAAACAAGTCATCTATTCGGGGCAAAGGGTATTTATTTTTGATAGTCACTTTGTTCAATTCCCGATAGTCTATACACAATCTCAAAGACCCATCTTTCTTTTTAACAAACAATACTGGAGCACCCCAAGGTGAAGTACTCGGACGGATAAAGTTCTTGTCTAACAGCTCCTGAAGTTGGGTTTTCAACTCTTTCAATTCAGAGATAGACATTCTATAGGGAGTCTTGGAAATAGGTTGTGTCCCCGGAAACACCTCAACAGTAAATTCAATTTCTCTGTCAACTAAATCCCCCGGTAAATCAGTTGGAAACACATCAGGAAAGTCACAAACAACAGGGATTGTTTCTACAGTAGGACTGTCAGATGATGCAGTCAGAACGCAACACAGATAACCCCTACAACCCTTCCTAAGTAGTCTTACAGCTTTCATAGCCGAAATTAAGTACGGGGGAGGAACTACCCCATTCCCTCTAAAGGTAAATTCAGGCATACCCGGCGGTCTAAACACCACAGTTTTGTTTGCACAATCAATAGTAGCACAGTATTTAGTCAACCAATCCATCCCCAAAATACAATCAAAATGATGAATGTCCAAAGGCAATAAATCCACATACAACGTCATATCACCCACCACAACATCACATGCTGGATAAACATGAGTACACATCATAGAATCCCCAGAAGGTGTAGATACAGATAATACACATGTCATATGTTCTAATGGCCTAGTCAAATTTTGAGAAAAGGCATGCGACACAAAGGAGTGCGTAGAACCAGAATCTATCAACACATATGCATATTGAGAACATACAGAGAGTGTACCTGACACCACGGTATAGGTGTTCGGTACATCACCAGGCACTAAAGCAAACACTCGGCCTTGTCTTAACGGTTCCTTTCCTGCATTGGCTTTGACGTTGGTTTTGGCCACAGAAGCGGATCCTGCTGAACTTGCCGTAGGTCGGTTAGTAGTCTCAGCTCTAAGCGGACAATTTCTCACCATATGGCCTTTCTGGCCGCAATTGTAACATGCCCCCGATGTTCGGTAACAAGTACCTCCGTGCTTATTCCCACAATTGGGACAATTTGGCGTAGAGTCATTACCTTGGCTTGAGCTACTGTAAGACCCTGTGTTATGCTTCTTATTCCCAGAAAATGAACGGCCCTTTTTAAAGTTATTCCCGGATCTTTTCCCTGTCCACTCAGTCCGTGGAGCGGAGGTTTGTTTCTGTGCTGCTAGAATGGATTCTGCCATTAATGCCCTGTCCAAAACGCTCACATATGTGGGTAGATTCAGAACTCCCACCCTATCCAGTATGTCCAGATCCAATCCATCCTCAAACTTGCGGGCCTTCTTGTCTTCTGTGTCCACCATATGGGGAGCAAACCTGGCTAGCTCAGTGAACTTGGCCTCATACTGGGCTACAGACATCTTGCCCTGTTTGAGTTCCTGAAATTCTGAGACTTTCCGGTTTCGAAAGCACTGGGGAAAATACTTATCATAAAAGATTGCGTTGAACTGGGTCCATGTCATACTTTCGTGACCATTTCGAATCAATAACCACCACCTACGAGCTTCATCTTTCAGTGTGTAGGTAGCCAACAAAACTTTCTGAGTTTCAGAACAAGGGAACACCTCATACAACTTCTCCATCTCAAGCAACCATGTTTCAGCTTTCAGGGGCTCAATCCCACCGTAGAACATTGGCGGTTTCATTTTTAGGAATTTCTGTGTCAGATTAATGATTTCACTGTTATCGGCTTCAGCCTGTACTGGCGGAGGTGGAGGGGGTAAGGGTTGTTGTTTCTGTTGCTGCATTACCACTTCGGTCAAGGTTGCCAACATTTGTTCCATTCTATCCATTCGGGCATCAGAAGACCCTGCTGTATCATCATTCCTTGCATTGTCCATGGCTATAGGTAAACAAGACTTTATATATTCAGATGTACATTCAGTTTCAATATTCAGTTGCATTACTACACACTCACACATGCAATGGAATGCCCCTAATTCTTACTAGGACATCCTAAGCTCATAAGGACCTGTGCGTGCGGTATAACTCGTGCTCTGATACCACTCTGTCACGACCCAAACCCGCCCCCTTAGGTTTGGCACCGTAACCGTAGGTAATCCACGGATTACTGGCCGGTTACGGTGCCAAACCTAAGGGGGCGGGTTTGGGTCGTGACAACGTGCCTCAGGAGTACAACTCAACCTGGAGACCCGCTCGAGCGCCCAACCTTGCACTCGAGCGCGCAGACCAACAAAGCCGTCCGCTCGAGCGTAAACTCCCCCGCTTGAGCGGAGAATCACAACTCCCAGAATCTCAGGCCGTCTGCAAAATTGCTGGAAACCCCAAAAGTCCACTCGAGCGAAGGGAAAAATTTCAGATCATTACATCTATCATTGTATAGCAAATTTTATCACTGAATTAGCAAAAGTAAACAAATCCATCATTGTATGGCAAATGAACATGAAGATATGATTATTATGAAGTTGAATATCACTATTAAATTAATACTGCATGATACACATTGAAAATAGTTTCAAGTTGAATTTTATCACTTAATTATAGTTATGAAAGAAGAAGGGAATCAAATCCATCATTATAACAAATTTTATCACTCAATTAAGAAAATTAAGCAAATCTATCATTCTTATAGCAAATTTTCTCACTGAATTGGGCAAAATAAGCAAATCTGTTATTGTATAGCAAATGAACATGAAGATGTGATTATTATGAAATTGAATATCACTTAATTATAGTTATAAAAGAAGAACGAAAGATGAATACGACTTACGTTTGATTCGCATGTTTGTTGAAGAAGAAGGGAAGCAAATCCATCATTATAACAATTTTTATCACTCAATTAGGAAAATTAAACAAATCTATCATTCTTATAGCAAATTTTCTCACTGATTTGGGCAAAGTAAGCAAATATGGCATTGTATAACAAATTTTATCACTGGATTAGCAAAAGTAAGCAAATCTATCATTCTATAAGAAATGAACATAAAGATGTGATTATTATGAAGTTGAATATCGCTCATAAATTAATACTGTATGGTACAAATTGAAAATAGCTTCAAGTCGAATTGTATCACTCAATTATAGTTATGAGAGAAGAAGGGAGGCAAATCTATCATTATAACAAATTTTATCACTCAATTAGGAAAATTAAGTAAATCTATTATTCTTATAGCAAATTTTATCACTGAATTGGGCAAAGTAAGCAAATCTGTCATTGTATATCAAATTTTATCACTGAATTAGCAAAAGTAAGCAAATCCATCGTTGTATAGCAAATGAACATGAAGATGTGATTATTATGAAGTTGAATATCACTCATAAATTAATAGTGTATAATACACATTGAAAATAGCTTCAAGTCAAATTTTATTACTCAATTATAGTTATGAAAGAAGAAGGGAAGCAAATCCATAATTATGAAATAAGAAGAGAAGCAAATCCATCATTATAACAAATTTTATCACTCAATTAGGAAAATTAAGCAAACCTATCATTCTTATAGCAAATTTTCTCATTGAATTGGACAAAGTAAGCAAATCTGATATTGTATATCAAATTTTATCACTGAATTAGCAAAAGTAAGCAAATCCATCATTGTATAGCAAATGAACATGAAGATGTGATTATTATGAAATTGAATATCAATCATAAATTAATACTGTATGATACACATTGAAAATAGCATCAAGTCGAATTTTATAACTCAATTATAGTTATGAAAGAAGAAGGGAATCAAATCCACCATTATAACAAATTTTATCACTCAATTAAGAAAATTAAGCAAATCTATCATTCTTATAGCAAATTTTCTCACTGAATTGGGCAAAATAAGCAAATATGTTATTGTATAGCAAATGAACATGAAGATATGATTATTATGAAGTTGAATATCACTTAATTATAATTATAAAAGAAGAACGGAAGATGAATACGACTCACGTTTGATTCGCATGTTTGTTGAAGACGAACTAAACAAGGAATATAGATCGAAACGGTGGAAAATTTGCTCGGGATCTGTTCAGAATTAGAATATAGATCGAAACAAAGGTGATTTCTTTGGAAACGATGGGAGATTCAGGGAAAATCTCTTCATTTGTTTTGATTTCCAAATCGTAAATCGCCTCAGAATAGTTTCCAAATCAGAACAATTGAGAAGGAGCATATGTGTCACGCGCACAGGGGAGAGCTCGTGATATCTTCTTTGCTTCACACATGTGGTGTGACATTGAGGAGTAAAATTGGAAACTGAAATAGGGCAGGACTTGGTGGGTATTAATTTGTTTCAATGGGACCGGCTGGTAAGTCCCCCATATAATTTTGTATTTAGATATTAAAAAAAAGGCCCAAATACTATAAGCCCAATAGAACATAGGACCCAAAAAAAAGAAAAGAAAAAGAAATACAGTCCAAGAAAGATTGAATGGGTTATCTTTGTTATCCATTGAAAAGGATATGGTGGATAAATTCGATTGTGCAAGCTTCATTAGTGATTTTGTAATTAAAAATGTGAGGGAAATGCAATTATAAACTGGATATTGCTAAACTATAAAGCAACAAGACCAGATTTTTATTTTTTTTGAGTATTCGTAATGATTGCTTTCTATCTTAATATATGAAAGTAAATTTTTGTTTATAATTTTAATGATTATATGTGTAAGTAAATTTTTTTGTGATTACAAACAAATAAAAAAAATAGTTGTAACTTATCGTTTTATCTATGATTTTTTTTTCCCAATGTAAAAGGGGCTCTAATTCCAAAGTTCACCTTGAGCCCCATAAATCTCAGGGTCGGCCCTGGAGGCAACTAGGGCTTGGAGGATGAAGAAGAGGGTTTAGGGAGGGCAAGGCAGTGTGGTGGGAGGGGGTTGGCGTCGCATTTTGGGGAATAGGGTCGCGACTGGGAGAGAGGTGGGGCGTTGCTGTGGGTGTGGGGGTTGGCATCACAGTTGAGGGAAAAGAGTGGCTGGTGTTGGTGTTGGTGTTGGGGTTGGGGAGGGGTGGGGTTTGGTGACGATGCAACCATCGACAATGATGGCTCAACCTCTCTCGCTTTTTTTCTTTCAATTGAGATTCTTGAGATAAACATTGCGATAAATATAAGGATCATAAGATATTGATGATTTCATCTGGTAAACACAAGACTTCATAAACAATTATCAGAAAGATCAATTATGATCAGCGGGAGTAGTTCATTTTTTTTGGCTAGATGGTGGCAGTGGTAGAAGGAGGTGGAGTGGTGGTGGTCTGTGGTCCTCAATGGCTCTGTTATGAACGGAGAAGAAGATGAAAGAAAAGAGAGTAAAATGTCTATTTTGTCATTGGAAACCAATCACATGTTATTTACGTGCAAATTTTTCATTCAATAAATTTCCGTTTTTAATTGGACTAAAATGAAACAAATTTTAAAATTAATATTAAAATTGAGTCAATTAAAATTATAAGAATTAAAATGACACAACGGATAAATTACGACGACTGTCAACATAATTGACCCAAAAATTAATTTACAAATCAAAAAGATATGTGTATTAAGATAAAATCAAGTGTAAAAATAGAAGCTCCTATAAAATTGATAGGGCCAAGATTTGTCCATCCACTTAAGTGGATTGATTCCTCTGATTCACTTTGTGAGTTTTATTGGAGTAGTGATTGTATCTATGGCGGAGAAAATTCTATCGGCTATGGAGGTTGATTGTATTAAAGCAACGGCAGTGTTGAAAGCAAAATGAGATTATCCTAGCAGGAGATTTGTTGGCAGTCATTAGGCATCTTCAATCACAAAATGAGAAGTTGTCAAATTATGGTCACTTGGAGAGGGTTGCTGGAGTCTCTCCCTTTGTTTGAGAATGGAAAATTCAACATTTGCGGTGTCAAGAAAATTCTGTTGCTCATTGTTTAGCAAGAATGGTGGTGGATTTGAAGGGGGTCGTAATTTGGATGGAGGAAGTCTCCCCTTCGTTATCTTCTTTGATTTCTACTAAAGCATTCATTATTATTGTTTGATTTTCTTACTTATGCTATCTAAAAAATATATAAATATTTTTTTCTTTCATTTTTTAATTATTGTGTATAAATTATTCATAGAAATAATATGGAAACTTAAAAAAATTACATATTTATTAAAAAGTTTATAATTTTAATTATTAATATTTATAAAAAATTTATTGATTTGTACTGTAATTTTTTTACAAAAATTTAGTGATGTGATATTTCTCCAAATAAAAACTCTGTAACCAAGTAACGTACTTCATTTGTCAGGGGTTTCATGGGCCTTACACTTAAAGCGATTAGATCTTTTACGTACATGGGCCTAGGTTTATCATTCGACTAGTACATCATTGCATAATGCTCCGGACCCTCTTCCTCCCCACACCCATTACCCCTACACACGTGGGAGTTGGTGAATGAAGGAAAAATAAAATAAAAAATACAAAATCTGGACCAATGGGGTGCCAGTGGGGGTTATGGGGGTGACCCCCACGGTCTCAATCACGGTTCTACATCATTTTCCTATGTCAATCTGGTTTTTTATAAGAAAATTGACATATAAATTTTTTTTATAGGTAATTAATTTTTATTAAAGCTTTATTTGACATGTGTTAAAATAATATATATTATTTTATTTGTTTTATAACTATTTTATTTAAGTCACGTCATTTATTTATCACATCATTTCAAATTCAATTTATATTTTATATTTTTTTGTAAAAAGTTAAAAAAATATGCTAAAATAGTATAATAATAATCCATAAATTTAAAAAGATACATAGTGCGATTTTTTTTTAAAAAAATAATCCGTAATTTAAAAAGATACATCATGCGATTTTTTTATTATATTTTTGAAGATTGTTTTGGTAATATTATGTTTGGCTTCTATATGTGGGTGGATATACTTCATTTGAAAATTTTTGACGAATGATAGTTCAAATTATTCTAATGTGAACATTATTATATTATTAAATTTTTATTAAATATGTCATTATTAAAATGACAATGGGATATCATTTTAAGGTATGCATCATTGTTTTATTAAAATTTTGTCAAATGTGTCATTCTAAGGTCTCGTTTGGAATAAATTTTTTTAATGACTTTTTTATTTTTTGACTAAAATATGAGATTAAAAAAATTGATCACCATATTTGGTTCCAAAAAATTCAGCATACTTTTCAAAAAATTAAATTTTATGTTTTTCATATTTTTTTTGTTTATAGTAATTTTTTTAAAAATATTTTACTCAATTTTTAATTTTTATTTTTTAGATATATGTACTCTAAATACACTTAACAAGTATAATATTTGTGAAAAAACTTAAAAAATTCACCAAATACAAAAAAAATATGAAAAATAATACATTTTTGTATTTTGTTATATTCAATGATATTTTAAAATATTTTTGTACAGTTTTTTTTTTTTTACTTTTTAAGTATATTAAGATTAAGTGAAAAAATTTAAAAAGTTGATTAAAATATTTTTAAAAATTATTTAAAATAATAAACTACGAATTAAAAACTCAAAAAATTATTTTTGAAAATTCAAAATCTAATAGGATGATTTTTTTTTAAATTTTAAAAAAAAATGTGCAAAAATAGAGTGAATTGAAAACAATTTTTTATTTTTTGATATTTGTTAGTTATTTTTTTTTTTAAACTTTTTTAATTTTTATACTGCAATTGCAAGTTGTCAAATGAGGCCTTAAAATATGATAATTGGATCTAATATGACAATTATCATTGTCCAATTTAAAGTAGAGATAATTGTTGAAAAGTCCAACATAAGGAGGGTATAATGTATTAGATTCAGTGAATATTTTTTTATTGATAAGTAATCCACTCTTTGTGAAATAGTTTGGTGAAAAGTTATTTTGTCTATTTTGAAGGACATTTTGTTTCTAATTTTACTAATTAATTTATTTTTTGGTCTTTTTTTTATTTGTTGACTTTTGTTGACTATCTATTCAAAAATTCTTTGTTCAAATTTTTTTTTCTCCAATCTGTTCAATTTTTTAATATTTTCAATTCAAATTTCCCTTTACCTGTTTAAATATTTGCCCAATTAAAATTTTATCTGTTCGAATTTATTATCCATTCAAATCCGATAAATAAGCCATCCATTTTCCTTATTTACAGCTTCCAATCGATGGCCCTCTTAGATGAAGCTGAGACTCCCAGATGGAGATTGAAGTTGACGAGATCATCATTAAAGATCATAGATCTATTAAAACCTAGGGCCTCTGATCAACGCCGTTGTCTGACACCGATCTATAAAGAAAACAAGAAAAACAGATTAACAAAAAACAAACAAGTGATTCAGAGATCTGTACTGTGAAGATCTAGTAATGGATGATTGAAAAATGATAGAGGAGCAATCGGAATCCAATGAGAGAGATTGAGACGACGGCAGCTCACGGGTTGCTGCGACGGTGAGGTTTCAGAGAACGGTGAAAAGAATCAAAGAAGAAAAAACCCTAGAATCATTTCAATCAATTGAGAAAAAAAAATCAAAGTTGTCGTCTTTTTGATATTTTCTTTCTGTAATCGAAACATCTCTAACGAACACATATAGATTGTATTGATAAGGACGAGTTCAAGATTTGCCTAAAGAATCAACAGATTTGAAATGAAGAAAA
Organism: Camellia japonica; assembly: GCA_030407325.1. Lineage (NCBI taxonomy): Eukaryota > Viridiplantae > Streptophyta > Magnoliopsida > Ericales > Theaceae > Camellia > Camellia japonica. Next base: position 61,873,487 of record JAPPVO010000003.1, read on the forward strand.
ATAAGAGAGATGGTGGCAATGGCAGGGGAGGATAAGAAGGAGAATGATAGGATGAGTGATGGAAATGGGAAATCAAGGAAAAGATTGAGACTGAAATAAAGAGAAAAATGGAAATTGGTATTGATTGAAACTGGGAAATACAGCTTTGGGAAATGTTAGATCCCGCTTTACTTCATTACAAAAACAATATCCCTTATCTCTCATTCTCTCCCTCTTTATACAATTTCTCACAACAACTTTAACAACTTTCAATAATCCCGCTCAACAACGGCAACTTCTTTTGCTAATCCCGCACCAATTAACTTAGCTTTAATTTATCTGTTATCTGGGTCTCTTGTCTAGCCCATCATCCAGTCTAGCCCACTGCTCCTAAGTTCAGCCCCTTTTCTTGGCCCATAGCAGCTTCACTACTAGTTGATGGCCTATCATTTCCTCTCCCTTGAAAGAAACCTTGTCTCCAAGGCTGGAAAGTTAGAAATTTGGCTTGGAGAACTTGGTACAACTTCCAAGTTGCATCTTTTGGGTAGAAATTAGACCATTGGACCAATAATTGAGTTGTTGGCCTATCTTTATACTTGATCAAACGCCTGTCCAAGACTACAATGGGTTTAGGATCAATGACACTATCAGTCCCTACGAGTGGAAATGTGGCTTGTGGTGTGGTGTGGGCTCCCAACTTCTTCTTGAGCAAGGACACATGGAAAACTGGGTGCAAATTAGAGTGTGGGAGCAGGTCCAATTGATAAGCTACCTGACCCACTCTCTGCAACACCTGAAATGGCCCATAAAATTGTGGGGACAATTTCATGTTAGAACGGCATTGTAGTGTACTTTGCTTGTAGGGCTGCAATTTGAGGAATACCCAATCTCCCACCTCAAATTGTTGTTCGGTGCGATGTTGATTTGTCTACTGCTTCATGCGATTTTGGGCTTGGACTAGGTGTTCCTTAAGGAGCTTTAGTGTTGCTTCCCTATCCCTACCCTACTGATCAACTGCAGCCACATTGGAGACCCTTGGGATATAGTGAATGTGGGAAGATGGTATTTGGCCATACACCACCTGGTATGGTGTCAACTTGGTGGCAGTGTGGTAATTGGTATTGAACCACCACTCAGCCAAGGACAGCCATTGAGCCCATGCCTTGGGCTTATCTCTTGTCATGCACCTTAGGTAAACTTCAAGACACCTATTGACCACCTCTGTTTGGCCATTCGTTTAAGGATGGTAAGAGGTGATGAGGTTCAATTTTATGCCTTGTAACAGGAAAAGTTCCCACCAAAAGGTGCTGGTGAAAATGGGATCCCAATCAGAAACTATAGATTTAGGCATGCCATGCAGTTTGTAAATGGTATCCAAGAATGCTTGAGCTACTTCCACAACTGTATAAGGATGGGACAGGGTAATGAAATGTGTGTATTTGGATAATCTGTCCACTACCACAAGTATGACAGTCTTTCCATGGGAGTTGGGGAGCCCTTCTACAAAGTCCATGGATATATCAGACCAAATGCCTTCTGGAATTGGCAATGGCTGCAGTAGGCCTGGGGAATCTATTGTCATAGTTTTGTTCATTTGACAAATATTATATTGAGCCACAAAGGCATATATGTCCCTCTTCATACCTTTCCAATAAAAAGATTTTCTTGCTCGGTGATAAGTTTTTTTGGTACCCGAATGTCCTCTCAAAGGGGTAGCATGTATCTCTTGCATAAGCAATTCCTTGAGCTGTGCATTTGATCCTACTACTAATCTTCCTTTGTAGGTCAATAGCCCATGTGTCCAAGAATAACCTGGTTGTACGGTTGGATCATTGGTTAAGCTCTTAATTAGTGTTTTGAGGGTTAGGTCAGTATGCCATTCCTGTTTGAGAGAATTGAGCCACTCAATTTGGACAACTGAGAGAGCTGAAATGGTGCAACCTTGCTCCCTGCCCTGTCTAGATAAAGCATCTACAGCTTTGTTCTCATGCCCAACCTTGAACACAATGTCATAGTCATAGCCATAGCCAAGTAACTTTGCGAGCCATTTCTTGCATAGTAGTGGAGATCTTTTGGTCTAGTAGGTACTTAAGACTGAGATGATTAGTTTTGATGGTGAAATGTCTTCCCAGCAGGTAGTATCCCCACTTATAGACAGTATATACTGCTGCCAATAACTCCTTCTCATAGGTTGATAGCCCCAAATGTTTGGGTGTCAATGCCTTGCTAATATAAGCTATATGATGCCTATCTTGCATGAGTATTGCCCCTCTGCCTGTGCCAAATGTATCACATTCCAAAATAAAGTCCTTCTCATAGTTTGGTAGTGCTAACACAGGTGTGGAGGCCATAGCTGCTTTTAAGGTGTTGAAAGCATTTTTTGCTTGCTCATTCCATCCAAAGGAGTCCTTTTTTAATAGAGTGGTAAGTGGTGCACAAACTTTCTCATAATTTTTCACAAAGCGTCTGTAATAACCGGTCAACCCCAAATATCCCCTCAATGCCTTGATAGATGTTAGTCTAGGCCAGTTCAACATAACTTTAATCTTGACTGGGTCTGCTGCCACACCCTATCCAAAAATGATATGCCCCAAATACTCCCAAGATTGTTTTCCAAAGGCACACTTAGACTTCTTGACATAGAGCTAGTTGGTCCTCAGTAATTGTAAAGTGGTTTGCAAGTAGTGAAGGTGGTCAGCCCAAGTTTTACTATATATCAAGATATCATAAAAAAAAAACCAGTACAAACCTCCTCAGATAAGGTTTAAAAACCGAGTTCATTAGGCTTTGAAAAGTGTAGGGTGTATTGGTCAGCCCAAAAGGCAAAACCAAAAATTCATAATGGCCCTTGTGAGTTCTGAAAGCAGTTTTGGAGATGTCTGCAAGGTTCACTCTGATTTGATGGTATCTGTCTCTTAAATCAAACTTTGTGAACACTTTGGCACCATGTAATTCATCCAATAGTTCATCAATTATAGGGATGGAGAATTTATCTTTAATTGTCAACTTGCTTAATTCTTTGTAATCAACACACATCCTCCAAGTATGATCCTTCTTTTTCACCAATAGCACATGGAAGGAAAAAGAACTTGTACTTGGCCCAATGATACTAGCATCCAGCATCTCTTTGACTATTTTTTCAATTTCATTTTTTTCTATGTATGGATACCTATATGGCCTCACATGGACGGGTTCACTGCCTTGTTTTAAGGGAATTCTGTGGTCAATCATTCGTTGAGGAGGGAGGGTAGTAGGCTCCACAAAGACATCATTAAAGTCATGTAAAATGGTAGTAATATCAGTGGATACCTGTTCTACATGTGCAGCTGTGATACTGTACAACTGGACTAGGTATCCTTGGTTGGTTTGTTGCAAAGCCTTACTCACTTGCTTGCTTGACACTTGTTCCACTTTGCAGCCAGTGTCTCCCTTGAGAAGGATGGCCTGTCTATCCAATTGGAACTGCATTTGAAGGTTTGTAAAATCTCAAAGTATTGGTCCCAAAGTAGACAACCAGTGCACCCCAAGTACCATGTCACACCCTCCAATGGCCAGGATACGCATCTCTGTGGTAAAAGTGGTGCCCTGCATTTCTCACGTGAAGGCCTTGCACAGTCCCTTGCTACATAATTTGGTCCCATCAGCCATGGTGACTGGCAGATCTGTGGTGGGTTCTACTAATTGTCTAGAACTCTTGGCCACACTTGGCTATACAAAGTTGTGGATACTGCCAGAATCTATTAAGATAGTGATGGGCCTCCCCTTGACCTTTCCAAGTACTCTTCTGGTCCTAAAGGACAAGCTTCCTGACAGAGTATGTACTGGAATCTGCATTTCATCACTCAACTAAGAGTCTCTATCCTCTTGTAATTTTGGTTCTGGAGCATCTGGTTACTCGTCTTCCCAAAGTAGCAAATACAATTGTTTTCGTTGGCACTTGTGTCCCCTGACATATTTTTCGTCACAGTTGTAGCAAAGACCTTTCTCTCTTCTGGCCTCCATATTCTTGGGAGTTAGTCTTTTGATGGGAAAATGGGTGGTACTGGTGAACGTTGAGTTGGAAGAAATGGTTGGTTGGTATTTGGAGTCAGTGGGTACTAGGTTTTTTGTATCAGGTTTAGGTCCACTTGAGAAAAAGGGTTTTGGTAATGATAGGTTTGGGAAAGAAAAAGACCGATTGTTGTTGGATGATCTTTGGGGAATTTTGTTTCGTCTACTAAGGGTTTCAATGCTTTATTCCTGTAACCTTGCCAAGCCTATGGCATGGGAAATGGTGGTAGGTTGGAACATTTGGACTTCAGTTTTGATCTCATCTTTCAACCCACTAACAAAACAGCTGACAAAGAACTTCTCTGTTAAGCCTTTGGTTCTATTGGCTAACTCTTCAAATCTCTCCTGGTATAGTTTAATAGACATGAGATGCTTCAACTTGGTCAATTCCCCCATAAGGTCCTAAAAAATGTTGGGCCCAAAGCGCAGTTGAAGTCTGTGAGAGAATTCAGCCCAGGTGGCCATTTTCTGGGTTCACTCGAACCATTGGTACCACGTATCGCCTTGTCAGTGAGATGCATCATAGCTAGTTTTACTTTACTACCTTCATCAATCTAGTTAAATTCAAAGAAACGTTCACACTTATAAATCCAACCAGTAGGATTCTCACATGAGAATTGGGGAAAATCGATTTTAGCATAACGAGTTTGAACAAAGCCGGAGTTGTGGAATGAAAATCTATGAGGGGTAGAGGAATCTTCACCCAAATCTACTATTGGTGGTTGTTTTTGATCGTCGCGAAGGGTAAGGGCCATGATCATCTCCTTAAGCTGGTTGAGAGCAAACTGCGTTCGTGCTTCACTCTCATGTTGTTGGTGAACCAAAAGTTCGTCGCTCTCACGCAATTGGTGAATGGTTTCCTCCATCCTCTTCTGTTCCAGTGCACGAGTCTTCGTCATCATAAATTTTGGCCGAGGAACTGCTAGCCCTGATACTAGTCATAGGGTGAATGATGGAAATGGGAAATCAAGGAAAAGATTGAGACTGAAATAGAGAGAGAAATGGAAATTGGTATTGATTGAAACTGGGAAATACAGCTCTGGGAAATGTTAGATCCCACTTTACTTCATTACAAAAATAATATCCCTTATCTCTCATTCTCTCCCTCTTTATACAATTTATCTCCACAACTCTAACAACTTCCACTAATCCCGCTCAACAACTGCAACTTCTTCCTATAATCCCGCACCTATTAACTTAGCTTTAATTTATCTGTTTTCTGGCCTATCATCCAGTCCAACCCACTGCTCTTGAGTTCAGCCCCTTTTCTTGGCCCATGGCAACTTCACTGCTAGTCGATGGCCTATCAGAGAAGGATTGGAGGAGGACGGAGGAGGATTGTGAGCGGCGAGCTAAGGATCACCATGGCTATTCTTCTTCTCCACCAGAGGACATGTCCATCTAAACCCTAATAGAACACAAGAGAGAGATGTCCACCGTTTGTCTCTCTCACACACACACACACACACACACATATATATAGAGGGTAATTTGGTCATTTAACTTAAGGATGTCCTTTTGACAAACTGTTTGAGCTCTTGTACTTTAGCTAAAAATTTGGATTTATGGACCAAATTCCTTTTAAAATATAGTATTTATATACATTTTATTTTTTCTAAATATATGTATATTTTATTTGAGAGATTTTAACATGAAATAAAAGACTTTTTAAATTACAAAAATATGTATTAGACTAAGAAAAATGATACATAAATCCACATTTTAAACTTATTTTTTAAATCCAATAATATGTCAAAAAGATAATTAATTCATAATTATAAAATATTTAATTATCAATCAATTATTTTTTGACATATCATTTATTGAGTTTAAATAATGATGCTCTTGTACATGAATATTTTAAACAACAATGATAGAGAACTCTAATTTTGAAGCTCTAAAAAGAGCTCTAGTGATGTGGCAAGAGGAAAAAAAAAAACAAAACAAAACAAAACAAAAACAAAAACACAGGCACATACATCACATCACATGTGGGCCCCACTCCTTACCACATCACTAGAACTCTCTTTAGAGTTCCAAAATTAAAACTCTTAATCTTTATTCTATTTAAAATGTTAGTCTATAATGCCACAAGGTTTTTTTTATATTAATAATTAGATGATTCTTAGCTCCGGTTTCAATCATCTGATGTACTGCCAAACAGATATGTTGAGGTGTTTGTAGAAGATCCTTAATGCTTGGAGCTGTCATGGATTTATTGGCAACCCCGGGATGATGTTGCTCTGCTTTAGTATTTTTGCGAGTTCTTGGATGGGTTGCATAGAGTCCGAATCATTTGCCATGGTTTCCTACAGTGGTTCCTGCGGTGGTCTCCAAAACAACTTCGTTTTGGATAAAACGATGTCATTTTATTTAGTGGTTTTTTTTATATATTTTAATTAAAAATTTTCATCTATATATTATTTTATGTTAGATAGATAGTGAATCATATTTATTTGTTAGATAGATAGTAAATAACATTTATTAGTTAGATAGTGAATCACATTGATCTGTTGTAGTAGATTCATATTTGTTGTTAGATAGTTAATCACATTTATTTGTAAATATTATTTTCTAGGGATTCATATATAATTTTCTTCCATTATATATATATATATGATTCAGATTTGTGCAGTTCATCTCTAGTACCTGCAATTTGGTAGAAATGTGGTTAAACCTTGTTGTTATATATATGAGACAGATATGTAAAAAATAGCAAGAATAGAGAAATTGATTATTAATGACCTAGTTATTTGTAGAAAAAAATAGCAATAATAGGGATGGGTAAAACTTATTATTTGTATGATACTGAATTGCAAGTAATGGAAGAAAATAATATTGTTGATGAGTTGGCCAATTGTGGTTGGAAGTCGAAAGTGGGAATGCCATTTGACTCTGAACAAGCCGCATATGACTTTTAGAATACTTATGGAGGAAAGGTGGGCTTTAGTATTAGGAAGGCCTATGCAAACAAGAACAAACATACGAAGGAGATAACATCACGGACATTTGTATGTTACAAAGTGGGAAGTCGGGGTATTGACAAACGAAATCCACTTGTCAAAATTCGAGAAAAGAGGTAAGATGTGGTTGTGGTACCCGATTTAGTATCAAGTTAGATAGAATTTCAGGAAAATATATTGCTTGTGATTTTGTTAAACATCATAATCATGACCTTGTGCCTCGAGATTGCATTCATATCTTGCCATCCCAAAGAAAAATATCTACCACCCAAGCAATTGAAGTAGAATTGGCTTCAGAATCTGGAATTCCTCTTAGGTCTGCTTATGAGCTATTTGGTAGGGAATCTGGTAGAAGAGCATCACTTGGTTTCACGAAATTTGACCAAAAAATTTACTTAAGATCGAAGAGACAAAAAGATTTGGAATATGGAGAAGCGGGTAGTGTGTTGCATTACTTTCGTAAGAAAACTATGGAAAATCCATCCTTTTTTTATGCAGTTCAATTAGATTATAAAGAGCAGATAAATAATATATTTTGGGCCGATACTCAAATGATCATAGACTATGCTCAATTTGGTGATATAGTGACCTTTGACACTATTTATAAATTAAATAATTAGCATAGACCTTTTGGATCATTTGTTGGATTTAATCATCATTGAGAAACAGTTATATAAGGTGCAGCGTTAATGTATGATGAGACTGCTGAATCTTTTACATGGTTGTTTCAAATTTTTTGGAGGCAATGTCCAGCAAAGCTCTGAAAACTATTTTCACAGATCAAGATGCTGCAATGGCTAAGGCCATTCCAATTGTCATGCCCGATATAAACCACCGACTTTGCACGTGGCATTTGATGCAAAATACTGTCAAGCATGTAAGTTCTATTTTCGATGATGTAGGGGTCAAGGCTGTGTTTTCAAAATTTATGCATGACATTGATGACAAAGAAGAATTCCGAATAAAGTAGGACCAAATGCTTGATAAGTATGATGCACGTGACAATCATTGGTTGGAGCAGACTTTTCGCGTGAAGGAGAAATGGGGAAGGCCATATATTATGAATTCTTGGGCAGTTGGAATGAGTACTACTCAACTTAGTGAATCCTTCAATGCATTTTTAAGGGATTATCTGAATTGTGACCATAACTTGATGGAGTTCTTCATGCATTTTGAGAGGGTGCTTTATGAGAAAAAGGTATAAGGAATTAGAAGCCGAGTATAATTTGTCCTAAAAATTGCCGAGCGTTTCAATTCCAACTTTGATGTTAAAGCAAGTGGCAAAGATTTACACGAAAACAATTTTTGAGGAATTCCAAAATGAGTACGTGTAATCCATTGAAACATCCATTATAGGCACTATTAATGATGGTGAGAGTACCATATTCACAATAAGAACAGTGGTAGATAGAAAAAATGATAAGAATGTGACAATGGATAGAGGTGGTTCTTTGAGTTGTAGTTGCAGGAAGTTTGAAGTGAAGGACATACTGTGTCGACATTGTGTGAAAGTACTTGGAAATATATTCAATGCAACGGAACTTTCTCCACAATATATACTCAAACGATGGACTAAAAAAGCAAGGGCTGAAAGTGTGGCAAATAGACATGGGTTTGAAGTGAAGGCTGATGTGAAACTCCATCAAAGTGACCGATATCGGTTATTAATGACCATGTTTAGAGCAATAGCTAGTAGAGCCACTAAAAGTGAAGAAACTTATCAATTGTCAGTTTCAAAAAGTGAAGAATTGAATGTAATGGTTGAAGACAAATTAAGTGTCCACATTTGTGGTCAAGTGGAGGTAACTGATTTGAGAAATTCTTCAAGCAACACATGCCCACAGAGTGACGAAGTAGATTGTCCAATTGGGACTCAAGAAAAGAGAATCAACTAGTAAGGGAAGAAGGAGGACCAAAGGCGGGATAGGAAAATCTATTGCAAAGAAGAAAAGGATGCAATCTATTCAAGTAATTACACGAAAAATTGCATATGATTAAAATGCATTAGATTAATAAACTGAAACAATGATTTTTTTTTTTTTTATTAATGACCCACTTTCATTATGGTAATAATTTTTCGTTGTATGTAGGGTGTCCGCTGATTATATCCCTTTAATGTGAATCTCAACCTCCTTTCGACATGGGTAGTAATTCTATTCAGTAATATGTAATATTAATGTGGTCTTTGTATGGTTAGTTTTATGAATTCCTTTCATTGAGTCCGTTAAGTAGTATGAAATTATAAACTATCCAAGTGGCATTTAATTTTTGTTATCTTTAATTGATTTGCCTGGCAATGTAGTTGGGTGCTGCTGTTTATACTTCCTCAGGTGAATCACAACCTCGGTTCGTCATGGGTAGTAATTCTATTTAGGTAATATGTAATAGTAATGTGTCTTTGTATGGTTAGTTTTATGAATTCCTTTCATTGAGTTTGTTCACTAGTATGAAATTATGAACTATCCGGATGGCATTTAATTGTTGTTATCTTCAATTGGTTTGCCTGGCAATGTAGTCGAGTGCTGCTGTTTATACTTCCCAAGGTGAATCACAACCTCATTTCATCATGGGTAGTAATTCTATTAAGGTAATATGTAATAGTAATGTGGTCTTTGTATGGTTAGTTTTATGAATTCATTTCATTGAGTTCGTTCACTAGTATGAAATTATGAACTATTCTGATGGCATTTAATTTTTGTTATCTTCAATTGGTTTGCCTGGCAATGGGCAATGTAGTCGGGTGCTGCTGTTTATACTTCCCAAGGTCAATCATAATCTCGTTTCATCATGGCTAATAATTCTAATCAGGTAATATTTATTTGTGTGCAAGCTTTTAAGAAAATGTTAAATAATGTTTCTTTTTTTTTTTCAAAATTTTTGTTTACATACTTTGTATTGGTTGTATTTAGGATCATGGTCTTGGTGTCTATATTTCTCAATCACAATCTCGTCTCGTCATGAATAGTAATTCTAATCAGGTAATATTAATGTTGAATAATGTTTTTTTTTTTTTTTCAAAATTTTTGTTTACATACTTTATATTGGTTTTATTTAGGATCATCGTCATGGTGTCTATATTTCTTAATCTCAACGTCGACCTCAAGTTCTCATGGGTGGTACAAGTGGTACTCCTCTTATGTATGGTACATTTGATGTGAGTTATTATTGATTACATAGTTTACATTAAAAGGGTAGTATACATTGTAATCAAAGTTTAATAAATTTAGCTTTATTGTAGGGAAATAACACGCCTTAGTCAATGCCTTCTGTCTATCCCACTCATAGATCTTTTCAGGAGTTGTTTTGAGGTACAAGTGTTCAACACTTTGTAGTCCAAGTCTCGCAAGCGTCACATAGTCCTACTGACAGTCATGTAGATGGACATCCCTAAGAAGTTGATTTTATCTATGTTGGACAGATTTGGATAGATTTGGACATATTTATTTTGCTTTGGACAAATTTATTTTGTTTTGGATAGATTTATTTTATATGTTTGTTTTGGACAGATTTATTTTATATATTTGTGTTGGACAGATTTGGATAGATTTATTTTGTTTTGGACAGATTTGGACAGATTTATTTTATTTTTCATTGATTTGGACAGATTTATTTTGTTTTGGACAGATTTGGACAGCAGGTGTTATTTGAATGTCATATGTCATATTTGATTGTCATATTGTCATATGTTCCTTAACTTGAGTAAATCTTAGATTTCTAAAACCCTTCTAAAGTAGCCTAGTTTGAAGGGTTATTTCCTCTATTTGATGGACAGTTCTGATCTTCCCATACCATTAGATATGCAACAGTAGTGTGTCCAAGGCCATTTGTACAAATGAACTACCAAATCCCATTTGTATTGCAAACAACAGAGAGCATAGCTTCATTTCACAGGCATAGAAAGCAAAGGCCTATCTTGATAAGCACAATTATGACCAAAAATAACAATATAAAAGAATGAATGAAAAGATTGAATCAGAAAGCAACTTCAAAACCCATAGCTTCAAAGCTGTACAACTTTCATTGACAGAACCAAAAAAGAAGCACATCACTATTGACATAGCATAGGTAATTTCATTAAACTTTACATATCAGAACTCATAGTTTAAGGTTTACTAAATTCAAAACTCAAATACAAAATAAAAAAAAAATAAAAAAAAAGAGGTTATATTCACTTCAATAGTACTATTAGCATGGTAAAACTAACCAATACTATGGTTGTCAACATAATCAGTTTCACAGCTTCTTGGTTTGTCTCAACTCGTTCCAATCTATTTATAATTTCATTGATTTTGTCAAAATCATAATCATACCCTCTTTCAGCTTCATTCTTCATATGAATAGCTTTACTTCTCCTTTGGATATTTGATGCATTTCCAATAAGAGCCGCTCCCCACACAAAGTACTCACACATCTTATCTGCACACTTGAAATACAGCCTCCCTGGATTTTTCTCTGATTCTGGTATGTACACTGCTGTTTTTTTTTTCCACAATTGCATATTTTATTTTGCAAATATCCAGCATCAATGTTTGAACCCATTGAAATGTTAATCCTAGTAAGAGCATTTTATGACACAATCAGTCTATTACAACTTAAAACAACATTCAAACAAAGATGTAAAATAAAACAATAATTAATGCTTTGTTTAGTCCATACATTCAAACAATATGTTTTCTATCAACAGCCACTATAACAACAAAGATGGTCTTGTTACAGTACTTACGTGCTATGACACATTAGTATTGAACATTTTCCTCTCCAACACATGAGACTAAAGATGATAATTAAGATTGTGCTATGACACATTAGTATTGAACATTTTCTTTTCCAACATATGAGACTAAATGTAATTGTCTTATTTCAAACACAACTAATAAAAATTAAAAAAAAAAAAAAAAAAGAACTACAGAAAAACTTATATCTTTTATTGTTTCTTTTTTCCCTTAGAAGATAAGGGTTGATGAAAATAAAAGTAGTAAACTCGTAATTTATTCTTATTTCCCCAAATCAAAAAAATATAAGAGATAAAGAAAAGATGCCTTATCAAAATTGATGCACATAAAATAGAGAAAATGAACTGTTATTGTGAGCTAATTCATTGAAAACATCCCATAAAGCTACTCATTTGTACATTGCCATACTTACAATTGCATCAACAGCCCTATACACAGCCATAGCACCATCTACACCAAACACACCAAGTGCAGGTTTCACAATGTCCTTGGTGAATTCAGCTATCAATAATAGAAAACCAGATGGAAAATTCAGTGTTCAATTAATCATAGAGAAATTGATTATTAATGTCATTATTCCAACTAAATTTGATTATTAATGTCAGTGTTCAATTAATCAGTGTTCAAATTCAGTGTTCAATTAATCACAGGGAAATTGATTACAATGTCTTACATTCTCTACTCTCTGTCTCAGGATGTAAGCAAGCTCAATCTCAGAGGAAAAAAATCAAATGCTGATGAAACAAAAAAAAAAAAATTGAAAAAAATTCAACTCAACAACAAATCTATTTCCACAAACCCTAGCTCATCAAAAAAAAATGGCAACAAAAATTCAAATCAACAACAAGTCACAGAGAAATTGATTACAATGTCTTACATTCTCTACTCTCTATCTCAGGATGTAAGCAAGCTCAATCTCAAAGAAAAAAATCAAATGCTGATGAAACAAAAAAAATTGGAAAAAAATTCAACTCAACAACAAATCTGTTTCCACAATAAACCCTAGATCATCAAAAAACTTGGGAAAAAAATTCAAATCAACAACAAATTTGTTTCCACACCAAACCCTATATATAAATCAAACGCCAGACAAAACAAATCAAACTATGGAAACAAATCATATATATAAAAAAAAATGAGAATGAAGATGAAAGGGACGAAACGGACCTCGTCGCCGTCGCCTCCCCTTCTCTGTCCGTCTCCTGCTGCTTCCCCTCGCCTCACCACTGCCTCTTCTCTCGTTGCCTCCGTCGCCTCGCTGTAGGAGTCACGTCGGCCTCTCCGTTCGTCGCTTCTGTTCGTCTCACTGAGAGGGGGCTAGGGTTCAAACTCCAGACAAAACAAAAAGAGACTGAAAAGCAAAATATAAGAACAAAGGGAAAAACAAAAAAAAAGGTTCAAAACGACGTCGTTTTGAACACCGCAGGAAACAACGGTAGAGGATCTGGACTCGGGTTGCATATCCCTACGAGAAAATTTTGTTTTCTTTTTCTTACACCTTGTTTGGAGACTAAATTTTGTGTAAATTATAAATACACTTCTGAGTTTTGATTAAAATACAAATCACCCTTGTAGTTTCAAAAATTACATTCCACTTTCTGAAGTTTCTAATTTCATAACAAATTGCCCATTTTATTAATAAATCACCAAGTCAATTAACAGTTTTTAATGATGTTATAAATATGTTTCTAATTGAGACCGAATTGTACAACACTGAGTCCGTTAATTAGGATATCTTAATTTTACTCGCTTGTCAATCTATATATTTTATGCCTGTTTAATGTTAATCAAGTGTTACATAGTGGGAGCATAAAATGAGCAAAAAAGCAGAGAAAAGTGTTTCCCGCAAGTGCGGAAGCCCATTCCTGCACGTGTGGCCTTTACCCAGCAGCCAAACAGGGCCCAAGCTTCCCCCACGTATGGAGGGTTTTTCTCGCACGTGGGGCCATACCTCGGAAATAGTGCCGCTGTTTTAAACTTGTTTGAAAAACAATAGAGGTATAAAGAGAAGAAAAAGAGGCTGAAATAGGGTTTTGATTTTTTTTCCAAGAAGAGAGAGGCTAAGGTTTGGAGAAAAATAACTTGAAGCTTGAATAAGGTCTCCCATGGTGGCTTCTTCTCCAGCTACCTCTTTCCATTCCTCCATGAGTGGCTAGTCTTTCAGTTTTAGGGTTTTGATGAAACCCTAACCATGTAAAGGGATTTTCTTGGGCTTTGGTTGTAAAACGGTTTGAATAAATGTATGGATATTTTAGAAGTTTATAATAATTTTCCTTTTCATCTTTTCAAGTGTTTTACTCTCTGTGATTGTTTAATACTTTCCATAAATTAATTTTCTTTGTGTTTGTATTCAAAGTACGAGAGATGGGTCGTGTTGCTATCATAGTTTAGAGGAAACGCCTCATGCTACTTGAGATGATTCGTACCTCACTACGCCAAAACAGGGCATTAACGGCGATTTTTTTAACAGCAGTTTTCGTTACCGCCATTAAAGATATTATTAACGGCAGTAACAAAACCGCCATTAATACCGCCGTTAATGTTTTTTTAACGGCGATTTCGTTACCGCTGTTAAAAAAACCGCCGCTAAAGTATCTTTAACGGCGATAATGAAACCGCCGTTAAAAAAACTGCCACTAAAGCCCTTTTTTAACGGCGGTAATGAGGTTATTGCTGCTAAAGCCTTCTCATTACCGCCGTTAATGACGGCGGTCTTTGTCGGCAGAGCTCCGGCGGAACTCCGTCGAGTGGTGACCACGCACGGCCAGAGGTTGAACATGACCATCTACAATAAAGCAAAAGTAATGTTTAAATATTTATTTAGGGAATATATTTCATATAGAGTGGCTGTGGTGGAGTGGTTAGCGAGAGAATTACTTTTTTAAAAATTTGAATCTATTTACGGCAGTAAAGAACCACCGTTTTTGGTCCTATATTATTGTCGTTTTTGGTCGACTTTTAGCAACGGTAATTTACCCTTTTACGATGGTTGTACCTTTTCCGACACGAGTATAAACGGCGGTCCTAAATTACCGCCGTTAAAGGCTTTAACAGCGGTTTTATATCCTTTAATGGCGGTAAAAAACCGCCGCTAAAGCCCAATTTTGGCGTAGTGCCTGTACGTTGAATGCAGCAATCCTCTTGAGCAATGTTTCAAACTTATAGTTGTGAAATATTGGATAGTTCAAACCGGAGTACAATTGATGGCCGATGTTAAGTCTTATTTATATGATTAGTGGTGAATTCTTTGCCCTAAGATTTTTCCAAAAATCAATATTTCAAACCCTACGTTTAGTTGTCAATTTAATTTCTCAATTTCATTTAATTCTCGTTTAGTTATAATATCCCTCAATCTTTTTATCAAAATTAATTTAGGAATTTAACAATTAAATTAGTTTAATTTCCCGTTTGTCCCTATGGATCAATACCATGACTTACCATTATTCTAAGGAATTTGATATAGTTTAGTATTTATTTTTGGTGTGTAAAATGACCTAACAGTTTAATTAATAATTTAGGTAATTTTATTATTGTATAGAAAAACAATTATGAATTTTATTTTTTTAGTTAATTATGTTAAATAAAAACTACTAGCAAGGAGGTATTTGTAATTTTCCAAACTACAAGAGGTAATCTGTACTTTAAACAAACTTCAGAGTGTGTATTTATGATTTGCCCCCAAATTTTTTAGTCAAAAAATAATAGTCATTATCATATTACTTTTTTTTAAAAAAAATTATGTATATTTTTTTATAAAAAATTAAAAAATTGCTAAAATAATCTATTCCTAAATAAGGTTTTAGTTCAGTAATTCCTTGTTTCTTGTTATGTTATGGTGGACCCTCACTAGCCTTTGTGGTTTGTGCTAACACATGATCTGAAGAGGTTTTTTTTTTTTTTTATGTGGATCTAGTTAGAATCGGATAATTTTGTTAGAATCGGATAATTTTGTTATGATATATATATATATATATATATATATTAAGGATTGGCTTCTCTCTGGTCTGTAATCAAATTAGAAGGTACTGTTAGGTCCGTGAGGGCCTACCACGAGTCTCATTTCGATAATCTGAACCGTTAAATGTGTAGAACTCGTCGAGTATTATATGTTTGCAAACAATTACGTTGATCAGATATCAATAACTATGTGATCAAATCAGTTTTGTATATAAAAAAAAAATGGACGGTGAAAAAATAAAAGAATAACAGAAATCTGATCCGATGAGATAGTTATCGATATCCGATCAATATGATTTTTTACAGGCATATAATACTCGGCGAATTATATACATTGAACGATTCGGATTATCGAAACGAGACTCATGACCCCTCGAACCTAACAATACTTTTCAATCTAACCACGGATTGAAAGAAGGCCCAACTTTTTTATTTATTTATTTTTACTTTATTAATGTAAATTCATATGTGCTTATCTTGTTTCATCGATAAAATTTCTTTTGTCAATTGGAAAAGAAAAAAAAAATTAGAAGATTCTATTCGTGGCTGACAAGTTTTGCTCTGTACTTCCGTTGAAGAAAAAAAAAAATGGCCTAAGAATGAATTAATTTTGAAAAAAAATTAAAAAAAAATAATGTGACTTTTTTAATTATATGTCAAACACCTTAATAATGTAGATGACGTGACATTACTTTGTATTTTTTTTATTATTATTATTGGAGGGGCACCGACACTTGTGATTCGCTTTAATACCATGTGATGCAAGTGTAATACTATGTGATGCAAGTGCAGGATTGGTTTAAAATTCTTTATTGTAGATCTATGTACAATGGATTTTCTTGTGGTAGTTCAGCAGTTTAAGTTTACAGTTGAAACAAAATAATTAATTTTAAAATATGTAATTTAAAAATATTATTTTGCTTTAATTTTAAACTTGAACCAAAAGATTATGTCTTTTCTCTTTTTAGATTCATAAAATGTATATATAGATAGATTATTTTATAAGTCTTTCTAGAAGCACTATCTCTTAGTACTATACAACAATCCAAACTTATCACACTTACGTTGGGTTTGAAGTTAAGATCATACCACGTGCACTGAACACTTGTCATTTGGTTTAATCACATCAAGTAACTATTTTTTTTTTTTTTTTGATAACCGTGTGTTCGGCCAGTTTACGCGCACCTCAACTAATCTCGAGGACCTGGAGTTAACGACCGGGCAAACCCCCAGTGGCCCACCAGGAGCACAGCGGGGAGTGAAATTCGAACCTGAGACCTAGAAAGGAGCAAACTCCTAGGCCCCAAGTCCCTTGGCCTCAACCAACTGGGCTATCTTATAGAGACTCAAATTCAAGTGTTTAAGTGAAAAAATTCAATTCTTTACCAATCAACCAATATTTTTGCTGAGTTGCCATTCGGCAAGAATATTGCAAAGAAGAAAACAAAAAAGAAAGAGAATTAAGTGGGAGTTGGATTGCCTTGGCAATTTTGTAAAAGTAGCAGGAAAAATGACAAAATTCTAAATTTGATATAGATGACAAATAATAATGAAAATACCTCTTTTGTTATTGATTCCAGAAAAAAACAAGACAAAGTTCACATGTCACAAGAAACAAAGGACTGTACCAACTCTCAACTGCTGAAAATGAAAGCAAACAACACCACTCACCACTCACCACTCACCCCCCACAGCATTGAAACCATAGAAGTCACATAATAAAACGCAGATGCGAGATAGAAAGTGAATCTTATATTAGATCTCACCTCTCATTCAAAAGATTAGATTTCACATCTGTATTTCATTTTGTGAAAATCTTTTATATTTTCAATACGGACATCAATAATTCTTAGTAATCTGTGGTGGGGAGCTGCTCATGAGTGCTAGGGGAAATGAAGATGAGTTCATAGACCAAAGCGGCGATGGCGGAGCCGATGAAGGGGCCAAGCCAATAGACCCAGTGGCTGTCCCAAGTCCAGCTGACTACGGCGGGACCGAAGGACACAGCTGGGTTCATGGACGCGCCATCGAAGGCACCACCGGCTAAGATGTTGGCACCCACTATGAAACCAATTGCGATGGGTGCTATGATACCCAAGTCACCCTTTTTGGGATCCACGGCTGTGGCGTAGACTGTGTAGACCAAACCAAAGGTCATCACTATCTCGAAAACCAGTGCGTTCCATACTGTCACACCGGATGATAGTGAAAATGCTGATGTTTCCTGCAGTATTAATGTCAAATTAGTCAAATAAAAAAAATTTAGTGGACTGCATTTTTTATTTATTTTTTTGTAATTTACCACCCAATTGTATAAAATTTTTGGATAATTTTTCCATTTCTGTGATGTTTTGTTTGTCATTTTTGGATAGATTTAACTGTACAAATTATTTCTAAAATATATGATTTGCTAGTACTTTAGTATCTAATTTTTTATTTTTAGTTGTTAAATTGTAAAAGCTGAGTTTAAATTTGGATAAACTATCAATAGGTTCTAATAGTTAGATTTAATTCTTATCAAATCTTATTAAAAATAAGTCTTAGTAAATTTTTCACTAAAAATAATTTTTTGAAATGATTTTTTTTACATATATCGCTAAAAATTAATAATCAGTCACTTTTTTGTCATGATTTTTACAAATTGTAGCTAAAATTGACAATTAGTGACGTTTTTCTGTGATGAATTTTTCAAATTGTCGCTGAAAGTTGAAAATTTAGACTTTTTTGTGACAATTTTTTTAAACTGTCGCTAAAACTTATAATTAGTGATATTTTTTGTGACAAAATTTTCAAACTGTCGCTAAAAATTAATAATTAGTAACGTTTTTTAATAGTATTTTACGAAAAATGTCATTAATTCTCACAAGATCTATTGACAATAAATTAACCTATTAAGATCTACATGTAAGGACTCATTAAATTTTTCCAATAGTTGTCGTCTAAATTAATTAATTGGAACTGTGATATTTTCATAAATTATAAATAAAGTGTAATAAAATTTAAAGATTGGCTACCAAAATGCAACCAACTACATATTTTGGGACCATATGTGCATTTGCTCTTTGTGATTTTGTTGAGTGTTTATGTAAAATTCTAAAAATGCCCAACTCTCGTTAACTGATGGACGGATACTGCTATATATGGATCATTTAAATTCACCATTTTGTAGTTTGGGAATCAAACTGTTTAATTAAAAAAAAAAAGAGCAGAAACTAAAATACAACAAAACACATTCTTTAAAAATCATTTACGTAGTTTAATTTTATTTTTTTATTTATCATTTTAGCTTTTTCTAATATTGTGAGTTGACAAATGATACCAATTCGTACAAATATATCTCAAAATTCCTAAAAAAAACTACGTTTGACAACTCATATTTAGGGTTGGTTTGGGGTGTCCTAAAAAAGTGTACTTTTTGTCTTTTTACAAAAAGATGTGCAGGAAAGTAGAGAGGTGATGTGATGGAAAAAAGATAAAAAGATAAAAAGATAGATTATATAGTCTATGCCAAACCAGCCCTAAATACTGAACTCCACCTCACAATAAATATAACAACGACAAATAAAGGTGGAACCCATTAACTAACTGTGTATAAATATGTTTTGTAGATAATTTTTAAGTACATTTTATACTCACTCTTTTTTATTAATAATTTATGGTTGAATTTAGATTTTTATCCATTTGTCTTACCAGTCCCCCAGTAGCGAACTTAAGCAACAAGCAAGCCACAACTGATCCAAGACATTGAGCAATCCAATACAAAATGCTTCTCAACAATGTTATGTGACCCCCAAGAAATGCACCGAATGTCACAGCTGGGTTCACATGCCCCCCTGAAATGTTAGCCCCTACCGATACCGCTACGAACAGTGCGAAGGCATGGGCCAAGGATGCGGCCACAAGTCCTGCTGGTGTTGTCGACCCACCATCTGTTAGTTTGCCTGTCAAACGAGAAAAGAGTTAAACTTCACACCTCATAAAAATTGTACCCTTCAAAGCAATTACATAATCACAAAAAAAAAAAAAAATAAAAATAAAAAACAGTTTAAATAATGCTTACTGAAAGCCATGCCAGCGCCTTCACCAGCAAAAACAAAAATGAGCATGGAAATGAACTCAGCTAAAGCCGCTTTCAGGGCATCTGGCTGACTAGCCTCAGCTGGGCTTCCCACCGCAATTCTTGAAATTGGCATTTTTCAAAATTAAAATTTAAAATTTTAATTAAATAACAAAAATTGAAAAGACTATTTCCAATCGCAAACACTCTCCCTTTCTCTGCTTGTTTTTGGTTCTTTCTATCCAAAGTTTTATTAGTGAAGCCTATATATAGCGCGGTCTAATGATAACCGTTGTGGAAACCGGAATAGCCGGTTGGTATCCGGTAACGGCTAAATTCCAGCGTGAAAATAGGAAATTAAGGAAAGCGTTCAGTGGGAGCCAATTGTAATTGTCTGTGATTGGTTCATGTGACGCCACGTGTACTTGAGAATTCTGTGGACCGTCCAAAATTGGCTTGACGCCGACCAAAAATGTTTGAGGCGAGTAGGGCCCTTTAAATGATTGTGTAGTAGGTGCGTATTTTTTTGATTAATTAACCGACCATTGGGGATTGTTTATATGGTGTGATTGAGACCACCGTGGTTAGATGTGCTGGCACTACTCTCACACATCAGTGCCACGTAAGGATCAGATCAATGACCCCCATTGTTTATAAAAATAAATAAATTATTAGGTGGCTAGGGATACCATATGTTCTAATTTTTAATCAATTATCAATTTTCATGTTTTCTTTTAACATTCTCATCGCCCACAGAAATCAGTAGATACTGCTTTCTCATCCAATCATATCTAATTTGAAAGATCAAATGACTTTGCCTGAAGCACCAAATAACTTCCCTGTTCATGGAAATCATGGGAGGGTGTTGTGACTCGTGATAATGATGAGTTTGTTTAGTTACAAAATAAAATAAATTTGTTTTAAAAAAATTAAAATTAACAAAAAAAACTTAAAAAGATTTCACTGTTGTTTGGCAAAAATATATTTACAGTTAAAAAAAAAAATCAACTTGAAAAAAATAATAATATAAGTTTGTTTTTAGTTTATGTGAAGCGTTTTGAACTGAAAAAAAATAAATTAATAAACCTTTTTTTTGAAAAAATTATCAAATACATTAATTTTTTAAACATAGAATTACTTATAAGCATCAATTTTTAATTTTTAAACTAAATAAGTTGCTAAACAAATTTTGTCAAAGAAGCGTGGAAAAAATTGTCGAATAATTGTTAAATTTACCAACTCTCTCTCTCACAAAAAATTATTATATAGGTTCACTTCATATCTTACGTGACATGCCTTTTTAATTCTATTAGTTATATATTCAATATTTCTTATTTTTTCTCTTATGTATTACATAAAACAACTACTAAAATTAGAAAGACACACAATCTAATTAAAATTCCTAAAAGACATAATAATTCATCCTCACTCACACAACCTTCACTACTTTGCTTCAATCATATCCCATTTCAATCATCTACAACAAAATGAAGATAGCTTATGAACACTCTTTTAAAAAGAAAGCATTATCACAAATTTTTTCTCTTCAAGAAAAGGAAAGAAAATGGCAATATTTTCTCTCTATTTTATTTTTTATTTTTTTCACTCCACATAAAAAACAGTCTAAGATGCTCTGTTAGATGGACTAGAAATTAAAAACCCAAATGAGTTGTTACACTTGATTGAATATTGAGTAGGTAATGTGGGGGAGATAGTGGACTTACTAACCAAATTTAATACAAACCCATGTATGATTTATCCTAAACCAACCACACCCCTCATCCATTTTCCCATCATGTAATTGATGATTTAATCACACAAACAATATTATAATTTGAGCTTATATCAAACCTATAATAGTCCAAATCTCTACTCGTCTTAATCGTGTCCGGGAATATGCTTGATCATATGGATATTAAAGAATGTCTCTAATCCCCCTCTCTAATTTCTTTATATTATCTACTAATTAATTTATGTTGGACGGCTGAATGGACAATATGATGTTTTCTCTCTTTTCTTTTCCTTTTTTTTCTTTTCCTTATTATTTGGCGCTTTAGAATTTTTTTAAAAAGAATGTGACTACCTCAAGGTTATCAATTGATCCAAGCATGATCTCAATTTACTACGGCTTTGTTTGAAAAATTGCCTATTTTAGTCGTTGTTCGGCAAAAAAAATTTTAGTTGGCTTTTTGAAGTTGGAATTTTTTAATTTAGGACTAAAAAGTTCATTTGACAATTTTTTTTTTTGAATTTTTTTACTTTTGTGAGAAAAAAAAGTGAAATGATTATAGTTTAGATGTGACATTTTATTTTATTGACTTATTTAGTATATTTTGTCTTTTGTATTTTTTTAATTCTAATTGAGATAACCAAACGAAACCTTAATTAGCTATTTGACTTTTTGACTATTTTAACCTGGCTAAAATAGTTATATTTAGAAAGTCGATTTTTTTTTTTTTTTTTTTTTTTTTTTTTTTTTTTTTTTAGAGACCCCAAATAAATTATCAATTTTTCTACCAAACCTCTCACATGAGTATGGGACCCACACACGTGATTTGTGTGGATCTCACACCCATGTAAGAGGTTTGGTAAAAAATTTAATAATTTATTTGGGATCCATAGCATTTTTTTTTTTTTTTATTTTTTATAATTGATTTAATGGTTATGAAAAGAAAGTGAAAGATTGAATGTAACATTTTATTTTATTAATTATTTTAACTTATTTTACCTTTTAGTAAATTATTTTAACCCAACTCTATTTTTAAACGAGGCCTAAACTAGACAATTATGGCAAGAAAGTTGGAGACCAAAAATCCACTGACAGCATGGATCTATTAAACCCTAATGATTAATGAAACAAAATTGAATAAATTAAGGTTAGGGTAAACTATCAATAGATTATAATAGTTAAATGTAATTTTTATCAAGGTCTATTGAAAATAAATTTTAAGAAAATTATCATTAAAAATAATTTTTTGTAATGATTTTTTATAAATATTACTAAAAATTAACAATTACGGACTTTTTTTGTCATGATTTTTTTATAAATTGTTACTAAAACTTACAATTAGTGACATTTTTCTATAATAAATTTTTTAAATTGTCGTTAAAAGTTAAAAATTAGTGATTTTTTTTTAAAACTATCGTTAAAATTTATAATTTGTGATAGTTTTGTGACAAAAATTTTCAACTATCGCTGAAAATTAATAATTTGTGACATTTTTTAATAGTGTTTGATAAAAAATGTCATTAATTATCATAAGTACTATTAAACAAAGTCTACTTATTAGGACCTATATGTAAGTCCTATATATACATGACTCAATTTTATTTGTCTTAAATTTATAAATATTTGACATAAATAAAGAATTTTCAATTGTGAGGGTTCCAACTAAACAATCCAATCCAGTCCATTTTGAGTTTGTCTCGATGATCCAAACTATTTGATATGTAAGACTCGTCGAGTAATTCATCCTTGTAAAAAATCACATTGATTGGATATCAATAACCACTTGATCATATCATATTTGTATCAATAGTTTATTTTTAAAATCATATTTACCGTTGACACAAATTTGATCGAATCAAGTGGCTATTGATATCCGATCAACATAATTTTTTTGCATGGATGAAGATCTTGACGAGTCCTATACATTCAAATCATTAATGTGAGCTCAATGGTGGGCTCACGGATGCCCAACAGGATGTCCTAATCCAATTTCAAACTAAAAAGAAATCACAACCTAAAATAAACTATGAACTCCACTTTTACCCATAATTAAATGCAGTTTTTTTTTTTTTTTTCCATGAATAATTAATTTGAGTTGGATTGGCTATTTCTTCAATATGTTGGATTTGGAAACCTGGCCACAGAACCGTGTTGTGAGCTCGTTGGAATGTTTTCTAAATCTATTTCGATTTAGTTGAACCGTTCATATTGTAAAATTTATCGAGTAGATTATTCATGAAAAAAAAATTTAAATTAAACATCTGTAGTTTATAATAAGACCACATTTATGCTCTCTTTTTTTTTGAAAAAAAAAAGTTAGCATAATTTTGGTAATTTTTATAAAACAATTATAACCCGATGATAAGATTACACATGATTAACTTCATTTTTATATGAATGACATATTTAACAAATTCTATAATCTAAATAATTTAAATTATTAAAATAAAATTAATACAAATGTCGACGGAGCAGTCACAACAGGGGCTGTGACAGCATCATCCCCATGTCCTTGGATTAGTAGGGCCGGACATTATCTTAGACGAGTTAGACAATTGCTTAAGATTTTTAAATATATATATATATATTTTTTATTTTATTTTTCAAAAAACCAAGTTTTTATCCTTTTTTGATCTCTGTGATCTCTGAACATGTGACTATTAATAACTGAACGCCACACGGTCTCACTGGAATTCGAAACCCACTTGATAATTTTAGCTATGACAGGTCTTTGAAATGGGCTTGGGCTTATCATGGGTTATTTACGGGTATGTTAGGGCAATCGTATTCGCAGCCCATTGTATAACCTATCTTAAGGGTTATTTTGGATGATCTAAAGAGATATATTTTTAATTTTTTACGAAAAAATATGTACAAAAATAAAGAAATAATGTGATCAAAAAAAGATAAAAAGAAAAATAAATATACTTTTGTAGTACACCCCAAATAACTCCTT
This sequence comes from Camellia japonica, assembly GCA_030407325.1. NCBI lineage: Eukaryota > Viridiplantae > Streptophyta > Magnoliopsida > Ericales > Theaceae > Camellia > Camellia japonica. The sequence continues at coordinate 61,897,911 of JAPPVO010000003.1, forward strand.
TGTTGGACCAAAACAAAGAAAACATTTAGGGCTCCACTTGAGCTCTAAAGTTCAGGCCAACAATATAATTGGGCCTGTCGGGCCTATTAGGACTGAGTTCACTTATACTTTGCATTGGGTTAGTGTGTACTACTCTACTAGCCCAAAGGATTGCATTTAAAAGGGATTGAGCAAGCACTCTCTGCCGATTGTGACCAATGTTATATAAATAAGGGAAACTTATCAATAAGTCTCATATACAAAATTCAAAACTCATCTAACTCTAAATAAAATACTTGTATTAATTAGTCTTATATAATTTTAATTGGGATCCAGCTTGTTTCATATTGAGATCAAGACTGCACCCGTCAGTCCGGCCCATAGGCCCATTTTGGGCCCTGTTTGTTCAATATATAGAACTCGTCAAGTACTATATTTTTGTAAAAAATCACGTTGATCGAATATCGATAACTATTTGATCGGATCAGAATTCTGTTAACCGTTTATTTTTTCACTGTTTATTTTTTTTTAAATACAAATCTGATTCGATCAAATAGCTATCGATATCCGATCAATTTGATTTTTTACGAAGATATAGTATTTGATGAGTTTACACATTGAACGGTTCAGATTATTGAAACGAGACCCAAAAATGAGCCCATGAGCCGGACTGGACGGGTCCAGTCTTGATCTCAATATGAGATAGGCTAGACCCTTTTAATTGTTACCAAAAAATCTTTTCTTTTTTTTTAAAAAATTTTTTTTACAGACACTACTACATCGCTAGAGTATCGCCGGGAAGTTGCTAGAGAATCGTCAAAAGTTTACCGGAGTGTTTTAAACGTCAATAGAAGTTGCTGGAATGTTCAGAACGTTCGTTGGAGACTCATCGGAATGTCTAGAATATTGTTAAAAAAAAAAAAAGAATGAATGGAGAAATTATAGCGAAAAAACATAGCAAAATGTGCTAAATATTGATAAACTAAAAGAAAAAAAATATAACGACAAAAAACAGTAACAATGAGAAAAAAACATATGCGATTTTTCAATTTTTGTAAGGTTTAAGCAAATAATTTCTAATATTGATCAAATTAAAAAGTAAGCTATGAAACTGTAAAATGTTACAGTTTCAAAGCAAAAATCTATTAAGCATTTTTTTTTATTAATCAAACTAAAAAACATGTTATGAAACGGCAAAATTTTACAGTTGTACAGAATGTTATGAAACTGCAAAATTTTACAGTTTTAAACCATGATTCATTCCAGAAAAAAAAAAAAAATTTTGAAACTGAAAAATTTTACAGTTTTCATCGCCTGTAACTAAAACTCGAAAATAATTTGTTCAAAACTTGAAAATTTTCTACATTAAAATAGGAAAAGAAAAGTGTATAGTAGAGAAAATATAGAAAAATTAAGAAATCGAATGAGAGAGGCAGATATAGAGAGAGGATTGTATTCTGACAACTATTTTTTGTTTAAATCTAGTAGGATCTAATGTAGATATACTCAAATCTGATGTATATCTACATCAGATTTAAGTAAATCTACTCATCTTCTTCATTAGAAACATATCTTTTTCACCGTTGGTGATAGTAAAGTAAGGAGTTGGCGATCGATGGTTGCCGGTGAACCTTAATCGATGGTAGTCGTTGGTCGCCAGTGACTATATATCATAAAGAAAAAGAGAAGAAGTAAGATGTGATTACTAGTCAACGATTGCCGGAAATCAAAAAAAGGAATAGGCAAAGAAGAACAAAGACTAAGAATAAGAAAAACGTTATAGGACTTTTGAATGTAAATAAAAGATTGTAGGACTAAATAGGTCACACATTTTTAAAGAGGACTTTTTGATAATTTATCCAAAAAATAACTAATAATTATTATAAGATCACATGTCTTCATCTTGTTATTTTAAATTAATAGACTCTACAACTACCTTTTTTATTTTTTTTTAAATATCATTATCACATTATTTTATCATAAATTATGTTTAAGAAATATGTCAGAATAGAATTTTTCTTATGAAAATTGAAAAAAGTTATTTTTATAGGTCTAACCTATCATCATTTACCTAATAGTTAGGACCTATGATCATCTTGTCTGAAACTGTATTATAATAAGTAAAATTGTTTATTAAAATTTTACTATTTTAACATTTTTTTTAGTATCTTCTTGTAATAGTTATGAATTATAAAAACAATTGGTTGTTGCATTATGTAAGATCTCAATAATCAGACAAAGATGGTATATGCTTCAAATATACCACCAGTACTCCTATTTCTTTTTTGAATGAACACCGGCACACCGGCACTACTTTGATAATATAAATTACAAATATATTTTTTGAGATTTAATTAAAATATAAATTGTCTTTTGTGATTTTAAAAATTACATTTCATCCTTTAAAGTTTCTAATTTCATAACAAATCGCTCCTTTTATTAATAAATTATCAAGTCAATTAACAGTTTTTAATGATATTAGAGATATGTTTTAATTAATAATTTAGATAATTTTATTATTATATAGGAGAACAATTATGAATTTTATTTTTTTAATTAATTCTGTTAAATAAAAAATTCTAACAAATGTATATTTATAATTTTTTTAAATCACAGAAGACAATCTATATTTTAAATAAATTTCAAGAATATATTTATAATTTATCCACTTTGATATATCGCATTTTCCGACGACTCCCCTCTTTTTCTTTTTTTTCCTCTTTATCCAAACATCAGTTCTGTTCCATCCCATGTCCTTTTCTTGTGCTGGTCAAAAACGCTCAACACTTACACATTCCCTTGAGCAAAGGCAACGTTGTTGTTGCACTTTTTGCATTACCAGTCGCTTTTGTTTACCAAATTAATAATGCTGATAATAATACCGGCATCATTAAATATGAAAAAGAAAAATCAGAAAGGATGCACTTTAATAATGTTAGATATATATTATTATTTATACTCATCTAATTGTATTGGAGATATTTTTTATCTCTTTTTATCTCTATCTTTTTTTTATATATTTATTTAAGTTTATTCTCAGCCTATAAATACAAGCTTCTTGTATTTCATTTAATTCATTCAATATAGAGTTTCTCTTTTTTCTTCTCTCTCTTCTTTCATAACATGGTATCAGAGCATAGGGTTCTCTCCTAACCTTTTTTTTTTCCTCACATTTTTTTCTGTCAGATTGCTTCTGTCCCTTGTTGGTTTTTGCTGGCTTTTGCGTATCTAGTCTATCCCTGTTTCAACGTTTGGATTATACCAACCTCTTCATGTCTTCAAGACGAAGCAACGCCAGTAGACGCGCTCTATCGGACTGCCCACGCGCCCTCACGTGCCTCCCAAAGAGTGGCGCGTCGGTTGACATCGTTCCTACTCTCACCACACTCCGCACGCATCGTCTCAGCTGACCTCTGTCGGCTTCGGCCCCTCAGTTTCTGCATCATCCGATTCAATCTCGGCTCGCCATCGGTTTCCGCCTCAGCCGATTCCTCATCGGCTTCCGCCCGGCTTCTCTTAGCCACGTACCGCTTCCGCTAGGCTTGCTTAGCCATTGGCTTTATTTCTCAGCCACTGATGTCAGCCCTACTCAGCCGCTGACATCAACCCTAATCAACTATTGCCTAGCTGCTGACATCATCACAGCTAGGGTGCTGACATCAGCCTTACTTGTCCTTAACGTTTTCCAACCTTCTGAATCTGTTGGTGACCTCCGTTTTGGCAATTATGGATCGTACTGAGAACATCTAATTTGTTTTTGTTATCCTTGATGGATCCAATTATGTTAGTTAGGCCAAAGCTCTCTTTAGCTTCATCAAAGGGAAACGACTTTGGCGAATCATTATTGGTACTCTTTTTAAACCCAACCAGAAGGAGGATGAGACTGACTCCGTATTCGATGACCGTCTTGACGAATGGGAAAGTAAGAATTATCAAATTATCACATGGTTCCGGACTACCTCAATTCCTTCCATTAACCTTCAGTTTGGACGCTTTTAAGATGATGATTCCATTTCCTCTCCTACCAAAGCAATTTGGGATTTCTTGAAGGAACGTTATCAGACCAATGGGCATGCTCATCAATATCAACTGTTGCAGACTCTTCATCACATGCGTCAGGCACTCGGTTAGTCTCTCAATGACTTCTTATCCCAGATGTCGTCTGTTTGGAACCAGCTCGCTCTTCCTGAACCTCCATGGACCAATTCTAAGGATGCACAACTATTTATTACCTATCGAAATCATCAGCGACTATTACAGTTTCTTATGGCTTTTCATAGCACTTTTGAGCCCATGCGTGCTTCTTTGCTCCATCGTTTGCCCTTGCCCACTTTAGAGCAAGCCATTATTGAGCTCCTATCAGAGGAGACTCGTTTTAAGATTATCAAATCTCAAAACATGGATTGTGTTCTTGCTACACCATCTTCTCAGAGTTCTTCATCTTCACAGCCAATCATGTGCAGTTATTATCGCAATCAAGGCCTGCTAGCCAATCATTCTCTTGTTCACTGCTAGGTTTGCGAATGCTTGACTTGTTACAAGACTGTTCCAGGCCATCTCCAAAGCAATTGTCCTCAAGCTCCCTCAACTACTTCATCCAAGAAAGGGGCTTCTCGTTCTGGGTATCAGTCAAAATCTAGCCATGGTTCTCGCTTTGCTATTGTTGCCTCTGAGGGTTCTTTTGCTCCTTCCTTCTCTATGTATGATGTTGAGTCCATTATCCGCTAGGTGCTCGCCAAATCTGGTATTCCTCCTTCTACTGCTCTTTCAGTAATCTCAGGTAGCTCTTTATGGTATTTTGATTCCGCATGCTATAATCACATGACTTCTGATTCCACTATATTCTCTTCTTTATCATCATCATCTTCTACTCTCACTATATACGCTGCTGATGGTTCTCATATGCCTATTAGTCACATTGGCCAAATCTCTACTTCTACTGTGTCTCTTTCTGATGCTTACCATATTTCTGCTCTTCAATTGAACCTTATCTCTGTTGGTCAGTTATGTGAACTTGGTCTAACAGTTACCTTTTCTACTAATAGTTGTTTGGTGCAGGACCTTCAGACGAGACAGATCCTTGGGATAGGCCGTAAGCATGGACGTCTGTTCGAGCTTATCCATCTTCGTAGTCCACACAAATCATCTACTGTTGCTGTTGCATCTACTATGTCTTCTTTTCATCTTTGGCATTGTCGCTTAGGACATGTCTCTTTTAATCGATTGAAAACTTTAGTTTCTAGTGGTCAGTTAGGTCATGTTCGCCTTGAAGATGTCGATTGTTTATCTTGTCAAATTGCTGAACAACATGCCTTACCTTTTAATAAAAGTAATTCTATTTCTATTACTCCTTTTGATCTGGTGTATTCAGATATTTGGGGATCTTGCCCTACACTGACCATAGGGGGGTCCAGTTATTTTTTGATTTTTGTTGATGATTTTTCTTACTATACTTGGCTTTTTCTTCTCAAAAATCGCTTTGAACTTAAACAGATTTACTATGATTTCTCTGCTATGGTCTGCACTCAGTTTTCTCTTACTATTAAGCTTTATCGTTCTGATAATGCTAAGGAGTACTTGGATTTTGATTTTCTTTCTTTTCTTTGGGCTCATGGTACCCTCTCTCATCAATCTTGTGCAGGCACCTCCCAACAAAATGGATGAGCCGAAAGAAAACACTGTCATATTCTAGACACTACCTGTGCTCTTCTTATCTCTTCTTCTTGTCCTAAAAATTTTTGGGGGGAAAGTTGCCCTCACTACCATCCACACCATCAATCGTGTCCCTACACCTGTCATAGCTAACACTTCTCCTTACGAGTGCTTGTATGGTTCTCCTCTTGACTATACCACTCTTAAAGTTTTTTGTTCTGCTTGTTTTGTTCTACTTCAGCCTCATGAACACACTAAACTAGAACCTCATTCTCGTCTTTGTTGTTTTCTGGGGTATGGTATAGAACATAAAGGGTATCATTGTTGGATCCTATCTCCAAGTGTCTTCGTATTTCCCGTCATGTGGTCTTCTGGGAACACAAAATGTTCTTCACTCTTTCTAAGTTTCACCTACCACAGTCCACCCACTTACTGATCTTCACTGATATTTCTATAGACCTGTTTTCTGATGCCTTTGATGCAGATTCTAGCCCCATGCTTCCACAGCCGCCTACACCTATCGTCCATTCTGAGGATCTTGTGTCTGTTGATAGTCCTACGCCTTCTCCAGCTCCGGTGGAGGTTTCTCCATCTCTACCTCCCATTGAGGTTCCTCTTCTACCTGAGCGTCATTTTACACGGGTAAAGCAACCTTCTATTCGTCTCCGTGATTATATTGTTGGTTCCACTGCCTTTTGCTCTTATGAACCTACTTCTTATCACGAAGCTTCTTCTAACCCTCTTTGGAAACATGCTATTATTGATGAACTGTAGGCTTTCGAACAAACTTATACCTGGGATGTGGTTGATCTTTCTCTTGGCAAGCGTACTGTTAGTTGCAAATGGATTTACAAGATCAAAACTCATTCTGATGGTTCCATTGAGCGTTACAAAGCCCTCATTGTAGCCCGAGGATTTACTCTAGAATATGGGATTGACTATGAGGAAACATTTGCTCATGTTACCCGTTTTACTTCAGTTCGTAGCTTACTTGCAGTTGCTGCTGCTCACCATTGGAGTCTTTCTTAGATGGATGTCAAGAATGCATTTCTCAATGGTGATCTCACTGAGGAAGTTTATATGCAACCCCCTCCTGGTTCTTTTGTTCCATCAAACAAAGTTTGCAAACTCCGTCATTCTTTGTATGGTTTGAAACAAGCTCCGCATGCCTGGTTTGCCAAGTTTAACTCTACCATTCGTGACTTTGGTTTTTCTTCCAGTGCCCATGATTCTGCCTTGTTTATCCGTAAGACAGAGCGCGATACTATTCTCTTTCTCCTCTATGTGGATGATATGATTATCACTAGAGATGACACAGTGGGTATTTCTAGTCTCAAACAATTTCTCCATTGCCAGTTTGAGATGAAAGATTTGGGTTCACTTAGCTACTTCATTGGCTTGGAAATTTCTCAAGATTCATATGGTTATTTTCTTACCCAAGCCAAGTATACTTCTGATCACTTGGCTTGTGCTAGCCTTATTGATTATAAGACTGTCACTACTCCAGTTGATTCTCAGACTCATCTTACACCCCTTGACGGTCCCTTATTGTTTAATGCCACTTTATATCATCAGCTAGTTGGCAGTCTTGTTTATCTCACAGTTACTCATCTAGATATTGCTTATGTTGTTCACATTGTCAATCAATTTATAGTTGCTCCTTATTCTCCACACTATGCTGCTCTGGTTCGTATTTTGCGCTATCTTAAAGGAACTCTATTTCACGGTCTTCACTACCCTCCCACTCTTCTCTATAGTTGCATGCATTTTCTGATACTGATTGGGCAGGGGATCCTACCAATCGTTGTTCCACTATTGGGTTCTGCTTCTTCTTGGGCAACTCTCTCATTTCCTGGCGTAACAAGAAGCAAACCGTTGTTGCTCGTTCTAGTATCGAGGCTAAGTATCGTGCTCTTGCTGACACTACTCAAGAGCTTGTGTGGCTTTTTTCTGACATGGGTGTTTTTCATTCCGCTGCCACCAATCTTTATTGTGACAATCAAAGTGCTATTCAGATTACACATAACGATGTCTTCCATGATCGCACCAAACATATTGAGATTGATTGCCACTTCATGCGACAGCATGTTACTAACGGCCATGTTCGTTTTCTCTTTGTTACCTCTGCTGATCAAACCGCTGACCTCTTCACCAAAGCTCATCTTCTAGGATACTTCTCTGATCTTCTCTCCAAGTTCAAGTTGATATCTGACTTACCACCTTGAGCTTGAGGGGGGGTGTTAGATATATATTATTATTTATACTTATCTTTTCTTTTCTTTTTTTTTATTCAAAGGAAATTCAAACAAACAGAAGTTCTGAGAAACAGCAAAATAAAGAAAAACAGAGAGAAAAAGAACTAATCCCTCAGCACACTAACTCCAATCATGTCATTAATGATCAGAGCCTTCACTTCGTCAAGAGGTTCTTTAAGCACCAGTACATGTTCATCTTGAGCAACTCCCATATTTGCAAGAAGATCAGCGCATTTATTTCCTTCTCTTGGGGTATGGCGCAGGGAGTTGTTGCACCTTTTCAACAGAAACTTTGCATCCTCTTTGAGAGCTTTATATGGTGAGTTAAGGCATGGTTCAATCTGTATTTGGTTGATAGCCAGCTCTGAATCAGATTCAATATCCACTCCCTTGGTGCCTTTTTGGAATAAGATTGTGAGTCCTCTGTAGATAGCCTACAGTTCAGCTTCGTGGCTGGAACAATGTCCCAACTTTCCATAAAATCCCCAGATCCATAACCCCGTTTCATCACGCAGCAGCCCTCCATATCCAACTTGGCCTGGGTCACCTTTAGAACAGCCATCAACATTTAATTTAAGTTTCCCTGCAGATGGACAAAGATAATGAATAAGTTTGTGTTGATATGGCCTAGGGTGGAGGACAGAGTGATAGGCCTCATCAATCTCATGAACATAATTCCTTATGTTCTTGAGACTGATCTGAATGAAAGGATTAATTTTTTCAAACACAAGTTTGTTGCGATCTTTCCAAATTTGCCAAAGAGTTATGGTGAAAACAAGTTGCCATTTTTTGCCAAAATACTCACTTTTATCTTTCAAATTGGAGGTAATCCATTCAAGTATAGGCCTATCATAACCTTCCTCCCACCAGTTCCTATTTTTTATTTCAGTCCAAATGTTTTGTGAAATGGTGCAATTTCTGATGAGGTGGTTCATACCCTCGCTAGACAAACCACATCTAGGACACAAGTTAGATATGGTCATATTCCTTACAAGTCTCATGTGATTGGTTAGCAACCTCTCTTTCAGAATAAGCCATAGGAAGCATTTCAGTTTTTGGGGGATCTTTAATTTCCAAAGCCATTTCCAATCCCTACCATCTCCTTTCTGCCTTATAATAAGCTGATAAGCTGAAGCTGTAGTGTAGTTGCCATAGGTGGATCCAACCCAAACAGGAGTATCAGTGTAGGTGACAAATCTGGGCCTGTGGATTTTAAGGATTTCCTGGATATCTTGGGAGTTTAAAATAGATTTCAAAATATCTATGTCCCAATGGTCCTCTTCATTGAGTATTGAGCTAACTTTTTAAAGAGCATTATCCTGTTGGGAGGTGTAAGAAATAGAAAATGGTTATTTCCCACACCACCAGTCACACCACAGTGATATGTTCTCACCATTTCCCACATTCCATTTTACTGAATTCTTCAAATGATCTCTCATTCTGCATATGCTTTTCCAGGTATGTGAAGAACTCATCTTGATGGGTCAATTAAAGATGGAATGCCTTCTCAGATACTTGGAATGCATAACTTTACACCATAATTTGTCTTGGTCACTCAGCATTTTCCACCCAAGTTTAGTTAATAAAGCAGCATTATGGTCCCTAGCTTTTCTAAGTCCTAACCCTCCTCCAGTCTTACTTTTACAAACATTCTCCCAGTTAACCAGGTGAACTTTCTTTTTGGAATTAGTTTCTCCCCATAGGAAATTTCTATTGAGTCTATCCATTTTATCACAAACTCTTCTAGGAATTTCCATGGTCTGCATATTATAACTGGGTATAGCAGAAGTGACAGCTTGAATAAGTGTGGTTCTACCAGCTAGGGAAAGGGTTCTAGCCTTCCAACCAGACAGCCTAGTTTTTAATTTCTCCAAAGTTTCCCTAAACATATTTCTATTGACTCTACCATGGATCATAGAAGAGCCCAAATATTTGCCAAGGTTTTGAGTTAAAGGGATGCCACTATGGAAACTTAGGGATAGGGCTTTGTTACGGGCTAAATTGGGGGAAACAAAAAGTTTGGACTTAGAGTGATTAATTTTTGGCCCAGAGACTGCACAAAATTCAGTCAACACTGTCATTATAGTTTCACAGTTGGAGAGGTCTGCCTTGGCAAATAAAATAAGATCATCAACAAAGAATAAGTGAGAAATTGGTGGGCTATTACGAGCTGCTTTGATCCCTTTCCATTGGCCACCATCAACCTTGGAATTAATTATATTAGAAAGCCTTTCCATGCAAAGAACAAAGAGGTAAGAGGAAAGTGGGTCACCTTGTCTCAAGCCTCTCTCATTCTTAATTCCTTCTAGCATCTCTCTATTCCAAAGAACAGTAGATTTGCTGTTAGTGACACAGCTCATGATAAGGTTTATCCAATCATCATTCATATTAAACTCCACAAGTGTGTCTCTAATAAACTCCCAAGATAGACGATCATAGGCTTTTTCTAATCGATTTTAAAAATCATGCCTCCCTCCTTACTTTTTTTTGTGCCTCAAAGTGTGTAGAATCTTCTAGGTAATGATGATGTTGTCAATAGTATTCCTTCCCAGAATAAAACTACTTTGGTTGGGACTTACCAAGCTGTCCAGGAGTGGTCTAACTCTATTCACAACAATTTTTGAAATGGTCTTATAGGTAACATTGCAGAGGCTAATGGGCCTGAATTGTTTGATATTGACAGGGTTGTCAATCTTAGGGGTAAGAACAATGAGAGTTTCATAAACAGATGCAGGAACATAATTGCTATGGAAACAAGAATCCACAAACTCACACACAGACTTACCAACAATTCTTCAATAGTTATGATAGAAGATTGCCTGGATGCATCAGCTCCACGGGCTTTAAAGGCACCTATATTTCTCACATCGTGGAGAATTTCAAGATTGGACAAAGGCTTCAAAAAGCCATTGTTATCTTCCTTAGAGAATTTAGCAGGGGTGTTATTCTTCTAGTGGTCTAATTGTTGAGTGACACTTTTGCTAAAGAGGTTCTGAAAATAATCAAGGATGATGTTTTTAAGCCCCTCAGTGTCACTAATCCAAGTACCTTCATCATTCTTATGGGCATTAATTTTAAGTTTACGTCTCTTATTTAAAGTGGATATATGAAAATATTTGGTATTTTTATCTCTGAGGGTGATATGTTTGGATTTAGATTTCTGGAACCAGAGCATTTCTTCCTGTAACAACGTCTCATTGTAATCCTTAATAAGCATGTGTTCAAGGTTTTGAAGACTGTGGGTAAAATTTTCAACAAGAGCTTTTTGGGTACCCTCAATTCGAGCAAGAAGTCTCCTTTTACGTTTAAAAATGTTCCCAAAAACCTCCTTTTTTCATTCAATGACTTTATTAGTAAAGTCAGCAGTAGAGTCAAAGAGGTGATTGTTCATATTATGCCAAGAAGATTTAATAACATTAATAAGTTCAGGATGAGACATCCAAGCGGCCTCAAAACGGAAGGGCCTATTACGAGGGTTTAAAGTGTGCATACCTTGTGTGTAGACAACAAGGGGGGAGTGATCAGAGTAAGTTCTAGGGAGAACTCTAACTATGGCTTCGGGAAACATAGTCCTCCATTCCGCATTGCACAGCGCTCAGTCAAGTCTCTCCATGGTGTTAGCTAGCCCTTGCTTGTTGTTTGTCCACGTCAAACGAGGTCCCGAGCTGCCCAAGTCAATGAGATTACAGCGATTCACTCAATCAAGGAATTTTTGAGTTCTACTAGTATTGTGGTTAGCTGAGAAACTCCTTCTTTATCTTTGATTTGCATAGTCATTAAAGTCCCCAGCAACCAGCCAAGGCTGTTGCATGGTATCCGCTACATCTTCAAGGTCATGCCATAGTTGGTCTCTAAGGTTGGGGTTGGGGCTGGCATAAACAGCATCCAGAACCCATTCCTCATAGTCCTCCTTGTGGACAGTAGCATGAATAACTTGTGGGCTAACTGTAGATGCTCTAACGTTCACTTGACTGGTATCCCAAACAATCCATATGCCCCCCACTCTGCCCACGGGATCAATTGTTGATGAGGCTGTGAATCCTAAGCGGTTAAAGAACTCACTCATAGTGATGAAGACCACCTTAGTTTCCATTAGGACCAGAATTTCTGGTTTATGTGTCTTAATAATTTCCACAAGATTACGCTTGAATTTGTTGTTGCCGGCACCGCGGCAGTTCCAAAATAGAAGACGGATTAAATCCATAGAAGGGAATGTTGGTAAGTTGGTACCTTCAATATCTACGATACTACGAATTCTCCGATGATTGTCCTCCGTTGATCTAAGGGAGGCCATCGGCACTGAGTGAAGTGGGTGTGGTTAGTTGTCCCCCAACTTGGCTCGATGATCAACCGAAGTTGTTCTATCCACCAGGCGAAAGCGACTAGGTGAAGAGCTTCGTTCGCTAGTTCTAACAATAGCCCCACCGAGCTGGTCTGTCTCACGTGTTCCTCTACATTTGGCCTCTGAGCCTCTGAATTCATTTCTCCTTCCTTCTCTATTGTTTTGTTCACCTGGGTCAGGAGGTTCTCTTTCTTGTAGCAACGGATCTGTGGATATAGGTGTGAAACTACTAATTGAGTTAGTGATATCTGAGATGGAGTTGTTGAAGTGTATTTGAATATCTTTATCTATGGGTGTAATCAAATCCTCTTGCCTTGTGTTAGTATCTAAGACACATAGCATGTCAATCACTCCAAAATGTGGTTGGTTCTCACTGGTGGAATTGTCTATTTCAACGTACTCAAGGTCTGGGATCTCTGCACTGGATTCCTCCACTTGCTTCGATGTACTAGCACCAGATGGTGTGTCCATGGGTTGGTGTTGGGGTAGTTTGTTTTTCCCTTTGGTTAAGGTTAAATTCTGGTCCAGCTTGCTTATATCTATGGGATCCCGGGTCTGGTTTGGATTCATTTGGGTTGTGTGTTTGCTCATGGCCTCTCAGCTCCTACTCTGGTGTGCTTACGGCCCCGCGACTGTTCTCTCTGCCGCTCCTGAATATCTTCTAAATATTTGAATTTATTGGGTTTAGTTGCTGGGCCAGGTGTTTCTTGAGTTTTCCTGGGCTGAACAGGTCTTCTACCCCTCTTAGTTACCAACATCCAAGGCCTAAATTCCTCTTCCATAGCCTCCCGAGGTTGCAGGTTACCGTTGGTATCAGCAATGGGTGTATCGCAACTTTTCACCTCGGTAACGGCTACCTTTTTCCCCACTGGCTGTGCATTTTGTGGTCTGAATCTGCATGCTTCTTTCCAGTGATCAATACGTCCACAAAGGAAACAGAAAGAATGAAGGGATTCATATTCTATATTATAGCATTTCTTTTCCAGAACAAATTTGGGAATTAGTGGTTTAGTGAGGTCCATTTCTACACATATTCTTGCAAACTTGCCTCTGGTTGCCATTGTGGTTGTCCAATCGATCTTCAAGGGTTTGCCAATGGTTTTGGCAATCGCAAATAGGACTTTATCCTGGTAGTATTCTATCAGAAGTTCTGGAAACCGAACCCAAATTGCGGTTGTGGTTTCAAATGCTTCCGAAGGCTTGAAGTTTGGTTCCCATTTTCTAACTGTTAGGTAGTGATCCATGATCACCCAGGGGCCTCCAGTGTACACTTTAGTATAGTCTTCTTAATTAGAAAACTTGAATAAAAAGTAGTTACATCCCAAATCAATTGCATTGAACTCATCTTGAAGCCCCCAAATATTCTTAGCCCGAGTGCAGAGCATGTTGTAGCCAATATTTTTTCCCAGTAGTCTGATGATTAGTGCATTCTCCTATGGTTTTCGGATCTTTTGCAAGAGCTTTTTAGGGAGGGAGATTGTGGGCATATTCATGAATTCTAAGGGCGGTTGCTCAGTATTTGGGTGTCCCTCTTGGTCATCGTCTTCTTCATCTGAAGAGAGATTCTCCACACTGTCATCAAATGAATAGGCGCTATGTCTCGTTGTAGTCAGTGCTTTCTTAAAGGATTTCGCAAGTAAACTGCCCTAAGACGACAGTATTTGATGGTTTGGTTCATCATCTCTTGGTGCAGGAGCCATTACCACTTTGTTGTCCATTTCACTGGTTATCAAGTTTTGTGAGCTCTTTATTTTCTTGGTACTTCGGATTAGATGGTCTTCTTCCCCAATGGACTTAGCTGTTATGTTAGAATCGTGAGGAATGGAGCTGTTGGCTGAAATGCTCTCTAGCATTTTAGAGAGAGAAAACTTCTCAACACGAGTCGTTTTGGATTTGATTTGAAGCCTACTTAGAGTGATGGAATAACAATAGGGATGGAGAAAGCAGATTAACTATATTGTAGATGTATCTCATCTCCTTTTATCTCTATCTTCTTTTCTATACTTATCTAGGTTTCTTCTCAACCTATAAATACAGACTTCTTGTATTTCATTTAATTCATTTAATGTAGAGTTTCTCTTTTTTCTTCTCTCTCTACTTTTATAATAAATGATATAATGTGTTATATCAACAAATAATTTTTTTTTATAAGGTTTGTTAAAGCACCTTTAATGAATGTGTTCAGATATGTGTTAGTGTAAGAAGTTATACCACTACTAGAAAAGGGGTATAAGACACGGAACCTTTTGCGACGGTTTAAAAATCGTCACAAAAGCTTGCTTTTAGCAACGACAAATAAAGACATGGAGAAATTAATTTTTTTGAGACGAAAAGTCTAAGACTGTGGCACAAAGTAAGATTATATGCGACGGTACATTACCTGTTGCAAATTTTTTTTGTCTTGCGATTTTATTTTTTTTTTATTTTTTTTTTAGACGCTCTTTGTTAGTCCATTGCAAAATGTTTTATTTTTGTGTGACACCCTAAATATTTAATTAACACCACGTTACTACAAAAATAAATAAATAAAAAAATTTAAAATATATATATATACATATAATAAAAGTAAAATAAAATATTTAATGTTATGGTTGTATATGATAAAATGTAAGTTAAATCAAGAGACTTTATTTCTATCAAGAATATGGATCAGAATTAAGCCATGAATTATTGTAGTAAGCTAAGAAATATTTATTAGGAGATAAGGCTCTATTAGGAGATAAGGCTCACAGGATTAAGGGATAAGGCTCATAGGGGATGACTAAGCATACCTAGGCATAGTTTCATGATTTTGGACACTAGAGAGGCTGGTGACTCACCTAGTGAAAGTCCCTATATATATATGAGAGCTCAGGTTAGTAGTCGGAATCAAAAAACAAGCAACAAAGAGGGAAGCCTCTGAGAAGAGGAAAAGTAAAGGTTAAGGGTCAATATTAAGGTGAGTTATATTATACCTTGAGTCATCATAATATATTTTATGTATGTTTTAGGTTATCATAAATTATTTTACACAATCTATATTTTATAAATTATATTAATATTTTGATTACGTTAATTATTTCCTAAACTCTATTTGCTTATATTGAGACCCATAGATATGTTTGTTTAACTTTTAGAAATTATTTGACAATGATTTTGTAAACAACTATTTTCTGTAAGTACTACCACAGGAGTCCCATGCCTTGGGGGACTTAAATAACCATTGGCCTCTGCTTGGCCACTTTGTGGTCCTCTGTTTGTCATGGATCCATTGACCTGTGTTCTTGTAATAACCCACATTCATGTCTTAGTCATGTTCATGTACATTTGCATGATTTTGTCTTGTTAAGCTTGCATTTGTAGACTTTGACTTGTTTTGCCTAAGTAAAGGTCTCTGTCTTGCTTTGTGCTTATGTGATTTGCCTAAGTGTTATATGCATGCTTTGTTCCTTCCTTGCTGTCCCAAGCCTAGGTCATGCCAAGCCTAGGTCATGTTAAGCTTAGGTCATGCCAAGACTAGGTCATGCCAAGCCTAGGTCATGTTAAGCTTAGGTCACACCTTTGAACCTCTTACACCTAGGACCATCTTGGAACCACTTTGGTTGACCTCCACATTCACCCTAGTATATTGGCCGAGATATCATCATTTAGGCCGAGATGTTATCATCTAGGCGTCTTAGATCTTTGATCCTTGCACCTAGCGATCTTGTTCCGGGACTGGTATGACCTAGACCGAGGTGTGGCACATCTAGGCCGAGATGTGGCATAGCTAGGTCAAGTGTTATCCTTCCTAGCCGAGATCATTGAGACCTTATTTGCTGAAGCCTATGTCCTAATCCGAGATCATTACCTGCCGGAGTGCCCATGCTATCTTGCTTGTTATATACACTTTGTCATACTCTTGTCTTGTCAATCTGGCACCTTTTTGAGGAGATCCAACCAGACATTGCCACGTGTCCTAGCAGAGGATTAAGTCAGCCGGTAGTAGAGAAAACATATCATTTGTCATATCTTTGCCTTTATAGAGAGAGAAGCTCTAGGAAGAGGGAAGAAGAAGTTCTCAGAGAGAGAACTAGATTTCCAAGCTTGATCCTTAGAGTTTGAGCCGTTTGATCCGTGTTTTGAGGTTAGATTCTTGATCTACTCTTGTTGTTCTTTATATTGATCCGATCACCTTGCATGATCTAGCATGATTCATGAGCCATGCATTGATTTAAAGTTTGTTTTAGAAGGAGAAAATGATGTTCTTGTGTTCTTCAAGAAAGACCATGTTTTGAATAAAGAAGTTATAATTTTAGCATTCATGTTCTTCATGTTCATGTTCTTCATGTTCTTCAAGGGAGGAAACCCAGATTTCCAGACTTCACCTTTCCCTAGGTGTGGTCACCGAGACCACTCTTGCATAGATCTCACACTTAGGCCAAGCATCGTATCTCACATTGGCCTACCTTGCATGATCACTTGCACCATTAGTCTATCTTGCATGCACACCTAGGCTAACCACTTCACACCTAGGCCGACCATGGTACACCCTTGCCGGTACCTTGTAACACCTCAGCAAGCAGCTGCACACCAAAGCCTAGGTAACCACACCTTGGCCAAGAGGTGTGGGACCTCGGCCAAGACCTCCCGGGTTCACCCAACTAGGTCATTTTTGCCTAGATCATCTCTGTGCATCCATTCCAAGACCTGGTTGGTACTCAGCATGTTTTTCCTAGATGAAAAATAGCGATTTAACTCCTAGCATGTTTTACTTTGTCTTGACTTGGTTTTGGAAAGAAATGCTAGGATCATTTGCACTCATGTAAAGCTTATTTTGAGAATGCATTTCATATCTATGTTTGAGCATCTCTTCTTGTCTTCTTGAAGTGCATTCAATGGGATTTATTATGTGCTTGTAGGACTTAGATCCTTGCTTTAATCCCCACACCTGAAGAGCTATATGAGTGGTATTTTTAATAAAGCTATGTTATAAAGTTTTGATAAAGCTTTGCTTCGTTTTGGAAAAAGTATTTCATCAAGCATGAATGATTGTCCTCTAATTTTTGTATCAAGTATTATGTTTGTTTTGATGACATTCTTGGAAAAGTCCTTAGTGCTAGGGGACTATAATGCAACTAGCACCCTTATTTGAGATATCTTCTTTGTCTTGCCACCGACGGTTTACTGCTTGGGTTTGTCTGGAATGTCATCCCATGTATTATGTAGATGTTATTAAACATCCCAAGAAGATTTGAAAGATTTGATTGATGAACTTGATTCATCCCATGTTTTGTTACAAGCTATGATATGTATCGTTTTGATAAAGATCTCGGATATCATTCATTCAAACCTTTATTACTAATATCATTCATTGAGTATCCAAGCTCACCCTCTCCTTTATATATATATGTAGGTGGTGAGAAAAAAAGTGGTGGACGCCTAGATGTTATTTGCAAGTTGTTTTGGATTCATTTTGCTAGCCTCTTGAAGATTATGTTTCTTAGTTTTAATTCACTTCTTTTGTATATGTCGGCTTGAGAAGCCTTTTGATCAAGATGTAATATGTACTTTATTTTATTTGTATCCAAGTTGTAAACCATGTTAAAATGTATGTCATTTCATTTAATCTACGCACAGCTCTTATGACTACTTAGATCTAAATTTGCTTCCGCACATATAGGCCTCATATATTTATACTCTGATTGTGTGAATTTTTGTAAGTTGGCCTTTGGTAATCTCGGATTACTAGCCATCACGGCACCATTCTACTAGGGGCGGAATGGGGTCGTGACAGTTCTGATTGTCACTCCTGTGACCTCTGTTCTATTTTGTTTTGTACTGTGGTTATGGTTATTTATTTATATAATTTATGTATTTTAGTTTCTTCCACTTTAAATAATTTGCTATTTAAATGAAGTTATGTAAATGTGTTAGCTTAACTAACTATCCATGGTTATTTTGTGTTCCCTATACTCTTGGCATAATATTTCTCACTCTGCTGTGTGCTTATAGCTGTTACCCTTTCAGGTAACAAGATGTAAGGAAGACCCGTAACCTCATGTAGTGGAACCCGTACAAGAATTTGATGCTAATCCGTTATTTTGTTTTCATTTCCTTTTCTTCCTTTTGTTTTTTTATGGAAGGCCAGTCACTGAATAAAAAATAAATAAATAAAAGCCCTATAGATGTACTTTCTTTTATCAAAATAGTCGAATGACGTTAATTTTCTGTTTAATTATTTTCTTACTTCCATCTTGCCTCCGCTTGCGCCATTTAATTTGTTAAGCTTAGAATTATTTAGTAAGTTGCGATTCCAGCCCTAAGCCCCTGGAGTTGGGTCGTGACATTTTGCTCATTCATTCGCGACGGTTCTTAACATCGTCGCAAATCCTAATCCCTAAATTCCCGCTCACCCCTCACCTCTCATATCTCTATGTTTCCCGCTTTTCCTAAACTTTATGTATTCTCTTAGGATTAAAAAAAAAAAACTTCAGTCTTCTACTCTAATCTCACTCACTCTCTCTCTCTCTCTTTCTCTTTCTCTCTCGTAGCGGCAACAACAACAGCGTAGGCAACGTCCAGGTAACCCTCATTTCATCTCCTCTTCTTTCCTCTCGCTCTTGCTATTAATACATCAAAAGCCACATAGGGGAGAGAGAGAAAGAGAGAGAGAGTGACTGACGGCAGCCGGAAGTTCCACCTCTGCCTAGCGCCACATTTGTACAAAAGGGATCAAATCGGTATTAGGACATCGATTAGGGCTAGCACCACCTTCATCTCTTTCTCTTGCCCATCCATGGCCTCATTGCCATCACTATCTCACCCATGTTCTCCCTACAAGTACATCTCTATTCGAGGAGCCATGTCCATGGCTAATTTGCATCTAATTATAACTTGTTTTTTAGATAGGTTTCTCGGTTTTTGATCTATTTGACCAATTGAACTCTGATTAGTCTTGTTTATACTGTTTGTTCTTGTTAAATTTTGATTGGGTTTTAGTTATAATCTTGATTTCATCAATTGGATTTTAGTTATAATCTTGATTTCAGATGGGTTTGTCTCTAAATCCAGTGATGATTTGGGGTTTCTTGGCGCGTCAAACTAGCGATTGTTTAAGGGTTTTTGATTTGAAGGTGTGATGAATGTGAAGTTTACGTTTTGCCTTCAATTTGACTATTAATAACTTGGAACATGCAATTGCTGAAATTTTAAAGCCAACTAATTTTGTTTAATTGCTGAAAAAAAAACTATGGAATTCGTCTTTAGTTTTTTTTTCTTAAAAAAAATAAATAAATTGAAACTTGCAACAAAGTTACGATCTGGGTGTAAGTTGTACTTTCTTGACTTAAGTATGGGGTTTAGGAGGTGGAAATGATGAAAATTACATCCAAATGTTTTGGTATGTGATAATGTTATGATCTAAATAGATTGAATTTTGGTTGTTATAAATTTCAAAGGGTTTCCATGATATTTTTTAAGTGAAAATGATAGGTGAATGCATGAAAGAGGTATGGGAAATGAGTTATGGCTTAGGGGGTTTTTTTTTTTCATTTGAGATTTTTCATATACACAACAGCTTAGAATGCCATACTGGGAGAAAGAGCTCTTTCTAGGTTTAGAAAGACAAGCATTGAACTTCTGATTTGTTAGAACTTAAGTGTCAGTGCAATTTATTACAATTGAAAACTAGTGATGATGTGATAGTGAGTACAATTACCTTTAGATAAAACTTCATATTTTTTCAAGTAGGAAATTGCCAGTGAGATTCACTAGTCAATGGTCCATCTTCAGTTCAAATAGCAACAACCGACTCGTAGATCATGTGACTTATTATGCAAGACAAATTACTATTCTTTTTCATGGTTAATTATTTACTAGAAAATAGGGCTTACTAAGTGTTTTCAAGTACTAACAAATGTTTTAACGATCGTCTAACAAATTTTATCAGTCGCTTTTTTGTCTATTTGTATAATTATGTTATTCAAATTGGTTCTAACAGAGTCTGTAGGATTATGGTTTCAACTTGGAATTTTAGGCCGCATGTGAACAAAGCTTTTGCCCATTTTACCACGATATTATACTGGGTTATTTAGATGAAATCATTTCATAGAACTTTATGAATGTCATATTACCTTATTAAATTGTGGTGTGAGATATATATATATATATTTTTTTTTTCAAGTTAGCCAGCCACTTTGCATTTCTTGTCCTTGTATCATCATAGGGATGACAATGGGGAGGAGACGGGTTTTAGTGCCCCGCCCCTTCACAAATTAAGTCAAGGTGAGTTAAATGAGGAGGTAAGGGCAAGGGTGGGGTGAGGACAGGTTAATTTTACAACTTTAGGAATGGCGGTACTATTTAAAAGTGAGAGATGACATGGTATATTATGGATAAGGATTATTTATCAAAAAAAAAAAAAAAAAAAAAAGTGATGGGAATTCATAGATGTAAGACGAGATAAGAAGTGAAAATGAGTGTTAAGTGTAATATTTTGGTGTTTTAGTCTTACTATATGTATATTTTATACATACAAAGAGATTTAACAAATCTAATCCTTGCATTTTGCTTTTTATGCCTACTTATGTTAAGCTAAAAAAACTAATGAATGATGAAGAGAAGTTTTTCTCCAGCTGACAATTTTTTGCTACTGTTGTTGATTATGCAATTTGAGATGAAAATTTCAGAGAGAGACAGATAAAGAGAGTGATGGACTTTGGTTCAAGTCCTGCCTAAGGAGGTAGAGGCTTGTTAGGCAAGCACATAAGTAATATTAGTGACCCATGTACTCTGTGGCCATTCTTTTCTTATTTTTAAAGAATATTTTGCCCCTTTCCCAATACCCCGGTTCCTTAAACTTAGATTGCATTAGTTTGCGATAAGTTTGCATATTCTGTACTAATGTGAGAATTTTTCATAAAACTAGACATTGCAGCATGGGTGTTACAATCCACTATACAGGGATATGTCAACGAGTTGAACACTATGAAATACCTAGTTGCATAAGTTTGTATCATTCAACATTAGCATAGCACCATGTTGGATTCTGAGTGACATTTTAGTGGTCTTCTTTATAGTAGATCATATGTATATTTATTCACTGTGAGCATTGCATGCATCCGATTGGGAAATTTATGCCATTTTCATCAAAACATTCTTAAATATTTGGACGACCATGAAAATCAAGTCACATCTTTAAAAAGATGATGAGTTGAAAATGAAAGCCAGAATTAAACTTCTGACAACTATCCCCATAAGATTCACATAGAAAAGCAAGGAAACATGGATTATCTATGCTTTACTCACAAACTGCCTAGCAACTTTGAGATTCTTATGCAAGTTACTCACGATAATCTTGTTTGCAACTTGAGTCCCAAGTACATTCATGCTATTTGGATTCTTTTTTTTGTGTGTGTGTGTGTGTGTGGTATTATTGTACTTATGCTTCTCCTTTGGTTTTTGACACATTACTTTGTTGAAAGAATGCTATCTATATTGATATGTTAACAGTGAAATATTTTCCATTTTGACTCCACTAATGTTCGTTTATGAAAACTTGTCCTTTAAAACTCTTTTTCGAATTGGTTGACACGCTAAAATGGTCAAACGGCGTTGGATGTTAACAAAGCTTGACACACACGACGAACTAGGCACAAATGACTTGTAGAAAAGATGGGATTCGAAACCGATTTCCGATTTTGAATCTAGAACTTAATGTCTATTTGTGAAAACTTGTCCTTTAAAACTCTTTTTCAAACCCGATTGACACATTAAAATGGTCAAACAATGTCGGATGTCAACAAAACTTGACACATACGACTAACTAGGCACAAATGACTTGTAGAAAAAGACGAGACTAGAAACTAATTCCCCGTTTTGAATCTACAGTCTAATGCCTGTTTGTGAAAACTTGTTATTTAGAAACTCTTTTTTTGAACCGATTTACTCACTAAATTGGTCAAATGACGTCGGATGTTAACGAAACTTGACACAAACGGCTAACTATATGTATCTGTATTTTAGCACCATTATTTGGTTAGATTTCTTTTTTTGTGTTTATTCGATTATTGTTAGATTATAGCGCAATGTATTCAATCACTACCTGATTTTAATAGTATTATTATCATTGCAGGATTTAATTAAAGTTTATTTGGGTAATTCACGTATACCAATAGTCCAATTGGCGGAGGGACTTCTTATTAGTGATAATCCATTGTGTGAAATTGATTGAGTTCCAATTGGTCCTAAATATTGCAAAGTCTTAGTCTTTAAAGCGAAAAGCCCAAACGATAGTTTGGAAACACCATCCCGAGGTCTAAAAACAGTTGGAAAAACTGTGAGAAGATACATTGTATGGCGCTCGATTCATATATATGTTACAATCTTATTTATTTATTGAAATAAATATCAAAAGTTTACATTTTCTGTAAGCTTGAAATTAATTATATTGTAAATATTTTTTTTTGTGTGTTTCTTTTTGCAGTCGCAACCCTTTTGAGTACGTGATAAGATCTTCGTCGATATTGGAGCTTATAATCTTTTTTTCTTTTTTTTTTTTGAAAAAAAAATCAAATGTTTTACATTTTTTGTAAACTTGAAATTAATTATATTGTAAATGATTTTTTTTTCCCTTTTGCAAATGCAACCCTTTTGAGTACGTGATGATATCTTCGCACATCGATATTGGAACTTACAATCTTATTTATTTATTAAAATAAATATCAAATGTTTTACATTTTTTGTAAGATTGAAATTAATTATATTGTAAATGATTTTTTATTTTTTTTTTTGGGTTTCTTTTTGCAGATGCAACCCTTTTGAGTACATGATGATATTTTTGCATATCGATATTAGAGATTACAATCTTATTTATTTATTTATTTATTGAAATAAATATTAAATATTTACATTTTCTGCAAGCTTGAAATTAATTATCTTGTAAATGATTTATTTTTTTATTTTTTTTGTAGATGCAACCCTTTTGAGTACGTGATGATATCTTCGCATATCGATATTAGAGTTTACTGTTGATATTAAAAACAAAGCTATAATATATATTTTTTTATTTGTATTGTCGATACTTTTGTTTTGTTTTGTTTTGTTTTAGATACTAAAATTTGAGTTCATGAATTATCAAAAATTATTAGTATTGTTGGAGGATGTTTTATATATTTCTGTAAAGAATATTTGGTTGACACTATATTATTCGTATGATTTTGTGAATGTGAATGTAGATATGGATGTGGATGTATTTTATTTTTAAAAATATTAATAATTTGCACAGGGAATAAATTAATAGAATATATATTTATTTTATGAAAATAAATCTACTGCGCTAATAATAATTCGTCTCTAATGTAATCATCATTTCCTTACATTTTATTAGCGACGGTTTAAGCTGTCATGAATATAGTTTTAATTTAATCCCATTTTTAGCGATGTTCTAGACCGTCGCTAATAATACTTTTTGTGCGTTAAACACCGTCTCTAAAAAAGTTTTTCGTGACGGGAACCTAAAACGTCGCTAAAAGTGAAGTTTTTTCTCCCTTTTTCGTGTCAAATTACACTGTCGCAAGAACCTTTCATTTGCCGTCGCTAAAAGAAAGCGACGGTTTGTAACCATCGCAAATTCCTTTTGTCACACCCCCTTTCGCCACCTCCCATTTCCTGTCGCTACTTCGTCACAAAAAGTCTTTTTCGATGGCATGTACACCTTTTGCAATGTTTATGATCGTCGCAAAAGTTTCGATTTTTAATAGTGTTTGCAGAAAGAGAAGAGTGAGGGGTTATTTGTTGCTTTAATTAATGGAGTAGTTAAGGGATTTTTTAGTGTAAGATGTTACCGTAAGGAGTGAGATAGAGAGAAGACGGAGAAAAGGCGGGGAGAAAAAAGGCTCATGAAACATGATCAAGAGAAAATGAGTAGAGAGAAGAGAGCTGAACAACTAAATGATGAGGCAACAAGTGGTTGACTTTGGATCATCTTTTTAGTTACTTTTGCTATTACAAAATATATTAAAGTGATTTTATTTTTTTCTTTGACACACCTCTTAACATTTTCATTATAATGCCCTACACATTCATTAAACTAACAAATTTTATCACTTTTCTGTTATATAATAAAACACTAACACATAAGTGTAATATATTCTTTCAAAGATGCTCTTAGTTTATATGCTATTACTCTACATAACTAAAGCGGCAATTAGATATAATTGTAGCATGAGGAATGATTTTTTTGAAAAAGGGTTATATCATCGTTTTTGCCGACTGTGGAAGCAACCTCACTACTACAGATCAAGGACTTTTCTCACTTGTTGCAATAGTTAGGTTGTCTTCTTGGACAAAAAGTTCTATGTGGACCCATAAAATAGCTCTTTTTGCTCTATGATAATGATCTCATTGGTTGATTTCTTGTCTAGTCACACAAAAGTCATGCTTGGACCACACCAAAGGCTCCCTTTTTTTTCTCTCTCTCTCTTTTTTCTCTTTGCCGCCATACAACTACTTTCACACCAAACACCCCTTCATCATTAATTCTTGGATAATAGTTGTGCACCTTCCTATCTTTTTATTGCAATGTGTCATATATAGGGGCCATTTGGGAATAAGTAAAAAAGTTACAATTAATTTTTAATTTATTTTGAGTCATATTATCTCTTACATAAAAAAGTTTAAAAAATTAAAAAATTAATTTTTAATCATCTTCCCAAAATACCATATATTGTAACGAAGTCATAAATAAAAATCAAATATAGGGTCATCTTGTGGTATGCATCATATGTATTTTATTATTTATTTTTGTAATAAAAATTATGAATTTTTATGGTAAGAGTTACGACAATTTATAGTTAAAAAGTAAAATTACACATTTTGTAATAATATTCAGTATTTTTGTAATAATGCTATGCACATTTTATGGTCCGAACATTTTCTAACCACAAAATCACGTGACATACACTACAAAAATAAGTAACAAGGTATATATGATGCACATCCTTAGAAGTGTACAAGGGTGTGCACTGTAAAATTTTTCACAAATATAATATATTGATAATGTGGAAAATATTTAAAATAAGATGAGAAAACTTCGATCGATTATAGAATAAGGGAAAATTACATTTTTATTTTTAAATTTGGTTCAAATGTCACTTTGATTTTTCATTTTAACCCATGTTTCCGTATTGTCTTTTCACAATTCATTTGAAATTTAAATAAAAGTTGAAACATGAAAAACTAAAATAGAATTTGAATGAAAAGTAAAAAGTACAACTTGTCCTACAAATTTTTTTTCTTCGATGTACCTAAAATGTGATCACATGACTCCTACGTGAGCATTTTTCTCCAGAATTTTATTAATGAGTTAAAGTATAAAGAGTTAATTGTTAAAATTAAAAGATAGAATAAAATTCAGATGAAATTCTAAAAGTAATAAGTACATTTTACCCGTAAAAAAAAATAGACATGCACACAGTTAAAAAATTTCAATCTCTGATAAATAAATAAAAAAATTAAAATATTGAGTTTTTATTAAGGTCGAATGGCACAACATCAACAATACTTGGTAGCCCGAATTTTTATAGTCTGAATGGCTCGAATGTCTCAAAACGACATTATTTTGGAGATAAAACGACTTCGTTTTGATACATTTGAGCCACACAAATTCGAACTACCAAACATTTTTTCAACAACATTTGAGAGGTCTGTTTAAGTGTGGAGTGGCTTTTTACTGTTCGAAATTATAGCTCATGGGATTCTTTTATTTTTGTTACTATTTCTCTTATTTATATATATATATATATTAAAAAAAAAAAAAAAACTTGTATTTGCAGTCAAACAAAACACCAACCATCAAATACAAATGGTCAAGCCTACATTGAAAATGGAAGTATACTTTTTAGAGGGTCATTCGAATTAAGAGAATCCTATGAGAGCTTGATCACCTTTATGAACGATGTTTGTAGCATGTTTTATTGACCGACATTTTGACTCTTTTCTGTGTGACATGAAAGCTTACAAGTTTTACTGTCTCAAAAAAAGTAAAAAATAAAAAATAAAAAATTTGGACTCTCCATTTGTTAATAGAACCCTGGTATGCAGCTACATTATCAATAGAGTCATGCAAGAGATTTTTAGAACATAATTTTTAAATTTATTTGTACTATATGGTAAGAAATTGGATTTTAGTTGATTGATTTATAAACAAATCAATAATTGACATATAACAATCCAAGTCATTAGGGATCAATTAAGGAGTAACAATGTCACATTTTCTTCTATTGATGAAGTTGCAGGTATTATACTATGACCTTGTGCCACAGCGATATGCTCTTCAATTTATTAGTGGAAGTTGCGAGTTTGAGCCCTATGTGAGACATTAGGGTTGATCTGCTTCTCTTTTCTCCTTAGATTATCACTACAACAAATTACACTTAAAAGTCATATTTTAGTTGCTAAAGCGTTTTGCCAACTAAACTTTTTGGTCACCAGCTTTGTCGCTAGATGATTGTCAGGAAAGGTATTGGCAACTAAAAAATATTAGGTCGCTGAAAGTATTCAATGGACGACTAATTTTTTAGTCGCCAAAAGTTTTCAATTGGCAACAAAAAATTAGTTAGTCACTGAAAGTCTTCAATTGGTGACTAATTTTTTAGTCGTCAAAAGTTCATAATAAATTTAACATTACATTTTCAAAAACTAAAATTTTTTGTCGCCAAAAACTTAAACCATTTAGGGCGACCAAACTTTTAGTCACTAATTTTCTTTTGTTGTTATCTTATTTCTTTTAGCTACTAAATGGTTTAGTCGCCTAAAGTCTAGTTTTTTGTTTAGCTACTAAAGTTTAGTCGCCTATCATATAACTTTTTTGTTTTGACTACTAAATATTTAATCACCAAAATGTGTTTTTTTTTTTTTTTGGGGGGGGGGGGGGTCGCCAAAATATTTGTTTCCATTTAATTTTTTTTTTTAGCTACTAACTATTTAGTCATTGCAAATTTTACAATAACTACAATACATTAAAAAAATAATTGGCCTTCATATAAAAATCCATTTTGAAAAGTTTCTTGATTGATATTCAAAGTTTCTTGCATTATGATTATCTACAGAATATATACTTATGTCCTGCCTTTTTATTATACAGGAATGTTCAAATGAGTTTTCAGAGCTAGTAGTTACATAGTTTTTGTATGATGTCATTCACACCTTACAATTGGAAACTTAACATTTTCCATTTCCTTTCATCTCAAAATTTATTTGTATCACTCTAGAACGACTGAAATAATGAGAGAGAGAGAGAGAGAGAGAGAGAGAGAGAGAGAATAATAATTTAGGGTGATGCAAATAACACTCACTTATGTTTCTTGATAGCATTATCAAGTTGACTGGCCATCAGTGGAAAGGACACTTTAATACCCTGCAATAAGAAAATACCTTGAGCATACTTTATCAAGAATGAAAATGAAAGCATACTAATAAAAATGCTAAGAGAAGAAAAATGAAAACTTGAATTTTTATAACATTAGAAATACAAGAAATACCTGAGATTGAAAGGTAAATGTAAAAGAATCTAATTGCTACTATATATATATATATATATCATAGCATCAAGTAAAGCAATTTCGTTAGTGACATTTTAAAACAAAGACCCTTGTGTTTAAAATTGTTAGAAATGGTTTTGGAAAAATCAGATTTTTCCTCAATTTTGGTCTAATTTTTAGGTGGGCCCATGCACCAAAGTTGGCGGGTCTAAGTGATAACGCGTTCAATGCCACATTGTGATTTACATAGTATATTTGGTTGCTCAAAACCATTATCAGGTGAATGAAAAATTGAAACCAAAGTAAGCTCCATGAAAATGGTGTTTTAGTGGAATTTCCATGAAGTTTTGAGTTAAAGCTTATCCCAAATTGGATTGGTGGGCAAACTTTGTGTGGGTTTATAAGGCTTGGGATTTAAACTTGGGATATGCCCCAAAGGGCACTCAAGTTTTGTAAAGGAGGAGGTTATGGGCAAAGTGGGATAGACCCATTGGACCAAAAACAAACACAAACGCGCCCGCCGCCATCTATCCTGGCTGGACTTGGGCGCGGGTGCGTAGTGTGGGGTTGGGCTTGTCCGGCCAAATGCTTATCTTTTTGGGCCAAAAATTTTTTGAAATTTATTTTTCTAAAACTAAATTCTTACCATTTTTAGAATGTGAATTTCAAAATTAATTACAAAATGGTGTCCAGATTTTCCTCCACCTAAACAAATTTATATATGTTTAAATTCTGTCCGTACAGATTCAAATATGTTCAAATTCAAAACCCAAACAATGTCATATCTGTTCATTCAAACCGAACAAGTCTTGTACCTGTTCAAACAAATTTGCTACATGTTCATTCAAATCTGAACAACCACCATTGCACCTATAAATAGACAACTCCCTCATTTGGTTTTCATTGAATTTTCATCCTCAATACTACTAATGCTCTCTACATTTTGCTATATTAATTTTTTCTGTGAGAAAAAGTGTAAACACAAAGCGTATTCGCTGTATGAATAGTTGGTAGTGCTACTATTATTCACGGTTGATCATTTTATCCTGGGAGATAGACGTCCACAATCTGAAAACACCGTGGAAAGGACGAATCTATCTTAAGGACACAATGTTAAACACTGGACTTAATCAAAAATTTGTTCGACAAATTAATTAATAAGGTAAGTAATTAATTTACTTTATGTTTTATTTATTTTTATCATATTTTGATTTTGTTTTTGTAACGAAATAAGAATCTGTTGTTTTATTTTATTTTATATACTATTTTGATTCTTGTAATCAAACAGTTTCTCTGTTTTCTTTAATTCTTCGAATACAGTGAAGATTGTCTAACAATCTTAAGACAGATTTATTTCTGTGTCTTCATTGTATTAATTTTTTGTGCTTTTACAAAGTGATATTCTGATTGGAAAATATAAATAGTAGTTATATATTGTTTGATAAATAGTAGTAATATACTATTTATTTTCTTTGACAAATAGTAGTAATATACTGTTTGTCATTAACAATTTCAGAATATTAATTTGTGTAATAGTGTTAGAGAAAATTATTGTGTAGTATTTTATTTTTCTGGTTTTAGTAACTAGAAAATTAATTTATGTTTTGGTTTTTCTGATTTTTGTAATCAGAATTGAAAGTGGTACTCCAATTGTTACAACGACTCCGGTCCCTATCCAAAACCATGTTCAAGTTCCAAAAAATCATGGAGAAAAATCAAAAAAAAAAAATTAATGGCACTGAGTTTAAGAGATGGCAGCATAAAATGTTATTTTATCTTACAACTCTAAACTTGGCCCGATTTCTACGTGAAGAGGCTCCAATATTGAAAGAGGATGAAAGTGATCGGCAAGTTGTTGTCGCTGTAGACGCTTGGAAATATTCTGATTTTTTGTGCAGAAACTACATCCTCAATGGCCTAGACAACATGCTGTATAATGTTTATAGGCCTCTGAAAACAGCAAAAGAATTGTGGGATTCTTTGGAGAAAAAATACAAGACAGAGGATGCCGGCACAAAAAAAATTGTTGTCGGTAAATTTCTGGACTTTGTAATGGTAGACTCCCAAACGGTAATTTCTCAAGTTTAAAGTTTTCAATTAATTTTGCATAATATTCATACTGAAGGTATGTCTCTTAGTGAGTCTTTTCAAGTCGCTGCGTTAGTGGAAAAATTACCATCGACTTGGAAAGATTTCAAAAATTATTTAAAACATAAACGCAAAGAGATAACCGTGGATGAACTAATTATAAGACTAAGAATTGAGGAAGATAACCGTAAAGCTAAAAAGATTAATGGTAAGAATTTCATTGAGTCCAAGGCTAATGTGGTTGAGCATGTGCCCAAACCACATAACAAAAAGAGAAAGTTTGCTGGAGATGGTCATAAACAAGGTGACAACAGTGGCAATAAAAAGTTCAAAGGTAAATGCTATAACTGTGGCAAGACTAGACATCATGCCTCTGATTGCTGATGCCCAAAGAAAGATCACGGAAGTACAAGCAAGAAAACCACAAATCAAGCCAATGTGATAGAGTTAGATTACATATCTGACGGAGTAAATGACATCAATCTCTTTGTTGTGGTGTCTGAGGCTAATTTGGTTGGAAATTCCAAGGAATGGTAGGTTGACACTGGGGCAACTCGTCACATTTGTGCTGACAAGAAGATGTTTACTACTTACAATGAGGCTACAAATGGTGAACAACTTTTCATGGGAAATTCTTTTACTTCTACCGTGGCTGGACAAGGAAAGGTGATCTTGAAGATGACATCACGGAAAGAACTTACCCTCAACAACGTGCTGCATATACCAGATATCCGAAAGAATTTAGTTTCTAATTCTTTGTTAAGTAAGAATGGTTTTAAGCTTGTATTTGAGTCTGATAAATTTGTATTAACAAAGAGTGATATATATGTGGGTAAGGGATACATGAGCGATGGTCTCTTTAAGTTAAATGTAATGACTGTTGTACCAAATTCTGTTATAAATAAGAATAACACATCTTTTGCTTATATTCTTGAGTCAAATCTATGGCATGGTAGATTAGAACATGTAAATTTTGATGTTTTGCGTAGACTAATTGGTTTGGATTATATACCAAAGTTTGAAATTGATCCTAATCACAAATGTGAGATTTGTGTAGAAGCGAAACTAACTAAGGCTCCATTTAAATCGGTTAAAAAAAATAAAAAAATAAAAAAAATGAACCTCTAGAATTAATTCATAGTGATGTGTGTGATCTTAAATTTGTTCAAACTAGAGGAGGCAAAAGGTAGTTCATAACATTTATCAATGATTGCACAAGATATTATTATGTATACTTACTTAGAAGTAAAAATGAAGTCTTGGAAATGTTTAAACTCTATAAAACTAAAGTTGAAAATCAACTTGGTAAAACCATTAAAATGGTTAGAAGTGATAAGGGTAGTAAATATGATGCACCTTTAAATGAATTTTGTGCACAACATGGCATTATTCACCAAACTACAACACCCTATTCTGCACAGCAAAATGGAATTGTTGAAAGAAAGAATAGAACCATTAAAGAAATGATGAATGCCATGTTACTAAGTTCAAGCTTACCATAGAACTTGTGGGGGGAAGCAATTTGTTCTGCTAATTATATTCTTAACAGAATACCCTACAAGAAAACCAATAGCACTCCTTATGAATTATGGAAAGGTCGACCACCTTCCTACAAATACTTAAAAGTGTGGGGGTGTTTGGCAAAGGTAGAAGTTCATGTTCTAAAAAAGACTAAAATAAGACCAAAAAAAGTGGATTGTATGTTTATTGGTTATACTCAGAATAGTAGTACATATTGGTTTCTGACTTATAAATTAGAAATACGTGATATAAATGTGAACACTATTATAGAGTCAAGGAATGCTGTGCTTTTTGAACATGTTTTTCCTTACAAGAAAAGACATGAATTAAGTTCACATAAAAGAACTTATGATTGTACACAAAGTCAAGAGACTAATGACAATTAAACACAAGAGACTAGTAATAGTCTCGACCAACAAGATTTAACTGACGATGAACCAAAACGAAGTAAGAGAGCAAGAACATCAAAATCCTTTGGTCCAAATTTTCTAACATACCTGTTAGAAAATGAACCTCAAAGCGTTAACGAAGAAATGATAGGTCCTAAAGCACCTTTGTGGAAAAAGACTGTTAGTAATGAAATTGAATCCATTATGCAACATCATACTTGGGAATTGGGGAATCTTTCACCCGGTTCTAAACCTCTTGGATATAAATGGATATTGAAAAGAAAAATGAAAACAGGTGGCTCAATAGACAAGTATAAAGCAAGACTTGTGGTAAAAGATTACAAAGAAAATGAAGGTCTGAACTATTTTGACACATATTCTCCTGTGACAAGAATAACATCTATCCATATGCTTATTGCTATAGTAGTGTTGTATAATTTAGAAATACATCAAATGGATGTTAAGACAGCTTTCTTAAACGGTGATCTAAATGAAGAGATCTATATGGAGCAACCTGAAGGGGTTGTAGTGCCAGTGCAAGAAAAGAAAGTTTGTTGGCTTGTAAAGTCTCTTTATGGATTAAAACAAGCTCCTAAGCAATGGCATGAGAAATTTGATCATGAATTGCTTACTAATGGGTTTAAGATAAACGAATGTGATAAGTGCGTCTATGTTAAAAACACTGATAAAGGTTATGTCATCATTTGTCTTTATGTGGATGACATGCTTATCATTGGAAGCAGTCAAAACATGATCAAATCAACTAAGCAAATGCTGAACAAAAGATTTGATATAAAAGATATGGGAGTCGCAAATGTACTATTAGGAATGAAAATTATTAAAACATCTAATGGATATGTATTATCTTAATCTTATTATATTGAGAAAATTCTTGATAAATATATCAAGGATGATATGAATGTAGCAAGAATACTTGTAGACATCAGTCTTTATTCATCAAAAAAATAAAGGTGATGCAGTGTCTCAGCTAAAATACTTCCAAATCATTGGAAGCCTAATGTACCTAATGAATTGCACTCGTCCTGATATAGCTTATGCTGTCAGTAAATTGAGTAGGTACACTAGTAACTCCGGAGAAGACCATTGAAAAGAAATCATTCGGGTTTTTAGATATCTAAGATTTACCCGTGATCATGGTTTGAACTTTACTCGATATTCTACAGTGTTGGAAGGCTATTGTGATGCAAATTGGATATCGGATACTAAAGATTCAAAATCCATTAGTGAATATGTCTTTACTCTGAGTGGCGCTACTATTTCTTGGAAATCCACGAAACAAACATGCATCGCATAATCCACAATAGAATCTGAGTTCATTGCTTTAGACAAAGTAGGAGAAGAAGCAGAATGGCTTCGCCACTTCCTAGAAAACATTCCAATGTGGCCAAAACTTGTGCCAGCTATTTGCATTCATTGTGATAGTCAATCTACAATAAGCAGGGCACAGAGTCATATGTTTAATGGTAAGTCACGACACATTCGTCGTCGACATAATATCGTAAGGCAATTGCTATCAAATGGAATAATCTTAATAGATTATATAAAATCTAAACAGAATATTGCGGATCCGTTACCAAAAGGTTTGACAAAAGAGCAAGTGTATAGTTCATCAAAGGGGATGGCATTAAAGCCTATTACATAAGAGTCATCATAATGGTAACCCTACTTAAATGAATAGAGATCCCAAGAACTAAGTTAAAAAAGACAGCTAAGTTATGTGTGGCTCGCCAGAAATCACCAAAGGGTTAAAATTCCATACCCATTCCTATGGTAATAGTGATATCTGCAACATATATTGTATGCAGGGGTTTAAGGATAAGTTTTGCTTTTAATGATTACTTATATCTTGATTTAGGCATAAAAATTAAGATGAGTATAAGAGATACTCACAATAAGAATCACCTATATGAGTGTCGAACTGGGGCCAATTCTATGAGAATGAAAAGTCTAAATTCTTTAAAAGCACTCATGAACAACCAGGAGCGTTAAAGGCCAAAATGAACACAACCGTGAGAATCACGATGTGTCAGAAGATATTTTATGTGAAATCTATTGTTATGGCTTACACAAACAGCTAAACAATTCAAGGCATCACGTCCATTGGTTAGCTAGCAAGTCTGATAGGTTATCATTAGAGAAGGTTCAAGGCCGAAAGCTATCTATCCTGATGCAAGATATTTTTTATTTATACTCTTTCAACAAATTCTGCATATTGTTGCATTTCCGTTGTCATCAAATTCCATTCATGTTGGGGATTGTTAGAAATGGTTTTGGAAAAATCAGATTTTTCCTTAACTTTTGGTCTAATTTTTAGGTGGGACCCATGCGCCAAAGTTGGTGGGTCTAAGCCGCGTTGTGATTCACGTAGTATATTTGGTTGCTCAAAACCATTATCGGGTGAATGGGAAATTGAAGCCAAAGTGAGCTCCATGAAAATGGTGTTTTGGTGGAATTTTTATAAAGATTTGAGTTAAAGCTTGTACTATATTGGTTTGGTGGACAAACTTTGTATAGGTTTATAAGACTTGGGATTGAAACTTGGAGTAGGCCCTAAGAGGCACTCAAGTTTTGTAGAGGGGAAGGTTATGGGTAAAGTGGGTTAGACCCATTGGACCCAAAACAAACACACACACACGCGCGCCGCTGCCGCTGTCCATCCGGTTGGTCGGGCAAGCTAAGTTGGGCCTGGGCTTAGGTGTGAGTGCGTAGTGTGAGGTTAGGTTGGACTTGTCCGGCCCAATACTTATCTTTTGGGGCCAAAAACTTTTTGAATTTTATTTTTCTAAAACTAAATTCTTACCATTTTTAGAATTTGAATTTCGAAATTAATTCCAAAATGGTGTCCAGATTTTCCTCCACCCAAATAGATTTATATCTATTTAAATTCTATCCACACATATTCAAATCTGTTCAAATTCAAAACCCAAATAGTGCCATATCTGTTCATGCAAACCGAATAGGTCTTGTACCTGCTCAAACAAATTTGATACCTGTTCATTCAAATCTGAACAACCACCTTTGCACCTATAAATAGACAAGTCCCTTATTTGGGTTTTCATTGAATTTTTATTCGCAAAACTGCTAATGCTCTCTACATTTTGCTTTATTAATTTTTCCTGTGAAAAAGAGTGTAAACATCAAGTGTGTTCGCTGTGTGAATAGTTGGTAGTGCTGTTATTATTCACTATTAATCATTTTATCTTGGGAGATAGACGTCTACAATCTGAAAACACCGTAGAGAGGACAAATTTGTCTTAAAGACACAATGTTAACACTGGACTTTATCAAAAATTTGTTTGACAAATTAATTAATAAGGTAAGTAATTAATTTACTTTATATATTATTTATTTTTATCATATTCTGATTTTGTTTTTGTAACGAAATAAGTATCTATTGTTTTATTTTATTTTGTATACTGTTTTGATTTTTGTAATCAAACAGTTTCTCTCCTTTCTTTAATTCTTCGAATACAATGAACATTGTCTAACAAAAATCACAATTACTTCTTCAAGTTACACACTCCTCAAAAATTGAATTTTGTTCCTAAATAATAATAATAATTGAAATATCTAAAAATCACTGATTACGTATCAATTTTAATCAGTAAATAGCAATTCCAATTAAACAATCAAAGATAAATCGACACAACGATTTTAACGTAAAAAAACCACAACTGGAGCACCTCCAACTGTGATAAAAAAAAAATCACGGGCCAAAGCCACAAAATAATCTACTAAGAAAGACAAAAAGAAATTACACAAGTATACTCTCAATTACCTAGCGAATCCATGCCCAAATTGAACCGACCCCGGTATACCTCTTTCACCACCGTATTTACCTCAGAATTTTCTTATTCAACGTTGAATCCATAACGCTAATATTGAATCCACGATGATGAGCCACTCCAGAATTCACCAAAACTTCAGGCCCAAATTCTACGGAATCCACTGAAGAACAATTCTCTGTTTTTTGAATAAAACAACATAAACAAAAACATTTGATATAATCCACTTAATTTATGATATATACTCTCACAGATATCAAAGGAAATAAGTAAAGAAACCCTAGATAAAAACCCCAATACTCAAGAAGAAGATCTGGAAGCCGTACCCTAAATTCTGACTGAAATGCAACTTTATAGCAAACTAATCCCCGATCACCACTCGAGCGCAGGAATGGCCACTCGAGTGGTGTAACTTAAACACGTGTTTTTGAACAAGGACCTACGCTTGAGTGCAGGAAGGTTCGCTCGAGCGTAAAATCTCAACTCCCAATACTTTTGCAGGCGAGTGAAACTTCTGATAGAATTACATCTTCGCTTAAGCGCAAAATCGACCGCTCAAGCAATCAAACAACTTCGACTGTAATTTTGCTTTTTGTTTCGGGGGCGCTGCCCCTCAACCCCGCCTGGGCGCTACCCCGAACCTGCCATAGGGCACTGCCCCCTAGACCCCCACAAGCTAATCGGGCAGCTCGATCCCCGACATAGTCAACGAAGTGGCAAACATGATAGAATTAAGATCACAAACTCTTCTGCATAGGCACAACTCAGGTTGAATTCATATCTAAATACTCATAGCCTCACTTAAATAAAAGATCAAATAAAATTACAATTGAAATGAGTTTTGTCAAACGGGATTGCCAATAACAAAATCCTAACAATAATCCCAATAGAGAAGATGGTAAGATGTATCTAGCCTTAACCCTATTTATGGGTATTGTTTCTGTAATAGGTAGGTATATAGATATATACAGATTGAGATACAGAGAAAGAGGGTTCTTACTTCTAACCAGAGAGAGAGAAATGAGAGATGGTGATGATAATGAAAATATGGCCACAACACTGGTGATCAAAGAGAGAGCCAACTCTTAAACCCCCATTCCCCAAGCAGGATACACAACTGCAAGGACCCCAAATTTTTCCTTGATAAACTCAAACGCCTCATTGAACCCAAATTTTTTCCCCCAACAAAAACAAAGAGAACTGCAAAATTTACTAGACAATCTACCAATGCAACTCCAAATTTACTGCAATTTGAAGAAATTAAACCAAAAACAAGCTAAACAGGAAATTGAACTAAATAAATCATATTAACCCTAGAGCAAGAGTGAGAAATGGGAAAATAGAGGAAGGGAGGAGAGAGATAGAAAGAAAGAGCGAGAACCTGTTTATATGGTGGCGGTGGGGGTGGCAGTGGCGATCTGCGACTTACAGTGAGCAACGGTGGTGAGCGACTACAGTAAGGTGAGGTTTGGTGGTGACTGGTTCTCTCTGTGTGTGTGTGTGTGAGAGAGAGAGAGAGAGAGAGAGAAGAAGAGAAGAATCCCTATTTTCAAAAATACTGAGAAGAATTGGGCACCAATCTTTTAATTTTTCTCACTAAAATTTTATATACCTTTGGCGACTAAACTTGTTGTTTGTCGCCAAAGGTTAATTTATAACGACTAACTTATTTAGTAGCCAAACATTTAACTAATAGCAACTAATATTTTAGTCGCCAAAAGTAGCCATTTTGGCAACTAAGGCATTTTGGTCACCAAAAATAAATATTCACCGACCAAATTTTTGCTCACCAAAAATAAAAGTAAAATTTATACTTTTTATTTAGTAACTAAATTATTTTAGTTGGCAAAAATTACCTTACAGTGACTAAAAATTTTTTAGTCACCGAAAATGAATATTTGCCGACCAAAACTTTGGTCGCCAAAGTTTAATTGCAAACATTATGCTAGCTTTTTGGCGACTAAATTTATTTTAGTAGCCAAAAACTAGTATACCATGACTAATAAAAATTTTAGTAGCCCAAAGCATGATCTAATGCCAACTAAAACAATTATTAGTTGCCTATTGTGGCATATTTAGCAACTAGTTTTATTTTTTGGTCGCCAATAATTAAGATACAGCTACTAAAAAAAAAAATTAGTATCTAAAAATCATATTCAACGGCAACCAACGTAATTTTCATTTGCCTATTCTACAACTTTTGGCGACTAAAAAAAGTTTAGTTGCCAAATTTTGTCGCCAAAAGTGTAAATTGTTGTAGTGTATACTACTGTAGATCTTAATGAGTAAGTTGAGTAGCAGATATTTCGATCCACCCAAACCGACTGAACTTAACCGATCCATCGCATTTTGAACGGATGCGTGATGACGAGCAGACGGTTGCGGACTGATTTTTTCCCCATCCGCCTAGTTTTGGACGGATTGCGGATTTGAGGTTCTTTTGGCCACAACCGAACCACCAAACCGTGAGCACTCTAGTAATTTGTAAGATTTTGTGTTTTCAATTTGTTTAGATATTCAGTTTGTGTTTTCAATTGAAAAAGAGTTTAACTATTGTAATTTCAATTTGTTTTTAATTTGAAAATCCTTTTATTAAATGGCAAAGGTTGATATTTGATATTTTTGTGTAGAAAATATAAAGCTTAATTTTATCATTTTTTAAAAAAAAATCAAATTAAATAGTTTTTAAATAAGAAAAAGTAATGAAATAGTTTTGATAATGCATGATTTTTTTATATTTATTTATTATTGTTATTTGACAATTTATTCGATAATATTTTGGTTATGTTGAGTTGGATTATTATTTTTAAAAAAATGTTGAAAGTTGTAAAAGTTTAAACCGCCAAACCGATTCGCATCCATTAACCAATCCGTCAATTAACTCAATCCGCATCCGTCAATTCGGCGGACAAATGTAGATTGATTTTTTCCAATCCATCCATCCGGCGGATGAATGACAGATTAGAGGTTCTTTGGCTGGAACCGAACCACGAACACCCCTACGAGTAACCAAAAACAAAAACAAAATTGTAGGTATTTTTGCTGGAGAATTTGCTTTCTCATACATTTTTCATTAGGAAAGTCTCTTTTAACCAAAAATTCAAGTGCTGAAAAGTTATAAGAGGCTATTTGTGCAATTTATTTTAAATTGAAAGTGAAGCAAACTCCTTTCCTAGGTTGCACTGAAGTTTTTTGGAACAAGAAGACCCTAGCAGATGTTAGGCCTTTCCTTCAACGTTGCATGTTTTCGAATTTATTTGTCTTAAACTCCCACAGTTGGTTCTCTCCATGCATTCAAATGCCTTTGTGAAAATCCCAATTGTAGTGTCTCACTCCAAGGGATCACATAACTACAGAAGTTATAAGTCAACTAAATCAATCAAGTGAAAAACGAAAAATAAAAAATGAAAAAAAGAGAGGCCAATTTTATTCCAAAAAATAAATAAATATGTAATTTAATTGTAAGGGTGAACTTTACATAGTTGAATCTGAATCATACATTATATATTTTTAAATAAGTTTTATTAGAGCAAATTACACTGACCATTCTTTAGATTTCAAAAAAAATAAAATAAGTCCTAGAAGTTTGATATAATTACATTAATAATGTAGATACATAATTAAACAATGTAAAATATATATTTTAGTGATTAACAAATTATTGACGAAAAAAAAATTAAGTGTTATATAAATTAAAATTTTAAAAGAATCTAATATAATTATACCAAATTTATAGAGCTTAATATATATATTTTTGAATATCATGAGAGAGTAATGAAATTTACCTCTCTTTTTTTTAAGTATTCGATTTACAAATTTCTCTCAATTTTTTGCTTTAGACTGTTTTTGATTCATAGATTTGGTGAGGAATTTGGAAATAGAAAAAAAAAATGTGAGTAAAATATAAATGAAATAAAATTATATTTCACATACTTTTTTCTTGGATGCAGCTTGTCTCCAGTCTGAGATCAGACTAGACGGTGCTGTTCGGCCCATGGGGGCCCATTACGGGTCCTGTTTTGATAATCTGAACCATGCAATGTGTAAAACTCGTCGAGTACTATATGCCTATTAAATATCATGTTAATCGGATATCGATAGTTATGTGATCAAATCAGTTTTGTATAAAAAAAAATGAACGGTGAATAAATTAACAGTTGACAAAAAACTTATCCAATGAGATAGCTATCGATATTCGATCAAAGTGATTTTTTACAGGCATATAGTACTCGACGAGTTCTACACATTGAACGGTTCAGATTATCAAAATGAGTCCCGTGGTGAGCCTCCATAGGTCGAACAGTATCGTCCAGTCCGATCTCGGTTTGGAGGCAAGCTGCTCCCTTTTTTTTTTTCCTTTTCAAATCTCTACCCAAATTTATAAACCAAACCCATCATTAATGCTCTGCTAGGAATTGATTATTTTAATTAACTTTTATTTTTACGAAAAGATATATAAAAAATATTTTAAAAAAATGACGTGACAAGTTCTAATGACTTTTTGACTTTATAATTGCAAATATCACTCTCCAAACC
The DNA here is from genome assembly GCA_030407325.1 of Camellia japonica. Taxonomy (NCBI): domain Eukaryota; kingdom Viridiplantae; phylum Streptophyta; class Magnoliopsida; order Ericales; family Theaceae; genus Camellia; species Camellia japonica. The sequence continues at coordinate 61,937,979 of JAPPVO010000003.1, forward strand.
GGCCTAAGCCTTCGTTTAGGATGTGTGTTGACTTTTTGACTATATTAGCCTAAAATTAAAAAGCTTCATTTGAGATAGGTTTTTTAACCTTTTTTTTTTATGAAAATAATGAAATAATTATAATTTGAATGTGACATTTTATTATATTAATTTTTAATTTATTTTATCTTTTTATAATTAAATATAAATAAATAAATAAATAACTCAAGCCAAATATAGGCTAAGTTAACAACCTCTGTGTTGCAAATAACAGCCTGAGGAACGTGCGACCTACCCATACTAATTGGCTACAAAGCAGAATGGCATGTGCCATGGGACACGATCCGGACGCCAAGTGTCGCAAGAAAAAATTATCATATATTCGTGTCATATCTTACCGTATATATTTTTATAATTTTATTGATTAAATATTCATAATTTTTTTATATATTATATAAAATGACCAATAAATTAAAATGACACATAACTTAGGTCTCGTTTGGAAACAAGTTATTTTAATAATTTTTTAATTAAAATATGAGATAAAAAAATTAGTATGTTTAAAATGATTTTTTTAATTTTTTATAAAAAAATATACAAAAAATAAAGAGAAAAATAAATTTTTTAACTTTTAATATAAATTATAATTTTTTTAATAATTTTTTAATTTTTAAATTAAAACATACATATGCCAAACAAGGCCGTAATTAAAATTCTTTAATTTCTCATAGATTGGGCCTGCACCAAACACGCGTGCGACTCCAAAGTTGTAAGTTTATACACGTGTCATCACACGAAGCGATCCACATGACTCGTACCTAATCGCCCATGTGCCCGATCCGTAACAGGGCAAAAATCTCGTAAGCTTACTTACACAAGTTCTTTAAGGCCCACTAATGATAGGGACATCCTAATTTAATTTTATAAACTTACATACTGATAATACGGTCCAATTACTATGCCTTAGAAGTTTGGGAGATAGATTCACTAACCGTGGGCCGACACGTGCAACAGTCTAATTATACAAATGAATTGTATATTATATCTTACTGATGAAATATTTCACCGAAATTCTTTGTAATGTATCATATTTTTTAAGATGGGTCTCCCAAGAATAAAAATATATTTATTTTAAAATATAATTCTAATTTTTTTAATCATATTTTTAATAAAAATGAAATATTTTAATTTTTTTTATGTGAACTTTAAATATTATTATAGTAGTGGTATTACAAAAAAAAAAGTAAAATAAAATAATAAAATATATTATTTTTAATATTTTACAGCATAAATATGAGTACATTGCAATTGTGGGATATATTTATGTAATGTATGTTTGTTGCTTTACATTATGGTAGCACATGATTAGGTCGACAGGTAAAGTCGTTACCCGTTAGGTGCCTAGTGAGGTAAAAAAGGAAACTGGTCTGCGCTTTTTGGGACCGTTTCTTCGGTGGCCTAAGAATTAAAACAACCTCCTCCCCTTCCACTACACTTAAAAGTATACCCCTACACTAGGGCTGCCTATCCTTCTAGGCAAAGTTTTTTTTAAGTTATGTGTCCTTGTACATTAAAGTATTTATGAATGGAAAATGATCCATTCTCACAAATTTTTCTTACAAAATATTCCGGCTGATGTTATGCGGTGAATTTTTATTAATAAAAAATTATTGACGGGATTCTTTTATAAAAAAAAAAAATTTATAAATATGTAACACTACTTATTTAAGAGTTATTTGGAGTGTTTTAAATAAGTGTACTTTTTGTTTTATTAGACTAAAAAGTTGAAAAAAAAAATATGAATGTTTGGATTAACTTTTAAAAATTTTATGAAAAAATGTGTATTAAAAAATTGTATAAATAAGTGTGTAAGAGAAGATAGTGCAGTGGGCCGTACGGATTGGCAGTGCAGTCGGCTGGGTGAGTAGATGGGAAAAGATTGCCTTCTTTTCGGGCTTTGATTGGACGATGTTGTTCGGCTCGTGGAGGCCCATCACGGGTCCCGTTTTTCTAATCGGAACCGTTGAATTTATAGAATTCGTTGAGTACTATATCCTTGTAAAAAATCAAGTTGATTGGATATCGATAGCTATCTGATTGTGTTAGTTTTTTTGTCAACTGTTAACTATAACACCATCCATTTTTTGTACAAAACTGATTTGATCATATAGTTAGAGATATCCGATAGACGCGATTTTTTACAAGCATATAATACTATACGAGTTCTACATATTGAACAGTTCGGATTATCAAAACGGGACCTATGGTGGGCCCCCACAGGTCCAACTTTACCATCCAACTTAGTGAATGTACACATGTAATTTTTTTTTTTTCCCTTTCACTGCAATGGGTTTGATGTCAGTATGTTGATGGGCCAAAAAGTTGATTTGTATTTTAATATTTGTATATTAATTTTTTTATATTTTTTTTGGTGAATAATAACTTTTTAACTTTTTTGGTAACTTTTTAACTTTTTTTAAAGTTGCCAAACCAGCTCTTATCCACCTCTACATTTGTACATAGTTCTAACTTATCTTATGATTTTGATTACAGAATTTTGAATTCCTTTTTGATGTGTTGTTTAATATATTAATATAACAAGATATAAAAATAAGGTTTGTTAAATTAGTGCAATGGTGCACTCTGGAATATTTGTTTATTCTCTATTTTAGGAGTATTTATTGTATTATATAGTGATTGTTAGTGTTGATCTTGTGAGTATATATTGTTGAATTTTCTTAAATGATTGATTATCTAATTTCACGTGATTGTCATGATATTTGTAAATTGTAATATTTTCTTATTGATTGACTAAAAAATAAAAATTTAATACATTGATGATGGTATATAAAAGTTAATAGTCAAATTAATCACCATAACATTATTTATCTTGTTAATTCAAATATAGAAAAATAAAGTTAAAAGAAAAAAAGAGGTGTTATGAGTGGGGGAGAGAAAACTATACTTTTCTACTTTTGTCTAAATGATAGGCTTTGATTTTGATTTTGGTTTTGGACTATGTAGTCCTATCGCTTTTCTTTTGCAACTACAAGTAATTGCACTGCAATTAATTGGAGTAGATGGTTTTTTTATTGCAAAAATTGGACCAATAACATTATAAATATGAAGTAACACAGCAAAATTTTAAGAAATTAGCTTCTTTTTACTTTTGTGCAAGAAAATGTGATCATGCTAAATTGTTGTATGATTATTGGCCTAGTTGGATTCGAATGGTAAATTTCGATTGTGATCCTAAGTTACCAAAAAGCTGACACTCTATCGACACGTAATCTTTTAATGCATGAATACTAGTATTAATATGAACGACAAAACTTGAATCAAAGCTTTAGTTAGATCGAGGTGCAATGGATTAAATGAAAATTTCACATTTCTTTAAGTGCACACAACATTTTTAATTAAGCCTCATAAAATAAGTAAAGGTGCGACTTATGCACGATGCCTAGGTAATGAAGAAACTATAGTGTATACACATTTATTTTTATATACTTTGTTACGGTTACTAGGTACATTGTATGAAGTGGATCATTTATTTAAAACCTAGCAGCTTTGTCTTAAAAGGGAGATTTTTAAAATTCAGCTGTTTTGTCTGTTCTTAAGTTAGAATCTAAGAACAAAGAATATTATAATTAATTAAAAGAAAGAAAAAACATAACCCATTGCCAAGTTTTATGTTTCAAGCATGTTACTTCAAGCTTAATGGTTGGATTAAGGTGTAATGACATAATTAATAATCTAATGCGCCGTCATTATTGATCAATTGAACGGCTGGAGTTGAGGTAGTATGGATCATCTGTAATGTTCACGGCTATGTTATTATCATCCAAAACAAAAATATATTTAAAATATTGATTAAAAAATATAGGGAAGAAGTGCCGAAACCGCTTGTCCGAGACAAAGAAAATAAATATAATTAGGCCTCGTTTGGCAAGTGCCCTTTTTAGTCAAAAAGTTAAAAATTTACTAAAAAAATCAAAAAGCCAACAATCTATACCAAAAAGTCAAAGATTCTATTTTCTCTCTACTTTTTGCACATCTTTTCGTAAAAAGTCAAAAAGTTATCCCAAACATACTAGTTTTTTTTTACATCACATTTTAGCCAAAAAATCATAAAATTACTAAAAAAGCCTGTTACCAAACAAGGCCCTAATTCCAACTTTTGTTTTGAATGAGATATACCTCACCCATGTTCATTTTCTTTGTCAGACCAAGGTTTTCTCAGGTTGGTGTTGTAGGATAATAGTTGTATGTATGTAAGCAATTTATATAAATTAAGGTTGGGCATCTTGTTTGAACCTGATAACTTCATGAATGGATGATTGTGGCATGGATATATATATATATATATATATTAAGTATACCTTTAATGTTAATCTAATGAAAAATTCCTTATCAAATACTTGTTAGGACATCCCCATTTGCTGCATTTTATGCGGGATGATAATTATTTTTTTTTTTTAAGAGTATGTGTCAGAGTATTTGGTGTAGTCAAAATAATCGGTATATATCTCGGTGGAGCCTACTGTTGGACAATCTTCACTGTATTTAAAAGATTTTAATTCTATTGTGTACAAAACAACAATTAGAATTTAAAGAAATAAAGAAAATGAGAGAATTTGTTTGATTACAAAAATCAAACTCGAAATAAAAAAAAACAGAATAATAAAAACAGATTTTATTTTGTTACAAAAACAAAATTAAAATCTGATTTAAATAAATAACAAAACACACAAAAATTAATTAAATAACTTACCTGATTTAATTTCTTCGAATTATAATCTGATCAAGTCCAGTGTTTGACACTGTGTCCTTAAGACAGATTCGTCCTTTCCACGGTGCTTTCAGAATTTGGACGTCTATCTCCCAGGATGAAATGATCTTCTACAAACAATAGCAGCACTACAAATTGTTTGCCTTACGAACACACTAAGTGTTTACGCTCTTTCTTTCAGAAATAAAATGCAGCAAAATGCAGAGAGATTTATAGCAGATGATGGAGTACGAAAATTTGAGTCAAATCCAAATGGGAGGCTAGTCTATTTATAGATGTAAAGGTGGCTCTTGGTTTTGAATTGAACAGGTATGATACCTGTTGGCTTTGAATTCAAACAGATTTGAATCTGTTGGGTTTAAATTTAAACAGATACAAAAATGGGAAGGGCCCTGTTTGGGTGTGCAATAATACCAAACTAGTTTATTTCTGTTTGAAAACGGGAAGGGCTCTGTTTGGATGTACAGAAAATCCAAACCAGTTTAATTTGAATTCTGGATTTTATTTTACCAAAAATAAAATTAAATTCAAATGTTTTTAGCCCAAAAAGATTAGTATTTGGTCGAACAAGCCCAACCCAACTCCACACCACGCACCCGCGCCCAAGCCCAGCCCAGCCCGCCTGATCGACCGGACGGACGGACGGCGGCGGCACGCGCGCGCGTGTGTGGTAATTTTTGGGACCAATGGGTCTAGCCTATTTTGCCCATAACCTCTCCCTCTAAAACACTTGGGTACCCCTGGGGCACACCCCAAGTACCAAACCCATGCCTTATAAACCTATTCAAAACTTCCCACCAAATCAATGTGGGACAAGCCTTATTCAAACCTTTAAGGAATTTCCACCAAAAACTCTATTTCCATGGAGTCTACTTTGGCTTCAACTTCCCATTCACTCGGTAATGGTTTTGAGCAACCAAATATACCACGTGAATCACAACGCGGCATAGAACGCGTTACCACTTTGACCCGCATAAATCGACGCACGGGGCCCACCTAAATATTAGACCAAACTTAGGATAAAATTCTGGTTTTATCCAGAATTTATAACCATTTCCAACAATCCCCCACATGAATGGAATTTGATGACAACGGAAATGCAACAATATGCAGACTTTATCGAAAGAGTATAAGTCAAAAATATCTTGCATCAGGATAGGTAGTTTTCGGCCTTGAACCTTCCCTAGTGATAACCTATCGGACTTACTGGCTAACCAATGGACGCGATGCCTTGAATTGTTCAGCCATTTGTGTAAGCCAAGACAATAGATTTCACACAAAATATCTTCTAACACATCGTGGTTCTCACTGTTGTGTTCATTTTGGCCTTGAACGCTTCTGGTTTCATGAGTGTTTTTAGAGAATGTAGCCTTATTCATTCTCATAGAACCGGCCCCAGTTCAACACTCATATAGGTGATTCTTATTATGAGTATCTCCTTATACTCGTCTTGATTTTATGCCTTAATCAAGATATAAGTAATCATTAAAAGCGAAGCTTATCCTTATGTCCCTGCAGACAACATATGTTGCAGATATCACTCTCACCATAGGAATAGGTAAGGAATTTTAATCCCTTGGTGATTTCTGGCGAGCCATACATAACTTAGTTGTCCCTTTGAACTTAGTTCTTGGGATCTCCAGTCATATAAGTAGGGTTACCATTATGACGACTCTTATGTAATAGACTTTAATCCCATTCCCTTCGACGAACTATACACTAGCTCTTTTGTCAAACCTTTTGTTAACGGATCCGCAATATTCTCTTTAGATTTTATATAATCTATTGAGATTATTCCGTTTGACAACAATTGCCTTACGGTATTATGTCGACGACGAATATGTCGTGACTTACCGTTATACATATGATTCTGTGCCCTGCCTATTGCAGATTGACTATCACAATGAATGCAAATAGCTGGCACAGGTTTTGGCCACATTGGAATGTCTTCTAAGAAGTGACGAAGCCATTCTGCTTCTTCTCCTACTTTGTCTAAAGCAATGAACTCGGATTCCATTGTGGATCGTGCGATGCAAGTTTGTTTCGTGGACTTCCAAGAAACAGCAGCGCCTCCTAGAGTAAAGACATATCCACTAGTGGATTTTGAATCTTTAGTATCCGATATCCAATTGGCATCACAATAACCTTCGAGTACTGCTGGATATCGAGTAAAGTTCAAACCATGATCACGAGTAAATCTTAGATATCTAAGAACCCGAATGATCGCTTTCCAATGGTCTTCTCCGGGGTTACTAGTGTACCTACTCAATTTACTGATAGCATAAGCTATATCAGGACGAGTACAATTCATTAGGTACATTAGGCTTCCAATGATTTGGGAGTATTTTAACTGAGACACTGCATCACCTTTATTTTTCGATAAATAAAGACTGATGTCTACAGGTGTTCTAGCTAAATTCAAATCATCCTTGATAAATTTATCAAGAATTTTCTCAATATAATGAGATTGAGATAATGCATATCCGTCAGATGTTTTAGTAATTTTCATTCCTAATATAACATCTGCGACCCCCATATCTTTCATATCAAATCTTTTGTTAAGCATTTGCTTAGTTGATTTGATCATGTTTTGACTGCTTCCAATGATAAGCATGTCATCCACATAAAGACAAACTATGACATTCCTTGGTCAGTGTTTTTAACATAGACGCATTTGTCACATTCGTTTATCTTAAACCCATTAGTAAGCATTGCATGATCAAATTTTTCATGCCATTGCTTAGGTGCTTGTTTTAATCCATAAAAGGATTTTACAAGTCGACAAACTTTCTTTTCTTGTCCTGATACTACAAACCCTTCGGGTTGCTCCATATAGATCTCTTCATTTAGATCGCCGTTTAAGAAAGCTGTCTTAACATCCATTTGATGTATCTCTAAATTAAACAACGCTGCTATAGCAATAAGCATGCGAATGGATGTTATTCTTGTCACAGGGGAATATGTGTCAAAATAGTCCAGACCTTCCTTTTGTCTGTAACCTTTAACTACAAGTCTTGCTTTATACTTGTCAATTGAACCATCTGCTTTCATTTTTCTCTTGAATATCCATTTATATCCAAGAGGTTTAGAACCTGGTGGAAGATCCACCAATTCCCAAGTATGATTTTGCATAATGGATTCAATTTCATTATTAACAGCCTCTTTTCACAAAGGTGCTTCAGGACCTGTCATTGCTGCCTTAAAGCTTTGAGGTTCATTTTCTAACAAGTATGTCAGAAAATCTGGACCAAAGGATTTTGATGTTCTGCTCTCTTACTTCTTCTTGGTTCATCATCAGTTAAATCCTGTTGGTTGAGACCATTACTAGTCTCTTGTGTTTGATTGTCATTAGTCTCTTGACTTTGTGTACAATCATAAGTTCTTTTCTGTGAACTTAATTCCTGTCCTTTCTTGTAAGGAAAGACATGTTCAAAAACACAGCATTTCTTGACTCTATAATAGTGTTTACATTTATATCAGGTATTTCTGATTTATAAGTCAGAAACCGATATGCACTACTATTCTGAGCATAACCAATAAACACACAATCTACTGTTTTTGGTCCAATCTTAGTCTTTTTAGGAACAGGAACTTCAACTTTTGCCAAACACCCCCACACTTTTAAGTATTTGTAGGAAGGTGGTCGACCTTTCCATAATTCATAAGGAGTGCTGTTGGTTTTCTTGTGGGGTATTCTATTAAGAACATAATTAGCAGACAATATTGCTTCCCCCCACAAGTTCTGTGGTAAACATGAACTTAGTAACATGGCATTCATCATTTCTTTTAGGGTTCTATTCTTCCTTTCAGCAATTCCATTTTGCTGTGAAGAATAAGGGGCTGTAGTTTGGTGAATAATGCCATGTTGTGTACAAAATTCATTTAATGGTGCATCATATTCACCACCCCGATCACTTCTAACCATTTTAATGGTTTTACCAAGTTGATTTTCAACTTCTGTTTTGTAGAGTTTAAACATTTCTAAGGCTTCATCTTTACTTCTAAGTAAATAAACATAACAATATCTTGTGTAATCATCGATAAATGTTATGAAATACTTTTTACCTCCTCTAGTTTAAATAAATTTTAGATCACATACATCAGTATGAATTAATTCTAGAGGTTCGGTTTTTCTTTCAACCGATTTAAATGGAGCTTTAGTTAGTTTCGCTTCTACACAAACTTCACATTTATGATTAGGATTAATTTCAAACTTTGGTATATAATCCAAACCAATTAATCTACGCAAAGCATCATAATTTACATGACCTAATCTACCATGCCATAAATTCGACTCAAGAATATAAGCAGAAGATGTGTTATTCTCATTCATAGCAACTTTTGGTACAACTGTCATTACATTTAGCTTAAAGAGACCATCACTCATGTATCCCTTACCAACATACATACCACTCTTTGTTAATACAAACTTATCAGACTCAAAAACAAGCCTAAAACCATTTTTACTTAACAAAGAACCAGAAACTAAATTCTTCCGGATGTCAGGTACATGCAGTACGTTATTGATGGTCAATTCTTTCCCTGATGTCATCTTCAAGATCACTTTCCCTTGTCCAGCCACAGTAGAAGTAGAAGAATTTCCCATGAAAAGTTGTTCACCATTTGCAGCCTTTTTGTAGGTAGTGAACATCTTCTTGTCCGCACATATGTGACGAGTTGCTCCAGTGTCAACCCATCACTCTTTGGGATTTCCAACCAAGTTAGCCTCAGACACCACAGCAGAGAGGTTGATGTCATTCACTCCGTCAGAGATGTAATCCAATTCTGTTACATTGGCCTGATTGGTGGTCTTCTTTCTTGTACTTCCATGATCCTTCTTAGGACAGCGGCAGTCAGAAGCTCGATGTCCAGTCTTGCCACAGTTATAGCATTTTCCTTTGAACTTCTTGTTGCCATTGTTGTTGCCTTGTTTAGGACCATCTCCAGTAAACTTCCTCTTTTTGTTATGTGGTTTATGAACTTGTTCAACCACATTAGCCTTGGACTCAATGGGATTTTTCCCATTCCTCTTTTCAGCCTTTCGGTTATTTTCCTCAATTCTTAATCTTACAATCAACTCATCCATGGTCATCTCTTTGCGTTTATATTTTAAATAATTTTTGAAATCTTTCCAAGCCGGTGGTAACTTTCCCACCAAAGCAGCGACTTGGAAAGACTCGTTAAGAGACATACCTTCTGAATGAATATCATGCAAAATTATCTGAAAACTTTGAACTTGAGATATTACCATTTGGGAGTCTACCATAACAAAATCCAGAAATTTACCGACGACAAATTTCTTCGTGCCGGTATCTTCTGTCTTGTATTTCTTCTCCAAAGAATCCCATAACTCTTTTGCTGACTTTAAAGGACTGTATACATTATACAGCATGTTGTCAAGGCCATTGAGGATGTAGTTTCTGTACAGAAAATCTGAATGTTTCCAAGCATCTACAGCGGCAACAACTTGCCGATCACTTTTACCCTCTTTAAGTGCTGGAGCCTCTTCATGGAGAAACCGGGCCAAATTAAGAGTTGTAAGATAGAACAGCATCTTCTGCTGCCATCTCTTAAACTCGGTACCGTTAAATTTTTCCCATTTTTCTCCATGATTGATTGGTACATGAACATGGTTCTGGATAGGGACCGATGTTGGTGTAACAATAGGAGTACCACTACCAGATGTAGTTTCAGTTGTAGTAGCCATAATCTCTGATTACAAAAATCAGAAAAATTAAAACACAAATTAATTTTCTAGTTACTAAAACCAGAAAATAAATTATAACACAAAATAATTTTATTTTTCTTGTTACTAAAACTAGAAAAATAAAATAGCACAATAATTTTCTGTTAACACAATTAATATTCTGCAATTGTTAATGACACCAGTATATTACTACTAGTTGTCAAAGAAAAGAGACAGTATATTACTACTATCTGTCAAATAGCATAAACACTATTTGTTTTTCCAACCAGAATATGTCTTTATGAAATCAGAAAATTAAATACAATGAAGATACCAAAAATAGGTCTGTCTTAAGATTGTTGGGCAATCTTCACTGTATTTAAACAAATTCTCTCATTTCCTTTATTTCTTTTTATTCTGGTTGTTGTTTAGTACACAACAGAATTTAATTTATTTAAATACAGTGAAGATTGCCCAACACCTACTTCAAGCCAATCTCTATGATCCAAATTGTTCATTTTTAGGACTCACAAAGAAATAGTCTATGTAAAAAATCAAATTGATTGAATATCGGTAAACACATAATTGGATCACATTTATCTTTAAAAAAAATAGGAAACAAATGTAATTTTTTAAAATAAATATTGATATCCAACCAACTTATTTTTATTAATAATTTGCTCAACAAATCTTACGAGATAAACTATTTAAATCACAAAGGTGAGGGAGTGAGCCTCACGGGGAAGCAAAATCCGAGAGGCATAACAGTGGCTTCAAATCCTGAGCCTGCGTTTGGTTGTGTTTTGTAAATGTGATTTGAGAGTATGAGTTGTATTTTGAGTTTGTGGGTTGTAGAATTATGATTTGAGTGTAGAAAATTTGTTTGGTTATGGTTTTTAAATAGAGTGTTGAATTGTGTTTTGAAGATGTATTTTTGAATTAAGTTTTGAAAGTTTGATGTGACATGTGAAAGGTAAAAATTTGTTTGGTGATGTGTTTTTGAAATAGTTTTCAAACCTTAATTAAACCAATAATTTATCATCAAACACACAACTCATATATCGATATCCATATTTTTTATCAACAATAATAACCAAACTATTTTTAAAATACTGAAATTAAAAATTGATTTTTTTTGTCAATTATTTTTTTTTTGTAATTTTTTTGAATAATTATTTTTTCGAAATAATTTTTTCATTTTAAATAAACCGATGTCAATTTTTTTCTGCCAATTAATTTTTCTATCGATATCCATATTCTTTATCAACAATAATAACCAAACTATTTTTAAAATACTAAAATTAAAATACCATTTTTTTGTCAATTAATTTTTTTTCAAATCATTTTTTTGAATAATTTTTTTTTTCAAATAATTTTGTCATTTTAAAATAAACCCATGTCAATTATTTTGTGTCAATTTTTCTATCAATTTATTTTTTATGCCTGTACAAACATCTTGTAAAATACGTTTTTAATTTTTTTCTAAAATAATTGATAGAAAATCTGAATAAAATCTCACCTTTCTGAACCTTTTGAACCTCACCTTTCTATAAAATAATTGATGCCAGTTCAGAGGAGGACAACCGGCCGGTCATCCCCAAGGTCTACCGCCCGGTCATCCCCAAGGTTTGATACACAGATGAGGTTCACGTGAAATAGAGACGATGGAGGAGAAGGACATGGAAGCTTTTCAGAAACGTTGAAAGTGGAGATACAAGCTGCCAAACGGATTTTCAAAATGTAATTTGAATTAACACGCGGAATTAATTTTTGAACATCCTATCTAAACGTGAAACGGGAGTTCACGTGTAGAATCACGTTTTGAATTCACAACCAAATACAGCCTAAATTTTTTCTACTTTTCTTATTAGTCCAGCTAAACAAAAGATGTAAATGGCAGAAGTTTCCATGTCAAGAAAAGAAAAACTTATTACAATTGGTAAATAAAAGGGTTAAAAAACTCTTTGAAACGGCGCAGTTGACCATCGATATGCATTCATAGGTGGTTAAGATTAATACCATATAATAAATGTATTCAATTCAAATTTTATGTTAAATATTTAATTTCAACATTGGACAACCAAAAAAATTTACCAAAATAGAAATTTGACAGCTAAAACCGTGTACCGGTTGTATGTAATTTATGTGAAAAAAAAGTTACCAAAAAAAATATAGAATTAAAAATGGGTTAACTAAACTCAACTCCATAGCGTAGCATAGCATAGCATAGAATGGTTTATTTTCAGTTTTCTTGGGCAGTTCACAAGGCAATCTAGTACACCTTCCCCTAAGATAATAATCCAACTAAAATGGGGTTCATTCTTTATTTTTAAAATTGGGTAATTATAAATCCCAAGGTTTAAGTTATTATTATTGTATAGCAATAATTTATTGACTAGATATTGCAAGGAATTATTTTGGTAATCGAGCAAAAACTCAACTTTTGAGGAATAACTATTTTTTTATTTTTATATTTTCTCTCTTCGACAATACCATCGGCCAAACTATTATAGACATACCACTTCTTTTATAATAAAAAAAATTAAAAATGAAAAGTACTATTGTAGAGAGAGAATTTTAAAGAGATTAAAAACAATGAAAATGTTCATTACAAATGAATCAAATTGAAATATTATGACTTAGGTAAAATCTAGAACTAATAAGGTTAACTTTAATTAGTAAAATTTAGACTAGGTGGTTAGTGTTATTAGTTCAACCTTTTTTCATAATTTTTTTTGATAATAAAATTCATGACTTCCCGTACCATATACACAATAGGTGGATGTGATGTATGCTAAAAATAACCATATTAAAGAGATTAGATACTTGAAATTATATTTATCATTTGTTTTTTAAATATAAATGTAATTCAATGAAAAAGTTATCAATATGTGATCAATTTAATTTTTTATAAGTACTTTTTACTTGATATATCTTAAAAATTAAACAATTTAAATTATCAAAATAAATTTCTAAATAAACCCTATCGACTGCACTCACAACGGCAACTCCAATTCACTTTGTTCTAGGTTTTTTTGTCTGATACATTTTTTTGGGCATATAGGCTTTGCCTAAGGAAAACATGTATCATTGGACCAAATGATTTAACAGTAACAATCATCAATTTTTTATTCTTGTTCACCTAATAAAATCATGAGATACCATGGCTCATGATGGATCCTAGTTTTGCCCCTCTAGCCAAAGACGCCGAAAGGAGACTTCAAATCAAACCAAAAGGTCCTAAAGGGTATTTTAGGAAACAAAACTTTTTCTAACAAATAAAACCGCGTAAACAACAGTTTTTTGCTTATATATATTCACCTACAGAAAAAGAAAACAACCGTTTCATTGTCAAGGCATATTAGGAAAATCTAACTGGATTTAGTAATTGACCACCATGTGAGAGAGCAGAGAGAGAGAGAGAGAAGCATAGAGTGTGATGTTTTTATCGCAAGAGACAGAGTTCCTAAAATAGTGGGAGGCAATTCCAAAATGCATTTCAATTTTTTACAGAGAGAGAGAGGGTTTTAATTTTTTTTTTTTTTTTTTGTTAATTTAATTTTTATAATTGGAAGGTTTTGAGTTTTCCTTATTAAAATTTTGGAAGTTTGTGGGAAGGCCATTGCTCTGTCTCTGTTTGTCTTGTATTGAGACCTTCGTTCTATAAATGACTCACTACCTTCTCTTTCCAAACTCCCCTAATTGCTCTGCGTTTGCTCCTTTTTCTCACAGAATTGAGACACACAGAGAAAGAAAGAGAGAGAAATGGAAGATATGTCTTCTTTATGGAGTTATCAAGAGGTGGGTCACTCTTCATTTCTCGATTTTGTCAGTCTTTTTATTTCATTCTCTTCTGGGTACTGTTAATTGGTGTACTTGTTTGGTTCTCCATTTGAGCTTTCTTTCAATGTACAGATTCTCCTACTGTATACTTGTATTCATTTCAAGATTTTGCTTGGATTTTTTTTTCCTTTCCCCTTTCTGTAGAATCATCTTTTTGGTTGGAATTTCAGTTTCTTTATGTGGAGTCAATTGAATTTTGTAACTGGTTTTAGTCTTCTTTTAATTGACTTCAAGTTTATTACTTGTTTTTAACTTTTTAAAACAGCTTTTTGAATGCTGGTATGAGGAAATCTGGATGAATTTGCTACATTCTTCTACACAAATGTATTTCCATGTCCTGCAATCTTGTCAAAGTTTGTTAACTTAGAATGTCTTCGCATGTCTTGTTCACATACAAAACCTTATATAATTTCACTACTTTAGTGACTATGATGTCAATTCTCTGTTGGTTTTGTTTGGTAAAGAGGTGAATTTCTTGCCCCCCCCCCCCCTCTGTAAAGAAACATGTCTCCTTTAAGACTTCTAAGTTGGAATCTTTTTTTTTTTTTTTTTGGGGGGGGGGGGGGGGGGGGTGTTATTGATTGAAACACATGATATTTCATGAAGTAATCATTAAAAGAACCCTATGCCCATTTTAGTTCTTTGAGGTTGGAATCCAATGGTGTTAACTCATTTTTCTCCTATAGTTTTTAATTCAATAAAGTAGAGCATGGTTTGACTATGTGTTCTTTTGTGTTGGGATTGTACTGTTCCTCCTAACTTTGAATTTATTGTTCATGTAATGATTTTGAAACAGTTTTTTTTTTGCTCACCGAGTGTTTGGGGTTTTTCCCCAACTAACCTCTGTGTACATATATAAGTCATTTCGTCCCATATTTACCAAGTAATTACTGGACAGGAGTCGAGAAAGAAAATTTTAACCAGTAATTCATGTTATATTTTGAAGTACGTGTTCTTATTTTTGATGCTATGTGCATCTCGTAGATTTCATTTTATTAGGATTTTGTTTGTTGTGAATTATTCTCTCTCTCTCTCTCTCTCTCTCTCTCTCTCTCTCTCTCTCTCTCATTGAATTTGTCTGGATTTGCAGAACCTTGATGAATTGAAGCAGAAGCTTCTGTGTACCGTTCTTGAACTGGAATCAGTGAAATCAGAAGCAAACGAGGAGATGAGAAAAAACAAAGAATGTATGAAGCAAATGTTGCAGCTTCTAAAGATGGCTTGCCAAGAAAGAGACGAAGCAAGAGACAATCTTCAGAAACTACTAAACAAGGTCATACCTTCCACTGCCTCCACTGAATTCTTCACACCTCCGCCTCAGTTCCAACCCGAGAGCCCTCTCATCAAACCCACCAAAGCCAACTCAAGCATAACCGAATCAAACAGCCTCTCTGATGCATACAACTACCAGTCCCACGGTTCTTCTCCGGTTGAGTCCTTCTTTGATGCTGTCTCATCCCCCGAGCTCTCTACCCTAAACATGTCTGATTCAAGTAACATGGCATTTGTAAACCAGCCCTTTGTTCAGGACTATACTGGCATTGTCTCAAGCAACCCAGTCTCTTCAGGAACACCTAAAATTGATCAGGGTTCTTTGGTAATTGATAGTATTGTGAAGGGAAAAGCTCTGCCTCAGAAAGGGAAACTCTTACAAGCTGTTCTTGAGGCAGGGACCCTTCTTCAGACTCTTCTGGTTGCTGGGCCACTTCCTCGGTGGCGTAATCCTCCTCCTCTTCAAACATTTCATATTCCACCTGTTTCCATAGGAGGGTATGATGCTGAAATTGTCACTCAAAAACCAGCTGCAAATCCAAGCCGTGTGCCAAAACCACCGAACTCAACGTCATATATTGAGATGTCTTGTGGCTCTTCTGAAATGTTGTCGACAACGTCTATGTTGAATTTTGCTAGTGGAGCTTCTGGTTCGTGTTTGGGCAGTGGACGATTGATACCTGAAGGTGCTAATGCTAACAACTACTACGTTCCAGCAGGCAAGCGACAAAGATTCCATTGAAGCCATGAATGATACTATGCTTGGTTTTTTTTTTTTTTGCATGTAAATTGGTGATTGATGGTGTAAATGGGATAGTCTTCTGGTTTGAATGACATAGCTATTTAACTTTCTTTTTCAAAATTCCGTTTCCTTTTCACCATTGTTATTATATTTCGTAATGAAATCTTGCTGAAAAATTAAACAAAAACAAAATTCCACAGAAGTTTTGTGATCCTTTGAAGAATGAAACATACACAGGGCTTTAGGGCTCAAACAGTTTCAATGGAATTTTCAAATCAAATTTTGTTACAGGAAATTTTTATTTATTTTTTATATAAAAAAAAAATAAAAATAAAATAAAAACATTGCTAGAGGAATAAGCAACCTTGGAGCGGAGTGGGCCATGACATGTATGGAGGGAAGCTGTTAAATTTGGAAAGAAAATAGTGCAAGCAGACCTACTCAGTTTGCTGTCTGTATTAGGTGCTAAGAAGATATATCCAAAGAGGACAAAAAAAAAGAGGAGAAAATTGGCAGTGTTTGTTTCTATGAAGAGAAATCAACTTTCCTCTTGCCAAAAACGAGATGTGATTGCTGGAAATTTTGACTACTGCTGCTGTTTCCAGAAACGGTCGCTATGCTACATTGAAAGTGTGGAAGGCAAAAAACGAGTCAACATAAGGCAGGACTGGAATTTCTGGGCTGACAGCAGGAAGGCAACCTCGCCAGCAAGATGGAAAGTCAGCCCAGAATTGTTCTAGTCTAGCGTGATAGCGCAGGTCCAGACTAGGCCAGAGAAGTTTTAGGACAAAAAAGAGGCAGAAGAAAGAGCGCCCAAGAAGGGCACAAACCCACTCAACCCACATCCTTTTATTTTAGGCTCAACTAACTCCTAGAAATCCGCACCTGGTGGAGCACAATCCATAAGGAAAAGGGGCTGATGTGAGGAGTGGAGGAAAGCCTAACAGCCAACAACGGTTAGTAGGAGCAAGCTATAAAAGTGAAAGTAAACGGCACAATAGAAGTATGCAAACACTTCTACCTGGACCTCACTAAGATAATCCTACACCTTTGTCTACTTTTGTCACTAACTTAGGCATCAGAGGGTCCCCAGGCTGCTCCAGGCACCCCCTTTACCTTTATCCAAGTGTTTTTCAGGTTAGGAATCGAACCATCTCCCCCGCATCACCACCGCAGCCTAAATGGTTTGATTTTTACCCACCATAGAAAGATTTGCCCATTAGGTGTTGACTTTTTGTTTTCAAGCGAATGCACAAATGATTGATTGATGATGATTCTCTAAATTTGTTGAGATAGCTTACATGACAGAAACGATTATCTATTTCGAAGCTTCAGAGTCGTATCAAACAGCCTATTTTGTTTAATAGAAGTAACATAGAATTTTATGTTGAGGGAGAAAGAGCATTTTATTAGTTTTGGTAAAGAATTGAATGCTTCAATTAAAACATCCAGCCTTGATTTATCTGTTGTAAATTCAGTGTTGCTTCCAATTTCAAAGCTTTTTCTAGCAAACAAAGTTTGCTGAACTTTGCAAATTGAATTTTCCACAAAATGGGAATTAATAAAGAAAAAAATGTAAATTTTATCTATGTGAAACAAATTTCTTTCAAAAACACATGTTTTGGACAGGACAAAGAATTGCAACAATTTGAAGTGAAGAGTTACATTGTCATCAAGTGTTCGATCAGGAAAACAGAAGTTTCAAATTTGTTGACAGATTCTTTGGCAGTAAATCTATTTTAGTAAAAACAGAAGAGAGAAATTCTTTCCATTTGAATATTAAGAGCCCAGTTGGCAGTATATGCATTTGTTAATCCTTAAATTTATCACCAACCTTAAATGTCTATTTTAAGTTCTCAGTATGATTTGATCATACCAAAACATCTTCAAACTTTTTGACAACCATACAAGGCACTCTGGAAAAACAGAGTTCTTTAGGATTTTGCAAATCTACTCTATATCCATAAAGCAGAATGATGAATGCAAAGGCCTTCACAACTCTTTAAGTTGCCATTTTTATATAATCTTCTCGTGGTTTTTATTTATTTATTTTTATTTTTAAATCCAAAACAGTACCAATAAATCATCATAATATGGGAGAAAAGAACGACCCATGAGATGAAATGTAGTCATTACATGGGATAGGATGAGATTCTACTATTTACCCCTCGTGCGAATCCTAATTAAGGGACAATCCAAACATAGATAAGATATGTAATCCAAAAGAATTTGTAATCCGAAGATTATTAGTCCTGAAACTAAATAAGTCTAATGTAATCCATCGAAACAAACATGGGCAGTGCCTGCCATTTTTGGTTCACCTTAGCAGTAATGCTGAGTTTGGTGAGGGGATTTAATGAGGGATTTAGAAAGGGAAATGAAAAATGGAAAATGGAGGTGAAATGTGAATAAAACATACTTACATTTTACCTAATTTCACATCCCTTTTCTTTTTCCGTTTCTCTTTTCAAATTCTTCCCCAAATCCCCCAACCAAACACCGGAGAGTTGTCTCTTGTCATTGGAACTGCTACTGTTTAAAGCTGCCACAATCAATTTTTTGCCTGCTTTATGGAAAAAAAGACATCAACTATGCATCACCATTTTCATCATCTACAATCACAAACTAAACACTTTTTTGCACAAATAAATGGTTCAGCAAAAGTGTCAATCTTGTGATGATATAAAACAATGACAAAAAAAAAATAAATAAATAAAACATATATAATCAAATACGTTCAGCAAAAGTATCAATCTTGTGATGATAGAAAACAATGACAAAAATATAAAATAAAAAAAACACTTATATAATCAAATAACAAATAAAAGAATCAATTTCTGCAATCAAATGTATAGCTAATGTGTCATGTAAGTATGTATAGCCTCGTTTGGGAAGTTTGCTATTTTAGTAGGCTTTTTTAGTTTTGTTGTTCAATCTTCACTCTATTCGAAGAATTAAAGAAATGAGAGAAACTGTTTGATTACAAAAATCAAAACAATATAAAAAATAAAAACAATAGATTCTTATTTTGTTACAAAAACAAAATCAGAATCTGATAAAAATAAATAAAACAGAAAGTAAATTAATTACTTACCTTATTAATTTGTCGAACAAATTTTTTGATCAAATCCAGTGTTTAACATTGTGTCTTTAAGACAGATTCGTCCTCTCTACAGTACTTTCATATTGTGGTCATCTATCTCCCAGGATAAAATGATCAACAGTGAATAGTAGCAGCACTACAAACTATTCACACAACAAACACACTTCGTGTTTACACTCTTTCTCATAGGAAATAAATACAACAAAATGCAGAGAGAACAACAGTAGAATTGAGGACGAAAATTCAAGTGAAAATCCAAATGAGGGACTGCCTATTTATAAATGAAATAGTGGCTGTTCGATTTGAATCCAACATGTACCAAACCTGTTTGAACATGTACAAGACCTGTTCGGTTTTGAATCAACAGATATAGATCTGTTCAGTTTTGAATCAACAGATACAGACCTGTTCAGTTTGAATTTTGAACAGATATGGGTTTGAATAGAATCTGTTCGGACAGATAGAAACCTATACAGAAATTCTAAAGAGGTGCTAACCAAAATTGAATTTATTCAAACCGATATGTGTAATCAAAACTGGACAGATTTATTTTTCCAAAAAATAAAAATAAATTCAAATGTTTTTTGCCCAAAAAGAATTAGTATTGGGCAGGACAAGCCCAACCTAACCTCACACTACGCACCCGCGCCCAAGCCTAAGGCCAAGCCAGCCTGCCTGACCGACCGAATGGACGGCGGCGGCAGCGCGTCCGTGTGTGTTTGTTTTGGTCCAATGGGTCTAGCCCACTTTGCCCATAACCTCCCCCTCTACAAAACTTGAGTCCCCCTTGGGGCCTACCCCAAGTTCTAAACCCAAACCTTATGAACCCACTCAAAGTTTGCCTATCAAACCAACGTGGAACAAGCTTTAACTCAAACCTTAATAGAAATTCCACCAAAACACCATTTTCATGGAGTTCACTTTAGCTTCAATTTCCCATTCACCCTTTGAGCAACCAAATATACTACATAAATCACAACGCACCATAGTATGCGTTACCACTAAGACCCGCCAACTTTGGCATATGGGTTCCACCTAAAAATTAGACCAAAGTTTAAGAAAAATTTTTTTTTTTTTTTCTAAAACCATTTCTAACAATCCCCCACATGAATGGAATTTGATGACAACAGAAATGCAACAATATGTAGAATTTGTCGAAATAGTATAAATTAAAAATATATTGCATCAAGATAGGTAGCTTTCGGCTTTGAACCTTTCCTAGTGATAACCTACCGGACTTATTAGCTAACCGATGGACGCGATGCCTCGAATTGTTCAACCATTTGTGTAAGCCAAGATAATAGATTTTACGTAAAATATCTTCTGACACATCATGTTTCTCACAGTTGTATTCATTTTAGCCTTGAACGCTCCTGGTTGTTCATGAGTACTTCTAAAGAATTTAGCCTTTTTTATTCTCATAGAACCGGCCCCAATTCGACACTCATATAGGTGATTCTTATTATGAGTATCTCTTATACTCGTCTTGATTTTTATGCCTAAATCAAAATATAAGTAATCATTAAAAGAAAAGCTTATCTTTAACCCCTTGCATATAACACATGTTGCAGATATCACTCTCATCATAGAAATAGGTAGGGAATTTTAATCCTTTGGTGATTTCTGGCGAGCCACACATAATTTAGTTGTCCCTTTGAACTTAGTTCTTGGGATCTCCAGTCATCTAAATAGAGTTACCATTATGATGACTCTTATGTAATAGGCTTTAATCTCATCCCCTTCGATGAACTATACACTTGCTCTTTTGTCAAACCTTTTGTTAACGGATCTGCAATATTCTCTTTAGATTTTATATAATCTATTAAGACTATTCCATTTGAGAGCAATTACCTTATGATATTATGTCGACGACGAATGTGTCGTGACTTACCATTATACATATGACTCTGTGCCCTGCCTATTGCAGATTGACTATCACAATGAATGCAAATAGCTGGCACAGGTTTTGGCCACATTAGAATGTCTTCTAGGAAGTGGTGAAACCATTCTACTTCTTCTCTTGCTTTGTCTAAAGCAATGAACTCAGATTCCATTGTGGATCGCGTGACGCATGTTTGTTTCGTAGATTTCCAAGAAATAGCAGCGCCTCCCAGAGTAAAGACATATCCACTAGTGGATTTTGAATTTTTAGTATCGGATATCCAATTTACATCACAATAGCCTTCGAGTACTGCTGGATATCGAGTAAAGTTCAAACCATGATCACGGGTAAATCTTAGATATCTGATCGCTTTCCAATGGTCTTCTCCGGGGTTACTAGTGTACCTACTCAATTTATTGACAGCATAAGCTATATCAGGACGAGTGCAATTCATTAGGTACATTAGGCTTCCAATGATTTGGGAGTATTTTAGCTGAGACACCGCATTACTTTTATTTTTTGATAAATAAAGACTGATGTCTACGGGCGCTCTTGCTACATTTATATCATCCTTGATATATTTACCAAGAATTTTCTCAATTTAATGAGATTGAGATAATGCATATCCATCAGATGTTTTAGTAATTTTCATTCCTAATATTACATCTGCGACTCCCATATCTTTCATATCAAATCTTTTGTTCAGCATTTACTTAATTGATTTGATCATGTTTTGACTGCTTTCAATGATAAGCATGTCATCCATATAAAAACAAACGATGACATAACCTTTGTCAGTGTTTTTAACATAGACGCATTTGTCATATTCGTTTATCTTAAACCCATTAGTAAGCATTGCAAGATCAAATTTTCCATGCCATTGCTTAAGAGCTTGTTTTAATCCATAAAAAGATTTTACAAGCCAACAAACTTTCTTTTCTTGTCCCGGCACTACAATCCCTTCGGGTTGCTCCATATAGATCTCTTCATTTAGATCACCGTTTAAGAAAGCTATCTTAACATCCATTTGATGTATCTGTAGATTATACAACGCTACTATAGCAATAAGTATACGGATGGACGTTATTTTTGTCACAGGGAAATATGTGTCAAAATAATCCTAACCTTCATTTTGTCTGTAACCTTTTACCACAAATCTTACTTTATACTTGTCTATTAAATCATCTGCTTTCATTTTTCTCTTAAATATCCATTTATATCCAAGAGGTTTAGAACCAGGTGGAAGATCCACCAATTCCCAAGTATGATTTTGCATAATGGATTCAATTTCATTATTAACAACATTTTTTCACAAAGGTACTTCAGGACCTATCATAGCTTCCTTAAAGCTTTAAGGTTCATTTTCTAACAGGTATGTCAGAAAATCTGGACCAAAGGATTTTGATGTTCTTGCTCTCTTACTATGTCTTGGCTCATCATCAGTTAAATCATATTAGTCAAGACCATTACTAGTCTCTTGCGTTTGATTGTCATTAGTCTATTGACTTTATGTACAATCATGAGTTCTTTTATGTGAACTTAATTTCTGTCCTTTCTTGTAAGGAAAAACATGTTCAAAAAACACAACACTTTTTGACTCTATAATAGCGTTCACATTTATATCAGGTATTTCTGATTTATAAGTCAGAAACCGATATGCACTACTATTCTAAACATAACCAATAAACACACAATCCACTGTTTTTGGTCTTATTTTAGTCTTCTTCGGAACAAGAAATTCTGCCTTTGCCAAACACCCTCACACTTTTAAGTATTTGTAGGAAGGTGGTCGACCTTTTCACAATTCATAAGGAGTGCTATTCATTTTCTCGTAGGGTATTCTATTAAGAACATAATTAGCAGACAAAATTGCTTCCCCCACAAGTTCTGCGATAAGCCTAAACTTAGTAACATGGCATTCATCATTTCTTTAAGGGTTCTATTCTTCTTTTCAACAATTCCATTTTGCTGTGGAGAATAGGGTGCTGTAGTTTGGTAAATAATGCCATGTTGTTCACAAAATTCATTTAAAGGTACATCATATTCACCATCCCTATCACTTCTAACCATTTTAATGGTTTTACTAAGTTGATTTTCAACTTCAGTTTTGTAGAGTTAAAACATTTTCAAGACTTCATCTTTACTTTTAAGTAAATATACATAACAATATCTTGTGCAATCATCGATAAATGTTATGAAATACTTTTTGTCTCCTTTAGTTTGAATAAATTTAAGATCACACACATCAGTATGAATTAATTCTAGAGGTTCGATTTTTCTTTTAACCGATTTAAATGGAGCCTTGGTTAGTTTCGTTTCTACACAAATCTCACATTTGTGATTAGGATCAATTTCAAACTTTGGTATATAATCCAAACCAATTAATCTACGCAAAGTATCAAAATTTACATGTCCTAATCTACCATGCCATTAATTTGACTTAAGAATATAAACAAAAGATGTGTTATTCTTATTAATAGAAAGTTTTGGTACAACAATCATTACATTCAACTTAAAGAGACCATCACTCATGTATCCCCTACCAACATACATACCACTCTTTGTTAATACAAATTTATCAGAATCAAACACAAGCCTAAAACCATTTTTACTTAACAAAGAACCAGAAACTAAATTCTTCCGGATGTCTGGTACATACAGCACATTGTTGAGGGTAAGTTCTTTCCCCGATGTCATCTTTAAGATCACCTTTCCGTGTCCAGCCACAGTAGAAGTAGAAGAATTTCCCATTAAAAGTTGTTCACCATTTACAGCCTCATTATATGTAGTGAACATTTTCTTGTCCGCGCAAATGTGTTGAGTTGCCCCAGTGTCAACCCACTATTCCTTGGGATTTCTAACCAAACTAGCCTCAGATACCACAACAGAGAGATTGATGTCATTTACTCCATCAGAGATGTAATCTAATTCTGTCACATTGGCTTGATTGGTGGTCTTCTTTCTTGTACTTCCGCGATCCTTCTTTGGGCGTCGGCAATCAGAGGCACGATGTCCAATCTTGCCACAGTTAATGCATTTACCTTTGAACTTTTTATTGTCATTGTTGTCATCTTGTTTAGGACCATCTCTAGTAAAATTCCTCTTTTTGTTATGTGGTTTGGGCACATGTTCAACCACATTAGCCTTAGACTCAATGGGATTCTTGACATTCCTCTTTTCAGCCTTACGGTTATCTTCCTCAATTCTTAGTCTTACAATTAGTTCATCCATAGTCATCTTTTTGTGTTTATGTTTTAAATAATTTTTGAAATCTTTCTAAGCCGGTGGTAATTTTTCTACTAACGCAGCGACTTGGAAAGACTCGTTAAGAGACATACCTTCAGCATGCATATCATGCAAAATTAATTGAAAACTTTAAACTTGAAAAATTACTGTTTGGGAGTCTACCATTACAAAGTCCAGAAAATTACCGACAACAAATTTCTTCGTGTCGACATCCTCTGTCTTGTATTTTTTCTCCAAAGAATCCTACAATTCTTTTGTTATTTTCAGAGGACTGTAAACATTATACAGCGTGTTGTCTAGGCCATTTAGGATGTAGTTTCTGCACAGAAAATCAGAATGTTTCCAGGCGTCTACAGCGGCAACAACTTGCCGATCACTTTCATCCTTTTTAAGTACTGGAGCCTCTTCACGGGGAAACCAGGTCAGATTTAGAGTTGTAAGATAGAACATCATTTTCTACTGCCATCTCTTAAACTCGGTGCCATTAAATTTTTCTGATTTTTCTCCATGATTTATTGGAACTTGAACATGGTTCTAGATAGGGATCAGAGTCGTTGTAACAATTGGAGTACCACTTTTAGTTGCAGTAACCATAATATCTAATTACAAAAATCAGAAAAACCAAAATACAAATTAATTTTCTAGTTACTTAAACTAGAAAATAAATTATAAAAAAATTTTACTTTTCTAATTACTAAAACCAGAAAAATAAAATATCACACGATTATTTTCTGTAACACTAATATAAAAATTAATATTCTAAAATTGTTAATGACAAACAGTATATTACTACTATTTGTTAAAGAAAATAAACAGTATATTACTATTATTTATCAAACAGTATATGACTACTATTTGTATTTTCCAACCAGACTATTTCTTTGCAAAAGCACAGAAAATAAATAAAATAAAGATACCAGAAAATAATCTATCTTAAGATTGTTGGACAATCTTCACTGTATTCGAAGAGTTAAAGAAATGTGAGAAACTGTTTGATTACAAAAATCAAAACAGTATAAAAAATAAAAACAACAGATTCTTATTTTGTTACAAAAACAAAATCAGAAACTGATAAAAATAAATAAAACAGAAAGTAAATTAATTACTTACCTTATTAATCTGTCGAACAAATTTTTTAATCAAGTCCAGTGTTTAATACTGTATCCTTAAGGCATATTCGTCCTCTCCGTAGTGCTTTTAGATTGTGGACGTCTATCTCCCAGGATAAAATGATCAATAGTGAATAGTAGCAGCACTACAAACTATTCACACAACAAACACACTTTGTGTTTACACTCTTTCTCGTAGGAAAATAATGCAGCAAAATACAGAAAAAATAACAGCAGAATTGAGGACGAAAATTGAAATGAAAATCTAAATGAGGGACTGCCTATTTATAGATGGAATAGTGGCTGTTTGGTTTGAATCCAATAAGTAGCAGACTTGTTTGAAAAGATACAAGACCTGTTCGGTTTTGAATGAACAGATACAAACCTATTCAGTTTGAATTTTGAACAGATATGGGTTTGAATTGAATCTGTTTGGATAGATAGAAACCTGTATATAAATTCTGAAGAGGTGCTAACCAAAATTGAATTTATTCCAACCAAAATATGAAATCAAAATTGGACAGATTTATTTTTCCAAAAAATAAAAATAAATTCAAATATTTTTTGCCCAAAAAGAATTAGTAATGGACCGGACAAGCTCAACCCAACTTTACACCACGCACCGCGCCCAAGCCTAGGCCCAGGCCAGCTCGCTTGACCGACCGGACAGACGGACGGTGGTGGCGCGTGCGTATTTGTTTGTTTTGGATCCAATGGGTCTAGTCCATTTTGCCCATAACCTCTCCTTCTACAAAACTTGAGTGCCCCTTGGGGCCTACTTTAGGTTCCAAACCTAAGCCTTATAAACCCACTCAAAGTTTGCCTACCAAACTAATGTGGGACAAGCTTTAACTCAAATATTAATGGAAATTCCACCAAAACACCATTTTCATAGAGCTTACTTTGGCTTCAATTTCTCATTCACCCAATAATGGTTTTGAGTAACCAAATATACTACGTGAATCATAACGAGGCATAGAACGCATTACCACTAAGATCCGCCAACTTTGGCGTATGGGTTCCACCTAAAAATTAGACCAAAGTTTAGGAAAAATCTTTTTTTTTTTTTTTCCAAACCATTTCTAACAAGTTTTTGACTATTTTAGTGGGCTAAATTTTTTGTGTTTAGGAAGATGGTTAGATTTTTTATAATTTGATGTGATGTTTGTGAGAGAAAAAGTAAAATGATTATGGGTTTGATGTAACATTTTGTCTTGTTTACTATTTTAGTCTATTTTGTCTTTTTATAAATTTTAGCCAAAAAAAGTTGAAAACCCACTTGCCAAACAGGGCCATTGTGATATATAACACTTTCCCCCCCTCCTTAAAGGATAGCTAATGGGCAAAGGTTTCCGTATTTTTCTGGACGAGCATGGATAAAGAAGCTAGTTAAAGATTATAGGTTTACGGTAGCCACATGGAATATAGGAACTTTAACTAGTAAGACTATAGAATTGGTAGATGTCATAATTATGAGAGAAGGTTAGTATAGCTTGAGTACAAGAAACTAAGTAGACGAGTGAGAAAGCTTGGGAAATAAAAGATACCAGTTTTAAGCTATGTTATAGTGGCAATGATAGACACAATAATGGAGTAGGAATAATAGTTGTCAAGAGTCTTGTAGAAAATGTGATTGTGGTCATTAGGAAATGTGATGGGATTATGTTAGTTAAACTAGTTATTGGTAAGAATATAGTGAACGTTATTAGTGCATATGCCCTCCAAGTGCGATTAGATGATCAGACTAAAAGAGTTTTTTGAGACCAAATGGATGAGGTGCTATAGAAGATACTAGTAGGAGAGAGCCTAGTTATAGGTGGTGATTTCAACGACCATGTAGGAGTAGATAAACTAGGGTATAAGAGGGTGCATGGTGGGTATGGTTTTAGTGATAGAAATGAGGCTGGAGAGAATATTTTAGATTTTGCGTTGCCTTCTGACCTAGTAGCGGCCAATACTATGTATAAGAACAAAGAGGGGCATTTGATAACCTTCAAGAGTGGGTCAATTAGGAGGCAAATAGATTACTTTCTAGTAAGAAAATGAGACCGTCTAAAATACTGTGACTGTGAGGTGATTCCTAGAGAGAGCTTGATGTCTCAACATAGGATTTTGGTACTAAATTTATGCTTTAAAGGGCAATACCAAACTCGGAAAGATAGTAGGCGCTGCAAAACTAGATGGTGAGACCTAAAAGGAGATAAACTAGACACATTTAAGAATAAAATAGATAAAGAATGTACTTGGGACTTGGAAGATGATGCTAACACTATGTAGAACTCAATGGCCAATTGTATGAGGAGAATCTCAAGAGAAGTTCCTGACGAGTCGAAAGGAAAGGGACCTAACTTTAAAAAAACTTGGTGGTGGGAGGGGGAGGTCCAAGCGGTAATAAAGACGAAAAAAAAGAGTTTTAAAAAGTGGCAGAATGATAGAACTAAGGAAAACCTTAAGTGTTATAGATTGGCCAATAAGGAGGTCAAAAAAATAGTGAGAGAGACTAAATTGAAAGCCTATGATAACCTTTACACTAGACTAGATAGTAAGGAGGGAGAGAAGAGGATATACAAACTTGCTAAGATAAGAGAGAGGAAAACAAGAGATTTTAATCAGGTTAAGTGCATCGAGGGTGAGGACTCTAAGGTGTTAGTATAGGATGAAGAGATTAAGGAGATGTGTAAAAACTATTTTGAGAAGTTGTTAAATGAGAAACTTGGAGATAGTCAAAATGGGAGGAAGTAGGCAGTAATAAGAAAAACCAGGACTATAGGTTCTATCGTAGGATTAGGGACTTTGAAGTAGAGTTTGCACTTAAGAAGATGAAATTGAATAAAACATTATGACTCAATGATATACTTATTGAAGTGTGAAAATTTTAGGGTAAGAATGGGGTTGTTTGGTTGACTAGGTTATTTAGCAAGATTTTATTGATTAGAAAAATGTCAAAGGAGTGGAGGAAGAGTATTTTAGTGCCAATATATAATAATAAAGGAGATGTTTAGAATTATAGCAACTATAGGAAAATCAAGTTAATGTGTCACACAATAAAAGTGTGGGAGAGAGTAATGGAATGTCGATTGCGAGATATAATGGAGGTGTCAAATAATCAATTTGGATTTATGCCTAGTAGGTCAACCATGGAAGCGATTTATCTTTTGAGAAGGGTAATAGAAAAGTATAGAGGAAAGAAAAAAGACATTCATATGGTTTTTATCGATCTTGAGAAAGCATATGATAGAGTGCCTCATGATATAATTTGGTGGATGTTAGAGAAGAAATGGGTGACAAAAGTTTACATTGATGTGATTAGGGATATATATATGAAGGTGTAGCGACCACTATTAGATCGCTTGCTGGAGAGACGAGTGAATTTTTAATTTCTGTAGGGTTACACCAACGATCAACCTTAAGTTCTTATCTTTTTACTTTAGTTATGGATGAGTTGACGCGTGATATTCAGGATGACGTACCATGGTGTATGCTTTTTGCAGATGATATCGTATTAGTGGATGAGACTAGAGAATGAGTTAACACTAAGTTGGAGATTTGGAGAAAAGTACTGAAATCTAAAGAATTTAGGATAAGTAGAACTAAGACAAAGCATAGGGAGTGTAATTTTAGTATCAATCACAATGGAAGTGTGATGACCCCGCCACGTATAATATTTTCTATTTGGTCAATTAAGGAGATTTGAGATTTTAATTAGTCGTTATCCTCATTTAATTTGGAATTTATGAGAATTGTGAACCTGATTCGTATATGATTCTATTGAAGATTTATTTTGGAATTAGAAATTAAGGATGCAAATGGCTTAAGGAAGTGAAATTAAGAAATTGAGTCAATTTAATTTTAATTACGGACCTATTTGGGAGTTTAATTAAATATTCGATTCAGTTTAGTAAAATTGAGATTCGATTAATTAGGTCCAAATTGGAGGTAATTAAGTTAATTAAATTATGAGGATTGAGAATTGTGATTATTACGAATTAAATCATTTTTTGAGATATCCAATTTGAATATGTAATTTATTGACAAAAATTTTGGATTTGATCAGAAATTGAAAGCCTAAATGATTTGAGAAACAAAAATTGATGATGTCAATAAGCTTAATTTGATATTTGGAGCTTTTTGGAAGTTTGATTAAAAATCTGATTCAAAATGGTAAAGATTAAAATATAATTAATTGGGTCTTAATTAAGTCAACTAGACTAATTAAATTATGTGAGATTTGTGATTAGTTATGATTAATTAAATTATGATCAAGATTAATTAGTTTTAAGGGGTGATTAATTGAGCTAATTGTAACCAAAGATTAATCTCAATTATCCTAAGCAAGATTAATTAGTTAATGAAAGAATTAATATATTAGCATGGGCTCATATAGTAAAGACAAGTGTCCCACTAGATAAATAAATAAAAGAAAAGATGAATCAATGAAGCCAAATGAGGCCCTCACTTTGCTGGAATCAAAGTTAGAAAAAGAAAGAGAGAAAGAGAGCTTTATTATTTATATACACATTGTAGACAACCTGCTGGAGCAAACCGTGAGAATGGAAGAAAGGAAGAAAAAAAAGAAGAAAAGGAAAGTGGAAAACTCAACTAAACTCTATCTTGATGACTAATGGGTATGAAATTTCATCCTCTTTTTAGTGTTGTTAAAGTAATCTAGACATAAATTGATTCAAGATGGATTTTGAGAAGATTAAAAATGAAGATTTGAAGATCAATGATATAAATTGTTAAAATTTGGGTTTGCATGTAAAATCAAGTTAGGTTGAAGAATATGAGTTATGATTCCTTAAATTTGTTAAATTTGGATTCAATTTCATATAAATAGAATGAATTAGCAAGATGATGAATAAATGGAGTTAGGCTCGAATTTATGGAAGTTAAATTGAGAATCAATTATGTTAAATTTGATTTTTGTAGTCTTGCATGAATTTGAGTTCCATTTCTACATGCATGAATAAATTTTATAAGTTTTAATACTCTAATTGTACTGCATCATGGATTTTGAAGAATTTGAACTAATTTAATCTCATATTTTGAAGAGAAAGAGGAAAAGTTTTGAAAATTAGGAATTTGTTTAATTTTGATCTTTAATTCATGCATGTAATTTAATTTAAAAGTTTTATTCAATTTAAACACATTTTAGAACATCTATGATTATAAATTAAGTTTTTGATTAAAAATTGAGTTAAGTTGAATTTCTAAGAAATTGATTTGTGTAATTCATAGTTAAGTTGATTTTTGTTATTTGTGGGGATATATTTTCTGAGTACCAACACGTGGCAAGGTGACGCCGACGTGTCAGCCGAGGTGCCACGTGCCGTGGTAGTTACGCCGAGGTGATCTCGGAGTTGCCGAGGTTATCTCCGAAGATATCAGAATCCGAGATAAGCGGATAAAGGACAAGAGTCCTAGATTGAGAGAAGACTTCAGTTTGGGTAAAGATGAAACTCTTAGAGGGTTTATCCTAATCCCACTGGGAGTTCCAGATTGGCAGTAATCCTGAGTCCATTGGAGTTAGGCTCCTATTGGGACTAGGATTGTATTGGCTATAAAAGAGAGGCACCCCCATGGGTCAAAGGTATGTTTTTGTACTCAAGTTTGTGAGTTGAATACTTGTTTATCTTTAAGAGATATACTGACTTGATCGTCGGAGTGCCCCCGAGTGGAAGAACCACCGCTGGAGCCTTTTCTTTCTGTGCAGGACAGCAGGGTGCCATCTATTCTGCCTGTGTTCTACAGCTGAATCACTAAGGAGGGCAGTGTGATCAGAAAATCACTCACACAATTTGGCGCCGTCTGTGGGAAAGAAAGACGAATAGATGGCCAGCAACGCACAAAACGAAAAGGTTGGGGACGATGCTCCCACTGGGAGTGGCAGGCCTATCGACCTTGACGTCGAAGGAGACAACCACAACGAAGGAACCCGCGACCAGGGGCATGGAGGAAAAAACATAGGCCAGGAGGGCGACACCTCAAAGAAGGCAGACCAGGACAAATACTACAACGAAGATAACCTCCAGGTATGGAGGGATAGGTGCCTACGAAAGGATGACGAAGTAAAAGAATTAGCAGACAAGTTGGCAGACCTGCAGTCGGTCGTCAACTTTATGATGCAAAACAAGGTCATGCAGCCACCATACCCGCTGCAGGACACGCCAATTCCAGCGGATAATACTCAGAAGGGTGGAAGGAAAGTAATTCCCGAAGCACCTCGGCATACCAGGAGCGCAAGGCACTCCCACCCGCCTTCCAGGGAGATCGGATGAGAAGAACCGAGACAAGAGAAATCTCAGAGGTCATACCACACGAAGGATCCAGAACCCAGAGAACATCGGCACGTCTAAAGGCTGGCACTCTGCTTTGACACAACCCATGGAGAAAGATCAAAACGGGCCCACCACGAGGCCGAGAGCAGTGCGCCGAAAAGACTGAAGTCAAAAGATAGCCGAGCTCCGGGGAGGAGTAAAGAGGACTTGAGAAACTATCTCAAGAGAAAGGAACAGAACGCTGAAGCTGAGGTTAATTCACCCGACAAACCGAGGACACCATTCTCGATAGAACTGGACAAATTCGAGGCACCAAAAAGATTCAGCATGCTGAGGTTTCAAGTATACGATGGTAAGTCAAACCCTAACTTCCACGTTGGTCTTTTTCTAAATTCAATGGCATTGTACAGTGGAAACGAGCCACTGCTCTGTAAAGTATTCCCTTCGTCCTTTGGGGAGATTACATCAGATTGGTTCCACAAGCTACCAAAAGGAAGCGTGAAGACATGGGAAGGCCTGGCTGAGATGTTTGTGGCCAGGTTCGTGACGAACAAGCTATAGCCATTAAGGGTGGACGCACTAATGGCTTTGAAGATCAGCCAGGATGAAGGCCTAAGGGCCTATGCAAAAAGATACTACGAGGTGTTTAATCGAATACCCGAGTGCAACCAGGAAGTGGCGGTCATATCCTTCAAAAACGGCCTGAAAGATAACTGTTCGCTGCGAAAATCTTTGGCAAAGACATTGCCAAAGAGCATGGAAGAACTCATGGCGAGGATCGAAAAGTATGTCCGAGCCGAGGAGGATACATCGGCCCACAAGGAAGTCAAACAGGAGAAGGGGAACGGCTCGCCAAAGCGAGGCCGAAGTAACAACGGATTCAGCAAAACAGAGATGGAGTTAAGGGCCAAACAGGCAGTGACAACCGTGTTCCGAATTCCAATTCAAAAAGTCCTAGGAAAAATTCGGAACCAGCCCTATTTCAGAACACCAGCAAGAGAACCGGGAGAATTTATGGGAAGAAACATGGACAGACATTGTGCTTATCACAATGAAGACGGACATACAACACAGGGCTGCAGAGCCCTAAAAGCACACTTGGAAGATCTGGTAAGGCAAGGCCACCTGAGAGACCTTGTCGATGAAACCAGAACAAAAGAAGAACAGGCAAGACTGCCTCAGGCTCCAGCAGCCCTACCACCTCCGCAACCTCGGGCAGAAGGACCTCGGATAGTTAATGCGATTCATTCAAAAGTTAACGAGAACGAAATCAGAGGAGAGACTCAGAGGGTAAGGCATCTGCAGCATGTCTACCAAGTCGGGGAAAAGAGACATCGGCCAGCGGAGTGCCAAGGACCAATGATAACCTTCACCGAAGCCGATTTAGAGATGGTACAGCACCCACATAATGATGCCTTGGTAGTATCCCTCCAGGTTGGGGAGTGCCAAGTAAAACGCATCCTGATAGATCAAGGCAGCTCTTGTGACATCATGTACGTTAGATGTTACAAAGAGCTAGGCCTTCACCCAGACGACATGGAGCAATCGAATGGCCCGATGGTCGGCTTCAATGGAACGCCGACGTGGCCACTGGGCGCTACAAACTTGGAAGTACAGGCCGGCACTAAGAAGATCAGGACAGAGTTCCTTGTGATTGACACACCTTCACCATATAACATCATCTTGGGAAGGCCGTGGTTATATGCAATGGGGGCAGTTCCCTCAACGTTGTATCAACTATTGCGCTTCCCAACAGAACATGGGATTGAAAAAGTCAGAGGAGACCAACTGCAGGCCAAAAATTGCTCCATGGCAGCAATGAAAACAACCTGCAACATACAAGAACCAGGGAAGACAGAGATTGAAAATGAGGACATGGAGGTCCTAGATGATGTCGGCAAGGAGCCGACCGAAAAAAGTGAGAAAACGCTAAAGAAAATTCTCGTCCAGGAGGGCGACGAAGAGCGCTTCTTCCTTCTCGGCTCAGGCTTAGCCGAAGAAGAAGAAAAAGAACTGGAAGCCTTTTTGAGAACAAACATAGAGGTGTTCGCCTGGACACCTTATGAAATGCCTGGCATTGACCCCGAGGTCATATGTCACAGACTGAATGTTGACAGGTCGGCTAAACCTGTAATACAACGAGCTAGAAGACCGACGTTGGTGCACGTCGAAGCAGTAGAGGAGGAAGTAGACAGATTGCTGGAAGCCAGGGCCATCAGAGAAGTCAACTATCCAACATGGCTATCAAACACTGTGGTGGTAAAGAAGAAAAACGGTAAATGGAGGGTCTGCGTAGATTTTACAAGCCTGAATAAAGCATGTCCCAAAGACAGCTTCCCTCTACCCAAAATCGATCAATTAGTAGACGCCACATCTGGACATGAAAGGATGAGCTTCCTGGATGCTTACAGGGGGTACCACCAGATAGCCATGTACACCCCAGACGAAGAGAAGACAGCGTTCATCACCTCAAAAGGCCTGTACTGCTACAGGGTGATGCCTTTTGGGCTGAAGAACGCAGGAGCAACCTACCAAAGGCTGGTAACCAAAATGTTCAAACACCTAATAGGCCAAACAGTAGAAGTCTACATCGATGACATGGTCGTGAAGACCAAGGAGCCTAAGAGTCATCTTGCCGACCTGAAAGAGGTATTTGAAATACTCAAAACATATCGGCTCCGACTCAACGCATCTAAATGCGCGTTTGGAGTTGGATCTGGTAAGTTCCTAGGTTACCTGGTAACAAGAAGGGGAATAGAAGCCAGTCCAGATCAGATCAAGGCCATCATAGATCTACAGAGTCCAACATCAGCCAAACAGGTTCAAATGCTCACTGGAAGGGCCGCAGCCCTAAACAGGTTCATAAGCCGAAGTTCAGACAAGTGTAAACCCTTCTTCAACCTGGTAAAAAAGACCGCAGACTTCCTATGGACTGAAGAATGTGAGGCCGCTTTGGCCGACCTAAAGAAGTATCTGACCACGGCCCCAGTTCTCTCCACAATTGAACCTGGGGAGGAGTTGTTTTTGTACTTAGCCGTGTCAGAGCACGCAGTAAGTGTAGTGCTAATCCAAGAAGAACAGGGAGAACAGAAGGCTGTCTATTATGTAAGTAAAACCTTGGCGAACGCTGAAACAAGATACTTACCACTGAAGAAGCTAATGCTGGCCTTAGTAATGGCCTCAAAGAAGTTGAACCACTACTTCCAGGCACACAAAATTGTAGTGCTAACAGAGCACCCATTGAAGTCCTTATTGCAACAAGGAGACTTAACAGGAAGAATTGCAAGGTGGGCAGTAGCCTTGGGCCAGTATGACCTGGAATTCAAGCCCAGAACAGCAATCAAGGGCCAGGTTTTGGCCGACTTTGTGGCAGAATTCACGCCTGAATGCCTCAAACATCGGGCCCCATTGAGCCAGGATGAACGAGGTCTTAGCAAGTAAGGAGAATCCCAGCCAAAAGCAAAGGAGCAAAGGAAGAAAAAGCTCAGACCTTGTAGCATCTACATCGGTGACTCATTCAGACTGTTTGTCGATGGAAGTTCAAACCGACAGGGAGCGGGGGCAGGAGTACTGCTGATATCCCCAGATGGAGAAATAATAGAACAATCCATCCGTTTGGGGTTCAAGGCCTCAAACAATGAAGCAGAATATGAGGCATTAATTGCAGGACTAAAGCTGGCAGCGGCAGCAGAAGCAGATGAGGTAATAGTCTTTTATGATTCACAGTTAATTGTTAACCAGTCAACAGGAGAATTTGCAGCCAGAGACGAGAGGATGTCGGCATATGCAAAAGAGGTTATCAGATTGGCCGAGTTATTTCAGAACTGCCGACTTCTTCAAGTAAGCCGAGATGATAACAGCTACGCCGACGCGTTGGCCAACCTGGCAAGCTCAATGCAGACTAGAAAGACAAGAACAATTATGATCGACTACATGTCGGGCCCGAGCATAGAACCACAGAACGCAAAGCAAGAGGCAATGTGTGTGGACATGGGGCCAAGCTGGATGGATGCAATTGTGGCATTCCTGAAAGAAGGAAAGCTGCCAGAAGACCGCAAGGAGGCACACAAAGTCAGATTGAAGTCGGCAAGATTCAGCCTAACTGCGGACGGACATCTCTACAGAAGGTCCTTCACTGGACCTCTTTTAAGGTGCGTACATCCTTTACAAGTTGAAGATTTTTTATATGAAATTCATGAAGGGATTTGTGGAAGCCACATTGGGGGCAGATCATTAGCCCATAGGGCCATTACCCAGGGGTATTGGTGGCCCTACATACAAAAAGATGCAGAAGCATACGTGAAGAAGTGCGAACAATGCCAAAGGTTCGTACCTTTGATTCATCAGCCAGCTGCTGACCTGAACCCAGTATCCAGCCCTTGGCCGTTTGCCCAATGGGGCATGGATCTGGTTGGACAACTCCCCCAAGCAACTGGGCAGAGAAAATACTTGCTGGTAGCAACAGATTACTTCACAAAGTGGATAGAGGCAGAACCTCTTGCCAAAATCCGAGATGTGGACGTCAAGAATTTCATATGGAAAAACATTATCACCAGATTCGGCATCCCTAGAGCCATCGTTGCCGACAACGGAACGTAGTTTGACAGCAAACTTATCAAGAACTTCTGTGCAAAATTCAAGATCAAGAATTACTTTTCAACACCAAGTTTCCCCAAAGTAATGGGCAAGCAGAAGCATCCAACAAAGTAATTTTGGATGGAATAAAGAAGAGGCTGCAGGCAGCAAAAGGGAAGTGGGTGGACGAATTGCCCAACGTACTTTGGGCATATCGGACTACGCCGAGCAGATCAACGGGGGAATCCCCCTTTGCTATGGCCTATGGCACAGAAGCAGTAATTCCACTGGAAGTCGGCATCCTAGGGATCCGAACCCAGGGAGTTGAGAATGGGACTAATGACATACTCTTAGCCCGAGATCTGGATCTTTTAGAAGAGCGAAGAGAGAAGGCTGCAATTCAGCTTGCAGTATACCAGCAACAGCTTGCCATAGCTTACAACAAGAAGGTCAACCCAAGAGATTTTCAAGTCGACGACCTAGTCTTAAGAAAAGTCGTCGGCAACAAGAAAGATCCCAGAGAGGGCAAGCTTGGCCCAAACTGGGAAGGACCTTACAGAATTACTTCGGTGTTAGGCAATGGAGCTTATCGGCTTGAAGACAATGAGGGCAAAGCATTACCAAGACCCTGGAACACTTGTAATTTGAAATTTTTCTATCATTGAGATGTTCATTATTTTTGACCGATGTCATCAATAAAATATTTTCGGAATTCTTCAAGCACATATGATTGATTAAGATACTTAACATTGTTTCTGGAAGACATAAAAAATGAGAACCCAAGTGGAACTTAAGTTCACATTGGGGGCACAGAGAAGACAAAGTTTACCACTTGTTGAAATTTGTAGCAATTTACAAGTTGGTCAGACCGATACAAAGTTTACCACTTGTTGAAATTTGTAGCAATTTACAAGTTGGTCAAACCGATACAAAGTCTACCACTTGTTGAAATTTGTAGCAATTTACAAGTTGGTCAGACCGATACAAAGTCTACCACTTGTTGAAATTTGTAGCAATTTACAAGTTGGTCAGACCGATACAAAGTTTACCACTTGTTGAAATTTGTAGCAATTTACAAGTTGGTCAGACCGATACAAAGCTTACCACTTGTTGAAATTTGTAGCAATTTACAAGTTAAAGGTAAGCCGAGATGGTTCCTTAACTTCGCTTGTTGAAATTTGTAGCAATTTACAAGTTGAAGTTAAGCCGAGATATCTGTTTCTCTTCGCTTGTTGAAATTTGTAGCAGTTTACAAACCGAAGTGAAGCCGAGGTTATTGCTTACAGACTTATAACAAACTACTGGTTGGATAAACCAAATAAGATGTTTAACACTTGTTGAAATTTGTAGCAATTTACAAGTTAAAGTTAAGCCGACATATGATCATCTGTTGAAATTTGCAGCAATTTACAGGTTAAGGTAAATATAATTGTGTAAACCCTTGTTGAAATTTGCAGCAATTTACAAGTAGATCATTGTTTAATACTTATTCTAACTTGAGAAAAGTTTACTGTATATGTTAATTCTTGTTGAAATTTGTAGCAATTTACAAATGGGACAGATTGAGATTGCTGTTTAAACACTCGTTGAAACTTGAGAAAAGTCTGCAAAGTTAACATTGAATAGTATATGTTTTATACTTGTTGAAATTTATGAAAAGATTGCAGGTCAATGTCTTGCCGAAGTAAAATTTGCAGTTATTATACCCGAGGTATGTAACCCCGAGAAGATTGTGCAAAGGAAGAATTATGTAAATCATGCAAATCATGCAAGATATTCTAAGTGTAAAACCATATAGAAGCAATGAAGAGAAATTAAAGACTAAAGCATTCAGAGAAAAACAGTTTCAGTTGTATATAATAAAGGTACTATGGCCTAGCAAAAGTTAATTGTTCACAAGTGACAAAGAAAGGCGCGTCGGCCATAAAGAGGAAGCTTACATTGTTCTGAAAACAAAAGTACAAAAAAAGAAAAAAGTACAAAAGACATTCAATCTTCTTCAGCATTAACAGATGGTTGGGCTAGGACCTCAGAGGGCTCTGGGAGAACCACCTCGGCATCTTTTTCTACTACCTCGGCGTCCTTTTCTACCGCAATCTCGGCGTCAATTTCTGCGACTATTTGATCAAGACTTTTTTCAACCAAGGGAACATCAGATAATGCTTGTTCAGGAGTGGCCTCTTTAATGACCTCCTCATCTTCCTCATTAGTCAAGTCAAGGACTTGATCACCCTGATGAAGAGACTTGGTCTCATTGGTATCCTTGGGCTTCCTTACTAGAACATCATCATCATCTTCGGCTTCAGACTCGGATTCTTCTTCGTCTTCAGGTTGACTTGGAGGTGGAGGAGGAGGGAATGGCAGAGGAATAGCATCGGCCTTACACAATGGCGAGTCATCTGGGATATTAAGCTTCTTGACAAGAGACATCCAACCAAGGGAGAAGCCCCTGTTGCATGCCTGCCTGACTTGAAGTTTGTATTCCTCAGTAACGTTGGCCATGCCTTGGGCGTATGCCTTATCATCAGCCGCCTTGATCTCGGCATCCTTGGTGGCCAAAGCCTCCTGGAGTTCCTTCTCAGCTTGGGCTGCTTTTTCCTCGGCCTCTTTCTTTTGGGCTTCAGCCACCTTCTTTATAGCCTCGGCCGATTCAGCCTTTTCTTCGGCTAACTGGTGGGCTTGTGTAATAACCCCGACCCTGATTAACGCTAATTGGAACTTAATTAAGCCTAATAATAATTAAGAGGAAATCCGGGACTAATTTGCATGTGCATTGCATGAATTATGTGTTTTTATCTGTGCGGTGTCGGAATATCTATTCGTGTTTTACACTTTAATTTGTAAATTGGAAGCCTCATCAGCGCCCGATTCCG
This sequence comes from Camellia japonica, assembly GCA_030407325.1. Lineage (NCBI taxonomy): Eukaryota > Viridiplantae > Streptophyta > Magnoliopsida > Ericales > Theaceae > Camellia > Camellia japonica. The sequence continues at coordinate 61,977,356 of JAPPVO010000003.1, forward strand.
AAATTGATTAATGTTTTGGACTAGTTAGATTTTATGTGATTTAATGGTAGGTTCAATTAAAATTCGATTTGGAATGTTTAAATCTGATTAATTAACATTTTAATAATGAACCTGGTTAATTACTATTTTGCCATTATAGTGGGCCAATTGTTTAAGTCTTGATTTAGCTATTAGGCATCATTTTGTCCACTCTCTAGTGAGTCAAACGGCTGAGAGGGGGAGTGAAGGGAGAATTGGTGTAGAATTGGAAATTTTGAACTCAACAAGTGATCTTAGCTTGAACTTGGAGAGGATTGAAGAAGTGTGTGTATATTGGAGCCTCTAAGCTTGACATTCTAGATTTAAAGGTAGGAATTCATCCCCTCATTCATGTAATTGAGGTAGTTCTTGCATATTTCATGACTTATAGAAGATTTAAGCCTAGATTTGGTTTGAAATTGTGGAATTGGGTAGTATATCATGCATGCATGTTTACACTCTTGCCATTTGAGTTTGTTCTCATTAAAACTTGACATGCATGCTCATATTTTTGTTCAAGCCCATGAATTCATCAAGATTCTAAGTTTAATTTTGTTTTGGATCATGTTTTGAAGCTTTGAAATGGAATTGAACTCATGCATGTTGGAGTAAACCTTGTTCTTGATGATTTATGGAAATGGTGCTCAAATTGACTCACTCTTGGCCCTTGAATTTACAAATTGGCTTTTGCAACTTGATATACTTTGAGTTTAAAGTGTTTTTCCAGAATTTGGGCCCAAGAGGTTGAGTTTTTGGTTGAAGAATGCTTGGTTCGAACTTGGAAGGCAAATCTGGAAATTCCAGATTTGGCTTCCTCGCTCGAGCGAAGGATTCCTCGCTCGAGCGAGCACCTTTGTCCAGGGCTCCGCTCGAGCGACCATCGAGCGACCATCGCGCGTAAAATCGCAGCATCCAGTATTTTTACTGTTTCGACAGACCGCTCGAGCGAAGGATTTCTCTTTCGAGCGAAGCCTTTGATTTTGGAAGCTCGCTCGAGCGAAGGAAGGCTCGCTCGAGCGAGGCTCCTATTTTCAGCAACTTTTGAAAAATGTTCTCTAAGGCAATTTTGCACCCTCATTCCATCCTAGGCATTCCTAGGCCATGATTAAGACTTCATACTAAGGGTAAGGGGTTAGGTACACACTTAGAATCGTTGATGTAAGTTTTGTACGATTGGAGAGCGTGTTTCAAAGTGTGTATCCGTGGTGTGTTATGTAGGTCACGTGCCGCAATCCGTTTGACCCTCTTGACTTCGTCTACTTGTATCAACGCCCACTGTGAGTAATAACTTTGTAAAGTTATGTTCAATGTTATGTATTTTCAGTATACTATGGTACGAAATGATTGATTCTTGAAAAGCTATGATATGTTGGAAATGAATGAATGAATGTCCAGTTTTCTAAAAAGTATTTGTAGCACCCTTGGTTCCGATGGCCCTCGCCCGGGGGTAACAATACCGTGGCCGATGGCCCTCGCTCGGGGTAACAATACCGTAGCCGATGGCCCTCGCCCGGGGGTAATAATACCGTGGCTGATGGATCTGTTAGCTAATGGGTGTACCACATATGATCTTATGCAAATCCTGAGTTGATTATGAATATGAGCATGTATCTGAATCTATTTCTGATTGGAAATCTGAATATGCATAAGACTCTATTTCTGATAAGATTGTGTTTCTGATATAAACTCTGATTTCTAACTCTGTGATGGACATCATTCATTAAACCCCTTTACTCTGTTATTATTCACTGGGCTTTCGTTCACAGTTTATATTATATATGTAGGTGAGCCGGCACAAGACCCTGGCCAGAGTTGATGGCCTTCTGTTTTGTTTTTGGTCAGCCACCTGTTGCGCCTCCCGAGGAGGTTCCGCCTGAGGCCTGATGTTATGGCAGTTTTGCACCTCATGCTAGTCTTTGTACTTGTTTTGTTAAGTTGAATCTTGGGATGTACTTATGTAAATATTTTGTACATATGGGTGTACCTGACTAGCATGTTTATGTATATAAATAAGTTTCAAAATTTACTGTCCCATGTATGTCATCACAGCTCATTGGACCTTGTTTATTTTACATTATTGCTTCCGCAGCCCCTTAATATTTGTTAATGTCTTCGGAGGCCGTAGGTAATCCACGGATTACTGGCCGGTTACGTCGCTAAACCTATGGGGGCGGGTTTAGGTCGTGACAGCTTGAGTAGCAGCCTCAGCTTGGTCCTCCAACTTCTTCATCTTTGCTTGAAGACCCTTGTTGATCTTCTGCAGGGCGGAATAATCCTGCGTCAAATTAGTCAACTTCTCCCTGGTCTCAAAGGATTGCATGGAGAAAGAATGTGCATGCTGGACAGCCTGAAAGAGCACAAAGCAAAAAGTTATTATAGAATTCTACAAGTATAAAGAGATAAGGATAAAACAAGTCACTAAGGAAAGACACTTACTTGCACACATCGTTGAAGCATAAAGGCATAATTTTCGTACTCACTCATTTCAGCATTCTTTTCCAGATCACCTGGAAGAAGAAGAGCTGTACTGAGTGCAACGCCGATATTTATATCATCGGCACTATCACTGGCCAGGACAGGCTTGTCCTCTAGAGTAATTGCAGGCGTCCAGGGGACATTTGGCACCTTGGACTTTGAATTCGTCGCAGAAGAAGACCTCGGCATCTTTGATTTCTGGGACGTTGCTGGTTGAGTTTCAGCAGACCTTTTTGTCGAAGTAGAAGCAGTCCTCTTGCTCTCGGCCAATTGAGAAATGGGCAGAGCATCTTCAACCTCAGCCTCAATAGCCTTGGACTTCGGCTGGGCCTTCTTGGTTCTTTTTGGTTTTGGTGGTGGCATGGACTGAGTTGGAACAGCATCGACATCGGCTGGTAGGTCGGTTAGGAGATCTTGGGCGACAGGCTTTGGGCAAACCATTTCGGCAGTTTTTACTAGTCTACGTCGGCGTTTTCGTTCGGGTATGGGAATCAGGTAAGGGGCTGAAGTGGATGGTTGATCGGCTGGATCAGAGGTTGACCCTTGATCAGCCCGAGATATTGATGCTGTTTATAGAGTGGTAGCCGAAGGAGGAGATAGGCTCTTCTTCTTCCTCCTTGGGACGTCGGGCAAGGTTGATTTGTATGATGGAATGAAATTCAGCAACAATGGAGCTTTGCGCTTATGGATTGGCAAATCTAGGAGCTTCTTCAAATCCTTGCCCAGGAAGTAGGATTGGCGAAAGCCCTTTGGTGGCTTGCGAACGTCTGCAAAGAAAAACACGACATTAGAGAGACAAAATCTTGAGGATATGGAAAGACCAACTAAGTGATTGACACTGGGCTCTTACCCTTGCCCTCTTTAACTATTCGAGGAAGAGGGTAGAGATGGACTTCTTCGTCTGGGCCAAATTCCCAATTTCCAGAAGCAATAAGATAATCGTCTCCAGCCCCTTTGTTGGAGTCTGGGAGGTCGGCTACGATTTTAAACTCGGTAGACCTCAGCTTGAGGTAATACACATAACCCTTTTCCTTCAGGTTAAGGGCGCACATAGTATAACAGTATTGGATATCGGCGAGAGTGATACTGACATTCTCCTGCCGAGCTAAGGCTATAATTCCATTAAGTGTTCTATAGGAGTTGATGGTGAGTTGCATAGGGTTCAAGGTGTAGTAGTGAAGAACTTCACGAAAGAGGGGATTGAGTGGGAGCCGAAGTCCACATTCAACAAAAGCTACAACAGGGAAAGGCATTGTATTGTCTGTAGGCATGATGGAATCATCATCCCCAGCTAGCCTAAGGTGGACGTCATCAGGAATAGAGAACTCTTGCCTAAAAAATTCAAGTTTGGTTGGGGTGTTTACCCTATGTCTCCACATACCCATGATTTTGGTATAAAGGTACTTGGCTACAGAATAGGATGCTCTTAAAGGGTTTTTGGGACCTCAGCTGAAACTCAGGTATATATTGATACAGCTTGTTTCAGTTTTTCCTAAGAACTGAAGGTTCTATAAACAAATCCCAAACTTAAAAACTATGAAGACGAAGATCAAATGCACGGATCTGGAAAAGATACAAAAAAGCAGAAAACAAAAACGAAGTTTCAGATTCAAGAACACAAAGAGTTGAAGGCCAAGAACAGTGGTGAAACAGTGCAAGTATTCATGACATATGCAAAATCATGAAATGAGATACATTCAGGTGAATGACTCACAAATTAAACGCTTGAACAGAACAGTAAAAACAGGAAATTCCAGAAACAATCAAGAACTGGGAAAGAAGGGCCAGTTGCTTACCGGATAAAGTGAGGCCGGAATGAAATTCGCCGAGGACAGACGACGGTTGAAACAGTAGCGAGAGCTTCGCAGGAATGAAAGAATGAAGACGGTTGCAGAGCTTCGAGCTTAAACAATGGCGGATTCAAAGGAACGAGTTCAAAGAGAGAGAAAGCAAGAGAAAATTGATATGTAAAAGTGAAGAAAAAAAGGAAATGCAAGAGTTTTTGTCAAAAAAGTGAAACGGCGGCAAAATAAGGCAATTATTGTGCCTAGGGCAACGCACGCGTCAGACGGCGCGAACAGATGAAAGACGGCTTACCAGCGCGTCACAGGCACGGGCCAATGAAGATAAAACACGTAAGAGAAACAGTTGAGAAGTGATGCATGACAGCTCATGTGAGTAGAGGAGTTCATTTGAATTCTTGTTCTTGAAAGAAGACATGTCGGCTTTAATAGAATGACCTCGGCTGAAAAGTTCTAACGCCGACGTACTGAAAAGAAGAACAATATAGGTTCCATCACCTCAGAATGCCGAGGTAATAGAACTTAGGGGGCAGTTGTGGGGATATATTTTCTGAGTACCAACACGTGGCAAGGTGACGCCGACGTGTCAGCCGAGGTGCCACGTGCCGTGGTAGTTACGCCGAGGTGATCTCGGAGTTGCCGAGGTTATCTCCGAAGATATCGGAATCCGAGATAAGCGGATAAAGGACAAGAGTCCTAGATTGAGAGAAGACTTCAGTTTGGGTAAAGATGAAACTCTTAGAGGGTTTATCCTAATCCCACTGGGAGTTCCAGATTGGCAGTAATCCTGAGTCCATTGGAGTTAGGCTCCTATTGGGACTAGGATTGTATTGGCTATAAAAGAGAGGCACCCCCATGGGTCAAAGGTATGTTTTTGTACTCAAGCTTGTGAGTTGAATACTTGTTTATCTTTAAGAGATATACTGACTTGATCGTCGGAGTGCCCCCGGGTGGAAGAACCACCGCCGAAACCTTTTCTTTCTGTGCAGGACAGCAGGGTGCCATTTATTCTGCCTGTGTTCTACAGCTGAATCACTAAGGAGGGCAGTGTGATCAGAAAATCACTCACACATTATTAATAACAAAATTGGGTTCTATTTTTACATACATTATGAAATTTCAAGAGTTTGGAAAGTCCAATTCATATTTTAAAATTGTGGGTTTGATATAAAGAAAATGAGTTAAATCTAAATTTGGACAATTGGAGCATGATTTTGAATAAATGATTTCTAATTGAGAGTGTTTACTAAATTATACAATGGTTCTCCATATTTTTGTACCAAAAACACAAGTTTTGAGGCTTTGAATATCAACCTTGAAGCTCAAACACAGTTCTGGAAATTCCAAAATTCATGCTGTCTGCTCGAGCGAGGAAAACTTCGCTCGAGCGTGAAAGTCGAGCTCCCAGAAGTTTATAAAAGTTTGTAGACCGCTTGAGTGACGAAAGCTATGCTCGAGCGACCACCTTTGTTTTTGAGCCCCCGCTCGAGCGGAGACCCTATTTTCAGCAATTTTGACTGACTATTTTAAATGCATATTTGCATCCTCATGACATTCTAAGTATTCTTAGGCATCGATTGGACTCACATAATCATGGAATAAATTAGAAACAAATAAAGAGAGTTGAATTGAAATGAAATGAATATTGAATGGTGCTTCTATTGTGTTTTTGTTATGTGATTTATATTGGTGGGCATCCGAGGCTTTATATCGACTTAACCCACTGTGAGTAATAACTTTATAAAGATATGTTCAAGTTACGTTTACTTTCGAAAATGTTATTGCTATCGAAATTGATATATAATTGATTGAATGGTTTATTGAAACGTTATGATAATTGATAGAATGGTCTACTGAAACGTTATTTTCTCATAATAAATGAAATTCTATTTTGAAATTGTACTCGTGGCATCCTTCATTGAGGCATTTGCTTGGGTGAAACAATACCAAAGCCATTGACCCTTGCCTGGGGGAGATTAATACCAAGGTTATTGACCCTGCTTGGGGGAGATTAATACCAAGGCCATTGACCTTTGCCTGGGGGAGATTAATACCAAGGTTATTGACCCTGCTTGGGGGAGATTAATACCAAGGCCATTGACCTTTGCCTGGGGGAGATTAATACTAAGGCTATTGACCCTTGCTTGGGGGAGATTAATACCAAGGCCATTGACCTTTGCCTGGGGGAGATTAATACCAAGGCTATTGAATTGATTGAAACACAGAGATCTCTAGTGTTAGACTCTCCATGGTCCATTGGTTTGATCATTCATGGTCCATTGGCTTAACCTTTATGGTCCATTGTTATTGAAATATTGTTATTCTATTAGATGTACCGTGTAAATTGTCATTGAATGAGTATTGATATTGGGATAACATGGATCGTTGAGAATTGAATTGAAATTGGAATTGTATTGAAAATGCTATTGAGCAATGGTTTTATTATTGTAAGGGATTGATATGATAGCTAATTGAATTGATTTGCCTATTGAAATGGATTGTTTCGGAAAATGAAATATATGTTTTGATAAGGGATTTGATATGGAAAATGTTTTGTTATAAATTTGATATAATATGGCAAATGCCTTATTTTGAAAATGATTTAAGATTCGTTTCAAAATTGTGAGACGGGTTTTTGTATTATTGTTGAACTTCATTCATTTAACCTCCTTATTCTGTTATTACTCACTGGGCTTTAGCTCACTATTTATATGTATATGTAGGTGAGCAAACTGAGCAACAAGGATAGAGAAAGTCTCGAAGTCTACCCGTATCAGTCTTCTGAAGAGCTTCCGGAATGAAGCAAGTTAGGCTTGAGTAGAGCCAAGAAAATCAGCCCTTTAACTTTGTTAAAGCTTTGTATTTTGCTAAGTCTTAGTGTATATGTGTGTGAGATATATAGGATTTGTATATGTATATAAATTGTTATTGTGTTTAATGTTTTAATTATTTTAGTCATCATGTATGCACAAGCTCAATGGACATTGTTATTTTTGTTTTGCTTCTACTTTAAGCCCTGATAAGATTTAAATATTTTGAAATTTTATCCTTGAGGCCGAAGGTAATCTAGTATTACTGGCCGGTTACGATGCTAAACCTATAGGGGCGGGTTTGGGTCGTGATAGGAAGCATAAGAGAAGTGAAGATTAAGAACCAAGAACTACCGAAGAGTGAACATTTTCGTTATTTAGGATTGATTATCACAACAATTGGGAAGATTGGAGTAGATGTGGTCAACAAAATTAAGGCAGGGTGGCTTGCGTGGAGGAGTGCATTTGGAGTACTGTGCGATAAACAAGTACCCATTAGACTAAAGGGAAGTTCTATAGAGCAGCTATTAGACCAGCGATGTTGTATGAGACGAAATGTTGGGCAACTAAGAAACAACATATGGAGAAAATTAGTGTTACTGAGACGATGATGCTAAGGTGGATGTGTGGCAAGACTAGGAAAGACAGAGTTAGGAATGAGTATATTCGAGAATGGGTAGGAGTAGTACCAATAGAAGATAAGTTGAGAGAGAATAGATTGAGATGGTTTTGGTCATATATAACGGAGATCAACGAAGAAAGTAGTAAATAAATATGATATAGTGACGGTAGATGGTAGTGTTAAGAGAAGGGATAGACCTAGATTGATGTGGACTAGTGTAGTAAATATGGATATACATCTTCTTAATTTGACTAACGAAATAACTTTAGATAGAGTCGAGTGAACAAAAAAGATTCATACAGCCGACCCCATTTGATGGGACTTAAGACGTTGTGTGGTTAGCTAATGTGTGCTTTTATCACACATTAGTTTTTTTTTTATTCCACTTACATTATATATATATATATATTTGATGATCGAATGTCTAAATTAATCTAATTACACGCATCTCGATTAATTTCAAAACTTACGCAAAGTGCCTCTCCACCCCCAATCCTTTTAATAAAATATAGATTAATAAAACCCTAGAAAATCATCATTGAAGAGGCAGAGCGTTGAGAATCCCTCCAGGATGATAAGGGTCAGAGAATTCTCAAATTTAAATAAAATAATTTCTTAAAATTTAGGAATAGTTTGAGATATTCTAAACAAGTGTACTTTTAACTTTTTATAAAAAGATGTGTAGAAAAATAGATAAAAAGATAGAGAAAAAATATTAATAGATATTAATTGACGTGATCTAAATAAATATATATATATATTTTGTTAATACATGCCAAACAAGTAATGTTTTGGAAGACCCCCAAGCCACGAGTGGTAAATGAGCCATTCAAAAAAAATTGAACTAATCAATGGTCTCGGGTTGCTTTTAGCGCGAGTTCCATCTAAACGTACAATTCTCGATTTTTCCGCATGATTATTCCTATTGCCAAAGCAGATTATGCTGTTGCCATGGAGAACAGTACAAACATTGACCTAACAGTAGTTAAACATGCCCTGCAATATATGTTTATACGTTTTGAACTTTTTTAAATGACGAATAAAGAGATATTTTGGAAAGTTGATAAAAAGTTAATTTTTTAATTTAAAATTTTTTTAATAGTTTTTTTGGCAAAAAATTTGACTTTTTTAGTGATTTTTTTAAAAGAACTTGATAAAAAGCCAAAAAATTAGCTTTTTACCAAGTTTTTAAATTACCCTTTAAGTGTTTTAATAATAATCCAAACAGTCCTGTCTCAGTTCACAACATAGGGCGTATCTAATTTTTTAAATTTATGTTTAATATTTGTGTAAATTTATGCAATTGACTAATAAAAGTTAAGGTAAATTACATTTTTCACCTCAAATTTGACTTTGTATTTATTATTTTAATTTGAACAATTTACTTTCTACAATTTTAATTTGGCTATTTTGTTCAAATTTCTATTAATTTTTTCTACATGTATATTTTAGGAGATTGTCAAGTGTTTCAAAATCGTTAATTTCAACATCCAACTTGAACAGAAGAACTAAATTGAAACTAAATTTAAAGGATTAGGATTAAATTATTCAATTTGAAATAATATGAATCAAAGTGAAATTTAAATTAAATTAGAGTTAAAAGTATAATTTATCCTAAAACTTATTAATAAGGTGGACATTTTTTTAAAAATGTTTTTTCAATATTTGTTTTTTTCTTATTTCGCTTGACATTTATTTTAATATCTTTTTTCACAGGTTCAATTCACATTATTCATATAATCTAATTTCTATCAAATCAATATTGAACATTGTTAACTACACGTATCTCATTACTTATGTTATTTTGTCTAGAAATTAATTATTAGTAAATGTTACACAATGTTTTATTTTATTTATTTATTTATTTATTTATTTTTTGCACAATGTTTAAATTTAAATCTCAAAATTTGGTATAAAACATTAACAATAAATTTGTCAAATGTGAAATATCATTCATATTTAATCACCATATTCACTCGTATAAAACAATATGGGAGAAAAAGACGGAGGTGGAGTTTTTTTTTTTTTTTTTCTTTTAAAAGAAAAAACTTTTGACTTGATTAAAATTAGGAGTGAGCGCGGATCAGTTGCGGTCACGAAACTTCCAATCCGCTATTCGTCTGCCGGATTGGCGGATTGAAGAAAATCAATCCGCATCCGTTAACCAATCCGGCGGGTGCGAACTGGTGAATAGACGGATGGATGCAAATCGGTTTAACAGTTTAAAATTTTACAAATTTTTAACATAATTTAATATATGCACTTCTTAAAAAAAAAGAAAAAAAAAAACACAAACATGTGTGTGCACTTCCTTCCTCGACCACCACCTGTGTGCAATGGGCAAACATATACACCAAACAACAAACAAACAATAAAGTGTAGTTTATTTATGTACTTGACTAGGCAAAATCCCTAATAGTGTTGGAGTTGCTATCACCCAGCGGCCATATCTGTGGCGAACTGTTGAGCTACATAGAATGTTCAACTCTCTCTCTCTCTCTCTCTCTTTATTGGGAGTGCTCGCGGTTTGGCAGTATGATTATGGTCGAAAGAACTTCAAATCTGCCATTTATCCAAAACTAGGTGGATTAAAAAAAAATCAATTCATAATCGTCCACTCGTCATCACGCATCCGTCCAAAATGCGCCGGATCGATTTGATTCGATCGATTTAGGCGGATCGAAATATTCGTTACTCACCCTAATTTCACCCCTAATTAAAATGTATATGGAAAAATTAAGGAGACAAAAAAAGACCCCTTAAGGGTTAACCCTATAACAAAATAAATTCATAATTTTTAATTTTCTTAATTTAAATCTTGGTGTTTTGACTAGTACTCAATCTAACTATTTGTTAATTTTCGTTAAATAAAATTGACAAAAAAATAATATTATAGTTATTAAATTCTATGCAAATGTACATAATATGTGTAAAAAATAAAAATTCATTTTTCGTTGAGTTAATTGAGTAAAATACTATTTTTTCCATCGGTTTATTAGAAAATAAATTAAAATATTAGGATTTAAATTAATAAAATTAAAAATTAAAGATTTATTTTATTACAAATGTCAAACCCTAATTCTTTTTTTAATGTTTTACAATTTAAATTTATTTCTACATATTATAGAGATTCATTGTAAATATGATGAGGCCAAGCATGACTTTTTGATTTTTTTGTGAGAGAGAAAAGTAGGTTAAAAGTTGAGAAGTGGCTTTTAACCCATTTCCCAAAATAAGCCTTAGATTATACATAGTTATGACTAATTATAATATTATTCTAGTTACGATAAAAAAAAAAAATTCATACTTTATGTGATGATTGAATATAATTTTTGTTTGTGAGATAGTTTTTCTTTGCATTTGTTAGCATTATATAAAAAAATATAAATATAATTTTTGTTTTTTAATTTATATTTTTTGTGAGATAGTTTTTCTTTGCATTTGTTAGCATTATATGAAAAAGGGTAAATTACACTGACACCCCTGAGGTTTATATTTATTACAGTTCCTTCCATCACCTTTTGGAAATTACATCTCCCCCTGAGGTTTAAAGTTTCATTACAGATTCCCTCCTCAGCAATTTAATTCTTTTAATGGTAAATTACATTGACACTCCCTGAGATTTATGTTTATTACAGTTCTCCCCTCACCTTTTGGAAATTACATCCTCCTTCCTGAGATTTAAAGTTTCATTACAGATTGTCTCCTGAGGTTTAAAGTTGCATAACAGTTCCCCCTTCACCATAATGATCTTCATACATAAAATTAAATTAACAGGGGGATCAGTGTAATTTTCCAAATGTAAGAGGAGAGAACTGTAATAAATATAAACCTCAGGGGGTGTCAGTGTAATTTACCCTTTTTTTAAATACAAATTTTGCCCTCACTAGGTAAATTACATTGACATCCCTCACATTTTAGAAATTACAATCCCCTCCCTAAGGTTTAAAGTAGCATTACCAATTGTCTCATCGATTAGTATTAGTTGGAAAGAAAAATTCATTGAAAAAAAAGTAATTGGAAAAAAAATTATTTCAAAAATAATTTTGTTAGTAAAATTTTTAAATTTTTGTTTAAAAACCAACGTAAACTCATTTTTTGAATTTACGTTTTTTCCTTAAATTTACAAACTGAGACAACCATTTATAAACAAAAAAAATTATCAAATATGTTTTTATGACAGTTTTTAAAATTTTTGTAAGTATAAATTGAAAGCTGAAAACGAAATGGTTACTAAACAGGCTTCAGATGGAAAAAATGTCGTAAAATTAACAAATAATTAAATAAGTTACTAACATAAAAAATGACTTATCAAAATATTCTTAGGTTATGTATGGTTTGATGTTTAGAAATTTTTTTTAAAAATTAAAAATTAATCTGATTAAGAAATAAAAAATAAAAAATAATTATCATTTTTATATAATTTTTATATTTCGAGTGGTTAGAAATAATTTTTTACAAATTAAATGGAAACTGCCATACATATGTATATAACTTGCCCAAAAGTTTAAATGATAATTATTTTTTACCCTTAAATGATAATTATTTTTTATTTTTTATTTCTTAACCAAATTAATTTTTAATTTTTTTAAAAAAAATTCTAAAAATCAAACCATACATACCATAATAATCTTTTGATAAGTCATTTCTTACGTTGGTAACTTATTTAATTATTTGTTAATTTTACGACATTTTTACCATCTAAGGTCTGTTTGGTAACTATCTTGTTTTTAGTTTTCAATTTATATTTACAAAAATTCTAAAAACTATCATAAAAACTTATTTGATAATTTTTTTGGTTTATATAAATAGTTGTTTCAGTTTGTAAATTTGAGAAAAAAACGTAAATTCAAAAAATGAGTTTACGTTGATTTTTAAACAAAAATTTAAAAATCTTACTAACAAAATTTTTTTTTCAATTACTTTTTTTTCCAATTAATACTAACCGAGAAGGCAATTGGTAATACTATTTCAAACCTTAGGGAGGAGATTGTAATTTCTAAAATGTGAGAGACATCAATGTAATTTACCCAATGAGGGCAAAATTGATATTTAAAAAAATTAAATTGCTGATGAGAGAATATGTAATGAAATTTTAAACCTCAGGGAGAGGTGTAATTTTTAAAAGGTGAGAGAGAAAACTGTAATAAATATAAACCTCAGGGTGTCAGTGTAATTTACCCTATGAAAAAATATAAAATAAAATAAAAAATAAAAAATAAAGAATAGAGGAGGGAGAGTCCGGAGAGACAAAGTCGCCGGCGAAAGCGAGCCCTAATCTTCCCTCTCTGCACGTGTCCCCTGTGACCCTTTCCCTATGTGGGAAAGCCTTCGATCACAGATCCACTCCCCACATCAACTTCTCCTCCAAACCCTTGCAAAATCCCCCATATTTCTCAGCTCTGCACAACTACAACCAAAAAAACAAAAAACAAAAGACACATCTTTCTCTGGGAATTAATTGATTGATTGATTGCTTTATTCATTGATTGAGTGTATCTGTTGTGGTGAAGAGGAGTGGTGGTGGATTGGATGGGATATGGCGGAACCACCTTCGTCACCGCTCTCGGAAAAGAACAAATTCTGGAAAGGGGTTTTTGCTGTTGGAGGCATCATGTCCACTCTTATTATCTACGGTGTCTTACAGGTACTCACTCCCATTACCAACCCCCCACACTAATTTATCATCATCTTTTTAATTACTTTGAATCAATTACTTTTTCTATTCTCTGCTGATTTCACATCTTTTGTCTCTGCTGATTTCACTCTCGATTTCCATTGAATTCCAAAAACAATAACTTGTTGATTTGTGCACTGAATAGGAATAAATTATTATCTAAATGAGGCATTAACAACTTTTCAATTTAAGAGCGGGTTGATGTCCTGCACTTTGGCCTTCAAAAATAGTCCTAAACTCATTATTTTTGTTTAGTAATTCATAGTCCAAGCCCTCATTGGCCAAACTTTTGAAATTAGTTAATTTGATAGTGTAGATGGTTGAGGGTGAGTAGGTGTTGCCCTTTGGGTAGTCACCGAGATTGCTGTAGACCCTTTGAGAGAGAGAGAACCTCTGAGCTTGCCGGAGGAAAATAGCACGCAAGGAGTTGGTGACATTCTTTTTATTGGTGGGTTGGGACTTGGAGGCCAACTCCACCTGAATGCACTATGTCATGTCCTCTAGTAGAGACAAGGGGATAGGTCACTCGTCCTATTTGGCTTGATAACTTGGAGGAGGTAAAGGCCACTAACACTTCTGTCAGTGCTGCCAAAAATAAAATACTTAGAGGTCTCGTTTTGTCTGGTGTGTTCCTTAGTTTGGGATGAATGGAGTGCACCACCTCCCCTTGTCATGATTTGGAATTTTTTTATTTTTTATTTGGGGATCTCTCTCTCTAAAATTTATCAAGATGCAAGTACCTCAAGGAGGATGAGTGCCTTGATGAATTTTCAACTCTGGCTTTTGAGCCAAATATCTTTGAAGGCCTCACAATAGAGTTATGGGGTTGCTTAGATTCCCCATGACTGTGGGCTTGTTTGGTCAACTTATTTTGTAAGGTAAAAACTGTTAATCAACAAGTAGAAATCAAAAGCATCCCCTCCCTCCAATTTTCAGATAATAAACTTTTTATTTAAATTATTTCTACCTAATAAGCTATAAGTAGAAACTACATTACATAGTTTAACACAAAAAAAAAAAAAAAAAAAAAACAAACTATAAGCAACCCATATAAGTTGCACCAAACAAACCCTATAACACTAACCCCAAGGGTCCCTAGGCCTCGCTCTTGACGTGGGCTGGCGTGAGAGCATTAGGGTATCTTTTAGAGGCCACTAGAGAGAGCTCTAGAGGTGATAGACCGATGCATGAGACACAATTGGGGCAGAGAACTGCTTTAAGAGTATTGAGCGGTGTGTCATCGTTTATGAAGTACTGAGACTCCATCTTAGTTGTTGTAGTGATGTCTGACAAGTGTCGGTCACAAAAATGCCTTGGACACTCTAGGACATGTGTTAGATAATTATTCTCTGTGAAAAAACATGTTATTGTCTTATTATGAGTTATAGGCATATACAATTATATCAAAAAAGCACTACCATCTTTGTTTATTTATTTTGAAATAAGATAAAGTTGGCAACAATCAACTTGGAAAGTTCATTAGTGTTCAACTTGTAACAATTCTTGAGTTTTTTTATTTTTAGTTTTTAAAAATATTTTCTTAGATAATTGATAGTTCAAATGACAGAACTGTTCTCAATATTTGTTGAAGTCAATCTTTTCCACTGGGGTTGTTTGGAATGACCTAAATAAGTGCACTTTTTGTCTTTTTATGAAAAGATGTGCAGAAAAGTAGAGAGGTGATGTGATGAAAAAAAGATAAAAAGATAAAAAGATGGATTATTTTGGTGTTGCCAAACTTGGCCAAAATTTAGAGGACTTGTCATGGTGTTGTGATAAATGAGTTGAGTCAGTTGACATTTAATCTCGTGCATTAGAGTCTAGGGAAATCCTCATTCTTTCAAAATGTGCTAATACATATGCTAGAAAAGTACCTTTCTGAACCACTGGGAATGGGAACCACTGAAGCTAGAAGGTGTAGACAGAAAAGGTGGTGATTTCACAAAAAGGAAAGAAAAAGAGGCCAATTATGCACTACAAATTGGAATAGATAGATCTTATAAAAGAAGCCACCTCATCCATGTAACATGGACTGAGGAAGAGGTGTCAATTATGGTTGTGAGTCTGCACATCAGATTTACCTAATGGTTGGAATTGAGAACATGACTGATTAGATTTAAAGAGTTCATGTTTTTTTTTGTGTTTGACTTATTATATAACTTTTCTGAGATGGGTACTTCACACACCTTTTCTAATATAAACATGCAATTATGGATCGTATAAAAGAAACTCTTCACAATGCATAAAACTCGGATGGAATTTGTTCATCAAGTTTTCTTGACAAGTGTCTTGGGTATGGCCATCAAACAGTGTGTTGGACTATGAAGCACAGGTACGGGTACAGGTACGGGTATGGGTACGTTATGGGTACGCCGATATGGCAAAACCTAAAAAAAATAAGACACGAGTACGATTGAGGTATGTCAATAAATTTTTTATTTTTTTTATAATTTATAGTTTCAAATTCAACCTATAATCAAAGTTTAATACCAAAACTAAAAGGAAAAATTACAAAATTGAAAGAGAAATCATAGTTTAATAATACCAATACCAAAGTAAAGTTCATAGGCAAATTTCATGCCATTAAATAAAAGAAATTACAAAACAAAGTTTCATTCCAAAAGCGAGCTAAGTAAAATTTGAAAATTTGAAATTTCAATTTTCACTTCCATCAATTTTATCATTGAATAATACATCTTTCATCTATGGCACATCAAGTAAAGGATTTGCATTTTCAAGTAAATCAAAACTCTCTAATAAATTAAATGTATGTCCACCAATATTCTATAGCTTGGTGTACCTCCGATACACCCATCCTATACCCATGAAGTACCCACAAAGTACCCAGCTGCCAAAGAATGTATAAAAAGTACCCGGTACGTATTTCAAGTACCTGGTGCGTATGCAATTCTATCGGTATGAGTAGCAGTACTCGTACGAGTACTGTAACATTTTTGGAGTATCTATGCTTCATAGGTGTTGGATAACTTTCAATGTCATTTGTCTTCTGACATGGCATATAGGTAAATCAATTAACTTGGCATGCTTGAAGTAATACACAGCGCCGCCAAATGACAAAAGAGGGGACTGACTTATGTACCTCCACTTTTGCACTTGAAGCATCTAGGTGAGGAATGGTATTTGATGTATTGTACTCTGTAACATGTATCAGCTCTTGACCTTTTCATGTGCTATAAGTTTATGCAAGAGTTTTAATTATGGTGGCAAAATGGTGCACTCCTGGCAAAAGGAAGAGGGATTATAACTTTGGGCTACAAATGGAATAGTAATAGCTATCTTGCCAGAAGCACCTTTTAACTACATTCAGAAGAGAAAGCAATGATGTGTCTCTTCTCTTTTGGAATTTTAAATTCTTTATTTTCTTGCCCATCACTCAAATACAAATGGTAGTTGAAATTTTTCTTGTTTTCATGTCTACATAATAAGTTTAGTATAGATAAGAAGCTTGAATCCATTATGCCTTTAAACTTCTATAACCTTGAATGGTTGCTTCTCAGTTTTCTAATACTAATTATCACTTTCCTGCATATTTATTTGAGTTTGACAAATTGTTATGGTACTCTCAGTACGCAAATGGTTGATAAAGTTAATTTCCTTGCAGGAAAAGATCATGAGAGTTCCATATGGAGAAAAGAAAGAATATTTTAAATACTCATTATTTCTTGTTTTCTGCAATCGTCTTACAACATCAGCAGTCTCTGCAGGCGCTTTGCTGGTAAATAGCAATTGTTGTTAATTGGTTAATTCTTGTAGCCCCACAAGATGATGTGTAATTTGGGTTCATGGAGATCTTAAGCATTTCACAGGCACTGCACCTCTATAGGTTGTAATCTAATTAAATCATCTGGTTGATTATAATCTTCTTGTTACCAATGTATACATTTATCCAGGCAAGTAAGAAAGCATTGAACCCTGTTGCTCCACTTTATAAGTATTGCCTCGTATCAGTAACAAACATATTAACAACAACATGCCAGTATGAGGTAAGCTGTATTCTATTTCAGTGTTCTTTATCATGAAATCCAAGAAAAAGGAATACAAATTGAAATAAGATTTCTGAAGTTTTGTTTGAACTTTGCTTAATTTATAGGTTCATTTGAAGCTTGAGAAGTAATAAGAATCTATACATTAATTTTGTTGATGTTGAATGCTTTCTCCAGGCACTTAAATATGTCAGCTTTCCTGTTCAGACACTCGCAAAATGTGCCAAAATGATACCTGTGATGGTACGTTGGTGTCATGGGTAATTATGGCAGTCACTATGTTGTACTTTTGAGTTTTCCTAGTAGACAAAATTGCTTGTGTCATATAGGCTATTGTTTGTTAATGTTATCTAATTACTCTTGGCCATAATTGCTGTTTTCCTAGAAATATATATATATATATATTTTTTCTCTGTATATTTCTACTTATTGCCGCCTATTGGTGTTGTTGCTATTCCTTAAGAAGATGAGAGCTGATCATTTTTGTTGTCATATTTTGCCCGTTATTTTGTTTTGATTCTCAGAATCAAGCTCTGAAAAATCCCTGTTGTATTTCTCCTGCCTCTCTACACTGCGACAGATGCTTCCACCATCAAGCCAGTGTTTTTTTTACGTATTTTTATTTATTTATTTAATAATTATAATCTCTCTCTCTCTCTCTCTCTCCCCCCCTAAGTTTCTGGGCAGGGAAGGGCTTGTGTTTGTTAAGCTCTAAGAAAGTTCTTGCGTGTAGAAAAGAAACATTTTGCTTTTCTTTTTAATTTCCAATTTTCTTAATAACGTATATGATTCAAGACATCTTTGGTCGCTAGCTAGCCCTTTCACTCTGACTCTTCCACTGTTCATTAATTGATTGAATTATGCAAGGATTATTGTATAAGTTAGCATAGGTTCAAGTCAAATAAACTCAGCAGGCATAACTGCAGTTTCTTGGTCCTGGCTTTATAAATCCTCTTTACCAGTCAGCTCTATTACTTAGTTTATTTGTTGTCATTTACGGGACAAAGTGTTGGGAAACTAAGAAATAACATGCATATAAAATGAATGTAGCTGAGATGAGAATGCTTTGATGGATATGTAGTAAGACTAGAAAAGATAGGATTAGAAATGAATATATTCGTAAAATAGTAGGAGTAGTACCTATTAAAGATAAGTTGGGAGAGAACATATTAAGATGAGTTGGTTATGTACAAACAAAGACCTATAGATGCAATAGTAAGGAAGAGTGATAGGATCACTGTAAATGGAGATGCTAGGGGGAGGGAAGACCTAAGCTAACAAGGGATGAGATAGTGAAAAAAAAATTATTTAATGTAATTGGGCATATAACTTGATAGAGTTGAATGGCGAAAAAGGATTGATATAGCCGATCCCACTTGATTGGGACACAATGCTTGGTGTGGTTTGGTTGTTTTTGTGCATCATGTGCGGTGTTGTTCATCATCAACCGACCGGTTAATATGGATCTCTCTATTTCATGTATGAAAATTGTAATCTTGTATTTTCATTTACATGTTTTGTGTGATAACCAACTCTAAGTGGTGAACTTTAGAGGGGAGTGCTTAGTCGATTGCTTGGTCAGAGTCTCGGTTTTGGGGTGTTCTATACAGTTGGGTGTCAGGAAGAGTGGATCTTGATTTATTTGTTTTTTTAGACTTTGTTGATTGTTGATTATTTAATTCTAAGAAGCATGGATACTTCTAAGAAGGTGACGTATCCGTGTTGGACACCGATACTCTTTGGACACTCTTAGGACACATGTCCGACATTCTTCAAAACGTATCCTATTTTTTAAATTTTTTTAAAGACCCGGACACTCTTTGGACACTTGGAGGACACACGTGTCAATCGCTTAAACATATCAATTAGAGACATGTGAAACTAATTATAAGTTTGAACAAAACAATTTAAGATATAATAATAAAACAAAAACCATATAAATTTTTATAGGAATTAATGTCAAATTACATTTTTTATTATCTTTGAATGATATATTCATATATATAAAATATAATAAATATATAAAATTATATAATTTCATGTGTGTCCCCCACGTGTTGTGTCCTGTATTTTTTGAAAATTAACGTGTCGGCGTGTCCGTGTCGTATCCATGTCGTGTCACGTGTCCGTATCCATCCTTCTTAGATTTAGTTGGTTAAGTCCCTGTTTGAGGGGTTGGTTTTTGTATTCTTTTGGCATCTTCTTGATGCTTTCGTAATAAATCTTTATTTACCAAAAAAAGAAAAAAAGAAAAACTTTGGATGATTCTTTTTTATATTACTTGCAGCTTTGGAGCACAGTCATCATGCAAAAGGTATACAGGGCGCGCGACTATTTACTAGCTTTTCTAGTGATGCTTGGTTGTGCATTATTCATCCTATACCCGGTACATAACTATGCTTCTCTACTTCTATTGTTGCATGGTTTCAGTACTTTTCCTTACTTTTTGCACCCTGAATGCTGGTCAAGAATTTTAACATGATGCTCAATATCACTTTCCATTACATACTTTAAACTTGGTTTACTTTTTTCAATATTTGAATCCCACCGTGAACAAAGTCATTGGACATTGTGTTTGTATAATTTATACATGAATGAAGGATAGATATTTACTTTCTTGAAAAAAAAAAACATGTGCTTTCTTCAATGCAGTGACTAACACCATGGGCCATTGTCTAAAGGCCATATACGTATAAATATCTATCCTTCCTTGTCATGATTACAAAAATGTCCCTTGGTTCAATTTTTATTGATTTACCACAAAATTGGTCTCTCCCTCGTTATGTTGTCTGTGACTTGAGTTACTTGTACAACACAGTAAGCTGCAGCCTTACGCCTGCTAGTGTATTTGTGTACCATGACCAAGTTCATTGATGTCTACATGTGCTTCAGAAATGTACTTCAATGCCATTTGATGACTAATGGCAGAATCATTATCAATTATTACATTGTATTAATTGAGTGCCCCCCTTTTTTGAGTTTCCTAAATGAAGTGTTGATTAGGACAATGACTTCTTTTCCAATTTATATTTTTGTATTTGGGAACTCAACTCAAAATTCTCACATGAAGGCCCATGAAGAAAACATTAGCCGATTCGTAATTAAACCTAGTAGGTATCGCAATTCAGGAATGTTTTCAGTATGTTCAATGGTTTTGGGACTCATTTTAAAATTTCTGTAATAGAACCCTAAAAGATGCCCCAAATTGACAACTTTCCCATCGACCACGTGTATGATATCTTCGCAATGTAAAATCTACCATTTTCTTTTTCCGAAAAAAAGAAGCTACATATCTATTAATATTTGCTGGCATAATTTATCTAATATTTGGAATGTTTTGAGGACCCCAATCTGCAGGTTTTAATTTTTTGCACACTTGTGTCTGATGTTTATATGTAATGGAACAAATAAATGCTTGTTGCAGGATATTTTCAGAAAGAGAAAGAAATGGCACCTTACTGATGACATTCATTGAGAAAATAAAATATGAAATATGTCTTTTTTAGGAATATAAAATTTTAGAAGGGTCCACTTGGATGGTGCCCTTGTTGATGCCGGTAACCTCTATTATCAGAATCTTACAATTCGTGATTCGATTCACGATTCAATTCTTAATTTTTGCAAAATCGATACGAATCTATAGGTTAATCTATTTTGGAAGTGAAACTCTAGTGAATCGCATGATTCACAATCAATTCACAATTCGATTCACTTTTTACGATTCATGCAATTTTTGAAATTATTGTATCCGACATATTTTCGAATTTTTTTTCTCTATCTTTTTAGTGAATGACATAATATAACTTCTAATAACGTTTAATACCAAAATAACCAACATATATATATGATTTGTTATTATTTTAGTAATTATGGAGTTTTTAATAGGATTCAATTAGATTCAGTCAGACTTAACATATTTTTAACCTTTCTTCTCATTTTTTTTTTCCCTTTAAAAAATCATAATATATCTTTTAAAGATGTTTAAGATTAAAGTTACACTATGAATTATCTATTGATATTTTATTAAATTGAATATAATTGAATATTACATTACACGTGTGAGGTCAATTATACCTTTTAAAATGTTTTAGGCTTTAAAATAAAATATTCTAAATAATTTTTCTTATTACTTGCTCACTGTTACTTAGAAAAGTATGTATGCTTATTGTCTAAACATCAATATCTTTATTAATTATTGTTACTTTGAAAATTGATAGTTTATCTATTTGGTTATTATCTTTATTAAGAAATATTTAAAAAAGAAAAAAGGTAAAAATGATGATCTTACATGGGAATCTTTGTTAACTTCTTATCTATTAACTACGTGATTATCATTCAAGATAATATTTTCATTGATTTAAGTCTAAATATTTCATATTCATAAGTTATATTTAACATCAAAATGTGTAGATATATGTTTTTAAGTAAGTTAGAAAAAGTGATCAAATCTTTATGATTCACAATTTAATTTGTGATTCGGTACGAGGCCATTTCGATTCATGATACAAATCCCGATTTGACAACTATGCCGGTAACTTGTATTGGCTTTTGTAGAAAATTTGGCATGAGCTGACTAGTTTCTATTTTGCATTTGATTGTAGGCAGCAGGTGATATAAGTCCATATAATAGAGGAAGGGAAAGCACAGTTTGGGGTGTTTCGCTGATGGTTGGTTATCTTGGGTATTGCTTCTTAAACTCGTTTCCTGTCATTATTTTTCTGTTTGTAAACTTTATAATTATTTCATGGTATCATGTATTATTTCTTTGTTTTTTCCGAGCTGGTGACATTGGTTGGAATTTATGTGACAACACACATATTTCTCCTCCATTAAGCGTCTGTTGGAGACAATGACAGAAAGTTCTGTCATCTACACGACTCATGCCTTTAAAACACGTCCTTACTAATAAGGCATGTAAGCTCACGTACATATAATCTTGAGATTGTGGGTTTGAATATGAGGGCAGCCACTTTGTGCAAATTATGCCAAAGGTTATGTCTCTATCCAATCTATCTCTCCTAGACTCTCCATCTAATGGGAACTAGACTTGGTGTACTTTTTTATTTTTTATTTTTTGACATTTTGTTCTATTTCTTTTATCTATTATATGGGTGCAACAGATGAGCTATTGGCTTTCCTTCTAATTAACCCAAATATATGTTGGGGAAATGCTGTTTTTTGTTTGCATGCATTTAAGTGCTTACTTTAATTTTTCAGGTTTGATGGATTTACAAGCACATTCCAGGATAAACTATTTAAAGGCTATGATATGGAAATACACAATCAAATATTTTACACAACATTGTGTTCTTGTATACTCAGCTTGACTGGTAGGTTCTCCATCCTTGTATTTATCTGGTTGAATTCTGTGAAATTTATGTGCTGCCTCTGGTGTATCTTAAATAATGGTTCATTTGAGAGCTTGATATGTATTATTGTTGGGCCCATTTCCTAAAAACTTAAGCTTTTGGGGACTAGTGGTGATCTAACTTTATTAACCTTTGATTGTTTGGAGGCAGTGTGGGGTTTGGTGTATCAGAACTACTCAATTCAATTGGCTTGGACATGGTCTTGTTGAGCCATAGTTTCATCTTGATGTTTGAATAGTCTAACACAAGTAGGAAGTTTTTATTGCAGTTTATAATCGCTTAGGATCTATGCAAGTTCTCTCCCATGCAGCGCATTTGTAAATGATGAGATCAAGGTTTCAAAATTCAGGTTTAGGTTCAGGTTCAAGTCAAACTTCAGTCACCAAGGATGTGGAGTTGATCTATGGAAGTTTGATGGAGTCATAACACTCATGCAAGGATTTAATCTTTCTTGAACCTTTTTCATTTTGGATGTGAACCTGATTAATGGAATACAATTAATGTCATGCAAACAGATGACTATATTGTATGTAGTTCAGCAATTCTACCCACTGTGGACTTCTTCTTTGCTGAGTTTCTATGCACTATGGACTTGCAGACTCGTGCATCATAGAATGCATTATCTTACTATTTATAACCACCATCTAATATATAAAGCCTCCATCCAATATGTAATTTAATATTGCTACTGTAGCTTTGGAAAGTCTCAGCTTTCAGTTTAATATTCCTATGGTGGCTTTGGAGGTAAAAGTGCACGTTATACACCATGGAAATTCACTTGGGATGCATCAGAGGGGCAAAGCCTAGATTTTGTTCCTAATCTGATCTAACCTTGCAATTCCATAAAAGCTAGTTGTGTTTGTAGGCCTGAACCAGTATTTTAATGGAAAAATGTCTCGTATCATGTTATTGTCTACTAAACCTCTTCAGCTAAGTGGGTAGGTAGTAGTTGAAGTTATTTTGTGAACTTGTTTTACCCGTTATTTCCTATTTTTAGCATACTATTACATCTTTGAATTTGCTGCGTTGCGTTTCTGAGGCCAATGACTAAATTTTATTGGCTTTTTGTTTGTTTGTTTTGTTCAGGTCTAATATTACAAGGGCATCTCCTTATGGCAATAGATTTTGTTGCTAGCCATCAAGATTGTTTTTTGGACATTGCACTGCTATCCACCGTAAGTAATCTTCGTAAATTAGCAGAATCATAAGAATAAAGTTCATAAACTAGTTTATAACAGATTTTCCAGTTCTTTATTTATTTATTCTGCTAATTTTTATTAATAATCTTGCTGTTATGTCCTTGTACCAAAGCTGAAGTACTATTCTCCTGCTATGTGCACTACTAGCAGACAAAGAGGAAGAAAATTTTAGACTATTTTTTTTTTTTTGCAGGTAGCAACCGCTAGTCAGTTTTTCATTTCTTACACAATTCGTACATTTGGTGCACTAACGTTTGCTACCATAATGACCACACGACAGGTAAAAAGATAATTCCTTTAATTATATATGTAATAATAAAATCTTATTATTTTTATTTTTTTTATGTCATTTGCATCTTTGTTTTTGATTTATGGTTCCTATGAAATTTTCTTGGTAAAAGTTGGCGAGCATTCTGCTGTCGTGCATTTGGTTTGCTCATCCCCTCAGCTGGGAACAGTGCATTGGAGCTGTAAGTCTCAACCTCAATCCATATCTAGATCTTGCAGCAGCCCAGTTACACTAATTGTGTTTCATTGATCAGGTTATTGTTTTTGGTGCCCTTTATGCGAAAAGCTTTTTGAGAAATAAACCTCAGAAACCTTCGCATCCAGAACGTTTGGAAAACTTGGAAAACAGAGAGTCAATTCCTCTGAAGGGGAGCCCCTGAGTTGGGATGTTCTTGGCTTGCACACATTGCTGTTTGTCTTATTGATCATGGATATATTTGCCAGTATGAAGAAGCTGTGATGGTTTTGATGGGAGCGATTTTGACCTCCTCCAAACCGAAATGGCATGCTACTTGGATTCTTCAAAGTGGGAAGCATACACCTGTCCCGAAAGCTAACCATAGATTTTATGACCCCTTCTGTCCCGGTTTTCTGGAGGGATGTCAAGCTATGTACTAACTAAAGCAACAAAGATCTGTTTTGTTTGTTTTTTGTGCTGTTGTTGTTGTTGTTTTTTTTTTTTGGGTCTTCATTTAGTTTTGCTTTGTTTTTCCATTCAAATATATATAAGAAATCGTATAATAGGAACTTTTGTAAATTGACTTTGACAGAACAGATTAAGAAATGATTTGTTCATGTCATGGTCTGATACCATTTTCTTGTTTCTTCTGAACGAGTATGAGCATCCATTAGGCTGGCTATTATGTTTTTGGGACAAAATTTGCTTAGTAAGATGCACAATCACTCTTCCATCAGTTTCACTGTACCAAAATTAAATCTGACATTGTTATAGTAAATCGTTATATGCAGCGATACATTGTTCATCAGTTATATAATAGTTTATCATTTATTCTTAATTGTAGTCGGACATCTTGCCAGTCCACATTTTTTTTTTTTTTGGAATATGAAATATAATATTTTATCAGTTTGTCTGGTCATCTGACTAGACATCCAATGACGGGCTGTACATAATTATTATTATTATTATTATTTTTTGAGAAATATGATAACTTTTTCTAGAACCTTTTGGAAGCTGCTTTGGGCAGGGTGGTTGGTATAAGCAAATTATAAAAATAATTATTTTATAAAATTAAATTTTAGAATAGAAAATCTGAGATGTATATTTAAAAAAATATTAAATAAAAAAAAAGGAAAGTATTTTTTTAGTTACAATTTGTTGAATCTGGCGTGGACACATCTCTTTGTTTTGCTGGAAGCACCCTCGAAGTGTCAATGCTAATAGTTACTTTTTGAGAAATTCTACACACTATTTACTCTCTATCAACACATTTAATGAATTTTTTTATTATATTTTTGTCCTAAAATGAAATTACCAAGTATTCCTTTCTTCTTCAATCAAAACCCTAGCTACTACCTACTACTAATAGCCATCGCCGACAACCATCCGCCACCACCCACCACCTCTAAACCCTAACCCTAAACATGGTAATATCTTCATCCCGTCGCCGTTTCACCATCACACCACCCTCACACAGCCTTCTCCACCATCGCAGGCATCGTGGAACCTAGATCTGAGAAGAAAACTCATTTTCTTACCATTCGGATTACCAGTATCGAAAGAATCGCCTCCATTCGGAAATCAACCATCGAACTAATGAATTTGGTTCGACTATCAACATCTGAACAAAACATATTGGTTTGACCTTTGACATCCAAACACATTGGTTCGATAGTGTACTTATGAACCTTACATATTAGTTCGATATTGTATTTCCGAATGAAACAGAAAAATGTATGTTTATTAATTTTTTGCAAGAAACAGAAAAAACCAGTAATGAATTTCAAAATGGAGGTCTTCTATGGAGGTCCTTCAATGGAAGTTTACTGGAATTTCAAAATCTAAAACACAATTTCAATAGAGGTTCAAATTTGGTGTGCACGTTGGGTGAGTTTGTAGATAGGGATGGCGACTGGAAGTGAAAGGGAGGTGGTAACGGTGGTACTGCGTTGCTGCTGGTGAGATGGTTGCTAGTTAGGGTTAGAGTTTAGAAGATGAAGATGAAGAAGATAAGGGTGTGCACACATTTTTTATTAAATGGGTATATTTGGAATGTGAGGTGTGTGGACTGAGATAAATACTTAAAAATTAAATTACTAAGTGAGTGGAGTGAGAAATGATGTGCACTGAGACAATATGATGTATGGAAATAGAATTTTCCTTACTTTTTTTAGGGTACAATGAATAAAATTATTTTTGTTTTGAAAAAACTTTTTGGTTACGGATTAGTTAGTTCTGTGTTGGTGCAACCTAAAATAGAAAGTTAAGTTGATCTTTTTTTAAGAAGCAGAATATTGAAAGAAAAATGGTATTTTCACCATTCCAAAATATAAGTATTTTATTTCAGTTTTTATTATCCAAAAATATTAATTTATTTTCAAAAATTAGTGACTAAAAGAACATGAATATCCCATTTTGTCTTTTTGCAAAATTCATTATTAATATTTTTAAAGTATAATAATTTTATGGAAATTTGGTCAAAGCCCTTTCATATTAAAACTTTAATGCATCGAAGACAAGCACAAAAAGTTATCCTTGAAAAGTCCAGCACACACCGCTTTTACCAAAATATCCTTAATGACTAATTTAATAGTTTAAACTTTAAAATGATACAACTTTTGATTTAGATATCAATTTTTAATAAAATTAGTATTTTTAAAATCCTCTCATCAAGGTTTATCAAACAAAATCTAGGTTCATTATGAAATTCTTTATAATAATAATAAAAAAAATTACTGTCGAAATTAACATAAACAGTAAAATTTTATTTTGTGTTTCATAGTAAACTTTTAACTTTTAAATAATAACATTAACATAATAAAATTTTACTGTTAATTTAAAACAGAGCATTAACAAATAAATGACAAATTACATATTATTATAGCGAACCACAATAAAATTTTACTGTCATTTAAACAAAGCATTAGCAAATAAACATATTACAAGAGTAAGATTTTATTATTTGCTCTAAACAGGACATCAACAACAAAAAACAGAGTACATATTAGAAAAAAAAACACAACCAGCAGAGATAAAAATTGTCAACTGTACGAGCATATAAATAATCTTCTCGTATAATCCTGTTAATCAAGTTTGCACTCTTCCAAACGTTGTCGCTTTGTCACCTGAAAACACAAACATGAGCTAGCCGGCGGGTGTATACCGGAAACCTCTCCGATGTCTAAGTCAGCAAATAAACAATAGACACAAAAGCTCTGTGTATTCCAGAGTAAAAATTGAAATATCTGTCCCTAGGTCCTGTCATGAGCTTTTATAGATTCTGCCTGGCACAATCCTAGTAGGATTTCAACTCTCCTTATAAGAGTCCTTCTAGGAATCACATTCCCAGTGAAGAGTATTTATCTTGATAACACTCTACTCACTACCAATCAAGTGGGATGGTTTGCACAATCCTAGTAGGACTCTAACTCTCCTTAGTAGAGTCCTTCTAGGAGTCTCATGCCTAAGGATAATACTTATCCTTAGAACACCCTCATCGCTGCAAACTAAGTGAGATGGTCACTCCCTTATGTTGGGATATACATTCCTGACCGAGCTACCTTATCTCAGTCCCCTGCCATTCGAGCCGTGTGACCGGAAGCCAATTTACCGAATTGCACCGTGCCGAGCTACACATAGCTCGGCCTTCTCCATTGACAACATCTCGGTCTGATAAAGGACTACCTTTAGATAGCTAGGTCCAGCCCCTAGCAACCCATCTCTGACCGACCTAGTGTCTTATTAGCCCAACTACATCAGCTCTTATCTCGGCTTATTGTGCAGCCTAACTTCCAAAGAAGACTTTTCCTAGCTTGGCCCAATTTGTTTACAAATTACCCTCTCAATTGCCCCTTAATTCCATCCACGTAGCATGTTTGGGATTATTTTCCTCCAACCAAGCTAAGAACGCCCAACTCTGCCGAGCTAGAAAAGTTGTTCAGTTTCAATAAGTCTTGTCAGTTGCTCAGCACGTCCTTCCACTAATCTAGCATGTGGTAGCTCCGTTCTCCAGTTACAGCCGTCATGCCAAAAATTTGAGAGATTATTCATATCCAGTTACAGACATTGAACATTGAACTGGATATGCATATCCAATTTACTGCCATTGAACATTGATCATTTTGATGTAATATTGGGGATGGATTGGTTACAAAAATATCATGCCACTATTGATTATGTGACCAAGCAAGTTGTTTTCCGTCCGCCTGGCTTACCTGAATTTGTGTTTAATGGGATTGGAGTTGTACCTCCTCCGTATCTGATTTCTTCTGTGAAAGCTGTTAAACTGATTAGAAAGGGGTGTAAAGGATATCTGTGTTCTGTGCTGACTGTGTCTACTGATGATAGTGTTAAAACTGATGTGTATTGTATTCCTATAGTCAGAGAATTCCCAGATGTATTTCCAGATGATCTGCCAGGGGATTTGATTGACAGGGAGATTGAATTTACCGTTGATGTGGTTCCGGGAACACAGCCAGTATCGAAAGCTCCTTACAGAATGGCTCCAACTGAACTGAAGGAATTGAAAGTGCAATTGCAAGAACTGCTGGACAAGAAGTTTATCAGGCCCAGTACTTCACCGTGGGGTGCACCGATTTTGTTTGTGAAAAAGAAAGATGGCTCACTGAGACTGTGTATTGATTACCGCGAATTGAATAAGGTAACAGTGAAAAATAAATACCCATTGCCACGTATTGATGATTTATTTGATCAGTTACAGGGTGCACAAGTGTTTTCCAAGATTGATCTCAGATCGGGGTATCATCAACTGAAAGTTAAACCAGAGGACATTGGTAAAACTGCTTTTAGAACAAGGTATGGCCATTATGAATTTTTAGTTATGCCATTCGGAGTCACGAATGCCCCTGCGGCTTTTATGGACCTTATGAACAGAATTTTTAAACCATACCTTGATGATTTTATTGTGGTATTTATTGATGACATACTGATTTATTCGAAAAGTAGAGAAGAACATGAACACCATTTGAGACTTGCCCTGCGGACCTTAAGAGAACAGAAATTGTATGCTAAACTGTCTAAATGTGAGTTCTGGCTTGATCATGTCATGTTTTTAGGGCATGTTGTTAGCAAAGATGGAATTTCTGTTGACCCACAGAAAATTGAAGCTGTAGTGAACTGGCCTAGACCAATGAATGTAACCGAAGTCCGAAGCTTTTTGGGATTGGTTGGATATTACAGAAGATTTGTCAAAGATTTCTCCAAGATTGCCTTACCACTGACTCAGTTGACACAGAAGGGGATATCATTTGACTGGACTGACCAGAGGGAATCAGCGTTCCAAGAGTTGAAAACTCGACTTGTAACTGCATCGGTCCTTACTCTACCTTTAGGTATGGATGGTTACACTGTTTTTAGTGATGCTTCTCATAAGGGTTTGGGGTGTGTTTTAATGCAGAATGGGAGAGTTATTGCTTATGCTTCCCGACAGTTGAGACCGCATGAAAAGAATTACCCAACCCATGATCTGGAACTTGCTGCGGTGGTTTTTGCACTGAAAATCTGGCGTCACTATTTATATGGAGCAATATGTGAAGTCTATACCGACCACAAGAGCTTGAAATACTTCTTCACACAGAAAGAACTGAATATGAGACAGCGGAGATGGCTTGAATTAATCAAAGATTATGACCTACAGATTCTGTACCATCCGGGAAAAGCCAACACTGTTGCCGACGCATTGAGCCGAAAGTCAATTGCCAACTTGGCTTGTTTGATCACCGGACAGAAAGAGCTGCTTTGTGACCTTGAAAAATCTGAAATTGAAGTTGTCTTGAAAGAACAAGGTGGAACAATAGCTGCTATCTCTGCTCAACCGGCACTGATTGAAGAAATTAAGGAGAAACAGCAACTGGATGACTTCTTGAAGAAGATCATCGAAGAAAGAGAGTCTAAACCGAAATCGGGGTTCAAATTTGACAACAATGTACTGAAATTTCAAGATAGACTGTGTGTACCAAATGACACTGAATTGAAAAGAAGAGTTCTCCAAGAAGGCCACAGTTCGAAGTTTTCGATCCACCCGGGGAATACAAAAATGTACCAAGATCTGAAACAGAATTTCTGGTGGCCGGGAATGAAGAAAGAAATTGCCGATTTTGTGTCCAAGTGTCTCCATTGCCAACAAGTTAAAGCGGAACACCAGCGACCCGCAGGCTTACTGCAACCCTTGCCCATACCAGAATGGAAATGGGAGCATATCACGATGGATTTTATCGTTGGATTACCTCGCTCCAGGAAAGGTATGGATTATATTTGGGTTATTGTTGATAGACTGACCAAATCTGCTCACTTCTTACCCGTCAAGACAATTTATAATGCGGACAAACTGGCTGTTATCTATATTGATGAAATTGTTAGACTGCATGGAGTGCCTGTGTCTATTGTTTCTGACAGGGATTTGAAGTTTACATCGAGGTTTTGGCAGAGCCTACAGACTGCATTGGGAACTGAATTGAGACTGAGTAGTGCCTATCATCCTCAGACAGATGGACAGTCAGAAAGGACCATCCAGACTTTAGAGGATCTATTGAGAATGTGCGTCCTCGATTTTCAGGGAAACTGGGAAAGTCATTTGCCATTGGCTGAATTCGCCTACAACAACAACTACCATTCGAGTATTGGTATGGCGCCTTTCGAGGCATTGTATGGCAGAAAGTGTAGATCTCCAATTTGCTGGGCAGAAGTTGGAGATGGGCCTTTGCTTGGGCCCGAGATTGTATATGAGACGACTGAAAAGATCAAACTGATACAGCAGAGACTGAAAACCGCACAGAGTAGACAGAAAAGTTATGCGGATGTCAGAAGACGGGACAGAGAGTATGAAGTGGGTGATCACGTGTTTGTGAAAGTGACACAAATGAAAGGCCAGACTCGTTTTGGAGTCAAAGGCAAGTTAGCGCCGAGATATGTCGGGCCGTATGAGGTGATTGAGAAAATCAATCCGGTGGCGTATCAAGTTGCGCTCCCTCCTGAAATGGAGCATATGTTTTTCACATTTCGATGTTGAGAGATTATCTCCGGGATCCCTTCCACGTGATTGAGCCTACTCGTATCGTGTTGAGTGATGACTACACTTACGAGGAACGGCCTATACAGATTGTGAACAGACGGATCAAGAAACTGAGAAACAAAGAGATCCCATTAGTAAAAGTTGACTGGCAGAACCATGGTGGTGTGTATGCCACTTGGGAAAGGGAAGATGACATGGCTAGGCGATATCCTGATTTGTTCCCGCTGAATCCTGTTTTCTTCCAGAATGAAGGTAACTCGAGTTTAGAGGACTAAACTCCTTATATGGAGGGGAGACTGTAACAACCCCCATACTGTTTACCGAAATTTACTGAAATACGTACTGATTACTGCTAAACAGGACTGCCGATGATTGACAATTGAATTAAACGAAGTACTGAACGGACTGATTGAAAATTGAAACCGAATTGACTGAGCATGTTTATTGAATTGCATTTTTACCTTTTGATTATGTGATTATCTGTTCGTGTTTTATGTTTAAATTACAAATTGAAGGCCTTATCGGCGGCCGAATTAGGAACCGTTTAGAGTTTTGGGATCAGTAGAATATTTGTGATTTAATGGTATATTTATTTAAAATGTGATTAGGTATGATTAAATTAGATTAACTTAAGCCAATTAAAGAGTTTGCCGAAATTACACTTTTGCCATTGAGTGGGCTTTGTCTATTCTTACTACTTGAGCCTATTACACACTTAGTCAAAAACATTTCATCAGCCTCTTTCTCACACTCTAGCCGACCAAGAGAGGAATAGGGGAGAATTGAGTTCATTATTGTGGGTTTGCTTAGAACTTGGGGAGGTAGCTTGAATCTTGAAGAATTGAAGAGTAAATTGGCATATTTGAACTCTTAAACCTTGAGTACGAGACCTAGGTAAGAAATTTAAGTCTTCATTGTTGTCCTTAAACTTGTTCTTGCATGATTCATGCTCCATTGTAGAGTAGAACCATAAATTGGTTTCAAAGAGTTGAATTAGAGCTTATCTCATGCATGCATGTTCATATTGTCAAGTTTGGAGGATGGACTTCATGGAAATCTCACATGCAAGCTCACATTTGTGCATGAGTCCATGTTTTCAGCATATTCTTGAAGAAATGAGTCCATTTGGACAAGTTTTGAAGGTTGAATTTGGTTAAATTTCATGCATGTTAGCATTTCTCCATGTTCATGAAAAATGGGTTTGAAACATGGCTTTAATTGACCAACTCTTGGCCCTTGCATGTACAAATTGGCTTTTGAAACTTGTGGTATATTGAATGTAGATGTATTTTCCAGAATTTGGGCCTAAGAGGTCGAGAATTGGGTTGAGAATGCTTGGTTTGAGCTTGGGAGGCAAATCTGGAAATTCCAGATTTGGCTTCTTCGCTCGAGCGAAGGATTCCTCGCTCGAGCGAGAACCCTTTATTCAGGGCTCCGCTCGAGCGAGCATCGAGCGTGGTATCGCGCGTAAAAATCCAGCAACCAGTACTTTTACTGTTTCATCAGACCGCTCGAGCGAAGGATCGTTCGCTCGAGCGAAGCCTTTGATTTTGCAACCTCGCTCGAGCGAAGGAAGGCTCGCTCGAGCGAGACCCCTGTTTTCAGCAACTTTTGAAATATGCCTTCCAACTGTATTTTTGCATCCTCATCTCATCCTAGGCATTCTTAGGCCTAGTTTAAGACATCTTAATGAGGATTTAGATGTAGAACCACACCGAGAAAATTTAGGGATTTAATTATCATCCTTCCCGACTGCGAAACTTAGTGTGTGTTCTATTTGTTAACTGTTTAGGGTTGGCTCTCTGGGACGCGCTCTAGCTGCTATTAGCCCAATCTCTGTGAGTAACGGTTGTGTAAAGATATGTTCAAAATGGTTATCTTTTGAATACTGAACTGAACTGTTTATTGAACTGATATTATTTACTGAATGAATGTATGTCCTGTATTCTGAACTGTATTGTGGCATCCTTAGCACTTACTGTTTACCGTTACTGTTACAGAGCTCTGTCGGATCCCTTGTGGAACCATACTGTTACTGATTGATGGCTATCATTACTGTTGGGTCTGTTAAGACCCGGTCCTTTTGGACCTACTGTTTATAGGCTAATAGGTGTACCACATATGACTGATTGACTGATATACTGAAAGACTGAAATACTGTTTAATGAACTGTTTTCTCTACTGTAAGGACATTCATTCATAACATCTTTACGCTTTATGTTATTCACTGGGCTTTAGCTCACTGCTCATATATATATGTAGGTGTGCAGGCACCGGACCAAAGCTAGACGCGTCGGGGTTATTCCAGTTTTGTCAAGCCAGCCTACGTGCCTCACTGTGAGGTTCCAAGCCTATCATGCCAGGGCTTAGGGGTGTCTTAGCATTCCCCCTTTTGTACTGTCTCACTATTTTGTATAAACTGAATACTGACTGTACTGTTATCAAGGGATTAGGTCTCTGTACTGTGTGACTGTAAGTTTTGTATAGACTGTACTGTTCTGCATGTGTGAATGCATGAAAAATCTTTTTGGCATACAGACTGTCAAGCTCAATGGACACTATTTATTTACTGTAATGGCTTCCGCCAGGCCCTGTACTCTGATTTACTGTATTACTGTTAAGCAGGCCTTCGGTAATCTCGGATTACTGGTCGGTTACGGTGCTAAACCCATAGGGCCGGGTTTGGGTCGTGACACTTTCGAACCATATTAGACCCAAGTCGCCAAGGCTGGAAGGAAACATGATACACATTAGAGCCTTATTTCGCCGGTATACTACCATAACCTGACGAAAATGGCTTACGTGCATGTAGGGGTCCGACTTCCCCTCATAACTGGTGAATTTGGGCTGGTGGAAGCTTGAGAGTAGTGGTGCATTCTCAATTGCCGGAACGAACGACGAGCTCTGTAACCTTGCTAACACTTTATCTGCTGGTTCGTACGCAAGGCGTGGCATTGGTATCCCTACCTCGACACTCCCATGTGTCCTAGGGGCCAATTGCTGTAGAGCTGAAACCCTACGAGGGTTGCGAGCCCGTCCTTCTTTCATCGGGCCCTCTCTCCTAGCACTGTTCGCAGGTCTGCTGACCTAGGCAGCTCCGTGTGCCTAGATGTCGTTTGGTGCGTGTGCGAGGGTTGATAGCTGCTTTCTTACGTATACGACCTTTCAGTCATCGTTCTCTCAGACTTGGAAGTTCTTGATTGAGTGTCGCCTGTTCTAAGGCTCATATTTTCTTTTTGCGATGGTGTGACTTGTCTGTTACGATCTTCCGAGTGGTAAGAGATCGTGTTGCCTTTGCGCCCCTCTTCCGTTGCCACTTTTTTTTCCTTTATCTGGCGCTTCATAGTCTCCATGTCTGCCGCCATCCTTCTTATTAATTCGTCTTGCTCCCTTACGCAATCCTCTAGAACTTGAGGATCCAACCTCTGCCTCTGCTTTTCAGGACTTTGAGAGCGACGAGGACTGGTGCCCCGTCTCTCCCGTGTGTCCCTCCGGGAGTTCCGTCGCTGGGGGTCTAATTCTGCCATGGGTGGGATAGAAGGTAAACCTTCACGCCTCTCGCCCCCTTCCGGGGTTTGCCCATCAAAAGCAGATTGCGGCAAATATTTATTGTGTGCCATTGATTTCAACTAATGAGGAAAACTTGATCAAAAGGTCTTGTTCTTTATCTTTCCCACAGACGGCATCAATTGTACGAGCACAGAAATAATCTTCTCATATAATCTTGTTGATCAAGTTTGCACTCCTCCAAATGTCATCGCTTTGCCACCTGAAAACACAAACGTGAGCTAGCCGGTGGGTGTGTGCCGGAAACCTCTCCGATGCTTAAGTCAGCAAATAGACAATAGACACAAAAGCTCTGTAGAACACCCTCATCACTGCAAGCCAAATGAGATGGCCACTCCTTTATGCTGGGATATACATTCCTGACCAATCTACCTTATCTCGGTCCCCTACCGTTTGAGCCGTGTGACCGGAAGGCGATTTACCAAATTGCACCTTGCCGAGCTACACATAGCTCGGCCCTCTCCATTAACAACATCTTGGTCCGATAAAGGACTACTTTCAGATAGCTAGGTCCAGCCCCTAATAACTCATCTCTGACTGACTTAGTGTCTTATTAGCCCAAGACCGAGCTACATCAGCTCTTATCTTGGCCTATTGCGCAGCCTAACTTCCAAAGAAGATTTTTCCTAATTCAGCCCAATTTGTTCACAAATTACCCTCTCATCAACAATGATTGAACAAAACTTCAAGTCTATCTCAATCAAAACCAAATGAACTTAAAGCTGTACCAAATCGATCAATGAAGAGAAAGTGATGAAGAAAAGAGCAGTATGTTAGGGACTACAATGATGAAGAACTACTAACTACAATCCATGATGAATAACTACGAATTAGGATTGATGACCTAAAGTAAAAAACTTCGTAAAGGTGTGGGTTTTGATTTAGAATTTTTGTTAGAATACTAGTGACAAACTAATGAAAGTTCTTCTTTGTTGGATCCAAGCTATTGGTTACAAACATGGGTACGTAAGTTTTGCATAGAGATTGTAATCAAGAAGAAACATTCAATAGTGAAGAAAGAATTATGAACATAAGTATGTTTCCTTCACTGTGATAATTATTTATATAGTTAAAAAGGGTAAATACGTCTTCAAAATTCAGTCTTGCCACTCAGATGTCCTTCATGCATCATGAAAATTAACACGAGGGACCTTATGGATTAAAACTTATTTTGGTGGACTTTACACATGATATCTCTTATATGAGGGGCCTTTCACTAATTTTCCCAAAGGTTAGTTTTAGAAAGTTAATACTTTTACGTTGTGTTTGGTTGAAGGATTTAAGAAGGATTTAGAAAGTGAAATGAAAAAGGTGTGTGAAACTATGTGAAATATAAGTATATTTTATTCATATTTTACTTATGTTTTTCCTTTCCCTTTCTAAATTCCTTCACAAATCCTCTAACAAAACACAACATTGAAGTGTAACAATTATATTATCAAAAAAAAATTGGATTTTCTAAAAAGAGACTAATATTTTAGGACAAATGGAGTATTAAATTTGACACATGAGAAAGGCATACTCTCTTATATTTTATTCATATTTTATTTTATTTTTTATTTTATTTTTAAATTCTTTCACAAATTCCTAACCAAACACAGTTTTGAAGTGTGATAATTATATTTTATCAAAAAAAAAATTGGATTTTCTAAAAAGAGACTAATCACAAATGGTGTGTTTGATTGGGGGGATTAGGGGGGAATTATTCACTACAGTTCCGATTCGTAGCTCGAAAGTCTGTGGCCCGACTGTGGCTCGACACCAAAACTCTTATTTTTTTTTTTTTTTTTTTTTCTTTCTTTCGTTGCGTTTTTCTGAAGAAGAAGAAGAAGAAAAAGAGGAGGAAGAAGAAGAAGGAGCTGAGTCTGCTGGGTTCATCAACAATTTTTTTTTTTTTTTCTTTTCTTCTCCAGAACAAGTAAAATTTATAATATAATATAAATTTACTGCTCACAAACACCCCTGCGAACCATATTGACTGCTCATTGATATATAATATAAATTTACTTGAATCTGCGAACTAAAAATTTACAGATCCAGAACAAGTAAAAAAAAAAAATATACTCATTGATTAGCAAAACTCAGACCCATACCGACTAAAATTCAGAACAAGTAAAAAAAAAATTCAGAACAAGTAAATTTACAGATCCAGAACAAGTAAAA
Organism: Camellia japonica; assembly: GCA_030407325.1. Lineage (NCBI taxonomy): Eukaryota > Viridiplantae > Streptophyta > Magnoliopsida > Ericales > Theaceae > Camellia > Camellia japonica. Next base: position 62,014,558 of record JAPPVO010000003.1, read on the forward strand.
AAAAAAATTTGTTTTCAAAACTCAGAACTAAAAAATAAAAATTTACAGATCCACAACTAAAATTCAGTCAAAATAAAAATTCAGTCAAATATATATTATATTATAATTGTGGATCTGTAAATTGTGGATCTGTAAATTTACAGACCCATACCGACTAAAATTCTATTTTTCAGATCCAGAACAAGTAAAAAATAAATAAATATACAAAAAACAGATTCAGATCTACGAAGACAAAGAAAGGAAGAAAACTTCTGTGATGGCACCGATGATGGCTGACCGATGATGGCTCACCGAAGAAAAGAAGAGGAAGAAAACTTCAGATCTACGAAGACAGATTCAGTCCTCTTTTTTTTTATGTATATTTTTTTTTTGGAGGTGATGGCACAGATTCAGTCCTCTTCTTTTCTTCTCCTCTCTTCCTCTTCTTTCTCTCTTCCTCTTTTCTCCTTATCTCTCTCTCTCTCTCTCTCTCTCTCTCTCTTTTCTGTCTTTTGATTCAAAAAGCAAGAAAAAGAAAAAGAAAAAGAAAAAAAAAAGTAGACAAAACGACGTCGTTTTGTCTATTCGAGCCACATCTCTCGAGCTACCAATCTTTATTCTATTCACTATTCGGATTGCTTATCCAAAAGAGTGAGTAATCCATCGTTTGTTTGTTTTTTTAGTCCGTCGGACATGGAGTCCGGCCGGACTCCTTATCCCCCCATATGGGGGATTATACTATCCTAAGGGGGGGTGTGGGACAGTTTTGGGGGGACAATTTACTGTTGGGATTAGGTGGTAAAATGACCATTTTGACCCTATACTATTTAATTATGTATTATATTTAGTAAAATTCAATAAAATTTAAATGTCTCAATTTTAAAATAAAATAATTTTATTTAACTTTTTATTGATGTTTTATTTATTTAATTTTTTAAAATAATTTTTTATAGATATTTTATTGATATTTTATTTTTAAAATTTTGTTTATATTTTATTTAATTTCATTATTTAAATGTTAATAGATGTTTTATTTAATTTAATCGTTTAATTATTATTATTTTTAAAAACAAATTTATTTAAAATTTTAATTAAAAAAATAACATATATTTTTGTTGATATTTTATTTATTTTATTTAAAAAAATAAATTTATTTAATTATGTAAAAAATAAAATAAATTTTTATTTAATCTAGCAAACAGAGTATTAAATTTGACACGCGGGACAGGCCTACTCTCTTGGTGGCTCAGCTTGGTCTAGCTAATTCACCCCAAAAACATTTATTCACCCAAAAGCTTGGTCTCGCCTTATTCTTTGAACTATTCTAGTCTAAATTATGCTATTCTCATCATTTATATTCACCATTTGCTCAACTGAAGTAAGTGATCCAATGTTGGTGTAAATAATTTATGGGAATTTATTCTAAAGATGTTTTTAAACACCGAATTGATAAACACAATAAAAACAAGAATTATTGGTGAGAATTGAGATTAGTATAATCTTATGCATTTGTTTGAATTTTTTTAATAATAATATATAGGAAATTGCAAAAAATCCTAAGATTTAATCTTGAGAACAAAATAAATCTTGAATTTTTAATTTTGTTAATTTAAACCATACTCTTTTTATTTGTTTTCAATCAAAACCATCTACCTATTTTTATTAAGTAAAATTTGACCGAAAAAATAGTGTTTTAGATATTTTATGTACACACTTACATTGAGTTTAATGACTAAAATATATTTTTTCGTCAGTTTTTACTTAACGGAAATAGACGAATAGTTTATATTGAAAATAAATCAAAGAGTAGAGTTTAAATTGAGAAAATTAAAAATTTTGAATTTATTTTGTTATAAGAGTCAAACCTTTAAGTTTTTTTTTTTTTTTTGAAATTTTTTTTATAATTTTTTACCATTGCCAACTATTCATTAGAGTATTATAAATCATGGGCTCATTAAATTAATATATGGAGACATATAATATGATAAATAAATTATGCTAAAGAAAATGTATTGGAAAAGTCTAGAAATTCATAAATATCCGTTCATTGTTAGGGACTTACATGTAAGTCCTAATAGGTGAAATTATTGTCTAATAGATCATATGATAATTAATAGTATTATTTTTTATCAAACACTATTAAAAAATATCAGCAATTATTAATTTTTAACGACAGTTAAAAATTTTATTACAAAAATGTCACTAATTATAAGTTTTAGTAACAATTTTAAAAAATCGTCATAAAAAAATTAACTAATTTTTAACTTTCAACGACAATTTAAAAAATTTGTCACAGAAAAACGTCCATAATTGTAAGTTTTAGCGATGATTCATAAAAATCGTAACAAAAAAAGTCGCTAATTATTATTTTTTTGCAACATGCAAAAAATCATCACAAAATAATTTTTAATTACGATTTTACTAAGATTTATTTTCAATAACACTTGACGAGAATTAAATTCAACTATTAGAACCTATTGATATTTTACACTGGAGTGAGTAATTATATAATAGAGATTAAATTTGTGTAGCATAAGTATTATGTATAAATAAATCTCAACCACGAGATAATTACTGAATAATTAAACGTAAGTTTCTAATTATTACTGAAAAGGATTTATCCTAACATATCTTATCCAGGATTAGGATGGCAATCATCTTCCTATATGAAACAAGGGTGTTGCTCTTGTGGTTGATGACGTGGCAAGATCGCAGCCATCGTTTGAACAGAGCATCGGAGACCGACGACAGTGCTCGCGGTAACACATACCGAACCGCCCCTCTCCATAACAAACTCCTCTCTCTCTCAATTCGAGCAAATCTCAACTATCAATTTCCAATCACACTCCAACAATAATACCGCAAGTAATGTTAATCCATATATGATTTCAGTTACAATCCTCCTATAAATACAAGCCAACCCTCATTAATCTTCTTCTTAATTAATAATAATAATAATAATAATAATAATAATAATCCTTGTGGGTCGTTTTGATTTTGATTCATTGGGTTTTGTTTGATTGTAGTGATTTGTGAGAGTGAGAGATAGAGAGAGAGATGGAGATTGATCTAACACCGAAGTTGGCGAAGAAGGAGTATGGAGGGAATGGAGGGGCATACTATGCATGGTCTCCGAATGAGCTCCCAATGCTGCGTGAAGGCAACATTGGAGCAGGCAAGCTTGCCCTTGAGAAGAATGGCTTTGCCCTCCCTCGCTATTCTGATTCCGCCAAGGTCGCTTATGTTCTTCAAGGTATCTATTTTTTTATATACACTATCTTATGATGTTGTCAGAATTTTATTTCTATGTTAATAATATGTGGGTATGTCTAGATTTCTCATATATACGGGCTTGTTATTTAGATCTTTTCTCTGGTTTTAATTTAATTTAATTCTTTTCATATGAGATTACCTCTGTGATAGTGTGTGTGTATCATTCGACTTTTTATTTTATTTGAGCTGTCTCTACTTGTAAAGATTTCTTGATTTTTCTCAATATTTTCCTGTTTTCAAGGTTCAATAAAACTCTGTGCAATTTTCGAAGTTGTTGTTTGTAGACAATCTCTGTTACCCATGTTTCACATGGTTCGATTTATTTCCATACACCAGTGTCATCTCTTTTTGTCAAGATAAAAAGTTTTTTAGGGATAAAATTTGAATTAAATTCAGGATCTTAGAGTTTTTTTTGTGAAATTTTAGGTGTTTTTGTTTGTTTGAATATTATTACTTGGCCCTATCAATTTGTGGGTAGTTATAGGTTAATTTTATTTTATTATTGTAATTAGTAAATGCAAGAAGACCGGACAAGAGTGAGCTTCTCTCTCTTTTTTTATTTATTTATTTTTGTTTTTTTAAATTGGTAAAAGGGAAAGCCAACAATAAGACTCGAAAGCCTTTGGTATTATGTGGTATATGATTTTGGTTCTTTAATTTGTAGAATATTGTTGATTTAGTATTTAGTCAATTGAATTATATTATATTAATTTTAGCCTTTGTCTTGCGATTTATTCTATTTTTAATTTTTTTTTTTTCAAGCTGTGACTGATTCTATCATATTTTACATATTCTTATATTTGGCTGGAGTTTATTCATAAGGTATTGGACATGACTGCCCCTGGCCTTGTGCAGCACTTAGGTTCTTGCAAATGAGGGATTGGGGTTCTACTCCCCTAGATGCGTGCTAATCTAATAACAACAAACAACTAACTTTTGCCCATAAAAGAAAAGAGAAAGAAACAGAAAAAGAAAAAGAAAAAAGAAAAAGAAAAATGGGTATTGGATAATTGGACATGACTAAACAACCTTGTTTGAATACTCTATTATGTAAATTTCCTAATTCACCATAGTTGAATTTTGGTACTTACAGGATTCCCAATCGCTCCTCTTTCTTGGTTTCATAGGCTTTCCCAATTTGGTATTATGGGAGAAGCACTTCAACTGTTGTAATGATTTTGTTGTTATAGCCCTGTATCTCTAGCCTCATCTCTCTCTCTCTTCAAAAAAAAAAAAAAAAAAAAAAATGTAAACTGCATTCTCCTTTTTTTTTTTTTTTTTTTAATTTGATCTTTGCCCTGTTTAGGTAAAGGTGTTGCGGGAATCGTCCTTCCTGAGAAAGAGGAGAAGGTGCTTGCAATAAAGAAGGGTGATGCTATTGCCCTCCCTTTTGGTGTTGTCACATGGTGGTATAACAAAGAAGACACTGAACTTGTAGTCCTCTTCTTGGGTGATACCTCGAAAGGCCATAAAGCCGGTTCCTTCACCGATTTCTTTCTAACGGGCTCCAACGGAATCTTCAACGGCTTCTCAACTGAGTTTGTGAGCCGAGCATGGGATTTGGAAGAAAATGTTGTGAAGACCATGGTTGGAAAGCAAACAGGCAATGGTATTGTCAAGCTCGATGCAAGTCTCAAGTTGCCTGAGCCAAAGAAGGAACACCGTGATGGGATGGCATTGAACTGTGAGGAAGCTCCATTGGATGTCGACATCAAGAACGGTGGAAGGGTGGTGGTTTTGAACACTAAGAACTTGCCTTTGGTCGGTGAGGTTGGACTAGGTGCTGATCTTGTTAGGTTGGATCCCAGTGCAATGTGTTCTCCCGGTTTCTCTTGTGACTCGGCTCTGCAGGTGACTTATATTGTCAGGGGTAGTGGCCGTGTTCAGGTTGTTGGGATTGATGGAAAACGTGTCTTGGAGACAACTCTCAAGGGCGGCAATTTGTTTATTGTGCCGAGGTTTTTTGTGGTTTCGAAGATTGGTGATCCGGATGGCATGGAGTGGTTCTCTATCATCACCACGCCTAAGTAAGTATTTCTTGCATGTTGCCTTTTTTATTTTTGGTTATTTTGATTGATAGGTCTTCACACGAATTTCTATTATTTGGTTGCTTAATAAGAAAAGAAGAACTAGAAATTGCTTAATTTTCACATTATATAACTAATGTGAATAATCTTTTATGTTGTGTTGTGTTTTATTGCAGTCCTATTTTCACACATTTAGCAGGAAGTATTGCAGCATGGAAGGCCCTGTCCCCTCAAGTGATCCAAGCCGCTTTCAACGTTGGATCGGATGTAGAACAGCAATTTCGCGATAAGAGAGCTAAAGAAGCCATCTTCTTTCCTCCTCCAAAATAAGAAAAGAAAAAAAAAAAAACACTTTATTTTTATTTTATTTTATTTTAAAGTTTTGATCAATTTAATAATTCTTTTAGCATTTTTTAAATGATTTTGTGGTTTTGGTATTTGGCCATTGTTTTGGGATTGAATATCACTAAATAAAATATGTTCTTATTTTCGATTAAATTTAATATGTTTTTATCCTTGGGTTCTTCTGTTAGGATTTGCCTTTTCTCTCATTTCATGAACTCCCAGGAAGTAATTACACAAGACCTCTATTTTTTCACAACCTATTATGCTATTGATTATTGGCTCGGTTCATTTGATTAGGATTTGGTTCGTCTTTGCTTTATTGCATTGATTCAAGACTTGTTTGGATTTGGTTAACACTGTTTGTGTTTGAACCCTTTCTAGGGTCCTGCCGCCTAAGGGTGCAATTGAAGGTAGTGTTGTTTGGAATTTTCACCAAGGTGGAGATTTATTGGGAATTGGATCAAATTCCATTTGGATATAGGGGTTGTTTGGTTTTTGAGTTAGGTTAAAAAATCACAAATGGACAAAAAAAAGTTAAAGTCAAAAATCACAAAAGGACAAAAATTTGCCAAACAAAGCTAAAAAGCCAATGGATCAAATTCCATTTGGATAGAGGGGTTGTTTGGTTTTTGAGTTGGGCTAAAAAATCACAAAAGGACAAAAAAAGTCAAAAAGTCAAAAATCACAAAAGGACAAAAAAAATTTTGCTAAACAAAGCTAAAAAGCCAAACAATAATTCTAAACAACCAAAAAAGTCTCAGGTTAAAAAAATCAAAAAATAAATTAAGAAAGTCATTACCAAACGAGTACATATCCTTTGGATTTATGTATTGCATTCATTACATACATGTATGGCATTTATGTGGATACAAACATTTGGATACATTGTAATTGAGTACATGGATTGTATAAGAATACATGCATTGGGAGTTGGATGTATTTGGAGACGAATTTGGTGAATGAATTTAGAATTTCATTAGATGTTTCATGTCCCATCTTAATGACTAGTGCATGCATGAATTTATCATTGATTCATGTATTTGAATATTCATCCCCCTCATAATCAATGTATTTGGAGCTTGTGAACACCATATATATGGTGGGTCATTTCCAACCTTGGAAGAAGGAAGGAAGACATGAATTAGAGGGAATACATGAGTAGTGTGGCCCTGTGAGGGGTTTTTTTTTCTCATTGGTAGGCCTTCGGGTCTTTGCAAGAACTTTGTTCTTTGCATGATCTTTGTCACCATTGTAGTGCCTCTCAGTTGAAATCATGTTTGGTGAGACTTTGTGTAGATAAAATTTTGGATTTGGTGGAGTATTGTAAGAGTTTTCTCTGTCACCATTGTAGTTCTTCGAGTGTAGTTCTATTTCATTAGTGAATCCTTGTGGATGTAAGCTTAGGCCAAACCATGTAAATCTTAGTGTTGTGTGATTTATCTCTCTTAAATTTGCATAATTTATATTGTTCATCTGCTCCATATTCATACAAATTAATTATCTTCGCGGGGTTTGAGTTTTTCCCAGACACATTGCACGACTCAATTTGATAGCAGCGAATTTGATAACAAAGCTTCCACTGCGCACAAAAAGTGTTTGTAAATCTCAATTTGATGGAGTTTTCACACTGCCTTTTGGTCCAAATTCTACTACTTCTCTTTCAGCCTTGCTGTTACATGTCTTTATAAATATTTGCCAAGCAGTAGGGGGACTTGATATGAGCCCGGCCTGATGGTTATTAGGGTTTGGGATGTGTTATTTGGTCCATATGATTAGATTGTCTGTTCATTGTTTATTTTTTATGTTGGGCTTGAGACGAGAAATTCTAAGTCGGCCCATTTATTTATAAAATATTATTTTAAATTATTTTATATTATTTAATTTGGTTAGAACTTTAATATAATAATAATATTATGTGATATAATTGTTAATGTGTCATTTTATGTTTAACTTTTAGCAAAAGTTAAAAAAATTGAAAGGTGAAGAAAAAAAAAAAAACAAAATTTAAGAGAACCAAAATAGAAAAGTGGTTAAATATAAAGGGAAAATGTGTAAATTATCCTAATTTAATTTCAAATGATTAAATATCAGATTAAGTGAGTAAGTTTGATATTTATAAAAAGAAAATTTAGAACCAAACTTGTAATGGTTTTATTCGGGTTGAGTCAAATTAAACTTGAGATCACATATATTCTAATTAGTCTAACCCAAACTCAGTCGAGCTAATGACCAACCTTATTTTGTATTATTATTGTTGTTGTTATTCAAAATTTGAACTCGTAATTTCATATCACAAAGTGTTTGTTAGTCGACGTGTGTGAAAACTGATCCGAACATCTGGTACTAAAAAAAAAATGATGTTATTTCATCTACCAATTTCAAATATTGATCCAACACATAATGAAAGGGCTATTACACAGTTATCCTTGAGGTATTTGACAATACAGAAATTATTTCTATGATATCTGAAATTAAACTGTTCATACTTTTGCTAATCATATATCCAAATCTCTTATTTATCTAGTCGTTATTATAATTAATGGTAACAAAAATTTCTTAAGTTAACAAATTTTGATTATTAAGATCCCGTTTGAGAATCAATTATTTTAATTAATTTTTCAATTTTTTTTTATAAAAATGCATACAAATCGTAGAGTGTGATTTTTTTAACTACGAATCTCTCTCCTCAAACATAACCTAAATAAATATCAACATTATTTAAATTCCTTACAACGGAACACCCAAATCTCATTCCCATGTATTTACAATTCTACAATAACCATTTTTTCTATTTTCTTTTTTATGGCATTTCAAATACCATCTTGTTATGTGGTACACTCATGACCATTAAATGTTAATGAGATTAAGGTGGGATACGTTAAAGACTATTGCTATATGCACTAATTAGTGCATTAATTAACTAGTGTATCAATTGACGATGTAGCATAATTTAATATATTTTTGGTATTTATAATTTGTATAATGAGTGAGGTCAATAATAATATCATAACTTTTGTTTATACATTAATTAGTACACCAATTGATGCATGTAACACCACTCTATGTTAAATTCATGTGGTCAAAGTCGAGAAATTATTCAATATTCTAGGATAAGTTTAGTTGGTGCTTTAAATAAGTAGTTTTTGATTTAAATTATGACATTTATCACTTTTGTGTTAAAATTTTAAAAAATAAAAAATAAAATATTAAATATTAATATGTAAGTAGAATGAAACATTACTAATTTCTCGTAAAAGCCCTTAATTTTTTTTACATGTCAGTTTAAGCATTTATTTAATTGAAGCTTGATGTTTTCAATTTTCAAAAGTCTGTCTCTTTTTTAAATGTGCAAGCTCTCTTTTTTTTTTTTTGATTAGAAAGAAAGAAATTTCTGATACTGAAGCCAAACAGCACTTACAAAGAGGAATCCATCCAATAAATAACTTACACTAAGCAAAGAAAAATTAGATCAAAAAACACACATGAGTAAAAGCTATGAAAAATTTAGACGCACAACTCGTGCTCATGCTCGTACTGCAAAGCAAGGGCCAACTTAATCGGCTATAAAGCATGTCTGGGATAGATCATAGGTTACAACCACAGAGTAGGTAAGTCACAGCCTAACATTGATGGACTCCAAAAAATACACCCAAACCAAAAAAAAGAAAAAGAAAAAATTAAAAGACATAACCTCATACTCGGAGGCACTAGCCAGATTTGTGGAGTTGGCCAGATCCGAAGTAGATCTAGCTACGGGATGGAGATGATGGCTACAACAAGCAACGGACAAGGAAGAACATGGCTTATCCGGCACCGGCGAGACGGAGGAGGAGCAACCCAGCAAACTTCTACCATAAGAGAAGAAACTTCTCATAAAGAGGGAGAGGTTGGGAAGAGAAATCTCCAAGAGTTATTGAGCAGAAACAAGAAGGAAAGAAAAGGGGGAGAGAGGAGAGAGGTGACCAAAAGCCGAAGCCCCCTTCCACTCTCGCTCCCGTACAGCGCTGCTTGCAGAAACCCTAAGAGAAGGGGTCAGAGAGAGAAGGTCTTGTTTTTAGAGAGAGAAAGATACAAGCTCTTCTGTAGAAGAAGTTATTTAGTGTACGAGAAGTTATTTGGTGGTTTTAGATACTATCACATAGTATTTCAAATACATCATAATTGATGGAGAGATTGAGTTCTACGATTTTGTATTAGGTAATTGAGTGGCAGTGCCTCAGGTGTGTTGTAATTAATGGAGAGGATGATGTTTATGATTTTATATTAAGTAATTAAAAAAGTAAAAAACATGGTGATTTATAATTTGATTATGGTCACGTGATACCCTATACCACAATATAATTTTTCCTTCTCTACACCTAATTTTGACAATATTCATGATTAAAAATGATAGCTCTGCTTTTCTTTTCTTTTTTAAAGCCTAGGGCTTGTATGCATGTGTGTGTGTATATATATATTATATAAATTAAAGGAGGTTTCTAACTCACTTGACTTCCAAGAGCTCCAATACTTCCATCTTAATTTTCTGATTTTCAAAGTAAAAAAAAATATTCTCACCCACCTTTCAATTTTAGATTTTTTGAAGGGCAAATTACACAAATAGTCCCTATAGTTTGGGGTTTGTGTCACTTTTGTCCCTGACTTTTCAATTGTGACACATTTGACTCTGAATTTTGAATTTTGTTTCAAATAAGGATAATTGAATATATAATTAGATTTTTCAAGGGTAAAATTGTCAATTTGATAAAATATAAACTAATTTGACAAAAATAAATGTCAAACAAATATTTTTGAATTTTTAAAAATTATTTCTACCTGCTAAAAATAAAATTATGTAAAATTGATAAATCTTTTAGACATTTATTTATTTATTTTACCAAATTAATTTTTATTATGTGTTTGGATGATGATCATGTAAAATTAATTTAAAAAAATTAATCATGTAATTTTTATTAATTTTACATAATTTTATCATTGGTGGATAAAAATAATTTTAAAAAAATTAAAAATATTTTTTTAACATTTATTTTTGTCAAATTAGTTTATATTTTATCAAATTGACAATTTTACCCTTGAAAAATTTAATGATATTTTCAATTGTCTTTATTTGGAACGAGATTTAAAATTTAGGGTCAAATATGTCAAAATTAAAAAGTCAAGAACTAAAATGATACAAGTTCCAAACTATAGAGACTATTAATGTAATTAACCCTTTTTTAAATTTTAAAAAACCCTAAACCCAAACTTTCTCAAATCATATCTTTTTTATTTTCCTTCGGTTTCCGCCCACCATAACTATAGTTGAAATAGTCTACCTCCACAGCCGACATCCACACCCGCAAACTTCAATTGTTACAATCGGCTCTTATTACTTGTAGGGCTGCAAATGAATGCAACAGTTTCGGAACAAGTTCAAATTCGGTTTGATAAGGATTGATTTTAATTCAATTCGTTAAATTTTTATTGTGGTTGAATTCCAATTCGAAGTTGTTAAAATCTTAATAAACAAATCTAAACATACTAAAACTTAACTCGTTAACTATTTGTTTAATATTTATTTAAATAATAGAAGAAATATATTATTATATATTAAATAATGTAAAAATATGTATAAAAAGTAGAATAAATATGCTATTTATCTATTTAAATAATATAAATAATAGCTAAATTTATTTCTATGCAAATATGCTATTTATCTATTTATTTTGGTAAGATATTATTATATAATTAAAATTTCAATCGTAATTTTAGTCTCATACTCAAGTATAAATTTATAATTTCTTTAGCTTGTTAAGGCTCGTAAACAAGTTCAATTTCGAGTCAAGCTTAAGCTAATTCAACTCAAACTTAGTTCATTAAATTTTCATTGAGCTCAAGTTCGAATTTGAACTTGTTAAAATCTTAATAAACAAACTCAAACATATAAAAGTTCAGTCCGACTCGACTCGTTTACCGTCCTAATTATCGGTAAATAGTTATCAATTCACTTTATTGTTTTTCTTTTCATTGGTTCTTTTAATACTTGCATTTCTTTTCATTACTTTATTTTTTTATTTTTTAATGATCAATGAATTAACTATACTATTGATTTTTTTCTCATCTATTCTTTTATTGTGAGGGTTGAAAATTTATCAAATAGTGTGAAAAAAAATGTTATTGTATTTTTTAATTGACTGTATTGTCTCATCTACCTTCCTAACTATACTATTGCTTTTCTTCTCATTTATTATTTTTATTTTTATTGTGAGTGTTAAAACTTTATTAACCGGTGCCAAAAAAAAATTGTTTTTGTGTTTTTTAATTGACTGTGACGATAAGGTGCGTGGAGATACTTTAATCATTTTTCGTTCTTTTTCTTTTTCTTTTTCTTTTTCTTTTTGGTAAAGAAAAAGTAAGACCTGGTGTTAATTTTAAGACTTCCAATTATTCTAATTTTAAGAGTTCCAAAATTTTTGGTTGGTTGGTTGGTTGGTGGGTGGGTGGTTCAGAAATGAATGGGAAACAAAATTCTGCCATTTTTCTTCTCCTGGACTGATTTCGTATTTGTATTTATATGTAAAGAAAGGGACAAAAGACCTTGCTTTATCCGCTAGAATCATGCTAAAACAAAATTCTGCTATTTTTCTCCTCCTGGACTGATTTCGGGTTAGCTATGCACATGGCCATAACTTTATACAAAACTGTTTCTCGTTGGTTTTATTTCTAAATTAAATTTTTTTTTTCTTTCCTTTTCTCTTTTTTTTTTAGTTAGAAATTGAACATGATCCTAATTTGATGATGTTGTAAAACACGAACTATCTCAACATTCTTTCCACCAACGTAGATGTAGCATTAGGTAATGCTTGGTATTCAAGGTAAAGAAGAGGATAATAGCCACAAAAAGGATTGGAACAGATTAATATTGGAATCAAGCAACAAAATTATAATAAACGTAATTGACTTGCAGGACGTTCTACACTTCTAACAAGCAGTATTCCTCACATGGAAACAAATGAAAACATACACTAATCAATTGTTTTGAGATGATCTCAATTGGAATCACTAACTTTGGAATCAATATAATTAGATTATAAATCAACTACACTTTTAACAAGCAGTATTCCTCACACGGAAACAAATGAAAAACACTAATCAATTGTTTTGAGATGATCTCAATTTGGAATCACTAACTTTGGTATCAATATAATTAGATTATAAATCAACTATTTTGAGACTGCCATTTTAGGCATTGAAAAAACAAAGAAGGGATAGGGTATAATATGAAAAATGCTTCCTACCCCCACTGGGGGTCGACCCCCAGTGAGGTGTCACTCCGGGATCACTACAAGAGAACATGCTTTTTGAGTCGGAAGGTTGCTGTCGCAAAAAACATAATTGCCGTCACAAAAAGTTTTTGCAACGGCCTTTCGACGGCATGGTGAGGGACGATAGTACGGGGGTCGCTAAAACTTTTTGAGTCGGCAACTGTGCCGTCACAGAATATTTGCGACGGCAAAGAGTATTAATTGAGACGGTATCCTGCCGTCACAAAAAATAACCAAAAATCAATACTACATTACCGTCGCTATAGATTTTTTGGCGTCTGCAATGTGCCGACTCTAACAAAATTCACCTGTGCATTGCATAGGTTTTTGAGACGGTTAGTTGCCGTCACAAAAAAAAAAAAAAAAATCATAAAAAAATTATTTCTTTTTTGTAATTAATACCTGTATTATGTTCGTTGAAATCTAATAAAAAAATGCATTCAATCAATAGACATTCATTCATTGAAAAACCAAAAATGTTTATACAAATTCAGTCATCATCTTAGCTTCATTGACATCAAAATATTAACAAAAAATTTGTTACATCAATACAAATAGTATGGTGGCAATATGTTATAAATATTAAGTACAAAAAGCTTGACATTTCAAACCATAATATAATATGTCCAAAAATAAAATTAGCTTCCATGCCACCATTAATTCATCCATTCATCAGTCATTAATTAGTTAGTCTTCATGCAAAACCTGAAAACAAAAACCAAAACAAAAACAAATTAAATCAAATATTAGGTTATATAATATATATATATATATATAGCTTCACCAAGTCATAAACTCAATTTTAGCAGAACACTCCCTAGCTAGTACTATTAGGCCTCACTGAATATAATCAAATTGTCTAGATTATAATCAAATTGTCTAGCTCAGTGCTGGACAGTGAAGGCAATTGGGACATTGAAGTGCTGGAAAACTAGGTGTGCTCTTGAACCATACTGGAAATTCTCAAAATAAAATAGGCCCAGATTTGTTACCTTTACAAATGCTCCTTTTTAGGTTGGTTCCACTAGTGGTAAGTTCACTACTGCTGCTAACTATAAATTGCTAATCAGGACATGAGCAGTGGGGATTGGAATTGGATCTAGAATTTCATCTGGCTTATTCTTAAGGGAAGGTTGATGGCATTATGATAACCATGGTGCCAAAGCTATCAACATTTAATTTCAGCTTTCCTACGATCCGGATTGGCATTATGATAACCATGGTGCCAAAGCTAACATATACACAGCCATAACTACATCATGCAGGAAAGGATCAAACAAAAAAAATTCAAGCATTAAAAAGGGAAATTTCCTTTGTTTTTCATTCAACATATATCCATATTGGGCCTTTAGTTGCAAAAATATTTCCAATAATAGTGTCTCCAATTCAGTAGATGAGATTAAGCATAAGCTAAGAAGACTTGTCATAATCAAGTGACTAAAGCAAGATGTTATTGCAAAACACCACAAAGGTGTACCCTTCATCTTTCAAGTAGTAGTCCTTTTGAGAAGGCTTCCATGTTCACTGCTTCCAAAAACTTCACTAAGAAGGATTAATCATAATTAATTATTCCCATGACCAACTATACAATAAGCTGCAGACTTACAACTCAACAAGTGGACTGATCTCATGCCTCTAACGACTACCATGCCTCTGTTATAATAATACATCATCTAGCACACCATAAAACATAACCATAGTCAATTCAGAGAAGTGTTTCTTCACCTTAACATTCAACCTATTAGATCTAAAATCATATATACGGTACATTAAAATGACTTTATTATTTATATCCTCAACAATCAAGTCATGCTGAGGAATATCCAGAGTTGATCAATAGCATAGGTCTGAAGACAACATGCAACCAGCTTTTGGTGATAGCAATATTAACTTCTGCTTTCTTAATCCATCAAACCGTCTCCTAGGTTTCAACCAGACAAGTTCCTAACAATTAAAGCGATGTAAAGATTTTCTTAACATAATATGTGGGAACAAGATCATGCCTGAAGCTCCAATTGATTCAAAAAAAGATTATCGTAGTATCAAAGAAGCTCATAGCTTGACAACTGACAGATTTGATAATTCAATGCAACTGCCTATAATTGATCTGCCAAAAGAGCGTTGGGAATTTATTAATTGACTACACATTCTATGAAGTCATATAAGATGATGCAACAAAGGTGAATGGTATCCAGGAACTTCAAATTTTTCATGATTGACTAATGACTATGAAGTATCATTGTTTATAGCTACTACAGCAAAACGGTGAATGGTAATGACTATGAAGTATCATTGTTTATGATGCAACAAAGGTGAATGGTAATCCCTCTCATCCTAGACTAATCAAATGGGTTTGTCCACCTGTAGGAAAGCTGAAATTAAATGTTGATGGCTGCTCAAAAGGAATGCAAAATAGGTTCAACACTATTAAGAAATGCAAAATAGGTTCAACACTATTAAGAATCAAAATAGGTTCAACACTAATCAGTCTTACTTTAGGTTCAACATCAGGAAAATAGGTTCAACAGCAAAACAATAACACTAAATCGGGTTTTCAGTAGGCTAACCCTTAACCTCAATTGCGTGTGATTGTGAATATTACATTATGTAATAGAGATACCTGCACAGGAGAACCCAACAACTCATCATCTTGACTATCATGATCTCCTACAGACTTCCTGACTTGTTGACGTCCACTAGAGGCATTTGGAAGCTATATACCAACACCAATACCATTTTATTAAATATGATACATAGAAATAAAAGAAAAGAAAAGAAAAAAAACAAACAAATTGCCCAAGTTATTCAGTTAGTCATTTTTACTCCACCTGTATACCATTTAGGCCACCTTGGGACCTTATGAAGTCCATCCAAGCTCGAACTTGCTCGAACTCTACCTCCTTAGCACGACCACGACCATGCCTCCGCGAAGGACCTGAAATAAAAAATTTATTTAAAAAAAAAATCTAAAACAGAACATATCATAAGACAAAAAATATATACCAGAGTCACGTGACTCTAATACAACAGTGGGCACTAGTGATGGTTGACTTCTTTGCGGTTGTAGCACCAATGATGGTGTCACATCTCTTGGTCGACACATAGACGTATGTGATGATTGAGAGGTTTCAATGCCATCTGAATCATATTCATGCATCTGTAATAATGCCTCACCCATAGTAGCAGCAACATATTTTCTTTTTCCCATAAGTACCTGAAATTATATATTTTTGTTCGGTAAGTAAGCTATAAAATGAGACAAGAAATGAAGTTAGAACATGTGTATAACTACAATAAACCATTAGAAGTTATGCATAAGACTCTGCCAAGGACAAAAAAATAAATCGTGAAATTAAATTGGGAAATTCCTTCAACCATCCTTGGCACCTTCAACACAGAAAAATAAATTTTCTCTTTGCCGATAAAAGAAAAAAAAAAAAACCTTTAACATAGAACAACTAGAGTGACATTACTTTGAAATTGCATGTTCTATGGAAATTAGATCATCTCCCAGTTTTAAATGACATCTGGATGATTACTTTATGTTCTTCATGCTATGGTACAGACAAAATAGAAAAAAGTCACTCACTTTGATCACTTGTTGATTCTTGGCAATATCTGAAGAGGAGGCCATAAACTTCTTCAGGTCAAAGTCCATATACTCTAAAACAAGATGCAATTTTTATCATTATCCACTACGTCCAGCAACCTTTTACAAGAATTCCATCAACCAACATATGTTCAGAAAATCCATGATATTTTAGAAAAATATTAGCTAAGCACAACCAGTTATTCAAAATCTAGAGTCAGATTACTGTTTTGTGCAAACGGTGTACTTCAAAAAGTATATTTGCAACAAATATAGACTATATTCTATTGGAAATTAAAGATGAATCCTGTACATAGCTATGGAATTATATAGGGTTCCACTTTATCGAACTAGCCATGAGAAGAAACTAGAAAGAAATTTCTCCCAAACTCTCTCTCTCTCTCTCTCTCTCTCTCTCTCTCTCTCTCAGGACAGTGCAAGAACAAGGCAAGGTCGGAGTTTCTGGTTAGTATATATATATATTTTGTAGAGCCATTTCTTGGTTTTGAACTGATTCATATATAGTATATGGATAATCAATGAATAATGTTTCAGAGTTCATGAATGAGTTTGAGATTATCACTTGTTTTTGCTTGTTGCATCATCCAAGTTTGCCATATAGGCTCTCATACCTTTGTGATCTATACGGGCTTCCCTATTAGTGCCTATGTTTTGTTTAAGCTTAGCAATTTTTTTTTTTTTTTTTGATTTAATGATAAGGGATGTCCAAAAAATTTTATGCAAATCTTAACTAATCCCCTCTCTAGTTCAGTCAAAGATAGATGATCCACGCTACAATTAGGAAATTCATGAAAAACTTCTTCCTCGCAAATTGGCATAAGAGTTGAATTCTAAACAATTGTATAAATAGCATACTTACCAACCATTGAGGACAATTATTAAGATTTGAGCTTAAAGTGGAGCTCATGTTTTGTTTGTGTGCACACGAGCACATGCACACGTATTCTAGGGCCACAAATAAATATTAAATATAATAGTAATATCATGTGATTGTATCATCAGTCAATAAAAAAAATTAATAATATGGTAATTAGAACTACATAATCAAGTTACTAGGAGGTAAGTTATGTCTCTTCAAGGTGTGAAGATCTTCTGAGGGTATGAGGATTAAAATTTAAGACCTTAAGTCTAAGGAATAATATTTTCATCATTTGAATGGCACACAATATATAATAAATTATTTATTTATTAAATAGCATACGCAAATATGTAAATATATATATATATATATATAGAGAGAGAGAGAGAAGAGAGAGAGAACAATGTGAAATTCACTGTGATATCCTCTGTATTTCAGCAGGAGATCCGGGCATGCATGTATTCAGGTTACCACCTAACCATCCTGCTAAGTAAGTAGCTAACCATTATCCTCTCCATGACTTGTGATATAAAGTTTGATAAATTGGACTCTGATGAAGTAATTGTTGGTTTAGCACACCCTAAGAATGTCATGTAATTGTTGTTCTAAGCTTTGGTTCTGTTTTCTAGCTAACTAGGGGGCGGGATTCTATGTCCTCAAAGCATCTGTCATCTTGTCCAATACACTTACTTTAGTCATATGATCAGAATTTTTTAAAAATTAGAAATTAACTATACAAGATTGTATAGTTGTAAATGAATGGGACAAGAAGACAGGCTTATTTTGAGGACGAAGGATCCCAGCCACTAGCTAGACATGGAAGACTTGAAGGAAATGTATGTGCTCAGTTCAGCTGGTTTCATTCCTTTTAAACAAGTAGACAATATATAGTAAAATTGGGTTGGAAACATTAACCCCAAACTTGGAATTTGGAAAACATGAAACTTAATTGAGTGGAATTAATAGCAACAGCAAAACACATCAGAATATTTTCTGATTTTTAAGCAGGGAAAA
This sequence comes from Camellia japonica, assembly GCA_030407325.1. Classification (NCBI taxonomy): domain Eukaryota; kingdom Viridiplantae; phylum Streptophyta; class Magnoliopsida; order Ericales; family Theaceae; genus Camellia; species Camellia japonica. Next base: position 62,032,969 of record JAPPVO010000003.1, read on the forward strand.
CCAGTAGGATCAAAAAACCATCTCAAGAACAAACCTATGTGACCCACAAACAGTAGTAACATATTTTCAATGCCTCAACTCAAATCCCTAAAACGAATGGTTACAATTCTATAATAGGATCACAGTGAAGTTCATGGAAAATAAAATTAAAAAATTTGTAATGGTGAGGAATGATGCAACAAGCAAATTATCAGCAAAGCAACGACAAGACAAAACATCCATGCATGTATAAGGTCTTGCCTTTTCTTCAAGCTCCTGTGTTGTTGGTAATGGTTCCAATTTTTATCATTTCAAGTTTTTTTTTTTTTTTTTTTGTTGATAAAAATTACTTCTAAACTAAATGGGAAACAATGTCAAGAACATAAATGGAAAACTAACTTCTATAATTTCTTAGTGAGGACAACACAATATTACCCAATTAAAATTCTGCTAGTAGATTACAAAAGTATACACCATTAATCCCTCATATATAGAAAGCTCAAAAACAGAGAACATTTTTTGGGTACATATCAAGCCAAACCCATGCGGTGAAAGAACAGGGCCGAAAGATTACAAATGCATACACCATTTTTCCCCAGTTTGATTCCAGAGAAAGCTCAGAATTAACGAGGGGTGAAAGAACACAAATCGAACACTCAAATAATCTACTATTTCAATTCTTAGAGAGACTGATATATATATATATATATATATATATATAGAGAGAGAGAGAGAGAGAGAGCACTTACCTGCAAGAGGACAGTCGGCGGTGTTGGTGGAGGGGAGGAGAGTCGGTGGTGCCGGTGGAGATGGAGAATCAGTGGTGTCAATGAAGAGTTCGTTTTTAGTGATGAACCAAGATTGAATTTAGGGCAAAAAGAGAGAAGAAAAAAAGATAAAGAGGAAGGGTATATATATCAGGTTCTAAAAACTATGTCGTTTTAATTTTTTTCAATTACTTTTTGTGACGGCTCATTATACAGACGCAAAAGTGAGCTGAAATGGCGCGAGAAAAGGCGCGCGATGCAATTTTTGGAGTCAAAAAAGTGGGAAAAAAAATTAAATAATTTTTTTTTGAGACGGTAAAATTTTGGCCAACACAAATAATATTTTTTTGTGACGGCATAGTCTGTCGACTCAAATAATAATAGTAAGTAATTTTTTTTTGAGACGGTTCTACTTTGCCGACGCTAATAATATATTTTTGAGTCAGCAAATGTTTCTGTCACAAATAATGGGACTCAAATAGCTTATTTTCTTGTAGTGGATTGGCCAAAAAAAAAACAGTTTTCTTTTTTTTTTTTTTTTTTTTGGGTTTCAGCCAGTGGGGGCGCGCCACCTCACTGGGGGTGCGACCCCCACTGGGGGTATGCAGCAAGGTTTTCCATAATAGTATTGGGACTTTTAAAAATACCATTATTACGAATAAAAGAAAAGAAGAAGAAAAAAAAAACACATAGATAAGACTATAAAATCTTTCTTCAAATGATAGTGTGAAAAGAGATTAGTATTATTTTGTCATCTTATTCATGCTTACAAACAGAAAAAGGGTTTAAAAACAAAACAAAACAATACAAAATAATGTAAAATCTCACTGAAGCATTTAAACAAACACATGTAAGGCATTATATAAAATCACAACATAAATACAATAATAGTAAATCACAACTAGCCTTTTTTATTAAAAGATGAAAATTAATAAACTCATGACTTAAAAGATTAGATTTTTAGATTGTATCAAGTTTTATGCCTAAAACAAGAAGATCATAAATAAGTGACAAAGATAAAGGTATTTTGTGTGTTTGAAGAGAGTGAGAAAGAGAGAGAGAATACCCAATGAACCCTGATCGTAAAAAATGAAAACATAGCAAATTTTTGGTGTAGATGAGGATGGCATGTGTGGGTATTGATTTCCAACCACACAATCAAACGGGGAATTTAGCTAGAGAGTATCGGCAAAATAGATCAAGGCAACTACTTGCCAACAAGAAGATGAGAATTCCGCGGTGGTTCGTCCACCTGGGGGCACTTCAACGATCAAGTCAATAATCTTATCTCTCACAGATAGCAAAATAGTAGTTAAATTCACAAGAAAGAACTTACCTCAGACCCACGGGGGTGCCTTACTTTTATAGCCAGCAGTGACCTGATCACCTGGAAGCCTCACTTCATTGGACTCAGGCTCAATGCTCATCCTGGACTCTCAGGTAGATAGGGATAAACTTTTCATAAGCCTTATCCTTATCTAGACTGAAATCCTCTCATGTTCTAGGAATCTTGTCCTTTATCCGGATACCTTGGGATTCCGGCATTATCGTAGAACATCTCGACAATGCTGTGATCACCTCAGCAACATGACTCATCAACGTAGCACCTTAGTCGACATCTCAAGGCTATCTTCGCCACGTGGCGTCATTCGCAAAATACTTTCCTACAGCATGAAAGATGAAGAATGATAAACTCTTACTTCATTATTTGGCTCCGCCTCTTTGATCAGCCAAAATCGAATTTGCTTTACCAATTTCAGAATGGCTGGACTTCCACCTCTCAGAATGGTTGGACTTCCACCTCTCTGTCTCCAACCCGATCTGCTCTAGAGATTTTGCTTCATCACTTTTGCTTTGTTTACTTGTGTTTCCTTATTTCCTTTGTTTTTACCAAAAAAAACAAAAAAAAGGGGGCAAAGAATGAGTAATGATATGAAAAATGGATTAAGTTTGTTCATATTTTAAATAAAATAAATAAATATTAATTTTGGTCCTTATATTCTTAATTAAATCAATTGTAATTTTTAATTTTTAATTTTGTGTCAATTTGATCCAATTAATAATACCGTTAGTGTTTTTCATGAAAAATGATCACTAAATTTGTTGGGGTTAACTCACCGAGTTGAGCAAATTTATTATTTTGCCTCTAAAAGAATGACATATGTCACTTGTATACATATTTTTCATAAAAAAATGCTAACAATTAGGGTTAATTACAGTATTAGTCCCTATATTTTGGCTATTATGTCATTTTAGTTCTTGTAATTTCAATTGAATCGATTTTAACCTTAAACTTTTTATTTTGTCTCAAATTGGTCCACTTGATAGCATTTTTTTTTATGACAAATGCAACGTGTCATCGTTTTAGGAGTAAAACAAAATACTTGGTTAATTCAGTGACTTAACCTTAACCAATCCAATGAAAATTTTCTATCAAAGACCCTTGAGATGTTATCAATTTGACTAAATTGATGTAAAATCTAAAATTAAATGTCAAAATTGAGTCGATAACTATATGGAACAACAAAATGTAAGGATTATTGATGTAATTTACCCAACAATTATAAGCAATTGAAATAAGGGAAAACTTCACTTTACCCCCCTATAGTTTGGGTCATGTGCGGATTATCCCCTGACGTTCGAATATCATCACATAACCCCCTTGTGGTTAATGGAGTGATGTGCACAGTTAGCTTTTCCATCTATTCTAACAGGCCGTACATGACATGCGCCTGATATGCAAATGGGCATGAAAATACTATTTTTCCTCCGAATTGAATGACTAAAATGTCCTCATCTTCATCATTAATTTCCAAAACCTACCCTCATCTATCTCTCTCTCAATTTCACATCTTCTTCCTCCAACTCAAGGCCAAGAACAATGAATAAAAATTATAGTACTTCTGAAAATCAAAACCCCCCAAAAATCCAAAACAAAAACCTAAATTAATTTAAACAACATAATTTATATCAAAAATTAATGTATATGTGACACCCGAATGTTTTAAATTTAACATTACAATAAATAGAACTCAGAAATTAAAAAAAAAAAAAAAAAAAAAAAATAATAATAATAATAATAATAATAATAATAATAATACATGTAGTGACAATAATAATAAATAAATGCATAATTTAGGAAATTGGAAATTTTATGGTTAAAGAAATACGTTGTGAAACCCTACACATTAAATATTTTAGTAAGTGGTAAGTGGTGATTTATAGTTGGGTAGTGAGGTTTTTTAGACATGAACCTAACTTATAGTCATATATAAATTTAGGAGTCATCGTGAATTACCAAAGAAGGTAATAACTTTTCCTAAGTCCTAAGAGAACCGAATGGTCCATGGTCAAAGTAAAAAAAATCAAACAAGTTAATAAAGAATTAGATAAGGGTGGACTGGAGTGATCAGTAAGATTTTCACGCATCAATATACGGAACTTTCCGTATACTTGTCACCCACGAATTACTTCCTATAAATAGAGAAGAATGGCATCATGTTTAAGGCAACGGAAATAGAAAGAAGAAAAGAGAACGGCACGGGTGAGGATCTTGAGTGGTGGAAATAAAGAAATTAATTTAAGGTGAGTTATATTATACCTTGAGTCTCCAAAATGTATTTTACTTACGTTTTGACTTACCAAAATCTATTTTATACAAGTTATGTTTTATTAGTATATTAATAAAAGTTATG